>PVJD01000114.1:0-664790 GCA_004026545.1 Mormoops blainvillei
TTTTTTTTTTTTTTTTATCCTTACCCAAGGACATGCTTATTGATCTCAACCAGGGACTGAAAACACAACCCAGGCATGTGCCCCAACCAGGACTTGAACTTGCGAAGCTTAGGGCTATGGGAATGATGCTCCAACCAACAGAACCACACTGACCAGGGCAAGGCTGGCTCATCTTTTGATACTTACGCCATTTGCCCAAAGTCTACCTTTCTAAAGGTGCATAAGTTGATGTCAGTTAGGGAAATCATATGATTTTTTTGAAGTCCCACTTAGAATAGCCTACCCCACTGTTAAATCACTTGGTTCTAATTTGAGATTCAGAAATCTTATACATAGGGCTTCAGAAAATCGTAAGATCCACAGAAGTGATAAAAAACAGAGATGAGTGTCTCCTAGAGTTGGAGTCAGTGAGAATGGACTGAGCTGTCTCTGTTCATTTATTCAGAGCCTTTTTGAGAGTTGTCCTTTTGTTCTAAATTCTAGATTACTGTATTGGTTTTTTAGTGATCTACTAATACAATCTGAAATCAGGAGGTGAAAAAGCTAAGTTCGAGTGGTTCTTGCTTAATAGCGATGTATCTTCCTTGGGTCTTCTAAATCATCACGTCTCTCCCATGCTATGTCACCAAGCATCATGAGCAGTTTCCTCAGGATGTGAACAAGTGTCTTCAAACAGTGGCCTATCACAGACTGAATCCACTCCAGTGAGGCTTTCAATAGGGGCTCAGCCACGCTGGGGGTTGGGGGGCCCTGATGTTAGATGGGTGGCTGAAGAGCTGACATTTGAAGAGCCAAGGAAAAGGAATTCTCTGGAGAGGGAGTAGCATGTGCAAGATCCTGAGGACCAAATATGCTTTACATGCTCAAGGAAATACAAAAATACCAGTGAGACTGGTGTGTGGTAAGTGAGCAGTCACATGGGATGAACCAAACTAAAGAAATTTCATTCTTAATACCCAAGTCTCCCCTCCACAGCTTGGTATGACAGTACTGGCAGTGGTAGACAGAACTAAAAATTTTGCACTCAGGTTGGGGATCCCCAAGAGAGAGATTGGATCAGAATCCTATTTCTGGACTTCTTAGGCTACTAATCTTTTAACTGGTGGTTGTTTCAATAAAGCGTCTCTAACTCTGATCTAACTTCTGTGTAGTTTCTTTGCATTCTAACCCCTGCCGTCCTTTCTCCACCTTTGACCACCTTGGTTTTCCAATACCTCTTCAATGATCACAGTCCAAAACCACGTGGATCAGTTCCAACCTCTCTTCCTGTTCTGTTAGAGCTTCTTGATTTATGACCTAACAAGTCAGCTTCCAAACTACTGCCTTTCCTCATCACTGATAACTGTGAGTTTCCCCCTTTGTCCGGCTTTCACTTTGGCCTTCTCTCCCCCTCTCTAGCTGCACGCCACTGGTACCCCTACTCTGCCTGCTCCAGACTGCCTCTAGGTACTATACACTTAGATGGAGGCTTTGCGCCTGGCACTCAATTCCCCAGCCTTAGGACCAGCCAGATGGCAAGTGACTTAAAGAACTGATGTTGGCTTGTAAGCACGGCTGGAATCAAGATAAAGAATTGGGGCTACAACATCTGAACATGTTCTCAGAAATAACCCGCAAGTATTTACTGACAAATACTAACCACCTGTATGGCAAAGGCTTTTTCAGCTCGAGCAATTTCTTCTCTGAACTCAGCATCTCCTTATTCTCTGAACCACGCAATCTGATACTGTCACACATACAGTTTTGCACTGTTGTTTGTTTTGTGAATATTTTAATATTGCATCTTAACAAAATGTAAAGTTCTTGAAAAGCAAAAACAGTGTCCTGTGTTTTATTTGTAAATTTTAAGCCTTATAAGATTACTGCACATACATACAGATAGTGCCCAGTAAATCCTGGCTGATTGATATTTTTATTAAATCAGCTATGGTTTTTGGCACTAGAGCAGAAGTTACGGAAAGTATAGTCAGTCCTCAGTGGACCCACGTCATTGGAGCTAAATGCTACCTCTAAAGTGGTGGCTAAACTTAGAAAGCTGGAGGCTGAGCACTACAGCCCTCCCACGTCCCTGGAAGGCCCGCAGTTTCACAATTCTGGACAAAAGGGCAGCCCTTCCTGTTTTCTGTGATAATTAGGTTGTTCGCTCATCTGTTAATATTCAGTGAATATTATTATCATTTTTTGAGTGTGAGCATGTATTAACACATGTGAAGCGACGTGCTCAGCATCACACACAAATTCTGAGCCGTGGTATTCTAGCTCAGCCTGAGTTACAATCAGATAAAATTCATGAGGAAGAAACTTGGAGGCATAATCTGCAAACAATGAGTGTCGCTAGTCAGAATCTGGCCGGACTCCCGCCCCCTGGCCGGGTCGTGGTGTCCTGGTGTAAGCCAAACCATGGATTGTGCCTTTGGAGTCAGGACTTCCTTTTTCTTCTTTTTCAGAACTCCCCTCTTCTACTGGTAGCAGGATGTCAAAAGCATCCCAATAAAGCATCCCACAGGAAATCAGAAGTGTGGGGGGAAAAGATTTTTAAATACGTCACAGGCACAGACCTTATCCTAAAAGGAATTTATTAATTTCACCAATGATCACAAATGCAATGGGAAAAAAAGGGCTTCCAAAAGTGTTTCACTACACCACCCATGCTGATTCTATGTTCAGTGCTACACAGGTTTCATTCATTCACTCATTTGTTGGTTTATTTATCCTTTCTTTTGCATATTCATTTACTTAACAAATGTTTACTGAATTCTTAATTTGTACCAGACACTGTGCTAGGAACTCTGGGTGATAGAAAGATGAATAAGATACTACCTCTGGCCTTAAAGCACTTGGGAAAGAAGAGGAAATAAAACGTGCACTGAAATAAAACTCTAATGATTTCACTTATACATGGAATCTAATTAACAAAATGCACAAACAAAGTAGAAACAGACTCATAGACAGAGAGAACAGATTGACAGCTGTCAGAGGGGAGGAGGTTGGGGCAGGGTTCTGGGTGAAATAGGTAATGGGACTAATCAAAAAAAAAAAAAGCTCATAGACACAGACAATAGTATGGTGATTAGCAGAGGGAAAGGGGGATGGGGGAAAGGTAAAAGAAGGTTAATGGAGGGTAAATGGTGATGGAAGGAGACTAGAATATGTGGTTGGTGAACACACAATACAATATACAGATGATGTGCTATAGAATTGTGCGCTTGAAACCTATATAATTTCATTTACCAATATCACCCCAATAAATTCAACAAAAAACTACAGATTAAAAATGTGATAAATCATCCAAGATAATTAAAGTGCTAGAGAGACAGGGATCTAGCTTGAGAAAAGGGCTTCCTAGAAGAAGTAACTGAGGCCCCGGAAAAAAGGGTAGGAAACAGGTATGTGGAAATGGGAATGGGGTTGAAGATTGGGAATTAACAGGAGTGAAGGCAGAAAAATGCAAGATCTGAAAGTGGAAAAGTGAATAGTTTCATTTTATGGGAACAGAATGTGTGTCAAAAAGGAAGGAGTAGAGACTCAGGAATACCAACCTAGGAAATCTGGGATACAATCACAGGTGAGTTGACCATATAATTTATCTTCCAGATCAAGATGCATTTGAGAGTAAAAGGGGCATAAAATAATTAAAATTACATATATATTTGAAATATTTACTTATATTGGTAAGTCTTCAAAAGAGTTCCATTGAAAATCTATTTTCAGAAATGACATGTTTATAAATACTAAAAATTATCTGCCTATATGCCAATGAATAAATAATCTGGGGACATTCAGACAACATTTGTAAATCTTTATGTTGATTGTCTGAACGTTTACAAACAACACAAACAGAACAATCATCCTTGGTGCATGTTCACATACCTGAGATGGCTTCTTGGGTGGATCTGTCTTTACTGCTATGGCACAAGTGTATTAAACTTAAATTTTTTTATTTTTCATAAAATTATCTGTTTTTCAAAGTTGCATTTTAAAATGAGTTTGAAACTTCTGATACTTTTAATTAATAATTGTTATAGACTATAATTTTCTATTAAAATGTACTTGTTCTACAGATCCTGAAGTGCCTATTAAGCAGAGAAAATTATACCAAATGGAGGATATTATCAATTCTATTTTTTTTACTTTTTTATTTATTGATTTGAGAGAGAGAGAGTGAGGAGAGAGAGAAACATCAATTTGTCATTCCCCTTATTTATATATTCATTGGTTGATTCTTGACCAGGGATCGAACCCACAACATTGGCATATAGGGGCAACATTCTAACCAACTGAACTACCAGGCCAGGGCTATCAGTTTTATTTTTAAGAATAAATTTTTAAATATTTTAGTCTAAGTAACTTATAAAATGCCTCCTTAATCAACTTCATTGAGGTATAATTTATCTATAATAAAAGCACCCATTTTAAGTATACATTTTGCTGAGTTTTGACATACAAACATCCATGTTCCCACCAACACAATTACACTATAAAATATTTAAATCATATCGAAAAGTTCCTTCGTGCGCCCTGTAGTCCATCTCACCACGCCATGCCCGTAGGCCCCAGGGAACCAGTGGCTTGCTTTCTCCCACTACAGGTAAGTTTCATGTGTTCTAGAGCTTCATTAAATGAATTACACAGTATATGGTCTTCTGGGTCTGCCTTCTTTCATCCAAAAATGTTTTGAGGTTCTTTCATGCAGATGTTCATTTCAGTAGTTTTTTCTTTTTTATTACTGAGTTGTATTCCATTGTGTGGATATACCACAAATTCTTTATCCATTCACTTGTTTTCCAAATTGTTTTAGTAATAATGAATAAAGCCACTATGATATTCATGTACAAGTCTTTGCGTGGACACATGTTTTCCTTTCTCTTGGATAATACCCAGGAGTGGAATTGCTGGGTCATATGAAAAATGAGTGTTCAGCTTTATAAGAAACTATCAGACTGTCTTCCAAAGTAGCTGTACCATTTTGCACTTTACCATCAGTGTATCAGAGTTCCAATTACTTTACATTCACTCACATCTGGTATTGTGAGTCTTTCTCATTTTAACCACTTTAATAGGTATGTAGTGCTAACTCGTTGTGATTTTCTTTGCTTTTACCTGATGACTAAAGATGTGGAATATTTTTTCATGGGCTTGTTGGCCATTCTTCTTGAGCGAAGTTTTCATTCAAATCTTTTACCCAGTTTTAATTGGGTTTCTGTCTAATTATTAAGTTGTAAACACTCATTATATGTTCTAAATACAAGTTCCTTGTCAAAGTATTATAAATATTGCCTCCTAGTCACTGGTTTACCTTTTAATTTTAATGGTTACTTTAGAAGAGCAAAAGTTCTCAATTTTAATGAAATCCAATTTATCAATTCTTTTTTCATTTATGGTTTCTGTGTGTGTGCGTGTCCTATCTAGGAAATCTTTGCTTTCCCTCAGTTGCAAAGAGTTTCTTCTATGCTTTCTTCTGTAAGTTTTGCAACTTTGATATTTAGGTTATGATCATTTTCATTATGATTATAAATAGTTTTTTGTGTGTGGTTTAAATACATATGAATTGGAACATTTCCACTTGCTCAGGAATAGGGGGATTGCCTTTCTTTTTTGTTTTTTTAAGATTTTATTCATTTATTTTTAGAAGGGAGGGAGAAAGAGAGGGAGAGAAACATCACTGTGTGAGAGAAACATGTCGGTTGCCTCTTGCATGGACCTGCACCAGGGACTGAGCCCACCACCCAGGCATGTGCTCTGCCCAGGAATCAAACCTGCACCCTTTCAGTTTACAGCATGACACTTCAACCAACTGAGCCACAATGGTCAGGGCAGGACTATCTTTGTGGGATTACCTTGACTCCTTTACCAAAAACCTAACTGTGCCTAATTTATAAATTAACCTTTATCATTGAAAAAGCTCCTGATAATATATGTATGGGTCTATTTCTGGGATACATGCTCTATTCTACTAATCTTTGCACTCATCCTTACACCAAAACTACACTGTTCTATTAATATAGCTTCATAGCAAGTCCTCAAATCAGGTAAAGTTATTTCTACAACTTTTCTTTTTCATCCTTACAAACTGAAAAAGTAAATTGGATTTGTTTTCATAAGAACCTATTAGTCAACAACAATATCACAGATACAGTCATGAATTATAGGGTCACCACAACCCACTGCAAAATACTTCTCTACTCCAAATTAAGTTTCTCATTTTAATACAAGCATTACTTCATGTCAACACTGTGCTTCCCCACAATTCACATGTGTATTATCACCAGAAACATAAATAATTTTATCTATGTTGATTGACTTATTATCTAAATTTACAGTAGCGTTCACAATAATAGCAGATGTTTCATTTTGACCAAATGAACTTTCAGATATTTTACTCTAATTTCATGAATTGGATTAAAAAGTGGAACCACTATTAAAATGAATGTAATTGAGTTTCTATATGAAATAGATGATATAATCCACATAAATCTGGCTTTTTTTGCAAATTTAACTATGCAAAGTTCTGCCACTCCTGAAGGCAACACATTAATAGCTTTTGCTGTACTATAAGTATAAGTGCACAAGAGAAAATACATACATTGGGTCCCTGCTGTGCGCCACTTCGGATTTCTCAGCCCCGCCATCTCTGTTTGACCGTCACACCAGAGCATCCCGACAGGTTTGCATCTCAGCTCTGCACCTTCGGTTTGGATTTCTTACCTTCTCTACCAGGGTGCCTTTGTGAACACCTGGGCAAAATACCGTATTTTGCCATGTATAAGGCACTCTCATGTATAATGAGCACCCACGTTTTTGGCCCAAACTTTCAGGAAAAAAATCTTTCGTTTTAATTCTTTAAATTCTATTATTTATTTATTTATTTATACTTAGAAACGAAACCAGTGATCACATTCCAGGGTACTATTTTGCATACGGATATCGTTATTGCTTTCCAGAGTTACACTTTTAACGCATAAGCATAAATAAAAAGAATTAAAAACACTTGTATAGATATGGAATTAGTACTACCCATGTATAATGTACATCTTTATTTTTCCCTCAAAAATTTGAGCAAAAAAGTGTGCATTATACATGGCAAAATATGGTATCTGGTATGCAGATGCAGCCTGGAATTAAGATAATGGCCCCTGGAAGGAACCTTTAACCAATGAGGCTAATTGTTAAATGTTATCCTTTTCTTCATCTGTGGGACTGTCTTCCCATGTGTTTAATGTTAACATGTCTCTCAGGTAGTCTGATGGGTTGAAAAATAAGTCACAAGTAGTAGTGGTCAACTTCGATAACTTTATGTTGACTCTCCTTCCCTCCCAGCTTTGTTTCTCCTGTCTCTTATTCTTGCCACCTGAATTGCATGCACAAATTAAATATTTGAATGTAAAGATTTATCTTAGGCAACCCAGGCTAATATTACTCAAATCAAAATGAGCAAAATTAATTGACGAAAGTGAAAAGTCATACTTTAAAGGGTGACACCTGAACTTCTGAAGCTGCCTGTGTCATCTTCTTAAAACAACTACAACTTAAAACTTCTTCAGAATGTTTCTGCCTTCTGGTTTCCATTAGTCGATGATATCACTACAGACCCCATAATAGATGTTAAATGTACACAAGTTCTATTACGTGCAAGTTATAATTTAATCAACTTTCTTGAATAATAACTCAGTTCTTATTTATAAAACTAACCTTCCTCTCTTCCTAAAGAAATTTCAGCATCTGTTTGGGATTTTTCCCTTAGTTAGTATTCATTTACTCAGCAAAGCATTGGTTGAGCACCTAATCATTGTAATTCTTCTGATTATATGAGGCTGGTTGCCCCATAACCAATAAAATTTAACCACATCAACATGACCAATACAATTTTATTGTTGCATCAAGTTCTTTAACCAGTCTTACCTGAATCAGAATCGGATGAACCACATAATAAAAATTTATGAAGAAAATGGCTTTAAAAATAGTTCGTAGATTAAATGAACTCATTCTGATCTTCAATCTCCAGACAATAATTGTCCTTCAGAAATGCCAGCAGGATACAAGATGCCGTAGAGTCAGAGAAATGTGAACGTTAACAGAACGGCCAGGTCATTTTGGAATATAATTGAGGCAGAAATGCTATCTCATCCTGGCAGTAAGTAATATCCATCCATGGATACATAGATAAATTTTTTAAAAAGCCCATCTGTCCCATTAATCATTTGCTTTTTGTGGTTAATAATTATTTATCAAAATTTGTAATACATTTTATAATCTTTTGCTTAATTGCCACATTCTGTGTAATTGTAATGAAAAATCAATCCAGCAGAAAAATGTAACTGTTAGAGGAGATCACAGGCATTTTTTAACATTTTCAATATATTTACATATTTCTGTGATGGAGAAATATGAGAAAGTGATCAATAAAAGGCCTTCAAAATTAAAATAATTTACCTGAGGGTAAAATTCTGTGAGTGAAGTAGAATGAAATATAAACTCAAGGGGAAAGAAAAAGAATATAAAATTTTTGACTTAAGAAGGGTGGGTTCATGTATTCTTTAAAAGCATGGTGGAGAACATCACACACTGAAGTATTTAAAGTATTTAAGTCCAGTTTTATTTTAAAATGTCAATGTTTACAAGAAACCCAAAATTGTTTGCAACTTTCTAAACTTACGATAACACTTTTTGTTGGTAAATAGAAATTGTTCAAGGGGGTGCATGAATTTTCAAAAGGAATTTTGTACATATTAGAGCAAAAACTGCTATAAGACATAATGTCCACACTGAATCCAAAGGAAGAAGAAGAACTGTCCAGGGGAAGTGGGTGGGGGGCTGGGTGGCAAGCCCGAAGGCCCTGAGCAAAGGCTGGGAGACTGGGGAGAGAGGATGACACATTGAAGGGAAAAGTTTTCATGCATCTGGAGTGTGTCCCCAGGCAGAAAGCTGAATCTCTGTGAGCAGACAGATCATCCACGTGAAAAGTTAGAATACGCAGAGCAGCAGAGTCTAAGGACAGAGCCCGGGAGACAGAGAAGGTGGAGAGGACTTCTGAGGGCATTAAGAAGTGGTCCAAGAAATGGAAAGAGAATGGAGAGGAGGGGTCATGTAAGCCAATGGGGGAAAGGGTTTCAAAAAAGGGAAATGACAACAGTGTCCATTGGACTTAAAGGGGAACAAGATTGCTAGTGAATGTTTTAGTTAAGAGTTCCTAAGTAGCAAGCCTTTGAAAGTAGTTTAAGCCAGAAAAATGGTAATATAAAACATCAGAGGGAGAGCTGAATATCCGAGTGGGAATCAGGGCAGCTGCAGGAACCTGGGCTGGAGCCTGGGTGGATTTGATCTTTGGCGGACCGCTCGCCATTCACCAGATCAGCTTCAATCACTCCCAGTCTCTGGATTTCCACACAAGTTTCAAACTCCTGGGAGACTGGCCCAGCTCAGGTCAGGTGTCTACTCTTAAACATTCAGCCATGGCCATGGGGTATGATAATGTAGTTCAGAATTGGGGAGTGTGGGCCTATTTTCAGTGTGTGCTGGGGCTGAATTAGAGAAGGGGTGCTGCTGTGAGCAGGGTACCACCCCAGATCTGTGGGGTCTACCACAGATTGCTTCAGCAAGAGGAGTGGTAGGAGCGGGAGTCGGACCGCAGGATGCTCAAGAAGTGACTGGGAGGTGAAAAAGTGGGTTTTTAAAAACTTGTCCAGGATGGGACAGAGGGAGAGAAGGTGGTGGAGGATGGAGTGATTGGATTAGGTATCTTAATCCAATGGAGCAGTCTACAGGTGTCTAGTGTTTCCCTTCTCCCCCAGGCACATGAGAACCTGGTTTTAAAGTTCACCTGTAATAGTTTCCCAATATGCCTAAACTGTAATACAGCTGATGTAAGGGGAAACTGTGATATGGAGGAAATAGTGACCTGGAGAAGAGAATATGGACTTTAGGTAACGGAAGACCTGGGTTTGGAACCTGGACTGTGCCTCCAAATAGCTTAGTTTTCCCAAGCCTTGTTTCTAACATGTAAAATGGGGATAATAAGAAATGTGGAATTATCAAATCCTAAAATGCATGTAACTACTTTATAAACTATAAAGAGCCAAGCAAACAATATTCTGTAACATCCATAACAAACATACAAATTCGAAGTGATTCATATATGCCGACAGCAGCATCATTCATGCTCTTCAGAAAATTCTGCACACTCGTTAATCTAGTAATATTTTTGTTTTGGAGAGCATGGAATTTTGGGGATGAAAGAGTCAATAGCATTCATAATTCTCTGATTGTGTTAAAAAGGAGCTGGTGTCCAGAGGCATTCAGTGACTCATCCAAGGTCACACAGCTAGTAAGAGGCAATAGGAGGACTTGACTCAACCTTTCCTGACTTCTAATCCTGTATTCCTTCCCCTCGTATTTGATTTATATGTTGAAGTATATGCTACTTCCGCTGTATTATGTGTGATTTTAAAAAAGCCTTTCCACTATAGTGAAATCGACCTCTTTAGAAGAGAGGTATCTATATTACAGAGGGTCATATGGGAAGAGAAATCTCTGTCAGACCACAGCGTCCTCGCCTTTCCGTGGCGGGGAGAAGGAAACCACAGTCCCTCAGTTTACAGGAATGGCTCCTCAGGGCCAACGGCAGCCTCAAACTACGAAACCTTCCTGGGAGCACAGGTCTGAATCTTGGCAGGGTCAACACGAGAGCTTAACCTTTGAAGACAGATAAATTGAGTTCTTGGAATGCCCCCATTCCGTGGGCTCGTAGGGGTCTTTCGGATGAGCCCCTTGCTAAGTGAAGCTCCGTCTGCTTTGTATCAACTTTCCCCAATCTTGAGATAATCTCAGACTGGATCTCCATGAAGCCAAAGCCGGCAATAGGAAATTCGGTCTATCAACTCTTTATTTGGCATGGGAGGAATTGCTGTATTGTCTACTGCAACATTCTTTATCACAGTAAAGTTTAGAAACTGCCTAAATACCAAAAAAATTAGAAAATGTTTAAATGAATTATGATCCATTTGTATGAAGGAATATTGTATAGCCAATGAAAATCATGCCTTCTTAGAATGTAAGCATCTTATAGAGCTAATTTTAAGTTTTATATATATATTTTTAAGATTTTTTTTTTTTAATTTTGAGAGAGAAAGGCAGGGAGGGAGAAAGAGAGGGAAAGAAACATCAGTGTGGCTGCCTCTCGCATGGCCCCAACTGGGGACCCAGCCTGCAACCCAGGTATGCGCCCTGGCTGGGAATCAAACTGGCAACCCTCTGGCTCATAGGCCAGCACTCAATCCACTGAGCCACACCAGCCAGGGCCTAAATTTTTATATTTCGGACAAATATTGACACAGTATTTGCTCAGCTTGGGTGAGATCTTGTATGAGTTCTTTTATAATGTTTCTACTCACAAATCATCATATTATCTGGCCCATCCTATAGCTCTTAACTATGACCACTGCAGAAAACCTCTGGGTTCCAATGGGATTTATTAGGATGGACATGTAACTAAATAAGTCTAGATGTGGGGTTTCAATCCTTTACCTCGGAAGATGTGAAAACTCTTAAAGAGTTCAAAGTACTATATAAATTTAAGTGCTATATCCCTATTAAATCCTTGTTCTAGTCTAAATAACGAAATACTTTTTCTGCTAGTAATTATTTTTCTAGCCTAATAATTTTTCAGTGTCTAATTCTGGCATCATAAGAATGGTACAAATAAACTCTAACAAGTTGTAATCAAAAGGACTCTAATAATTTTAGGAAGTATGCGGAGAAGTTAGAACTCTCGTACATTGCTTGTGGGAATGTAAAATGACACATTGTTTAGGAAAACAGTTTTGCAATCCCTCAAATGTTAAATAGAGAGTTACCATATGACCCAGAAAATGTACTGTAAGAGAAATTAATACATACATCCACACAAAAACTTGTGAACAAATGTTAAAACAGCATTATTCATCATAGCCAAAAAGTGGCACCCAAATTTCCACCAATTGAATGGATAAACAAAATATAGTAAATTCGTACAATGGAATATTATTTGCCCATAAAAAGGAATGGAGTACCAATACATGCTGTAACATGGATGAACTTTGAAAACATGATGCTAAGTGAAAGAAGCCAGCCACAACAGACCACACATTGTATATGAAACACCCAGAATAGGCAAATTTACATAGATGGAAAATAGAATAGTGGTTGCCTAGGGCTGGGAGTGAGTGGGGTGTTGGGGGGAATACAGATTGACCGCTAGTGGGTACAGTTTCCTCTTTGAGTGGTGAAATGTTCTAAAATGGACTGTGGTGATGGTTACGCAACTCTGCGAATATACTAAAAACCATTGAATTGCATACCTTAAATGGGCAAATTATATGGTATATGAATTATATCTCAATAAAGCTCTTACAAATAACTTCAGATACTAAATTGCTCTTCTCCAATTAAGTGCAAGGGCAACGTATTGGAAAAGTACAGTATTTGTTTCTTTTCTGACCTTGAAAGGTTTAAGGTACCTGTCAGTTAAGATTTCAAATGAATGGGGAACGGCACATCCGAAGCCACCAACAAATGAGGAAAGTACCTGCTCTAAAATTTAGATCAGAAGCACAGCACACCTTGGCTAGTTTTTAAGACACCATCAAATGGTGGGTGACAAAGTTGATGCAATTAAACAAGCTAAATATAAACCAAAGAATTTTGTTTTATATCTCTCCCACAAAAATAATTTAAACTATCACAAAAGTCCGTGGAAAACCACAATTTGCATGGCATTTAGTGATCCCGCTCTGAGATTTCCTTAACCAATCGATGCCAATCTGCCTATCAGAAGTGAAGGCAATTTTGATATATCTTTTGCTTTAGCCAGAGGGAGGAAGACATTCCCACATAATAATCACATCCTTATAGAAATTGAAAACGCATGTTCAAGCCATGGTGGTCCTGCAAAAATATAAGCTCATAAAAGGGTTCTCGATTCATTGTCATCATTCATTTTGTTCACTGGAATAACCAAGAGTTTTGCCAGGCTATACAATGACTGATAGCTTTTTCATAAAAGGATATTTTACAAAATATTGAAATGTAGCCTATTTCTACCTGATAAATGCCTGGACCTGTAAACTTTGAACCCACATTGGCCTTTGTTGCTGGTGACCTTGTTTAAATGATTAATGTTCTTTTAACAACTGTGAGCTGCAGGAGGCAGCATGAACTTACTGTGTCCAGATCCTTTATTTGAGGCAAAAAAAAAGCTGTTCAAACATAAAACTGCTAATAATATGCTCTAATACCCATGGAGTTGTAGCATTTTTCATTTTAGTTACCTTACTAAAGGGCAGAATGTATTTTTGAGATAGATATTTGTTATTTTAAAAAGTTGCAAAGGACCCCTCTGGTTTTTAATTTCTCTAAAAATAGAACACTATGTTGATACAATTTACTCATCCTCTCCAAACTAAAAATGAATGAACAATTAGGATTATTTTTATCACACATTTTAAATTATTCTTGTTTTATCAATGTTCAGCAGTGCTCTGTACCACTTTGCTATTATCATCAAAGTTGGTGAGTTGTATCATTATTGAGCCATGTGAAGCCTTAACCCCCCTACTTCTATCCTGTGTTAGTATCTATCTCAATATATCAAATAATATATCAATATCCACTTAAATATCAAAGATCTGCATTTAGCAGAAGTCAACAGAATTACTTTCAGGAATTAAATGACAAATGAACTGGATCTTTCTTAATCAACATCACTCTGGAGTTGGGAAGACATAGCAAATTCTTTTCCTTGGCTTTGTACCAGAGTTAAAAAGAAAAAGAAAAAAAAAAGTTCTGCTGGTCTACAAAATGTTTTGTGAGCCCATGTTCCCTGAAAACATTCATAGGAAATAAAAACTTAGAAATTGTTTGCAACTTGCTCAGTATACATCATTAACTTCCAGTGTGTAAAAGGGTATTTGCAACTCTTAAAGAGAATGTGTCTGATAAAATACATTTTCTTATGACCATGGTAAAAAATATCTTCGTTTAAGGATAAGGGGAAGCCAGGGGGTTATCCCATTAAGGCTGGAGAGAACAATTTTGTTTTAAAGAGTTCATCTACCACGAAATCCATGGGTTATTACATCCTCACTACAAACTAGGCATTTCCTATCTCATCCAGGATCCACATCACTGTATGTAGGGTTTTTGATTAGCAATTTACATAAAATATTACTAGAAGTATGTTTTTTTTTCTTAATGGCTCCAAGGTTAAAGTTGAAAATACCAACTTGAGGTTGTGCAGAGATGTGGCCATATTGAATGTCATTTCCACATTTCCCAGTAAATCATTTCATTATCCATAATAATCATCTTTACTGGCCTTACAAATAATTGCTTTGCTAAACTTAAAGGAAGTCTGATTTTAATTTGCTATCTACATCTACATTCTCATATTCTTTTAATAGATTTTTTAACAAGTTATCAGTAGAATCTTCCTTCACTCAAACATAAGTGAAAGTTTTATCTATCTTGAGATATCACTAAAATAATTTATTGCTGGGGAAACAAAACCTTTTGTCTCAAAATATATTTCTTCCCGACAGCTGTGGTATTTCAGGGAAAGCACCAAAGCTATGATGGTCTGGACTGCAATCAACTGTTCTTAATAGGAAATTTTACAGACTTCTAATAAGATATCCTCAAGTAATTTATGGGGAGAGGTTTTGAAGTGAAGAGGCATTGTTTGGCAATATGTTCTTCCTCTAATCTCAGGAAATTTAAATAAAAGAGTGCTCATTTCCTCTGAATTCAGCAGTTCTCCTTAAAAAAAAAAAAAAGATTAAGAAAAACACCTGCTATGACAGTCCCAAAACGTGACTTACTTGCCTCGAACAAAATTGGGCTAAAACAAACAAACAAACATGTTAGTACTGTTAAAGTTTTCTCCTGTAGACTTCCTGGTCTGTGACAGGTTAGGAATTTCCACAAAGAAACCCACAAGGCCATAGCCGTTTGAAAACCACCAGAGAAATGTTCCCTGTTTCCTAAATGTATAGAATAACCCCCAGGTCACCTTGCTCTCTTGGACCAGCGGTTCCCAGTCTGTTCTGTATCATGGCTCCTCATCCTCTGACTGGGTGGGTTTTTGGCTTTTTTTAATGTTATCTTGATGTTATCTGTAATTCTTCCCATTAAAGTTTCCACATCCATCTTATTGAGTTCCCACCATTTTGTTGTGGGTTCAGCCTATTTGTTTGGATTTGGTTTACAATATTGTTTTCCTACTTAAAAACGGAACTTGAAACTCTTTTCCCGACATTATCTTGGTAATTTTATCACTTTCGGATATACCAGCATTCATTCCATTTGGTTCCTATGTGGGGTAGGAGAGGGATTATACCTGAGCCTCTCATGCTCCACAAATCACTTGGGTGCCCTGTTGAAAAGGTAGTTCTGACTTAGTGGGTCTCATGTGAGGCTAGAAATTCTGCATCCCTAACAAGCGCCCAGGTGATGCCAATGCTACTGGCCCTTGAAGCACATTTTGAGTAGCAAGAACTAGATGATATCAATGGTGTCTTCCAACTTTAAATACCATATGCTGGGCTTTCCAGTGGGGCTCCTGTGAAGTCACTGGAGAGCCTATGAAATGACCCAAAATTCTGATCAGAAAATTTCAAAAGACTCGACAGCCACATATATTGCCCTTCTTCAACAAATGCAACCAGGGGAAATAAAAGAAACCTACTATTAGCTGATAGCAGCAAGTGATGTTGAATATATCTTTGTCTTGGGTCAAGAGATAATTATTTTATTCATTTTTATGCTCTTTCCCTCTCTCTCTTTTGTTCCAATAACCTTGACCCCTCTCCCACACACACATTCAGTTGGGTAGCTCCTGTACTTACATAAATTTTGCTTTAGTTCATCAACCATCATCCAGAAACTCACAGCAGTACTGTCAAAAAAAAGATGATACCAAGCTATGCCTCTGGTAAGGTACACAAATTTACTCAAAGCATAGTTGTGTCCTCAAGGAAGAATGGGACAAAATGACAGTTCATCATAAATGCTCCCAAGATATCCTGAGGCTTTAGCCATGAATTCAGGAGACATTTTTCTCCCAGTACCAGCTCATTCCTACATCATTCATATCTACAGGCAGCTAGAGATGGGTGATTCTTAGACCTTTAGCCAAAATATGAATCAAAAATTTACCCAAATTTAAAAAATAATTTACTGGCTTAGAATCTATTGTTATGGGCTGGGTTTTCATGAATTTTTCTTCTTTTCTTGTTAGAGTAAGGAATATACTAATTTAGAAAGATGGAAAACTGATAACTGTTTTCTGATATCTTTGTTTCCATTTTATGTATTTTTAAAGTGTATATACAGATCAAGGGTGATGACCTCAATTTTACACTTCAGTTTGTAGATAAATACCCAGTTTAATGAAAGAAAAGACTTCAAGAATACTCAAGTTACATGGGATAAATGTAAGTGCAAATAACTTTTAAGTCTTTCAAGAACTTTTTGTAAAATTTTCAAATGTATTTGCATCCCATAAGCCTTAGGTCAGATCATTTGATCTGTTCAGAGACCAAAACGAAGGTCTGACATAAATTCAAAGACCTTCAGCAACAAAAACAAAGCAAACAAACAGAAGATGGAGACCAGGGCAGGGGACAGGGAAGGAAGAGCAGGCTGGAACTGAATATAGCTGTCTCTTTCTGAAAAGGTTTTTCTTCAGAGAACATTTAGAGCTGCGAGGGAGGAAGGGAATATCAGCTTAACCAGTATAATCCAAGGGATCAGCCACATAGCCGATTACACAGGCAGCTGACCCTCAGTTATAGTTATTTATTGCTGCATAACAAGCTATCCTGAAACTTAGGGTAGTGTCTTATTATATAGCTCTTCTTATTATATCTCATAATTTTGTGCATCAGGGTTTTGAGAAGGGCTTCGCTGTTCCATGTTGTATCAACAGAAGTCACTTGGGTGTATTCAGCTGGTAGATGGGCTCATTTGTAGGATCCAAGACCTCTTTGTCCACATGTCTGGTGGTTCGAGAGGATGGCTGTCAAGCTGGGCTCAGCTGGGATTGTCGACCAGAATGTCATCATGAGGCTACTCCAGCATGGCAGCTTCAGGGGTCAGCTGGTGTCCCAATGAACAAGAAGGAATCTCCATGGCCTTTTATGATTCAGCTTTGGAAATCACATACAATCAGTTCCTTTTGTTCAAGCAGTCATAAACCTGCCCATACTCAAAGGAAGGGAACACAGTCCCCCTCACCTGAAGGGAGAAATGTCAAAGAATTTGTGCCCATCTTTAAAACCTGCCACGCCCTCAAATCCGTGAAGTAATGTTGGAAAAGGTCATCATCAGTTAAGGACTGGCTAGTGTAGTGAGCGCAAACTCAAGCAGGTGTGCCTTATATTCCCAATGAATGTGTAAACGGATATATTTGAAATATAAGCTGCATCCCTTTAATCACATATTCAGTTGTAGAAATTAATCCTCTAAAACGTTATTGCTCATTTTTGGCAAATTCAATCACTTTTTAAAGATTATTCACTACTGGTAGTTATATTCTATCGCCACCTGCTTTTTAAGGCTTGCAAACAATGGTACCCACTATCAACTACAAGACAATAAATTATAGCACTTGCTAATAACAATACACTGTGAGCTTTCCGTAAAGTATTCTTTCTGATAGGATTTTACTCAATAGCCATGAAAAATAGATAATGACTAGTGCACAAAGTGTTTGATATCTATTAATTAAATATTACATAGAGGCAAAAAAAATTATCGCTAGTGACTGTAGTCACAGTGTGTTTAGTGGCTTTGCACCAGGTGTTGTTTTTAATCTTTGCTTACAATTACCAAGCTTCCGCCCGCCACTTTGCAAGCACGTTATTAAATTCTTATTATTTTTAACTGGCAAAACAAATTAAAATCTAGGGAGGATTTATTTTTGGAAAAAGAATGACATAAAATGATATATAAAACTTTGTAAACCACTTGTTACCTCATACTTTTAGTTGTTCACTGTCCACGTTACTTTTCTGTGCTTTGCATGCAGTTAAAGAAAAAAATACATTGGCACAAGCTGGCTCATCAGAGAAAGCGGCATCCTCACACCCTTAAGCACCTGATTCTCATGGATGATGTTTTCCTGGACAACGCCAACATTTTTACTTATAGGTCAATTAAATATAAATACAGTTGGGGAGTGACTGCTACGGGGTATGGCGCTTCTTTGGGGGGTAATGGGGAGCTCTTTGCGGGGAAAGTGTCCTAAAATGAAACAGTGGTGCTGCTTACACAACTTTCTGAAAAAACAAACCCCACTGAATTGTACATTTTTAAAGGATGAATTTTATGGTATGTGAGTTATATCTCAACAAAAACATAACTATGCTATCAATAACACATGATCCTTACAGAAAAATTAGGGAAAGGAATATTATGAACAACTAAAAACTTTAAAAATACTTTAGCAAGTAAAGTGATTGTAAAGCACACTCTAATTTATATTTTTCACCATTGTGTTGACAGTACCAGCCACAGTGAGGTATTAAATTCTGCAGTCAGGCAAAATGAATAGTGAGTTAATCTTTGCCACTTGTCCCCACTTACTATCACCACGCCAGCCACACTCCCTAAACTGCTCATTAAAATGTCATGGAAAGAATGTGACCCAACCCTCTTCAGCCGGGCTCTAACAAGGCTATCAGCACTACCAAATCAATATATAAACTCATACACTCCATTTGATCAACTAGTCAAACTAATGTTTACTTTGAAACTCATTTGAAGCCACAGCACCGAAAAACCCACCACACTGAAAATTGCTGCTCTAGGTTACTAGGGTTTGTTTATTAATACGGATAGCTTCTTTTTTTATTTTTTATTTTTGGTCTTTTCTCCATCTAATTCATTTATCCATTATTAAGGTTCACATTACTTTGAAAATACAGTTTCTATTAGAAATCTTTACCACAAAAAAGGCAACAAAAGTACCTGGCAGTAACCAGTGCTTAGGGAGTATGGCACTGATATTAATGTTCTGAGATAACACACACAAAATATCTTTTAAATTCCAGTTCTAAATTGGTGGAAAAAAAATTTCTTGAAATAAGTCACCACATGCTAGCGTTGCAGCTATAATGCTATACCCACCGCCAGATTCTTTTATAACAAAAACATTGACCCAGAATTTTTGCCTATGGAGACCGATTGCCTCTGGAAGTATCAGGGGCTGTGGGCTGCTAGGAGAGTAGACTGAACTTACACCTGAGCAGCAAAGAGCACCAGCGAGCACCTCGCTCTCCGAATTGGAGGGGATAAGACATTGAAGTAGTGAGGTCACCTGGAGCTTGTACCCTGGTGGCCCCCCACTGCCCTCGTGATGCCTGGAGCTCTCTGATGTGCCTCTCCACTCAAGCTGTCACCTCTGACCATGCCCTTTGCTCCCAAATTAGCCCTTCCATAGCTCTCCAGCAAAGCACCTATTTCCTTACTGATCTTGTACCATAAATATTAGAAAAGTGACATGGAATATTTACAAGGTGATCTTTGAAAACACACACAGTTCTGTACAAATGGCCTTTGGTTATTATGGCCGAGATGTTAATATTCAGTGTGGTTTATTTGCATATTAAAAGAGGCTGCTTGTGGTGACACTTCAGCCCAAGGAATGAATCTGATGGTAGAATGATAAAGGGAAGGAATGTTTTGGGAGACAGAGGTTTCCCATCCAACTATCCATTTATCCATCCATCAAATCATGTAACTGCTATCTATCCTGTGATATTGTCAAACATGGAGGCTTCTGAATTTCATCTGTTTGTAGTTAGATACTGAACTGGGCATCTCTAATGCTAAATTTCTTATTATTGAATTTATACTATCCACGTGGCTGAGAAAATGTGAATTACTTCACTTCAGTGAGTTTCTGACTATGTTTCGCAAAAGCTGATTGTTATACTGGGGTTGTTCATTATCCCAGGGGCGTCCCACCTACTCTGGCCCTTTAAACCGTCTAACCCCCTGGCACCATACCCGAGCTCTGTTTGGAAAGGAGGCGCACACAGCGGAAGCCTCCGTGACCACGTGGAGGACCTTTTCCCAGATTCTCTATCACTGCGCTGTCATTTTAAACTTTCGGATACTTGGCTCCGCACCCTTACGTCAGTATGTGCTTCTCCCCTTCTGTTTGAAGACCTATCACGTCCCCTTCTGGCTTCTCGAACTTTGGATTGTCACAAAATTCTAGACTCTGCTCCCTCTCCCAGTTTCGGCATACCACTTAATTTCAGATGAGAAGCTCTACCTGCATAGAGCCCTACAGGGACCAGCTTCCTGTCCCAGCAAAGAGGTGTAGATTCACACAGGAAGAATCTTACTTTCCACACCAGTAATTATTATATAAGATAATGATTTGTTATCTAATGGTTTACTTAGATTCAAATTAGCTGGGACAACCTGAGAAAATAAATTCTTTTCTTTGCGAGACTATAAACCCCATTCACCCAAACTTAGATGATGCCAGCCACATGACACATTCTTGTATGTCTTTAAAAATATTTATTCCACACCATGATATTTAAGCCTCGCATTTAACTTCAAGGGGCATATCGTCATGTGCCACTGAAGGCAGCTGTGCATATATCAGGAGATATAAAGAATATGCAAGATTTTTTTTTTACGAAAATAAGACACCTTCTTCTGATGTGCCTTCATAAATCATGATAAATTTTGCCAATTTAGACTTGGTCCAAGAGTCTTTGCATGGGCAGCTTTTTAAAGGAAGAGGAAGGACATTGCTGTTCACACTGTACTTTTTATGTGCTTGGTTGCTGTGAATTCATTTGAGAGTATAACCTGAAGGCTAGATCAGTAGATTTATAAATGTAAACACATTGGCTTGAATTTAGCTGTCACCAAACTGACGTGCTCAGAAGAAATCTTTGTTCTGTCATGAATGTCTATTTCCAGGTGATGCCTACGGTCGCTGGCTCTCTGCATCCCTCCTTCGAGTAGTGCATCTACATGGCAGAGTCTGCAAAGCACAAGTGAAGAAAACTTCCTAGGGTCACTGATAGCTAGACGTATCATTTCCTAGGCTTGCTGTAACAAATTACCGCATGTTAGGTGTCTTAAAACAAGACAGATATGTTCTCTCACAGTTCTAGAGGCCAGAAATCCAAAATCAAGGTGTTTGCAGGGCCGCGTCCCCTCTGGAGTCTTGAGGGGAGAATCCTTCCTCCAGCATCTGATGGCACCAGGTATTCATGGTTTGTAGCTGCATCGCTCTCATCTGTGCCTCCTCCTTCAGGTGGCCTTCTCTTCTTTCTGTATTATGCCCTCTTTGTCTCTTGTAAACACAGTTGTCATTGGATTTAGGGCCCACCCGAATAATCCAGAGTGTTCTCATCTGAAGATTCTTAAAATAATAATTACTTCTGTAAAGATCCTTTTTCCAAATAACGTCACATCCTCATGTCTTTGGGGAGCCACCATTCAACCCACCATGTCAGAGTTTCTGGATGTGAATTAGATGCAGTGTGTGGGAGCTGGAAAGCAGAAGTACGGAGGGGGCTGTCTTTCCACTACTTTGGCTGAAGTTGTTAGTAATCACAGTTATGAAGATCTTGGGGCTAGCCTTTAACTTAGTGACAGTCAAGGGCAGTTACAGGGCTGTGCAGTGACTTCCTGATCTCTAAAGTGCAGCTCCAGCCCTGTACCCACAGGGGCCACCTGGCCCTGGCCAGGTAGCTCAGTTGGTTAGAGCATGGTCTGGACATGCCAAGGTTGTGGATTTATGGGCCACATACAGGAATCAACCAATGAATGCATAAATAAGTGGAACAACAAATTGACCTCTCTCTCTCTTCCTCCCTTCCTCTCTCTCTCTAAAATCAATATAAAAACGAAATCAAGAGGCTCCCGATTCCCATTTTCTCAACTGGGGCAGAGGCAGCAGCTCCCCTGGTGGGTTGGTTCTTTGGTCTTGTTCTGGGAGTTATTCTGGAGGTTCAACCCTGAACTCATATGAAATCATTTTCTGCTTGAAATAGAAAATTAGTTCTGCTGCTTGCAATCAAGCCCTGTCAGTACATTTGCAGATGAAAATTAATTTTTTATATTTAAAACAGTATCATCTTAGATTGAACCCCACCCTGTCTCTGATGCCTGGCTCCTGAAGACTAGACCAAGAAGTCAATTTAACAATGAAGCACAGGGCATTTCTTTTTTAGGGCAGTGAGATTAACTATTCTGTTACATAGTAATGGTGTGTAAATGACCCTATAGACTTACCAAAGCCCATGGAACTTCATAGCACAAAGCTATGAACTTCATAGCACATAACACATAGACAAGTAAACACAAATTTTCAAAAACTCATTTAGGAGGCTTGCGGTTGGTGGGGAGGGGTGTCCTCCTAAAGAATGTGAAAATATAATCACTCATTTGCAACTATATGAAACAGCTTTGCCCAAGCAGTGAAGGGAAAAGATGCCAATGTAAGTAATTTTGGAAATGAGTGGTTTAAAAGGTTAAAGACCAAAATAACTTTTTTTTAAAAAGACTATCATTTTAAATTTGTTTCAAAAAATTTTTCCCCATCTTTATTCTTATCTGGGACATGCAATAAAGAATATATAAAGAGAATCCTGGCCTTTGTTGTAAGTAACTTACATATTCTTGAAAATTTAAGATTTGTTCCTAAGCTAAAATGCAAAAATGGTAAAACAGTCTGCACAGTGTTTTAAGAATACTGAAATTAGTTGTTTATATTTTCACATCAAAGGATTATATATAGATTATATGATTTCCAGCTTATATTTTTTTTAACAGACATGTGGCAACAATGGGCTCTTTAGATGAGACCTGTTATCCAATTTGCTGTGGTATTTACCACTCACTTGTTACCTTGTAACCTGAGATACCTCAATGATGTCTGAGTTAGCAACCTCTGAGAGATAACAGGAAGTTTTGGGGCAACCTCATGAAAGATTATGAAGAGAATAAAGCTAGTCCTTCCAGCCTACATCATGTCCCCTTTCAGCACCGTTTCAACATCTTCTAGTCTCACTCTACCCATAATTCCCAAGGCTTCTTAACTTGCTTCCTGGCAAAAGTAACCTGGCAATGTGTAACTTAACGTGGCATCCTTTGCATTGGCCAAGAAGAGAGCTTAGAAAGCACCATTTTTAATGGAGAGCAGTGGATCTTTAATGACAACATTCCAGGCACCACAAGGCATATTCTTGGCCATCACTACTCTACCTACACATAAGATGGATCTCAGGCACATTCTCTGTATTAAAGCTTGAGAGGTGAGTCCTTAATTAGAATTGCGATTCTTTTTTTTTTCCCCTCAACGGGGACATAGTAATAGTGAAATATACTAGCTAGGAAGCCTTTAGTGTTGAAAACTACTCATTAAATTTATTGGTTCTTTGATGTTCAATTCATGAGCAAACTCTCATGGTTATTTTGCCAAAGGAAGTCAAAGTCATCAAGTTGTGTTTTTTAATGGGGATTGATACCCTTTTATGAAAGGGACTTTGAGGAATTTTAAAAGGACATCCATTTCCCTTCTCCCTAAGTACGGTAACCTTGCTGTGACCCCTTTAGCCTACTCAACACTTAGTGTGAGTTTGCTGCTCTTTCATGACTTGCACAACCCATCCGACAAAGCGTTTTGACTTTTTCCCCTAAATATCAAAAACTTTCAGTTAGCCAAGAGAAGAAAACATCATCATCCCGAGTCTTTCTTGTACTTGCTTCCATGGAAACCACTGACCATATACAGGAAAAGAGCGGGCAGCCAGAGCTTAGATGGAGGCATTTATCTTCCCTTTATGATAAAAAACTTAGGTCGGTGACTTGGAAACTCACTACACGCTTCATCGGCAGAAATGCTCTCTTTCTGCTTGAAAGCGTGGGCACTTGAGAGGTGCCTCCCCTCCCTGGGATGAGTAAAAACAATATCATTTTCCATGATAGCTGCTGAATTGAAGTGAAGGATTATTTATTTAAACTTCTGAAGCATGAAGCAAAATGCAGCCAGTGTGTACTGTGTCTGTCTTGGAAACCATAAGTCAGGGGAAGAGTTTACGAAGCGTTCGGTCAGCAGGCCGATTCCCACTTTCTCGTGTAAACGACACAGAACGTCAGGTCGCAGCACAAGCCTCTGAACAACACCCCCCCCCCACCCTGCCCATCCAAAAAGCAATATTTTTTGCTCCTTACTTCCTACTACTGACTGATTATTACCTCTTGTTTCCTTACAAAAATATGTTTTAAATTATTCCACTGTTGATGGTTGGTGAAAAGCTCTTATATTATTTACTGGCAGTCTTCGTTATTACCAAAAACAGTGGATCTGGAAACCTTTGTTATCCCCGATCGGATCCTATTGACAGCCCCACATAACACCCTGGGTTTTTCAAATCCCATCACATCAGCACCTAATTGCTCCTGTGAGCTTTACACATCCCTTAAACCCTGGAGTGGCTACCTGCAACCAGGCCTCCTGCATGTAAGCCTCCAAACACGCTCTCTCCATAGCTGCGTGAGAAGTTCAAGTTGCTAAAACAGACGTGGAAAGTGAAGTTTAACAACAGCCTTGTTTATTCGTCTTTTTACTGTTTTTCATCTAAATACAAGCCCTTCACCAGATCTCAGAAGCCTTCGAAGACTCAAAACTTCTCTGATTTTGTGTGACACTTCAAAATATATTGTCCCGCTCCCTTTTCTCGCTGTATTAGTTTCCTACCATTGTGGTAACAAATTACCCCAAATTCAATGGCTTAAACACAGAGAAATCTATTCTCTTATAATTCTGGAAGCCAAAAGTTTAAAGTAAGTCTTATGGGGTTGAAATTAGTGTTGGCTGGGCCAGTTCTTTCTGGGGGCTGCAGAGGAGAATCTATTACCTGCTTCTTGCGGCTTCTGGTGGCTGCTGGCATTCTTTGGATTGTGGCCTCATCACTTCCGTCTTAGCTTCTGTTGTCTTATCACCTTATCCTCTTCTTTTGTCAAATTTCTCCTTGTCTCCCTCTTATAAGAATACTAAGGATTACATTTAGGGATAATCCAGGATGATCTCCCTATCTCCTCCTAAATCAGATCTTTCACTTAATCACACCTACGAAGTTCCTTTTGTCATGTAAGGTAACATGCACTGGTTCCAGAGATTATGGACATGGCTGTCTTCGGGGCGGGGGCATGCACATTCAGTCCACCACATGCCCTAAGTGTGAATTAATGACATTGTTAATATTTCCTTCCAGGTAGTATTTAAAAAAGAACTAGGATATTAAAAGAACACAGTGCTTTATCAAAGGAGTAACTCTTTGAGGAAAAAAGTTTCAAGAGTCTTGTGAGCTGCTCTAAATGGGCGACACTCTAAATATTCAAAGATTTTGATATTTGGATCTAGAAAAAAGTTTTTTAATTCAAAAAAGTCCTATTCCCCCTAATTATCAGGTTGTGGTTTCTACATATCATTTCCCTCCAAAATGACCCAGAGCTTCTTGGATAAATAGCTGATTCCAGGTTTAGGATTGGAAATGTACAAAGTGAGCCTGAAACATCTCTCTGTGAAGTTAGAATGCCCTAAAAACTCCTCAGGTCTCTTAAAAGGAGTCAAGAGACAACTTGCAAACCTCCTTCTGGTCAGCAGTCACAATGGATTGAATACATTGAATATCTCTAAATCCATGAGTTTAGACTGATATTTGAAAGTGCATTTGTGTCATCTTTATAGGATACTAGGAAATAAGTTATTATTTTAAAATCTAGTCAATAAATGGAAAGAATCAAGCATTTATCCTTTTTTAAAAAATATGAACTATATACTAGAGTAATCAAATAGAGGAAATTTCTCTTTATAGAATTCTTTCAGCAGATAAATAATGAAGGAATTCTAGAATTAGAAAAATCAAGGTAACACAATGAATTGGTGAATTGTGCAACCCCTAATGAATTAATGTATCCAGGTAATGTTGATCTATGACTGCTAATATCACACAAACTGGAAATAATCAGGCTTATGTACCTGCTGATAGAAGTACACATCTTTAAAGCATTACTTATAAGACAGCCGGCCAAAATGTATGCTATCGAAACTCTCAATCCAATAACAAATTCAAAGGAAATACACTAGATTAGATGTCATTTGTAAAATCTACACATGAGATACTCTACAGGACCAAAATCAAAAGAAACAGGACATGGAGAAGGGACCTATATACTAGAAGAGACTCAGCGGACATATCAATCAATCAAAAGTTATAAAATCTACTTGTAGCCTTATTCAAGCAAACTTCAAAAATCTAAACAATAAGACAATTGGGGAAACTTGAATTCTGGCTAGATATTTAATGATGTTAAAGAATTATGATTAATTTTTAGGCGTGGTAAGTTTTCATAAGAAGTCATTATCATTTAGAGCTACACACAGAAATATTTATGGACAAATAATATGGTGTTTGGCATTTGCTTCAGAATAATCTGGGGTGGGGTGCAAACCAATGGATGAAACAAGACTGGCCACAGATTAATAACTGTGGGAACTGGATGATGGGTACATAAGAATTTTTTATATGACTCTCTCCACATTTGTATATGTTTCAATTTTTTCAGATTTGTCTTTGGTTTTCAGGTAAAATCTTGCTTCGGCTCTTGATTAAAACTGAACAACAACAACAAGAGTAATGATACTAAACACAGTTTATTCAGGACATTCTAAGTTATACATAGTCAACGCCATTAGCTGCAGTGCATCAGTCATCCACAGTTCCCGGTGGACTTGTTAGTGGAACATAAGTTCCAGGTTCAGGCACTGGGGCACTAGCTAGCTATTCCATGCACCTTGCATCCTGCCTGAATTTTACTTGAATGTCCCACTGTGTTTGTTATATATTAGGGCTAGACGCAAGATTTAAACATGCTATAAATCCTACCCAGTTTATAGATTGTTCTTATTGCCTGTTCTCAAATATCTTGATAAAATTCAAGGCTATAAATCTGAGGTTGGTTCCTGCCCTATGTACCTTGGCAGTGGAGAGAAAATACAAGCACAGATCAGCCCATCTCCTAATGCAGACTGTTTTAGAAAGCAAGACTGCAAAATATTAAAAATTATTTAAAATACGTAGTAGCATGCTTATTAGGCAGTAAGGATCTTCCCACTAAAGATTTAGCTGTCTCTAAGTAATGACATCATTCTCTCTGTGAACCATCCTCAACACCATGGAGTCATCATTGATATGGTCTCTGTGCAATTTTAGGTAAATATTTTTGAGTGGTTGCTTCATGTCAAACACTGTGCTTGGCACTGAGAATACAAAGGAAATATGTAAAATGTTTGTGTCCATGAAAAAATCATCCTGCTTGGTCAGAGAGGCGAATGAGTGAAAATACCTGGCAAATGATCTGATGGGAAGTCTCTGAGCTCTCTAGCTTTTGATGTCATCTTTCCCTCCAATTCTCAATGGACATTGAGCCACCATGCTGTGTGACTGCAGATGGCATGGTCCATTCCCAAGAGCTATTCGAGCTCAGTGGTTAAGAGCACAGACCTGGGTGCCAGACTGCATGAACTTGAGTGCTGGCTCCACTACTTCCTAAATATCTTGGAAGTATTTAACTTCTCTGTGCCTGTTTTCTTACCTATAAACTGAGGATAATAGGGTTAGTGCTAAGATTAAAGGAGTTAACATCTGCAGAGACCTCAGAATAGTATCTGATATTATAGTGTCTGAAAAGGGCCTTCTTTTCTTAAGTGTCTTATCCATTTCTTCAGGTTGCCGTCTTTCCATCAGTCTACAGCACTTCTGGAGCTTATAATTGCTTCCTTTAATTTCATGAAGCACCGCTAATACACACTCTAGTGTTTGTGGAGACATTGCTGGAACCTAGAGTCTATTGATAACACCTCTTTCCAAGAAGTCACTTATAGGACATTTGCTCAGCCCTCAGCCTACTGTTGGGTTGCAGGAGCCAGCTCTTAAACCTCAGGACCAGGAGTCCCTCCCTCCAACCTGTCCTCATCCCACACCACAAGTCAAGCACCCCAGAAACTCTTCTTTGGTCCCAGAAAGTAAAAGTCCTGTACAATAATAATTTCTACAGAAACACTTCCTATTCACAGCAAGACTGTTTTTCATCATTATGCAAAATAATTTAGCAACTGGTCCTGAACTGCCCTGTGGCAAAGCAGCATTTGCTTTTACCTTTGCATAACTCCATTGGCCCATTATAAGTTGTTTTTCTTACAAATACAAAGAGTAATCTTCCTGTAAAGAATCCTCTAGTTATCTCTAGAATAGCTTACATTTAAATTACATTTATTTCATGTGGCTTGAAATTTTTCTGGCCCCTGCTACATCTGTATACAATATTAGTATCAGAGAGAACAAATTCTGCATGGAAATCCAAGAAGGCTTCCCGGAGGAGGTGACATATAAGCCTTAAATCATCTTTACTTCAGTATTCTTCTTCTCAAATGTCTGTTAAGGGTAATGAATGGAGAAAGGCATAGAAAGAAATATGGCAAAACATCAGCAGTAAGTATGTCAGGATAAAGGATTTTCAGTGGTTATTTTCTTCTTTATATTTTTTATACTTTCCAACGTGCTATAATGCACATATTACATTTAGCATAAGAGGACAAAATGGAACTTAAAGTATCTCTTATACCTGATTCTTTTCATTGCCCCCACCTTCTCCACGGTCCATCACTTTCATCTTCACACTCCCCCACTGAAGGCCTAACAGTGGTCTCCTTTTGTTTTTCTCCTATTTCCCACTGCACACGCTCATCACCCAAAGGCGTAATCTTAAATTTCAACAGACAAATGACTGCCTTTTCCCTGTTTCTGAGGGCTTTCAGGAAAATACCTCACCATGGCTAACATTCCTTAGTTGGGTAGGTGGTAAGAGGCAGAGCTGAATATAAAGGTGTTTATATATTTATCTTCTTTCTAGGAATCACCATTATTTGTTTATGTTATTAATAGCTGCATTTCATGAATGAGGTTAAGAAATTTGCCCAAGATCACACAACTAGAAGATATGAGAGCCTGGACTGGGCCCGGGTAGGTTGAGTGCCAAAGCCATGCTCTTTCCATTACACCATGCCCTTGGCAAGGAGAGCTAATCACATTTATATGCACTATCAGTTGCATCCATTGATATGTCAGCTTTGAAACTAAAAAACTGTTTCTAATTCACTCCCATGGCTCTGGTAGCCTATGCCTCAGGATTTAGCATATTTTATACTACTGTGTATTTTTGCTAATTTTTTCTGATGTATGTATCTTGTCTCCTTAATCAGATGATGGGCTTAATGAGGTGATAGCCATGTGCTAAGCACATCTTAAGGACTCACTGTAGCATATACTAAGTACATACTAAGAGCTCACATACTAAGAACTTCATTTCGGTTGAATGCCTGTTTTATCAAAAGAATATCTTAAAGGTCACATGATTCCTAACCAAAATACTTGAATAAAAGAATAGCTTACCAACTTAGAGAATGTTTAATAAGTGAGACAATGTTTTTACAATGACCGGGAAAAAGCTAATATATTCCTTATTAAACTTTTTATTACATCATCCTCTATTAATATTTCTCAAACCCTGAGGATTCTCAAACACTGCTACTCTTACAAAGAAAAACACCTTATCATCATACTCTACAAAAGAAAACACAAACAGACATAAAATTTAAAACATAATCTATTTATGGAACTACATTGGCCAACAGAAGATAGAAAGATAAAATACAAAGGAGGTAAAGCTAACTCAGACTTGCATTCAGGGGACCTCAAGAAATAATTGAATATGCCTAGGATCTGTTCTTACCCAACAAATACCGGAGAAAATGAAAACACTTGAGAGACTGACCCAAGATGTGTCTGTCATGAGGTTTACTATTGTTTGTTACCAAGTAATCATAATTCTGAAAATGCCAAAATGTCATCATTTGTTTGGAAGCATTGCTTTTGGAAACATGGATTGCATGATGTGACCGCTTATGAAATAAAATTTTCTACCTGGGAAAATGGTTTCCTGTTTGCTTTGTTTATTCTGCCTCATCAGAGGAATGACAGAGGTGTCATGTTCATGAGCAAATCGTCATCTTCATTAGGGCAAACTACATGACTCTTTCCTCTTTGTGGGGAATTTCTCTCACTTCCTTCCATTTCACGCCCTTCCAGCATTTTCCTTTTGGATTAGATCATATTTTCATGTATTTGTTTTCATTTCATTGAGGTATTGTAGCTCCCCAGGTAGAGTATAAGCTACTTGGGTTGTTTTTCTCTATTTTCTCTATAAGCCCCTTTGGCTCTTTAAACAGTGGACTGCTGAAATAGGCATTCAATAAATTAAAGTATTATTGGGTTTTATTATTTTAGGGAGACAGACATGGAGTCGTCCCTCTGCTTTACTCCTTGATTCTTTGGACTTCATTAAAACCACAGCACAGCTGAAATAACAACAGCACCAGCTTGCATTTTTACAGTACCGTATACTTTTCAAAGTGTTTTCATATCTCTTATCTCATTTATTTCTCACCAAAATCCTATGAGGTAAGTAGAGCAGATACGGCTCGTCTCATTTGATAGATGGTGAAACGGAGGAAGAGGGAGGTTAAGTGACTTGCCCAGTCTCTCACCACTCCAGTACATCTGCCAGAATTATCTTCCTAAAAATAAATATAAACATGACATTTCCCTGCATAAAATCATCAACAGGACTCCAGCTGTCTACAGGGGAAAGTGCAAACTCCTTAGCAGGGCATGCAAGTCCCTTCACTTCCTGGCCTCATGCTCCTCACCAGCTTCATCTTCCACTACTTCCCCGGCATGTCCATGCCCCTGGCCACACAGAACTGCCACTTCATCGGCTCTCAAGACTGTGTGCCTTTGCTATGGTGCCAGGTGGGTACTGGAAGTATCGGAGGGAACATTTTGTAAAGACACATGATTGTCTAACCACTGTGCTGGACACCTGAAGCCAGTACAATAATATTGGAAGTAAACTGTACCTGAGAAAAATGCATGCTGTATGACAGGCTTATCTATTAAGTCTTCTTGTCTGTGTCCCTCTGCCAGAAGGTAAGCCCCACAGGGGCAGGGACCGTTGCTGGTTTTGTTCACCGGTGTATCCCAAGTACCCAGAACAGTTTCTAACAGAGTAAGCGCACAGGAAATTCAGAAAGCGTTAACTAAGCACCCGCTGTTCTGGCACTGAGGCTGCAGAGCTGAAGCACAGTCTTGGGTGAGAAGAAAGAGAGGTGACGTAAAGCATTACCACGTGCAGGGCGATAAGGCAGTGATAGTGGTGTGTACTGGGCGAGATGAGAACGCAGATAAAGAGCAGCCAGCAAGGCCAGGGCCAAGCCGGGTGTAGATGAGAGCAGGAGACAGGAAAGGCTTAGGCTTCACCCAGAAGGCGATACATAAAGAGAGCCTTGACAGCCATACTCAAGTTCACAAGTTCAGAAGGAGGTGGGGAGAATCTTTGCATTTCAGGAATTACAAGCAATTTTTTCTTGCGTGATCTTAGGGTGCATATGCGGGTAGGACCTAAGTCCAAAGAAGTAATATCTGTACAGAAGAGGGACACAGAGCTCCTGAACATCAAGAGTTTTGTTTTGGCCTCAGATTAAAATGTAATTAGGTTGTTTCTACCTCCAGAGCAAGTGTGCTTCAGAACACCCTTTATCTGCAGTGAAAAACTGCCAGAAATGATTAATTCTGATGTTAATAGTTTAGAGAGGAAAACAGTCTGGAGTCAGGGTATTTCACATTGATCTTCTGAGACCGTAGAAGCAAATCCTGGAATGCCTATCTTGAAATATTAATCCTGCTCATTCATGGAGCTTCTGGGTCAGTGGAAATTTGATATATTTTTCTTTATTAAGACCTTTCTGTTGCCCTTTTATAGTTTTGAGAGAATTTGCATAGCTAGAGGTATATCTAGTTAGAGACAAAATGTGGTGCTTGGCTTAATTTCAGGAGAGTGATATTTTTATTCGTTGAGTGACTCAATAGTTTTCAAGCCACCTACTGGCTATCAAGCATTGTGCTAGGCTCTTTGCTACAAAGACTAGTAACACAGGGTCATGGCTGTTGAGGGGCTCATTGAATAGTAAGGCTAGGCAGACATCGGTATAATATAATGTTGCAAAGATCAAACATGGAAGCGTGCATAGGATGCAGGGGGCAGACAAAGAAGGAGGTGCCTCATTCCCCTGGGTAAAGGGAAAGAAGGAGGTGCGCACACAAGGTTTCCCAGAACAGGCGACGCTTGATCAGAGTCTTGAAAGTTAGCGTATGTTCACCAGTGGACACTGGACAGTGAACATTCAAAGTAAAGAGAGAAGCATAGCAAGGCTTGAGGGTATGAAACAGGATGGTGAGTTCAGAAGTACAGCTGAATATGACTGGATCTGCGTGGTGCATGCGTGTGCGTGTGTGTGTGTGTGTGTGTAGACGCTGAGGCACATGATTCTTTATAGGCCATAGTAAGGAACTGAGATTTCATTCAATAGGCCAGTATTTCTCAAATTGTGATACAGAAATATTTAATTCAATAGTAACTGCACTAAAGATTTTTTCAAGGAGGAATATTTAATCGCTGACATTATTTAGAAGTGACTATGCACAGTGGTAATAAAAAGCAGACTAATCAGCTTTATTATTGTTTTTAAACGATCTACACCAGTGTACCTTCTAGTGTTCGTACCCTGGGGTAGAACCCTCCCACTATCCTGCCCTTGGTATACCACCAGATACATGTGCTTTTCTGTATGCATGTTAAGTTTCAATACCAAATTAAAAAAAGAAAGACTGTCTGGGGCAGCTCACAGCATTGTTGGAAGAGCTGGGCAAACAGGCTGGAGGCTCTTTGAAACAACTCCCCAGCCCCATGCCTACCTGGCCTACTGGAACCATTGCTGGGCTGACATTGTGGTCGCTGAAAGCCAGAGACCTCTACCCCCACCTTAACCAATCAAACTGATTATGCATAGAGCTTCCTTCTTTGAGTTGCCCATTTCCAGGTATTCTTTCAAGTGGGTCTATGTAACTGATAGAGCCTAGGTCAAATTTTGGGCAATTTGGATTGCCCCTCAGGGAAGATAGGAATCAGAAGGCTGGGAATCCAAAAAGTGATAAGTAGCCAAAAAAAATATGCGAAAGTCCACTGTAACATACTTCTTAGCTGTTCAATGTCAACACGTCCTTATTCGATACTTAAACTCATTAACAGCACATGAACAATCACAATAAAATTCTCCTACGGAACATAATGCAAATATTCCTCAGTCTCTTCCAAAAGGGAGACAATATAAAAAAAAATCTCATCCAAGTACTGCATCCAGCTCAGAATCTTAGCCCTCTGGATGACACCAGATGTGTCTCCTCAGGGCCCAGTGACCTTAATACTACAAGATAAAGGCAGCTGCCTCCAATACACTGAATATACGACAACAGACAGGAGCAGGGACGTAGTAACAGCCCCCGCTGGGGAAAGAGGAGAATGGGAAACACAGGGCAGTCGTAGCAAATATCAAACACAGTGCTCTGGCATCTGGATTGAAGGTTCCTTGCTGGTGATACAAGATCTTGGTTAGCAAATCTGGCAGCCTGTTTCTGCCTTCTAGAGGAATCCTCTTAGCCCATTATTATCCATGGCCTTATGTGAGAAAGGCTTTGGTAAGGATGCCTTTCTTGGTGGTCCCACAGAGCTCTCCCAGTCCACTTCTAGTAAGCGTGAGTTTAGGGACCTGGGGTGGCCTTAGGGGTTGAGCAATTATAGGTGATTATCAGACAGGTCTGGAGTTTCTTTGGCAGTATACTGTTGGACGGCAATTTTCCTTGGGTTTCTTGTAGCTCTACCTACCTTGTATGCAAAGGTACTGAAGGCCGTTTGCTTCAGACTGTAGTTTCAAGGATGTGTGTGTAGCAAATAGCCTGGGAAGATAGAGATAGTGTTTCCCTCCAGAACAAAGGGCAGACATGCTTAGACCGCTTTATACACTGTTTGGGTTCCCTAAGCCAGGGCTCCTTTCCTGTAATGCACACATCTGGGCCCATCCCCGTAGTCTGAATTCACCTCTGTTCTTTGAGTCTTTGCTGAGAGGGGTAAGAAGTGACCAGGATATGTTAACATGAATTATATCTACTCTTTCCTCTCATGACAACAACATAAAACACCGTGGTTTATGTCTCAAGAAACAAAAGGAGACAGTTTTCCATGGAGGATGTTTTGGTATCACATAGCAACGTTCACGATCTTTTTAGCCCCCAGTATCTGTGTCCGCGTTGTCAAAGCCTTACTTCTTTCAGGAAACCAATACCGTATTTTAGGTTCTATGACTTGAAGCGATCCATTTCAGGTACTAAATCTGTTCAGTTGGGTTGGCTCCAAGGAACAAAAGAACACTGATGGACAGCGACTTAGACAAATAAGGGGTGAATATTCCTTACAAAACTAGAAATCCACAGGCAAGTCCCCCAGGGCTAGAAAGGTGGTTCCGTAACGAACCGGGATGGAGAAAAGCAAAGGGATGGAGGCTGCTGCCAGCCAAGCACGCCTCCACCTCCAGGACTTTCGAGAAAGCCCCACATGCAACTTTCCTTTCACCTTGGTCAGCACACCCACAGCCCAGCTGCCGAGGAATCGTGGGAACAATTCTGTGGGTGGGTGTGATGCTACCCTGAACGAAAGCAGGCTTCTGTTAGCAAAGTAAAAAGAGAAGAGTGTGTGTCGGATAAGTTACCAGCAGTGTCTGCCACAGCAGTTATTTTTTTTATTTAAATGCTCTATAGGATAAATAAGCTGTATCTGTTCTGTGGGTTCTCTGGCTACCGTCTCCGAGGATGAGAGGCAAGACAGCGAACGTGGAGGTTAGGAGGGCAGACAGGAGAGGACTTCAATCACCCAGACAAGAGGTGTGAGGGTCTGAACAGCCATGTGAATCCAAGGATAGAAGCGCTGTTTAGAGCTGGGGGAGGTCGGCTTTATTATTGTTTTCAATGATTGCCCTACTCCTCATGTTTCCTTCCGAGCGAAGAAAGCTCTACAAAGTGTACACTTTGACACTGCTGTCACTCCGTATCTTCGTTTCCCTCCGCCCAATGGGAAGCTGGGTGATTCCCCTGATCAATACGTGTGGAAAGGATGTCTATGCTCATTCCAGGCCCACCATTCTCCACTCGAGGGTGGGCCTCCCGTGGCGTGCAGCCTTGTGATGGGAAACTGGAGGCTTCTTTCCCTACTGTCCCTGAGTAGTGGGAAACCAACTTGCCCAAGCGGAACGTTTTCCTGGGTAAGTCGGACACAGGCAGCAGGAACCCTACGCTCCTCCCTGGCGTGAGTTTTACTGTACCGGAGGCCTCCCTCTCTAGCCCTGCCTAGGGCTGAGTGGATAAATCTGCCTAATTCTGGAGCTGAGGGTTACCCAGCATAATCAGTTAACAGGTCAAAGCCATAACATATGACCTACCTCTATCAGTAATGAAGATGTTATTTCATCCTCCATTTGCCTCTCTTGTGCATTATTTATTTCTTTACAGAAACAGCTCTGTTGATATAATTCACATATCATACAATTCCCCTATTTAAAGTATATAATTCAATGTTTTTAGTATATACATAGAGTCATGCAAGTATCACCAAAATCAATTATGAACATGTTCCTCGCTCCATAAAGAAACCTCTTACCTTTTAGTCATCAATACTCTTTGTCCCCTCCTTAACCCACCACCCCCACCAATGGAATTAAACAATATGTGTTGTTTGTGGCTTCATTCACTTAGCATGATATTTCCAAGGTTCACTCATATTGTAGCATGTATCAGTCCTCCATTCCTTTTTGTTACCAAAAAATTCTGTTGTATAAATATACCACATTCTGTTTATTCACTCATCAGTTGGTGGACATTTGGCATTAAAATGTTTTGGGCTATCAACAATAATGTTTCTGTGAACATTCGTATATGTGTTTTTGCATGGATATATATTTCCAATCCTCTTAGATATACACCTAGGAGTGGAATTGCTGGGTCATATGATAACTCTATGTTTAGCCTTTTGAGAAACAGCCAGGTATTTTCCAAAGTGGTTGCCTTACTTTACATTCCCACCAGCAGTATTTGAGGATTCCATATCCTCGTGTCCTCATCAACACTTATTACTGTCTATCGTTTTTTTATTACAGCCATTCTAGTATGTGTGAAAGGCTGGCTCACCTTGGTTTTGACTTGTGTCTCCCCAGTGCCTAAGGGGTGCTCTTTTTTAGACCTGGGTGATGGTTACATGTGTATGTTCCCAGGGATAACTCATCAAAGCATACACTTAGGATCGGTGCATTTTCCTGAATATTATAGTGCAATAAAAAAGTTTATCTTAAAAATACATATTCCATGTCAGGTAAAGACATTTTATTTTTTTAAATAAAATCATCACCACCACTACCAATAACAACAACAAAAAGACAAGAGCAGCAGCTTTTAAGTGAGACAGATTTGGACAGGAATCCAGACTGTGTCTTCTGGAGACGAAGTTGCCCAACTCCACAGGACCTCTGCTGCTTCATCTTCAGATAATAATAATTATAATGGGGCTTCAGTTAATGTGGTTCATATAGAAGCTCAAAATAATATTTTCTTCCAAAATATAAAAATTACTACTTCATAAAGTTTCTTGCATTTGTGTTGTTTGCAGCTAATAAACTCTTGACTAGTGCATTAAGTTTTACTCCTCTGGTATAAACATGCCTTTCTGAAGTCATTTAAACAACATAAATGATGTATGTGTCTTCCTTGGATCTCACAAATTTATGAATGTTGCAATAATCAGCTATGTCATGTGAAGTGAAGGTGTTAACCTCTTGAATTTTCTTCCTGCAAAGACTAATGGGAAGACTGATGTGTTCTAATGGTCAAAGTGTTTGAGATGTAAGGCATTGTATTAGTTCCACTGCTACATCTACAGCTCAGGTGCAATATATTTCAGTAAGCCACCAATCAAGTGGTTTAAACACTAGTTACTTCCCCTATAAAGTCCTTATAATCATATGTTGCATCACTAGTATACAATTTAATTATTAGCTGTAAATCTCTGAGATCCTACGATGATAGTTGCTTTAATGTTACACCACAACAGCACTGAAATTCCAAGAACCCCACCATTTTAAATACACATCACAAGGATTTGTTAACTTGTACTTAATAGACCTTTTATTTACAAAATTGTAACTTTAGATTTCAAACTTTTCTTTCTGTGTCAATCAGGATTAGATTCAGCTATATATAAGGGAAATTCAATATAATGGATTAAACCAGATGGAAGGGTTTTTTTCTATTATGTGAAACAAGCCCAGAAGTAGGCAGTCATAGGCCAACACCACATCTTCCTGATGTCATCAGGGATACTGGCCCCTTCCATCTTTCCTTTCCATTATCATGGCTTCCACCTTCAACACCACGTCTTGGTTTTAGTTCAGCTGCTGCAAGTCTTACCATCAAGCGCATGTTTTAGGCAGCAAGGAGAAATGGGGCAAGGACAAAAGAGTCAGCTTCCATGTTAAGTATGCTCCTTTTACAGAGTTTTCCCAGGAGCTATTCTTAAATTTCCTATTTGCATGTCATTGGCTGTCCCCAGCCATAATAAGGCTGATACATTTGGTTGCGTAGAAGAATACATTGCTGTACCCACGCTATAGGGAAGGTTTCGCTCCTAAGAAATAAGAGGATAGGTAAAAGCTTGACAAGCAGCAGTCTCTGCCACGCTTAAAAAAAAATTCTTTCCTATGTCTTTCTAGAATGTTGTAATCATTCCTCTATTTTTTATTCAAAATTAAATTTTAAAACAATTATCAGAGATGTATTAAAAATTGATTTAGTTAAATTTTATGGCATGACTCGTTAACTTAAAAGTGTTTATTGTACCTTCTTTGTACCAGGCCTTTGATAAGTGAAGGGACGCACTATGGAACATATCCCCACCTTCTCAAAGCTCACGGCACATCAATTCAGTTAAAGGGTGGTGACTAATTATTATAAAGGATGCCCATTTTGAAGAGTGACCCTCTATAATATAGCATTTCCATTTAGGTAATTGGCTACATGTGCTATTTTAACATAAAAAATACTTTCCTTTATCAGGTAAATAGTTCCATAATTTTGAGATGACTGATATAGGCTTGAAGACAAGTTTTAAATATTAATATCATGGAATACATTCTCCATGCAAAGAAAAAGAGGGGTGCAGTTTTGGCCCAATAATAAAAGTTCAAGTGAAAATATTAATATGCTCTTGGCAAATTGAATAATTAAAATATAGCTAAAACCAGGTTTTCTAGAATTTTTAATCAGATTGAACAAGAAGATAGCACTAGAGGGAATGCAGACAAATTAAATGATAAAGAAGAACTATCAGTATTTGGTTATATTTTTCAGGTAAAAAATCAACTAAGAGAATATTGTCTTCAAGAAGATTGAGGCTTTGTTCAACTTCTTGGTAATTCATTTTTGAAAGTTCCTAGGTATATTTGTAAGAAGCTCTAAGGCATACAATACAATAAATAACAACAGGTTGCTATTGTGGTGGAATAAATGACAATTCTTATTTTATTGCCTTTAACACACCAGTGACCTGTATTTTATTTTGGACATAGGATCAAATTGAAATTGGCCAGCTCCAGTTTCAACTGGCTATAAACTTCTTCATCTGAAACATTTGGAACATATGGAACATGCTATATATAGAAGAATAAACCATATTTCTTGTGCCACTTGTCTGAGTTAAGAGAGACTTATGTGAAAAGAAAAAAGCCCACAGACTGCTCGCTTTAACAAAAATAAAGCTAAAATTAAAAAAATTCAATGCCCATAGACCACTTTAACAAAAATAAAGCAAAAATTGAAAAAACTTATTTAAAATCAATTTGACCCGAGATACATTTTAAATGGCTATAAAGCATAGGAATATAGAATATATACCTTTTCCCATGAGGTTGGTCTCTATCATTCACTTGGGAGTGGTTCTCCTACCCAGTAGCTATTAGAAATGGAACCCAATTTCCTGTGAAATTTGAAAATTAGGAGAAAAGTCTGGAAAACTGGATTTCAAGCTGGGACACGTAAGCTTTCCCATCCCCATTCAAGATGTGTTCCTTAATTTTGTTCACTCTCGTATCCCAAGTGCCTAAACAGTACCTGGCACATTACACACACACACACACACACACACACACACACACACACACATCACTAAATGAATAAAGTATGAATAAATGAATGAAAATTTAAAGTTTCAAATAATTTTGCCCTTATTCTTCACCATCTCTCTCTGGAGAACTTCCTTGAAAATTGTTCTTTTACTTCACAAAGACCACAGAATGAAGAAAAATAGCAAAAGTGATAAGATTTGAAGTGTTCAATGAAATGGTACATGTATTTTGTAGTTTGTGTTTCTAGAACTTTGCAATAATAAAGTGCCTTGGGGGAGGAGCTCAGGGGTTATTCCTTCAGCACCAGTAGTTATCTATATAACTGCTTGCTGGGCGCTGGGCATCGAGGTAGGTGGAAGGAATGCTGGGTAAACGTGCACATAAGTTCCCTGCTTGCAGGTTCAGCTGTTTCTCCATCAGCAAGGGTATTCCATGCAATAATGAATCCTTTTAAGTTTAGTCTATCCAAATGTTTTCTGTCCTACCTACCCCTCTTTTTTTGTTTTGCCTGCTATTTTTTTATATTGAGATACAATCGTGATGGCAATAGACTGCACATTTTTAAGTATACAACTCAATACATCTTATATACACAACCATGACACAGTTGCCATAATCAAAGATAGTGAACATATCCATAACCCCCCAAAACTTCCTCATGCCCCTCTGTAACTCTTCTTTCCCTGCTCCTTGCCTACTCCCCCTCACCCAGGTAACATCAATCCATAGTGCTGCCACTCTAGTTTGTGTATTCGAGAGGTTTATATAAATGGAATCGTACAGTATATCTGGTTTCTGTCATGCAGCAAAATTATTTTGAGATTCATCCATAGTGTTGCATGTATCAATAATTCACCCTTTTTTATTGCAGAGTAGTATTCCATTACATAGATACACAATAATTTGTTTACCCATTCACCTGTCAGTGAACATTTGGGTTGTTGCCTGGTTTTGGCTATTAAAAATAAAGCTGCTGCCTTTTTGGAAAATAGCTCCTCAAAAAGCTAAACATACAGTTACCATATAACTCAGTAATTTGACTCCTAGGTATCTACCCAGGAGAGATATACACATAGGTCCACAGAAAATCTGGTGCATAAATGTTCAAAGAAGCATTATTCATAATAGCCAGAAAAATGGAAACAACCCAGGTATGCATCCACTGATGAATGGATAAATAAAATGTGGTATATTCGGAACAATGGAATATTATTAAGCAATAAAAAGGAATGAAGAACTGATCCATGACACAACTTTGGAAATATTATGCTTGATGAAATAAGCCAGACTCGGAAGTGGTCAATTTTCAACCCACTTGTCAGAGTGATCCTTTACCAAAAACAAACAAAAAATTTAAGTTTGATCTCATGTTTCCGCTCAAAACCTGTCAGAGGCTTGCCACTTCATGAGTCAAAGCCAAAGTTCTTAGACTACAAGAGCATGATCTGGCCATGGCTATGTCATTTCCTATTGCTCTCCTCCTTTCTTACTGAAATCCAGCCCACAGGCCTCCTTGCACTTTCCTCACGTCCTTTTTTCTTCCCTCCCTGCATGAAAAGCTTTCTTGAAATTTTCTTCATTGGTACTTTACTCATTTTCTTCAGCTCTTAGTGTCATTTGAGCCATTTTCTTTGATCACTCTATTTAAAAAGACATGCGCACACTCATGTACACCACCCTCTTCCTCACTTTTGTTTTCTTAGTGCTAGTTAACAAGTTACATACGGCAATTAAGTAATAATAGCTAACATATTCAGTGCTCACCCTGTGCTTTATATTTTAATTTACTTAATCCTCACAACAACACTTAAGGTATTTAATCCTGTTTTTCCAAGAGGAAGCTGAAACACAAAGATTTAAGCAATTGCCCCAAATCACACATCCATCAAATGGTGCAGCAAGGATCCTATCCCAAGGAATTCGACTCTGGACTCCATGCTGTAAAACACGATGCCATCCAGGACTACCTTTCTAATTACTTTGCAATGTTTATGTTCTGTGTGTCCCCACTGGAATGTAAGCTGCACGTGGGAATGTCTTTTAAAAGCTACTGTTATTCCCAGCGCACAGAACACTGCCTGCCAGATCGTCCCTAAATAAAGGCTGAAAATGGGTTAAATTATAACTCAAAAATATATACATCAGGCTCAGCAACAAATGCCTACTCCAAAGGCTTTTCCAGGACTGCTAAGAGGGTGATAGAGTCGGAGGCGTGTAAAGGGAGGCAGGGCCAAGTGGCTGGTGCGAAGGAAGTGCGACTTGAGAGGCCGGCAGGGGGGGCGATGCATGAACAGAACGATCGTTGTGATCACAAGTAATTTTCGTTCATCCAGCAGTCTTAAGACTTCAAGCGACAAGTGGGCTACGTCTGCAGCAAGCTGCATGGTCTTAGAAGTCAAAGCCGGGAGAGGCTAGGTAGGGAGGTGGCCCCAGAGGGCACGCCCGCCTCACCCCCGGCCACAGCCAAAGCGCGCGGTGGGATTGGCCCCCATGGCCCCGCCCGTCCCAGGGACTCCGCCCCTCAAGCCTCCAGCGAGGTGACCCGGAAGCGGTTGTCAGGCGCCACCCAGCGCATCGGCTCTCTTTTCCGTTCGGCGTGGTTGGCGAGTGGAGCGTCTGCAGCGTCCGGGCCTTCACCATGAGTGTCCCGGCCTTCATCGACATCAGTGAGGAAGATCAGGTGTGCTCCCGGCCGCGGGGGACGCCAGGGTGGGGTTGGGGGAGGCCTTGGGTTGTGAAAGGCCAGATCGAGGCCGGGCCTGGCGGGAGGGCCGCCGCCGAGCGCAGCCGGCTGTAGGGCTGAGAGCCGTCGCTCACTCCTCCGCACGTGGGAATGGAGAGCCGCGGGGCAGGGGCGCGCGTTCGTGGCCTGAGTTGCCCCAGACCGCTGGCCGGCGGTCCCGGCGCTCGGCCCGAGGCTCCGCTCCAGCTTCCTCGTCGGCGTCAGTACCTTTTTCAGCCCAGAGTCACTTCTGACAACACTGTACTTACTGTTTGACTCATTGGTATCTACTTCCGTCCCTCCAATGCAGCCACATCCGGAGTGGGAGGTGGCAAATATTTAGACGGCGTAAGCGTCTAAGGAAAAATAATTTTGTACTGAAGATCAAAATGGTGTTAACGGGACCACAAAGGCACAGGTGACCTATTTTGTACGCAGACCGTATTTTATATTCTTACTCTGCAAGCGTGAGTGGTCTGTAACCTGAAAATGAAACGTCAGTTCCACCTTCATGCTTTGAGGCATACATCTGGTGAGCCGTCCGAACGTTTTTAAATGTTCCATTTGGGGTTTGCACTTTTCTCCATAACAAAACTTAAACTGTAGTTGGTCGGAGTTAAACTCAACATGAGGTGACCTCTAAGTTAATTTTGCAGACTGAAAACTGTTCCGTGAAGTCGTAAGTGCTGTCGTTTTATATTTTTCTAACTATTCCCCTAACGTGGAAATTTTGGTTTCCATAGAAGACCGCGTTACTGATCTGACACGCTTTTAGAATTGCAGATGTCATTAACCACCCACCCCCTCCAGTAGAAATGCAGACCCTGAAGAGCAAAGCAAAGAGTGGAAATGAAGAAAAAAAAAATTAAAAATAAGTCTGGGGAAGGAGTTGAGCACAGTTAGAAAGATGTAAACGCAGAAAAAACCATGCCTGTTGGTAGTGGAATCATGTTGTCAACAGTTCACTCTTAGGTTACTGAAAAAAGTTTTTTTTTAACGTGGAAAAGTATTTGTAAATGGAGGAAGTTATTAATATTGATCATATTTTAGTTTTAAAGTGCCATTTCTTGTTAGGTTATGCTACCATTCTTGTAATATATCACTCACAGTAGACATTTCTTTCAGGTAAGTAGGTGCTTGCTTTCAGGAGTTTAACTTTGATCAAATTCCCTGTTTAATTAAAGTTGAGAAACGGAGTTGAGAATCCTTCTTTCTTTCCTTTGTACCGCTCCACGACTACTGGTGAGCAGCAAGGATGACAGATAAAAAACAATAAACTGTTGAATAGTTATTAGAAAAAGTTCACTTTGTGTCTACAAAGCAGAAATGGAACAAGTGCCTTTTCTTTGTCTTGTTTTACTACCAACTCATGTGAACTTACTGTGTTCTTAGCTGAAAGGTTAGCACCATCAGATCTAGAGACTTAATGTGCTTTTCCTAGGTAGCCAGAACACGTGTGTGGTTTAGAAAATGTGATACCCAGGCATTTACTAATGGTATCGTCACCTCTCCCTGTTTTAGTTCCACATTTTATTATCTTAACTACCATTTGCATTGGTGTTTGGTTGCCATACATACCAATCTCTAAAAGGAACAAGTTATTAAATACCATATATATACACATTAGAGTAGAAAATGTCTACTGGATGCAGCCCTGTAGATACAGTTTTATAGGTCCAAAGGTGCTTTTTGATCAAATAGGCATTTTGCATTTTAAAAGACTATTTACATAATAGATCCAATTTGATACAAATTTTTTATTGAAGGAAACATTAAAAGGCATCACCTTTTTATGTTTGTTTCCCAAAATGCTCATATCGGATAGGTTCTCAAACATTTAATTTACAAATAATTATCCTCTTGCCAAGGTAATGTGTGTAACTTTTTAAAGTAGCTGTGTTATGTACACCTGAGAACAATAGTTTCATTTCTTAAAAACAGATTGAATTTACCAAGTCAGATCCCAGGTCCCTCCAGGCCCCAAAGGCTTTGGGTTATGTTAGAAAGATTTTTGCTGTATACTGGCATTCAGGCAGGTATAGGTGATAGGAGAGAGATTCTGAAGGTGGCCCGCGTGGGCCATAGTCGGTCTGTGTAGCCACTGGGTGTTGTAGAGGACATGTTGTGGGGCTGTGATGATGGATGAGGTAAAGTCATTGTTAAATACAGCATTTATATTTAATTTTTTCAGAAACAGTACAGAATGGCTTGAGGTCTTGTGTTTTGTCATTCATGGTCAGTTTTATAGATAATATAGCAACCCTATTTGATTTGACAGGCTGCAGAGCTTCGAGCTTATCTGAAATCTAAAGGAGCTGAAATTTCAGAAGAGAACTCAGAAGGTGGACTTCATGTCGATTTAGCTCAGATTATTGAAGCCTGTGATGTGTGTCTGAAGGAAGATGATAAAGGTTTGTTGTAATTTTTTGTAAGATTTCTAATAACAAAGAACCTATCTTTTCAAATTTTCTTGTGAATTAAATTTGTTTTGTTTTAGACTTAGGCACTGTTGTTTCCAATCTTATCTTTGCACATGCTTTCAGTTTATTCTGATCTGTTATGCCTGTGAAGTAGGATAAAACATCCGCATTTTGAGAAAACATCATTTTACATCAGGAATGACTCTTGAGTGTCACTGCACACACTACTGGTAATTTTAGAATTGAAGGAAAAAATGAAGCACTTCTTTTTCATAAGGTTTAGATTATATCAAGTGGAATATAATAACAACTAATCTAAAAGCCTTTAATTATTTGGCTGATGCCCTACTTATTTAAATGAAATGAGAAATTTCTGCAATTGGGAGTCCTGAAATTTCTACTTAAGGTTTGAGATCAAACTTGGTATATGACTAATACCTTACATTAAAAAATTAGTGACCCAACCAGAAAGTAGATAGCTTTCCTTTCCAAATAATTTTTCTGTTTGTATGTACAAAGTTTTCTTCAATTGGGAAAGCATCCTAACCTAAGACCTAACCAGTAACTTCCACATGATTGAATTATCTTGCCAGTAAAAATTGAAGCCATATATATAGACATGTAATCAGTTTTCTGTTTTACTGAATGAAAACCAAATATTAGGTAATAATTTCCTTCTCTAATAGAATGTACAAGTTTTCTGAATGTTAGCTCTACAACAGTTGGTTTAGCTTGAATTCATGTATACTTTTAGTATAATGCACACCATTGAAGGAAAAGCGGCCTTTAGAACTGTTTTACAGTAGCTAGATTACATCTTTTTAAAGTGTTTTATGTTTAATGGTCTTTGAATACTGGAAATGCATATTTAACTAGGTATGTTAAGTACTAAAGTATCACTTCCTTGTTATCCATATGTGTGTAGATGTTGAAAGTGTGATGAACAGCGTGGTATCCCTCCTATTGATCCTGGAGCCAGAAAAGCAGGAAGCTCTGATCGAAAACCTCTGTGAAAAGCTGGTCAAATTTCGGGAGGGTGAACGCCCATCTCTGAGACTGCAGTTGTAAGTTAATAAGTGAAAGAGGCTCAGTTTTTCCGGGGACTCTCTTCATGTCACTGTCATTTGATGGTTAAAAGCAAGAATTCTGGAACTTGCCCATCAGCTGTGGCTTTTATTTAGCCGTGTGACTTTGAACTAGTCATTGAACCTTTCTGTGGCTGCTTGTCACTGCCACCCCTTCCCTCCTTGTAATGTGAAGTTATTAATAGTATCTGTCTCAGGTTTGTTAGAGCAGATAATCTCAATTTAATCACCCTAGTTACTGATCTCAGACTTTTTTTATTACTTGTTAACCAGACTAAGCAACCTTTTCCATGGGATGGATAAGAATACTCCTGTAAGATATACAGTATATTGCAGCCTCATTAAAGTGGCAGCGTCTTGCGGGGCCATCCAGTATATTCCAACCGAACTGGATCAAGTGAGTTATTATGTGGAATACTTGTACCGTTTATAAGAAGTGTAGTTTTATATTATAACTAAAATAAGTAGCAATATGTTCTAAATGTTATTATTTTAAATTATGAAAATATGTCCAGCTGTATCACTAAATTTTCTCCTGTTGTCAATCTCACCATAGGTTAGAAAATGGATTTCTGACTGGAACCTCACCACTGACAAAAAACACACCCTTTTAAGACTACTTTATGAGGCACTTGTGGATTGTAAGAAAAGGTATTCAGAATTAATGTCCTAATTTAACAGGCAAAATGAGTACTTGAGGGCTGATTTGTAAAGATAGGTAGGGTGAGTAATTTTTGCTCTACTTGGTTCTCCGGGGAGTTGCTATAGATCTGTTTCTGTAAATTTCACCTATTAAGTTAAAGATAACTGCAAATTTTAAAGTAGTTTTGCCCCATCTTCTAACTTCTTAAAAAGCAACACTTGCTTTTGTTCTAAAATTGGTACATCTATTAATCCCAAAGCTGTCTATAAGACTAGATAAATTATTTAATGGTGCATTGATGTCTTAGTACAAAGCAGTGCTGTTGCTTTTGTTTAATAGAGCTGAAGGTCTGTCAGTTTCCACAGTCTCATGTAAACAATGCCCTCCAGATGAAACTTTGTAATACACTATACAAAATGAGTATTTGTTAGGTTTCTGCAAGACCTTGGGTCTCTAAGGCTTATGTCCAGACGAGCAAACCTCATTTCCAAAGTATTATTCTGTATACCCAGGAAGTAATCACTGTTCAGTTTAGTTTTATTGCACAATTTTTATACTGGTTTTCAGTGCCAGGGTGTTGACCTATGTTAGAGAGGATCAACAAGATTAGTAAGTTTCTATTATGTTAAAAGAATATATTTTTTTGCAGATTATTTAAATTTAACAATGCAAGAGGGAACTTATATTTTTGTTTCGAAATTTGGAACAATTTATTATAAAAGATAAGCAGGGGACCTTGCATTAATAACCTATTTCTTTCTCAAGCAGTACTTACTATCTATCATATGCTGGCACACTGTGGCAGCGTTCCAGCCAGTTGTCAGTAAAGTGATAAGACTTGGTAGTTTATAACAGAGACGATTCCAAATTGGGGAGGGGGACGGGGAGCATAAAAACAGTTGGAGAAATAGTCCATATTTTAATCCACACTTAAGATATACAGACTGCGGAGTCAAACTACTGGCATTCAGATCTTGGCTTTCCTGTTTGTATGATTTTACAGACGTTGTTTACCATCTGTGTACCTCAGCTGCCAACTTCAAAGTAAAAATACTAGTACTTAGCTCACAGGTTGTCAAAAAGGTTAAAGATACTATACACAAAGTTTTTAAAACAGTGGCTTAATTATTGAGAAGGCACTTAATAAATGCTGGATTTATTCCTATCACTACGCTTTTCATTTTTTTCAAGCTTACCTTTAAGAAGTTGGTCTGTTTTCTGGTACAGTAAATTAAAAAGACTGTTGTTTCCCTCTGTCTAGTGCTTTTGTCACAGATGATTACTACTCATTGGATGATTTCTCCAGTTGCTGTTTACTAGGTCCTCAGTCTGTTACATATACTAAGGAAGTGACTGAAGTAATGTACGGAAGACTTCCAAAGCTAGTTCTCAGAGAAATTGAGATAGAACATGAGTGCCCATCTTTGCACTACTAGGCATATCCTAATGTTAATATTAGAACTTCATCTGTAGCATCTGTCACAGATGATCGCTCAGTCCTTTTTTAAAAAAATATTTTATTAGGTTTATTGGGGTAACATTGGTTAGTTAATAACATCATATTTCAGGTATACAATTTATAATAAAACATCTGTATACTTTATTATTGCTCACCATTCAAAGTCCAGTCTCCTTCTGTCACTATGTATTTGACGACCTTTTCCCTCTTCTTTCCCCCCAACCCCGTTTCTCCTTTGATAACCACCATTTTGTTGTCTGTATCTACAAGTTTGGTTTTTTGTTTGTGTTTGTTTTGCATGTTCATTTGTTGCTTTCTCTTTTATGTCCCACATGAAAGTGAAAATACCGTTCTTGTGTTTTCTATTTGATTTACTTCACTTAGCATAATACTCTAAGGGCCACCTATGTTGTTGAAAATGGCAGTATTTCATTTTTTATGGCTGAGTAGTATTCCTTTGGGTATATGTACCACATCTTTATTGAATCATCTGTCAGAAGACACCTAAGTTGTTTCCATATCTTGGCCATTGTGAATGATGCTGCAGTAAACATAAGGGTATGGGTACGTGTTTTCAGATTTTTCAGGTAAATACTCAGAAGAGGGATTGCCGGGTCATATAGTAGATCTGTGGTTAATTTGAGGAGCCCTCATACTGTTTCCATAGTGACTGCACCAGTTTACATTCCTACCAGCAGTGTGGAAGGTTCCCCTCTTCACATCCTTTCTATCACGTACTTCTTATCTCTCTCTTTTTTTAAGATTTTATTTATTTTTAGAGAGAGGGGAAGGGAAGGGAGTAAGAGAGGAAGAGAACCATTAATGTGACAGAGAAACATCAGTTGGTTGCCTCTTGTACCTGCCCTGACAAGGGACTAAACTAACAACCCAGGCCTGTGCCCTGACCGAAAATCAAACCAAAGAACTTTGACTTTGCAGGACGACGCCCAACTAACTGAGCCACACTGATCAAAGCACTTATTTCTTGTCTCATCGATAATAGCCATTCTCACAGATGTGAGGTGGATCTCCTGTGGTTTAGATATGCATTTTCCTTAGAGTGATTACATTCAACACTTTAATTTATTAAGTGATCGTGTATGTTGTCAGCATTCTGGTTTCATTCTTTTGCATATGGCTTTTTGGTTTTTTCAGCACTATTTATTGATGAGACTTTTCTTTCTCCATTGAGTGTTTTTGGCTCCTCTGTCAAAACTTAGATATGTGTGGGTTTATTCGTGGACTCTGAATTCTGTTCCATTAGTCTGTGTGTCCGTTTTTGTGCCAGTACCTTACTGTTTTGATTATTGTAGTTTTGTAGCATAGTTTGAAGTCTGGCTTTGTTTTCCTGTCTGAGTTGCTTTGGCTATTTGGGGTCTTTAATGGTTGCATACCAATTTGAGGATTTTTTTTGTTCTGCTCCTCTGAAAAATGCCATTGGGGTTTTGATGGGGGTTGCATTAAATCTGGATATTGCATTAGTTAATGTGGCAATTTTTTAAAATTGCTATTATCTCTGCTTTTTAAAATATATATATTTTATTGATGATGTTATTATAATTGTCCCATTTTTTTCTCCCCTTTATTTCCCTCCACCCTGCACCCCCCTCACCCCCCAGCGTTCCCCCACTTAGTTCATGTCAATGGGTCACACATATAAGTTCTTTGCCTTCTCCTTTTCCTATACTATTTTTTTACCTCCCCCTGTCTATTTTGTACCTACTGTTTATGCTTATTCCCTGTATTTTTCCCCCAGTCTCCCCCTTCACTGCTGATAACTTTCCATGTTATCTCCATTTCTGTGATTCTTTTCCTGTTCTAGCAGTTTGCTTAGTTTGTTTTTGTCTTTTTGGGTTCAGTTGTTGATAGTTTTGAGTTTGTTGTCATTTTACTTTTCATATTTTTGATCATCTTTTTCTTAGATCAGTCTCTTTAACATTTCATATAATAAGGGCTTGGTGATGATGAACTCCTTTGACATTACCTTATCAGGGAAGCACTTTACCTGCTTTGCTAGATAGAGTATTCTTGGATATAGGCCCTTGCCTTACATGACTTTGAATACTTCTTTCCAGCCCCTTCTTGCCTCTAAGGTTTCTTTTGAGAAACCAGCTGATAGTCGTATGGGAGTGCCTTTGTAGGTAACTCTCTCCTTTTCTGTTGATGCCTTTAAAATTCTCTCCTTAACTTTAATCTTGGGTAATGTAATGATGATGTGCCTTTGTGTGTGGTTCCTTGGGTCCAACGTCTTTGGGACTTTAAGCTTCCTGGACTTCCTGGAAGTCTATTTCCATTGCCAAATTGGAGAAGTTCTTCATTATTTGTTCAAATAAGTTTTTAGTTTGTTGCTTTTCTTCTCCTTCTGGCAGCACTGTGATTTGGATGTTGGAGCGTTTAAAATTGTCCCGGAGGTTCTTAAGCCTCTCCTCATTTTTTTGAATTCTTGTTTCTTCATTCTGTTCTGGTTGAATGTTTATTTCTTTTCTCTGCTCCAAATCATTGACTTGAGTCCTGGTTTCCTTCCCTTCACTGTTAGTTCCCTATATATTTTGCTTTATTTCATTTTGCATAGCCTTCACTTTTTCCTCCATTTTGTGACTGTACTCAGCCATTTCTGTGAGCATCCATATTACCAGAATTTTGAAATCTGCATCTGTTAGGTTGGCTATCTCTTCGTCGCTCAGTTGTATTTTTGGAGCTTTGATCTGTTCTTTTGTTTAGGGCATATTGGTTTTTCTTGGGGCACCTATTACGTTGTGAAAGGCGGAACCTTCGGTATTCACCAGGGTGGGGCAATCCACGTGACTCCCTTGTGGTGCTGTATGTGGAGGAGGGGTCCGAGAGGGAACAATGCCACTTGCTTGGCTCCTGTCTGGTTGTCAGTCACCGCCCCCACAACCCACAAGCAAATTGAGCCCTTCCGGTGCTGATTCCCAGGTGGATGGGTTTGTGTGTATTCTAGGATCTGTGGGTCTCTCAGATGAACTCTGTTGTGAGACTGGCAGTTTCTCCTGCTGCCGCAACCCCTACAAGTTTTGACATGTAGGAGGTCTGAGGCTTTCTTTTCCCGCACTGGAACTCTGGGTTGCAAGGTCTCTCTCCCCAGTTGTTCCTCCTGGTTTATCCGCATGCAAATGTGGGACCACCCGGTCCACCAGCTGCTGTCTTGCCTGCCCCCATGCACCAGCCAAAGCCTTGCCGTCCGTCCTCTGCCCAGCTGCCCGTCTCAGCCCCTCCTACCAGTCTGGATGAATTTTTCTTTCACTCCTTGGTTGTCGGACTTTCGTACAATTTGATTTTCTGGCAGTTCTGGTTATTTTTTGTTTTTAAGTTTGTCGTCCTTTTGGTTGTGCAAGAACACAAAGTGTATCTACCTATGCCTCCATCTTGGCTGGAAGTCCTAATGTGGCGATTTTAATAGTGTTAATTTTTCCAATCCATAAACACAGAATGTATTTGCATTTTTTATATATTCTTCAATGTCGTTCAAAAGTGTCATAACAGTTTTTAGTTTATAGGTCCTTCACTTCGTTTGTTAAGTTTATTCCTAGATACATTGTCCTTTTTGTTGAAATTATAAATGGGATTGTTTTTTTCATTTCTTTTTCTTGTATTTCATTGTTAGTATATAGGAATACAATGGATTTTTATATATTGATTTTGTATCCTGCAACTTTACTGTTTTTGTTTATTGTTTTTAATAGTCTTTTGTTGGATTTATTAGTGTTTCCTATACATAGAATCATGTTGTCGGCAAATAATGAGTTTTACTTCAGTCCCAGTTTGGATGCCTTTTAATTTCTTTCTCTTGCCTGAATGTTCTGACTAGGACTTCTCCTGTGCTATCAGTATATTGAAAAGCAGTGGTGAGAGTGGGCATCCTTGTCTAGTTCCTGATCTTAGAGGAAAAAGTTTTAGTTTTTTACCATTGATATATTAGTTGAGGGTTTGTCATATATGGCCTTTATTATGTTGAGATACTTTTCCTTCTGTATCCATTTGAGTATTGTAATCATAAATATGTTATGTCTTGTCAGATGCTTTTTCTGCATCTATTGCTATGATGATATGATTTGTATCTTTTATTTTGTTAATGTCGTGTGACACATTGGTTGATTTGTATATGTTGAACCATCCTTTGCATTCAGGGAATGAGCCCCCCACTTGATTATGATGTATCATCCTTTTAATGTATTGTATTCAATTTGCTAGTACATTGTTTAGGATGTTTGTACCTATGCCCATTAGAGGTACTGGCCTATAATTTGTTGTGGTGGTCGTGGTGGTGGTGTTGTATTGTCCTTTCCTGGTTTTGGTGTCAGGGTAGTGTTGGCTTCATAAAATGAATTAGGGAGCATTTCCTCCTCTTCAGTTTTTTGGAAACATTTGAGAAGGATAGATATTAAATTTTCTTAGAGTGGTAGAATTCACCAATGAAGCCATTTGGTCTTAAGAGTCTTGATTTTTAGGAGGCTTTTAATTACTGTTTCAATTTCCTTACCAGTGATCAGTCTATTTAGGTTTTCCAGTTCTTCATGATTCAGTTTTGGAAGGTTACATGTTTCTAAGAATTTGTCCATTTCTTCTAGGTTTTCGACTTTGGTGGCATAAAGCCCTTCATAGTATGTATTCTTATATAATCCTGTGGTGTCCATTGTAACATCTCTTTCATTTCTGATTTTGAGTCTTTTCTCTTTTTTCCTTAGTGAGTCTAGCCAGAGGTTTGTCAGCGTTACTTACCTTTTCAAAGAACTAGCTCTTTGTTTTATTAGTTTTTTCCTATTGTCTTGTTGTTATTTCATTTATTTCTACTCGAATTTTTATTTCCGTCCTTCTGCTGACTTTGGGCTTTGTTCTTATTTTCTAGTTCTTTAATGTATAACGTTAGATGTTTATTTGAGATTTTTTCTTTTTTCTTGAATTAGGCATGTAATGCCATAGACTTCCCTCTTGGTACCACTTTTACTGCATTCCAGAATTTTGGTATGTCATATTTTCATTTATCTCTATATGTCTTTCAGTGTCTTTGTTGACCCAGTAATTGTTCAGTAGCATGTTTAATTTTCACATATTAGTGTTTTTTAGCTGTCTTGTAGTTAATTCCTGCTTCATAACGTGGTTTGAAAATGTGCTTCATTTGATTTGTCTTTTTAAGTTTATTGAGACTAGTTTTATGCTCAAACATATGACCTATCCTTGAGAATGTTTCGCATGCACTTGAGAAGAATGTATAGTCTGTCATTATGGAATGGAAGGTCTGTGGATATTAATCATTTCCATTTGGTGAAATGTGCCATTTAAGGGCTCTAGTTCCTTACTGACTTTCTGTTTGGATGATTGCTGTCAGGCTGTATTCAGGTCCTCTATAATAATCATAAATTTATCACTATCCCCTTTAGATTTCTAAGTCTTTATATTTTGGTGTTCCTAGGTTGGGTGCATAAGTATTAATAAACTGTTGTGTCTTCCTAATGAATTACCCCTTTATCATTATAAAATGTCCATCTTTGTCTGGTTATCTTTTTTATCTCGAACCTATTTTGTTGATATAAGTAAGGCTACATTTGTTTTTCTCTGGTTGACATTTGGTTGGAGTATCGTCTTCCACCCTTTCACTTTGAGTTGTTTGCCTTCGTAGCTCAGATGGGTCTCCCAAAGGCAGCATATAGTTTGGTCCTATTTTCTTAATGCATCCCACTACTCTCCGCTTTCTGATTGGTGAGTTCAGTCTGTTTACATTTCGGGTGATTAGTGATACATGAGGACTTACTACAACCATTTTATCTTTTCTGGTAGCTCTGTGTCTTCATTGCTTCTTTTCCCTTGTATTTCTGTCTGCTATTTTAGTTTAGTTCTGTTTCGTTTTTTCTCTTTCACTTTCCTCTTTTTTTTTAATGTTATATGCCTTAGCCCTAGATTGGTTTGTGTGTGTGTGTGTGTGTTTACCACTAGATTTGTGTAATAAAATGTTTCATGCATACAATAGTCCTCTTCCTGATTGCATTTTATCTTCATTTACCTTTTATATTTTTGTTGTCACAAATTACCCCTTTTTATGCTGTTCATTCATTTCTAAGTTGCAGTAGTTATATCTTTTTCTAAGTGCTTTTTTCCCCTTTAACCTTTATAGTTGTTTGATCCCCTTTCCTGAAATAGGGATGCAGTCTCCTGCTCTGTCATCTTACAGTTCGTATACTTTTGTCATTTTGTTTCAGGTAGATGAGCTCCTTTCATCATTCTTATAATGCAGGTCTTATGGTAAATTTCCTCAGCTTTTATTTGAGAAAAGTCTTGATTTTCTTCATATCTAAAGGATAACTTTGCTGGGTATATTATTTTTGACTGGTGGTTTTTCTCTTTTAGTATTTCGAATATCTCATTTTACCGTCTCCTGGCTTGTAAGGTTTCTACTGAAAAATCTGATCATAATCTAATGGGATTTTCTTTGTAGGATACAGTCTTTTTTACCCTGGCTGTCTTAAGAGTATTTTGTCATTAACTTTTCACAGTTTTAATATAATGTGTCTTAGAAAAGGTCCTTTTGCATTAAGATAATTAGGTATTGTTACCTTTTTAAATGTGAGTGTCCAGCTCTTTTCCATAGGTTTGGGAAGTTCTCATCAATTATTTGCTTGAATAGGCTGTTTCCTTCTCCCTCTCTTTTCCTGCATTACCGTTATTCTTATGTTGCTCTTTCTGATGGAGTCAGATAGTTCTCATAGAGTTTTTTCATTTTTTTAAAGTCTCAGTTCTTGCTCTTTTGCCACCCGAGTCATTTCTAGATTTGTCTTCAAGCTCACTAATTCTCTTTTCCACCTGGTCTGCTCTCCTTCCAGAATTCTCTATTCATTCTTCATATCATTTATTGAATTTTTCAGCTCCAAAATTTTTTTAATATTTTCAGTTTCTTTGGCAAAGTACCCCTTTTGCTTGTTGATTTTATTCCTGATTCCACTGAATTGCCTTTCTGAGTTTTCTTGCATCTTGTTGAGTTTTTTTCATAACTGCAGTCTTGAATTCTCTGTCATTTAAATTAGTCTTCCATGTCTTTGAGTTTGGTTTCTGGAGACTTCATTTTCTTTCTGAGCTACCTTTTTACCTTGGCTATTGATGGCACTGCACTTGATGGATTGTTTTTCTGTCTGGGCATTTCAGGTAGTAAACTCTTCTTTTTTAAGTATTGTGTTGCTCCTAACCATTTAGCAGTTTGATAAATAGTGGCCTTTCATTTGTTTTCCAGTAGATGGTGGTATAGCACGAGTTTTTGTTTTCTCTTACCTGCACTACTGGCACCTCCAGGATCTTGGGGGGAGGGTGTTGGCTCGGTCATGGAAAATGCCCCTTTATGTCCAGGTCACCTGAGTCTCAGGGCACCACCCTTGTGGGTGTGGTGGGCAGTGCGGCTCCAGGCCTACAAGTTCCCAATGCTGCCTCCTTGTAACCAGAGGTTGCGAGCAGCATTGTGCTGTCTGTGGCATCTCTGCTGCCTCTACCAGGTTCCACTGGTGACGGGTAGGTGAGGGGGCTAGGGGTGTTATGATTCCGTGGCTTGACCTTCTTGTTAGTAGTGGTGGCTGTTGCTCCCAGCTTCCAGAGCATTGTGCCCCATCTCTGCCCCTGTCACCAGTATAGCCCCAGTGGACACTAGCTACTCAGGTGGGAATGTTGCTTCCGTCCCTCCTACCCTCCGGGCTGCCCTGTGAGGGCTGCAGCCCAACTCCTTCACCGTGACCGCATCAGCTGGGCTGGGCAGGTGCCAGATTGCATCTGCGGCCCCTGTGTCTGCCCGTTCCCCGTCCCACCACCCCTGCTGCTTTCAGTACGCCTACCTTTAGATGTCTTGATGCATGGATGTGAATTATGGCTGCCTGACTTGTAACTCTGAGGGGACAGATTAGGGGACACCTCACTCTGCCATGATGCTGACATCACTATTGTTTTAGTCTTGAAACACTTTCTTCCACTGACTTTCAGCACCCCTCTTTCTTGATTTTTTTTCTTACTTCATTCACAACTCCGAATTATTGGGTTTCTCCTTATCTTCTATAAACATTAGAATAACTCAGTCCTGGGACTTTTCTACTCTGTTACATTCATTACCTATCCATGTTGTTTGTGGGTTTTTGCTGTGATTGTGAAGGAGGCTGTGCCCAAAGCATTTGGATGGGACAGTTCTTTGTATTGTTAGATTGTTAAGTTCACCGCAAGACACATAGCACCCCTGCCCTCACTTACTAAAATGTCAGTAAGTGCTTTACGGTCATCAGAACAGCCAGACAGCTCCCACGCACTACTTCAGGCTCCAGGTGCCACCCCGCTGGGAGCCAGTGCAGCCTAAGCGCTCTCCTTCGGTCTCCTGCCTTCAAATACCATCTGTATGCTAAAGATTTTCAAATGTTTATCTTCTGTATTTCGCCCCTGAACTCCAAATATCTGTTCCTGTTTATTGTCTTCATTCAGATACACAGAAGTCATCTCAAACTTGATATTCACAAAAGTGAACCATCGAGTTTTCCTTCTAAATCTGCTCTTCTGTTTTCTCCAACTTAGGAAATGTCATTTCTAATGCTTCAAGCCTTTCAAAACCAAAACCTGGGATTTATCCTTGATTTTTCCCGTCTTACTCCCCACATCTAATTCAGTAGCAAACCCTGTCAGCTCTAATAAACCCAAAGTCAGACCAACCTCTCACTGCTTCTGTTGCTGCCATGTGGCCACAGCTCTCCTTTCTTCCTTGAGTTATTGAAGTATTATTCTCTTCCCCAGTCCCGTTTGGGGCCTTGTACCCTACAGAATGTTCTTTATCTAACTGACAGAAAGTTCTGTTTAATACGAAGATCAGATTATGTTTCCTCTCTACTCAGAACCCTGCAGTGTTTCATTCACTGTAAAAGGCAAAGCCAGCTCTGCAGTCGTGACATCGGCACTTCTTCCTGGAAAACTGTCCTCACAGGTATCCATGAAATCTGCTCAATTGTTACCTCATCAGAAAGACCCTCTCTGGTGGCTGTCTTAATGTATAAAAACATTCCCCCACTCTCACACTACTTTTTTCCCCCAGTGCATCTATTGCTAACAGACATATTTTTATCTTTATTATTTGTTGGTCCCCACTAGAATCTAAGTTTCATCTGGGCAGGGCCCTTGTTCATTAGTAGAACAGTGTCTGACACTGGAAGGCACTTAGTATATATTTGTTGAAAGAATGACTATTTCTAAAATATAAACAGTGGCTACAAGCAGAGATGCAAGATGATAGGAAGTGGTGAATGTAGGGTGTATGCTCTTCCCAAAGACATTTCAATTAAAATATTTTAAAACATTTTGCAGGTATAAGATGCCTTTTGGTTTTCTGATGTTACGAAAATTAGTTTCCAGTGTTTGAGTGTTGATTCCTTCATTTTTAAGAACAGATACAGTCCAGTGGTCACTCTGTAGTTCCTGTCTTCTTTGAACTCTCAGCAGTGTGTGACGTTACCCCTTTCCTCATATTCATAGAAACTTCTCTCACCACAGGTGACTCCACTCCTTGTGTTTCTCTAACGTCTCGGCATTCTGAGATGCCCTGGTAAAGTACTCTTTCTCAGTTCCTTTAAATGTTGGCCTAGGACCTTCTCACTCTACTCCCTCTCCCTGGGTCTTCTCACCTCTTCTGTGGCTTTAGTCATTCACTGAATGAAAATCCATGTCTAACCCACACTTCTCTTCTGAGCTTCAGATTTTTATGTTCAGTTGCCTTTTACCTATTTCTTCTTATTTTCACTAGGATGTCTCAAGCTCAATGTGGCCAAAATGAACTTACCATTTTCTCCTTACTAGATTAGTCTCTCTGTCCCAAAGCAAGACACGGACATGGTCTTCCCTTTATTCTCCACTCTGCAACCCCAGTGGTTTTGTGAAACAGTAATTTGAGCATGTCATTCTTTAGGTTTTCACTTTCTGTAGGGTACAACAGAGAATTCTTAGTGTGGCGTGTAAGTCCTTTCTGACATTCTGATGTGGGCTTCCACTTAACTTCTGTAGCATGGGGTTGCCATTTTTGTATGCTGCTGTGACAGACTAGAAAAATTTTGCTTTGTTTATGTGGACGTTCCTTCTCTGTCTCTCACTCACACACACCCTAACCTACAGCCTTCCTTCTGGTTATCACAGCCTACACTTAGTGAACCTTTGTTAGCTGCAAAAGCATCATGCTCTTTCCCAGTCTGGAGCAGGGACCAGCACCTGGTTTTGAATGGCCTACATACTAAGAATTGTTTTTACATTTTTAAATGGTTGAGGGAGAAATTTTTTTATGAAAAATATTTCATGGTGTGGTTATTGTGTGAAATTGACATTTCAATGTCCATATAATTTCATTGGAACATAGCCATACTTACTGTCTGACTACTTTTGCCGAGACTTGAGTAGTTGCAGCAAAGACAGTAAGGCCTGCAAAACCTAAAATATTTACTGTTTGTTGTGCCTTCACATAAAGTTTACCTCCCATTTGTCTGGACTTCCACTCAACTTGGTTTCTCTGCCTGAAATGCTCCCATGTTTAGGTTAGGGACCCTCTTTTACAGTACCCTCTACTTTTATCGTGGCACCTAATGCCCTTTGTTAAAAACAATGTGCCATGTTATATAGGCTATTGAAAACTAGGAACCTTGTCTGTCAAGCACTGTATTCCCAAGGTGTTTGGCACATAATGGGCCTAAATGGATGAATGTACCCACACTTAGGGAACTAGAAGACGTTGGTTATTTAAATGCTGAATTACTGTCATGCTGCTGCTATAAATTTTAAGGCTTGGTTTTTGCCTGAGTACACAGAAAATGGTTTTTTTCCCTGCTTCTATGTAGAATTCTGAGATCTGCCTTGCCCTTTTAGTAAGAATGCCTACATTTATGGGTGCCCCTTCATGATTTTTATACATATTGGTGGTCGATGAGTGCAAATTGTTTTTTTCTTGAACCTTATTATATGTCAGATACATAATATACTTTACTTTAAATGCCCTCTTTGATCTTTGTGAATTCAGACTTCTTTAGCTGGTAAGATGTACTAAAGTATACCGTGGTTGCTAAAACTGAAAAATGTACTTACAGTGTAGCACAGGAATGACTGATGAGTAAACCTAACCACTCCTATAATTATGTATTTAATAAATGTTCATTTTGTAGGAAGTTTTAGAATATCATTTAACTTTTTAAAAATAAATCATAGCCCTGGCTGGCGTGGTTCAGTTGGTTGGAATGTTGTACCATAGACCGAAAGGTGGCGGATTCGATTCCGGGTCAGGGCAGATGCCCTGGGTTGTGGGTTCAGTCCCTGATTGAAGCACATGCGGGAGGCAACCAATCAGTGTTTCTCCCACATTAGTGTTTCCCCCCAGCCCCACCATTCTCTCTGGAATAAGTTAAATAAATAAATCATATAGCTCTTAACTGGTTTTTACCCAGGTTAAATCCAGATGTGGGCAGGGGAAAGTGCTTTTACAAAATGAAAAAAGAAAAAACTCTATTCTACTTAGCAAAGCTGGCTGAAGATTCATCAGTCTATGAGAAGAAATAAAAAAGGGTGAAGATAAACATTTTCTAAGAGTCAAAATTGATCATCTGCATAATTTTGAAGATATTTTGATTGGAAGAATATCTTTACTAGAGTTATTTAAAGGGTTAGTGTAGTTCAGCTTTGGCCATCCTGTCCTAACAATTTCAGTTATTTTATATACTTTAGATTTAAGTTTACATGTTTTTTCTTCACAGAGAGAGACTTTGCTCACTTCATGTAAAGTAGCCCCTTCTTTCCTCTCTGCTTTTGTCACTCTGCTGCATCCCCGGTTATTACCTTGGTGGCATATACTTGTTAGTTGTTATGTTTCCTTAGTTGTCTGTCTTTCCTACTAGAAGGAAAGTTCCGTGACTGTCCCCATGGAGAGGGGCCTTATCTTTCTTGGTCACTGTTTTATGTACCGTCAGCACAGTTCTTGGCATAGTAAATGTTTTTGAATGAGTGACAGTGATGATGTTCTGAAATTCTTAAAGCAGTATTTCTTTTTAGTGATGCTGCTTCAAAAGTCATGGTCGAATTGCTAGGAAGTTACACGGAGGACAATGCTTCCCAGGCTCGAGTTGATGCCCACAGGTAATGTTTAACACGTTCTAAGGCAGCTTTCAGCAGCTTAGAGCCAGCTATGGTATTCAGTCATTTAACTGAAATCATGTCTGTATCCAGCAGTGATCCAAAGCCTTTGATACTTTGCGCACCTTGGTGATTCTAATGGCAATACCAAAATTCAAGATTTGATATTGAAAGAACTATATATGTGAACTAGCCACATGGTGCCTGCTGTTTGGGTATTGCTGGTATGGGGTGAAAACCCCAACCTGAAAAATAGAATCTAATCTTAGGTCAGTTTTTACTTATTAAGGTGTGTAGATGAGGAAAAGTTGTTGGCTTGCTAAAAACAAATTATGATAACTTACAGGGTTATTGCTTCACAGGGACCTGTACATGATAGGCGTTGGCTGAAAGGATAGTTAATAGAAAAGATCTTTGAGGTCAGACTGCGTGCATTCAGATAATCCAACACTTAATTAGCCCTTACTGGGCAAGTTCTTTGAGCCTGTTTTGTCATTCATAAAATGGACCTGGTAAGACTATGTGTCTCACAGGGTATTGTGAGGATTAAATGAATTAATGCACATAAAGCGCCTGCCTTGGTGTCAGGCGTATGATAAGATGCTGTGGCGATTTTATTTATTCTGATTACTTTATGGTACTTCCTCTCCAGCTATGTTTTTGTCTACAACTATTTTATTATTTTATTTTGTTAAGTCAGATATATGTGATAGGTTTATTGGCCTATTTTAACCCCAGTCTTCCAGCTATTCTTACACTGTGTATATTGAAGTCTTAAATATTTACTGAAATAAATGTATTGCATCCTGCAAACTCAATGAAACATACCTGAATTTCAAGACTCTTGAGCTTGGATTTTTGTTTTCTAATTAAGGTGTATTGTACGAGCATTGAAAGATCCAAATGCATTTCTTTTTGACCATCTTCTTACTTTAAAACCAGTCAAGTTTTTGGAAGGCGAGCTTATTCATGATGTAAGTAGTTCATCTTTAATGTGAAAAATGTTCTCTTTTCCTAAATTTAACATACTGAAGCAAAACTCTTTTTCTTTGGATGAATGAACTCTTTTACTTTGTATTAATGAACGTGACTATTAGACCTGGAAAGAGAACTATTTATTCTTTTTATATCAGGAACTGACTGAAATTTAGGACCAGCTTTTCTCTAACCACTGAACACAATTCTATTCTTTCTCCTTTTCCTTTATCTCCTCACTTGCCTGGCCATTATGAACTTAGATAATACAAATTCCTTTTTAGTATATAATGTCAGCTAGCCCCAGTTAAGATAAATCTGATGTTTAAAAACACATTAACACCCTTTTCAAGTGCAAGCATAAATGTTTTGGGTTATTTGCCATTTGTACTATGCCATTACCACCATCTATAGAGCTCACTGTATGAGGGGGGACCCCCCAAAAAACACAATTTATTTATTAAAAATTGGGTATTTATTCTTACGTATTTAAACTTCAGTCACCTTCAAAGTACTGCCCATTTGATGCAATACACCTATCGAGACTTTTTTCCACTGCTCAAAACAGTTTTTGAACTTGTCAGTTTTGATGCCTTCTAGTGCTTCTGCCATTTTTTGTTTCACCCCTTCCACAGCAACAAAATGTTTCCCTTTTGAGGACATTTTTCATCTGGGGAAACAAAAAAATGTCGCTCAGGGTGAGATTGGGTGAATAGGGAGGGTGGGACACGGGGATCATGCTGTTTTGTCCAAAAACTGCTGAACACCCAGCGTGGTGTGGGCAGGTGCGCTTGTAGATCACCCATCATGAAATGGGCAAACACATTGAAAGAGTCTTCAAAAAAAGTTACTGAAGCCAAATGCAGCGTCTCAACAAGTCCAGCTGGTGCACTGATACAGATGGGCTCCTAGACACTCACCTGGCAGGGGAAGCCTGTAACACAAGAGGCCCGCCCTCCTGTACATAATTCCAGGGAGTTTTTGGGTCTCCCCTCATATTTACTGATTCTTTCATATAAGTGAGTCTTATTAAACAAATGGTTTAGATGGTAATTTGATCAAACTGATCGAAATTTCAGTACTGAAAGAAATAGTTATTGCTGGGAGTAGTCTTAAAAATATCTTGAGCTATAAATCTTAATTCTGTATTGAATATTGTATCTTTATTTTTTGTCTCTTATCTGTTTAGCTTTTAACCATTTTTGTGAGTGCTAAATTGGCATCATATGTCAAGTTTTATCAAAATAATAAAGACTTCATAGATTCACTTGGTAAGTTTTGGGGTTTATTCTTTGGAGGGATGGAGAGAGATGGAAATGTGCTATTTTAGAACTGTTCTGCACTGTGAGATCCAGCAAACGTAGTCATGGCCTAATGAGTAGATTACCCTAACAGGAGAGATAGCAACAAACATGGGTGGGCAGTTTAAAAGATTACTCAGAATGAATTGGGAATCAGAAACCAAAAAGGGATAGGATGTAGCACTTGTGATAGAAAGAGCATGAAACTAGGAGTCAGAAAACCCTGGCATTTTTTCCCCTTCTTAAGAGCTTGTTGGATTTTAGACCCTTCCAACTCTGCTATACCATAATTCTCTGAGGTGAAGTCCTGGTAAGAGCAGGTATTTGGAGAAGATTTAGTATTTATAGTTCCACTGATACATTTGTTTTTAAACTTTTGGAATGGGTGGAGTAGAAAAAGCAACGTAAAGGATCACCATTACTTCGAGCATAATTTTGGAAGCACCCATTTTAAGAGCTGACAAAATATGATTAAATGTACTTTATTATTGTTTAAAGTAAAATTGTTTCTTTATAAAAGACCTTACTCCTTATTTATATGCATGGTGATTTATATTTTTGGTGCTTTTTTTAAAAAGCCAGTTGCATACTTGTAACAAATAGTTTTTTCCCCCTCTAATACAGTATTTTATGTTTGGTGCCTTCCCCTAATCCAAAATTAACAAATTACAGAAAATATGGTATTGCGAAGTAGATCGGAGCAAATTTGTATATGGGCTAAAAATGGAGTTGTAGTGATTTTACATGATAGGAGAAACTTTCCTAACTACAGTTTGTCGAAGACAGCAAAGGAAGTCTTAGCTTTGTGATTTTGCCTTTGAGTTTCTGGAACATCAGAGCTCAGTAAATGTTTGCCAAATTGAATTGAATCTTATTCTCATTGAGCAAACTCCGTATGTATTCAGTATTGTCCTTCTAGAGCACGTCTTTAACATACTAAAATTACAAAGAGAAAACTTAGAAAATTTATAGTTAAACATGTTTAAGTTGTCCTAAAACTACCAGTTTTTTGAGACTGAAGGCAACTCTGAAACTAAGTTGCTTTTGTTTTCCTACTAGGCAATAATCAAAATACATTATATATTTTTCATGCTAAAATTGAATTGTTAGTCTTCCTGGTTGTTTGAAACATAAAGAATACATCTGTAATCTACTTTGATTATACTGTTAGTTCTCCATGTGGTAATCATTAATTCCTGTCACCTGTAAACTTTGTGCAGCCATTGGAATTGAGCAAGATTGAATTATTCTTAACATAATAAGGCATTTGAAATACACCAAGATAAAGTAGATGCAAGTGTGTTTGTGTAGAATGCTTTGCCAGGTGCACTAGACCCAGAAAACCACATTCTGTCCCAGTTAATTTGTTTTGTGGCATGAAGCTATGTGATGGAATGTTAATGTCAGCAACCTCTTTATTTACTCACCAAGGAAAAAGGAGTAGTAATTAACACTTTGACACTCCCCCATTGATGTGTAATTGACTGTTTCAAAGGAGCACTGGTTCATAAGCTATTGCATGCATTAAAATTACGTTTTCTATATTGCAGCATTTTAAGGCAGGGGTCAGTGACAATGCAGAAATTGCTCAATGATGCACATTTTTTTATTACTGCATTAAGGTTTTGACATATTAGTAATGAATAAATGTTTCCATAAAATTAGATTTTTTTTAACTTTAAAATTGAAATATGGCACAGAACCTGTGACTTCCTCTTTGAAGGTAATGTTCTACTTTCATGAACTAAAGCACAGCTTCTTAAAGTCTTTAACTCATACTTCACTGGCTTAATAGCTTGATTCTGAGAGCAAGAGTCCTAAAGGCTTTAAGTTTGGTGACTTGTTTTGAAGTAGTGACTTTAAACCAATTTGAAACGTTTTTAAACACAGGTTCCCTTGTGTATGATAGAATATGGTTTTACATAGTTTATTCTAGAAATAATTTTAAGCTTGTAACTGCACATAGAATGACAGTAAAATTTTATTTCAAGAGTATTTGAGAAGTTTCTATCATTTTTAACACATTAAAAGGGAATTATATGCCCACAGAACTGGAAATATTGAGGAATTTTCTTGTATTTGCAAATACTGAGAAAAATCTTTAGTATTTGTTTTCTGTGACAGGAAAAACATTTCTAATTTATTGTGCCAGCTGGAAATCAAATTCTGTTTTGCCATTTGTTTCTGTGCAAATTAGCCATCTTTTATTAGAAATTTCTAAAAGATGCTTTGAGGAAAACATCTTATTGAATGTGTATATTTTTAGTTTTAGATATATTATTAGACATTTATTTATTAAGGCTTAAAGTCTGGTACAAATGTCAGGATTCCACAGGTGGCAACAGTTTATCAAAACACTGTTTTATTAACACTGACAAATTGGGCCAACAGTAGCATTATCTTGTGTCATCTGAATTGCCCTAACATGTCCACATATAATCTGGTATTATCCAGTTGCTACCTTCTTGCTTCAGAAAGTTAATCAGTATCTAATTTTCATTTGTTAATTAGCATTAATGTGCACTAATTAATTTCTTGATGCTTGTAGATTTCCATTAAACCTGGTTAGCAATACTTACTTCATTCATTTGAGTTATGATGATGGTGTTTTTGTTGAATCTGTGCCAAATAGAAAGCCTGCATCATAATTACAGCTAATTAACAGACTATTATGTGCTATATTAATGGACTTCCCTAGTCATCTGCTAATATATGAATGTTGCATATTTCAAATTATTTATGGAGTGTTTAGGGAGAACTTTTTAATAATACAAACTTGAGGCTCTTAATTATTACAGGGTAATCGATCATTTGCTGAGTTTACATAATTTAAAAGTTCAGAGAAAGGGGATATGTAATTCTAGATTAATTTTAGAAATTTGTTTTTACAATTAATAAGTTAGCATGTTATAATTCAGCTTCTACTTAGGAACAGATAAACACTTGGATATTCAAGATTTATAAATATTTGTATTTCTGGTCATTTATTTAATGTCTTTTGATTTTGAAAGTACGTTTCTTAAAGCTGGGGACAGTGAAACAAGGACAGTCCTAGGATAGAAGAAGCAGCAGAAGAGCTCAAGCTGGGCTGCTTTGGCTCACTGGGAAGTCAGAGAAAAGGGGGCCCTGGAGACAGGTTCAGGGGGTTAGCCCAGGACAAGCAGCCATTGCCCATTGCTCTCCTGGTTGCAAGTCTCTTGTGGGGGGGTCCCTTAGAGTTTAGGAGATGCACACATGGTGAGGGGGGACGGAAAGGTGCAGGTGTGCTCCCAGTAAGGAGAGCATGCTAGTCATTTATTTTATAAATGAATGTATTTTCGAGGCATGGTACTGCCACTTTGTAAATATAAGTACGTCATTTAATTTCTTTCACTTTAAAAAAACAATAAAATTGAGTGGAAGGATCAGGACCAAGCAATCTGAATTTCCTTTTAGGTCTAACAATTGTTTTTGATACGAATAATTATAAAATAGCATGTTGCATTAAAAATTATATGGCAAAAATTTGAATTATCTGTACAGTTTTCTGCTTAGGCCTTTTAAAGAACGAGTATCCCCATTAATGTTACTGTTTAATTTTTTTCTACTACTAACCATTTTAGCCTGTAAATGTTAGATGATAAACACGCTTTCACAATTTCGACATTTTTAAAACTGTGAATGTATTTGAAAATATTTTAAAATTCCATGTTTACCAGTAAAACACAGAAAAAGTTAGAAGTAGGTAAGTAGTCCTTTGTTTAAAGAGATTAGTAAAAATAAGCTTTAATAATGCAATTAAATAAAAATTTTTCTTATGAAATGTATTTTCTACATTTTATCTCCTAAAACATACAAATATTTAAAAAGTTAAGATGTAAAAAAACTTTTAGGGTCTAAAAATAACCATTTATATCCCATTCTTAACTTTGGATCTATAACCTACAGCACTATAGTCATACAGAAATGTAGTTCTGCCCTGGCAGGTAGCGCAGTTTGTTACAACACCGTCCCAATGTGCCAAGGTTGTGGGTTCAATCCTGAGTCAGGGCACATGCAAGAATCAACCAACGAATGCATAAATAAGTAGAACAACAGGTCAGTGTTTCTTTCTCTGCCCCCCTCTCCTTTCCTCCCTTCCTAAAATCAGTTAATAAAAATTAAAAGATGTGGTTCCAGAAAAATAATTTTAAAACTCCATAATATAATTATGGGGTCAGTTTATGGTTTGAAAAATATAAGAAGCTTTGTCAAAATTACTCTATGTGAAGTGCTCAAACACATGACTTCTGCAATTTAATACAAGAGATGTAATTGTATAGCTCTTTCATTAAGTTGATACTTTAATTAGACTTCACTCCTATGTTGTTATTCAGGACTATTACATGAACAAAATATGGCAAAAATGAGACTACTTACTTTTATGGGAATGGCAGTGGAAAATAAAGAAATTTCTTTTGATACAATGCAGCAGGAACTTCAGATAGGAGCTGATGATGTTGAAGCATTTGTTATTGATGGTAAGGCAATTAGAACATTTTCATTTTTTCCTATTATTTTTCCCCTTGGAATGTAAGGTTTTTAATCTTGAAATTGAGCCTGATGTTAACAGAGCTGGATTCTTTGTCGCATATGTGTCTATTTAGTAGATCAGCAGATTATAATTGTAGTAGAGTGAAAATTCAGTTGAAGTATAAATTGTGTAGTTTTGGTGTGTGTTGTATCCCTTGAAGTCATACAGAACAAAAGCCTTTTGGCGGTATCCCAATAGTGGTTAAGAGCCTAGATTTTTCTCTCAGACCTGGGTTTGAGACCAGGTGTTCCTTCATGAAACAGGAGTATAGAAGTAATTTCTAGTTGTGAGGGTTAAATGAATTAATACAGGTAAAGCACTTAGCCCAGTGCCTGGCAATGTTAACCGTTAGCAGTTTTTTATAATTGGCCTAGAAACAGGACCTTCTTCCCCAACAGTTGGTATAAAGTGATGGAACTGTTAAAAGGCTCAGAAAAAAATCCAGATTAAGTTTGAAAGTTGGGGGGATTGTACAATTAAGATTAACAAAATGAACAGAACTGTTGGCATGGTTTCTAATGCTTTAAGTTTTAAACATACCTAAAAAAAAGTTATTAGGAAATTAGTCCCCCTCCCCCATGTGTGATTGTAGAGGAGAACACCTAGAATTCTGAATGAAAACTGTATGCAGTATTTGGTAGAGATCAGCCCAGCAACCACAGGATAAATAATTGCATGACCATCCTCTTGGTTGTATCATATTGCTGTGCTTATTATTAGAATCAAAGAGCCAGTTTGTAAAATAATGTTGGAAAACTGTAAAGTTTTATTATGGCTTACTTGATCACAGTTTCATACCTTAAGCTGGGATTTGGTGGGTGTTTTTGTTGTTGTTTTGTTTTCCATGTAACGTATCATGTAAACTATCTTTTTTCAGCAGTGAAAACAAAAATGGTCTACTGCAAAATTGATCAGACCCAGAGAAAAGTAGTTGTCAGGTAAGACATTTAATACTTTACAGCATTTTGTAGAACAGTTCAGTTTGTTTTGATTATTTCACTTACATGTTTAGAGAACCAAGGTGGTGTTCTTATCAGTTGACTGTAGTTAAATAGTTGCTATTTATCATAATTTTATTAAAGTTCAGACTGAATGTGATTAGCTTATTTAATGAAAGAGTCCTATTTTCCAGCACATTTCATTTAATGGCTCAGCATTGGCTAGAATACTAATGACTTTTTTGTCTGGTTTATGTAGTTCAGGAAAATGGAAAGTTCAGGATCAATATGGTAAAGATTGTTTTTTTAATGTAAGCTTCTAATTTTTCTGTTACAGTTCTAGATTGTCTGTTATGTGTATTTAACCTTGCTTTTGACTAGATACAAGTGTGTAGTACTGTTTATAAAAGATTACCAAAAAGATTGGCTAACGACTTTTTAATTTTTCAATTTTTAGTCATAGCACACATCGGACATTTGGAAAACAGCAGTGGCAGCAACTGTATGACACACTCAATGCCTGGAAACAAAACTTGAACAAAGTGAAAAACAGCCTTTTGAGTCTTTCTGACACCTGAATGTTTATGCTATATATTTTTTTCTTTCTGCAGAAAAATATCTAAATGATAGTAAAACATTATAAGCTGAAATTTGACTACAGTCTGAATATTTATTGTCTCAAATTCAAAAGAAAGTAAAAAATCACAATCTTCAGAGGATATAAAGTAGTAAGTTGCAAAGGGTCACAGTGTATCATCTGTAAAACTGAAGTTGTGTCATATGAGGAAGGGTTTGAAGGCTCAGCAAGAGCTTCGATGAAAGGATATATGGAGGCAAGACATTTAATGGGAACTAGAGGCTAACAGCAAATTTGCAGTCTCAGCTATCTTAAATGAAGCATTTGCTGAGCAAACACATGGTAGTAACTTCGTCACATCAGAAGAAGTTGGAAAATTGAGCAGTACTCTGTCACAAGCTTTGAATGTAAGTCATTTTGCTCAAGTCAAAACCACACCAATATACTATTTCACCACTGAAAGCATTATTTTAATCTTTTTCCAACATCTCATCTGCTTTTCTTTTTTTAGATTGGTTGTCATTTTCTAAGGCTAAGTACTTTTCGATTTCATTTATTTGATTTGTTAGCAGGCTCTGCCAGTCATCCTCCCCAGTAGAAGACACAGTTAAATCAGTAGGGTCTTTAATCCTGACAGCCTGAAAATGGCTTTGTAGATTGGAGTTCAGAGGCTTTGTTTTTCCCTAGGAAAGATCAAACTTGATTTACCACTGAAATTATTACTCATTTTCTAAACACTCATCAACAACAGTTTCAAGAATATCCTTAAAGTTTTGCAATTATGAGCATGTGATAAAGCCACCATTTTCTTGGCTAATTTCCAACGATTACCTTAGTAATTTTGGCACCAAAAAACTATAAAATGCAAATTTGTAGGCTTATATAGTAGCTTTTCAAGATCTTTTACTGTATTACAGGAGTACCACAAACGTGTTCCAGGAGGTCTTAAGCTTACATTACAAGAAAAGATATTTAAAACAGGCAGATAAAAATCGGTCTTGTCTTCTACTCCCTTCGCTTCCCAAACATGTCTATGTTTTGTATCTTCTATCAAAACAAGGGAAAAATTAAAAATGCTAACAAGTAAACTACCATATAAAAACTGCCTTTAACTTCATGTTTCCTCTCATGCTTCAGAGCACCATTTTTGGAGAAACAAGGAGGAAGCAATGAAAGCACCATATTGGATCATATTTATAATACTGTGCTAAAAATGTGTTCATTTTAAGGGTTTTTTCCCCTGATAGTAAATATTGGAAATTTAGAAAATAGAAGGCTAAAGTTACTAAAAATCAGTAATAATCTACTACCCAGAGAGACCTGTCAACATTTTGGTGCTGTTTGCTGCTAGTCTTACTATTTTTTTCTTCTATTTTAGTCTAATTGATCATTCTCTAGAATTTTTATATCTTTGTTTTTCCCACGGAGCTGTTTTCCTAGGTGACTAAAATTTCTCACAAACTATTGTTAAGTGGATGCAAAACATTTCCTTTTATGGGTGTTTATTTAACTATCTCCTGATTATTATTTGTTTGAATTTATCCCTATCAAATAAATTTGAGTTAATTTCCTGAAAAGAAAAACTTTGATGGCATTCTCAGATTACCAGATAAAACCCCCTGTTAAAAGGGAGAGTTAGATTTTAGAATTAGGGAAGAGGATAAGAATTACATTAAAATTACCTAAGATTCCAACCACCGTTAAACATTTTGATGTAAATATTCTGGTCACTTCTGTATATATAGACTTTTTAAAAATCTGAATCACATATATTTTCTAAAAAATATTTTTAGGGACAGAGCCAACAAGTGATGTGGACCACTAAAAAATATATGTATTTTTAGCATTTCCCTGTATTAAAAGTCTGTTAAGGGCATGGCTCTGTCCTGGCATGTGTGGCTCAACTGGTTGGGCATGGTCCCACAAAGCAGGCTGCCAGTTCGATTCCTGGTTGGGGCTCATGCATGGGAAGTGGGTCTGGTCCTGGTTGGACACATACAAGAGGCAACCGTATAGATGTTTCTCTCCCTTTCTTCCACCCTTTCCCTCTCAAATAAAATCTTTAAAAAGAAAAAGAAAGCATGGCTCCATTATATTCCGTGTACTATAATTTAATATACTGTTGGACATTTAAATTGTTGAAAAACATTGATTGGTGTAAATTAGACTATGATGAAAATCATTTGTTCATAAATCTTGGAAGATCTTTGTTGCTTTACGTTGTCTTTTCCAGTTGCATGAAAATGGCATGTTCATAATGTCTTTTTAAAAAGATTTTATTTATTTTTGAAGATGAGAGAGGGAAAGAAAAAAAAATGCGAGAGCAAAACATTGATTGGTTGCCTCTTGCACATGCAAGTAGGGGGCAACCCAGGTGTGTGCTCTGACTGGTCATCAAACCAGCGACCTTTTGCTTTGTGGCACAACGCCCAACCAAATGAGCCATACCAGTCAGGGCAACGTTGTCATTTTCAAAGTAACCTACAGTAATAATTTTTTAGGTGATCTTAAATGTTTACATTTAATCTCAGTTCCCTGAGGATTGCTTTTTGGTTCCTGAGAATTCCACAGTCCTGTCCCCTGCCAAGTCCTAGCCTCTGATCCTTAGGGCGATGCTGTGTTCGTACTAGTCTGATGGCCTGTGTTCTTAGAGAAAAACAAAAGTACCAAGAAGGACTGCCAAGACACGAAGCAGGTCATTTAACTTTTGTGGGCCTCAGTTTCCTTCCTCATCAGTTCCTTTTAGTTACAAAATACTATTGTAAGGAGTAACTGGTAATGGATAAAAATATGCATAAATGTGTATTTTGGATAATGTCTGGCATTTAGGTGTGTTCAACATACTTCATTTAGCTTACAGGGCCAAAATGAATTACAAGTCATCCATGCAATATTGATATATTTAAATGTATCATATCCAGATCTATGTTGCTACTGATTTTGAAGTTAAATGATTTGATGACCTATGATTAAAGGTCCAGTTTTGCCATCAAAATGCTTGGTGCATTTTGGTGCATTTGACATCAAGTACAAATTACCCCATTTTCAAAAACCCTGACTCTGACTTTTTATCTTGATGAAAAGGAAGGAGACATTTACACGTATCTGCTTTAGTTTCTTCCCCTGAACTACTCAGTGGGAGGGGCAGGAGCAGGGACTGACTGCAGAGAGAAATGATGTAATATAGATTAAAGTTTTATATTTAACAAAACTTGTCCTATTTAGCTTAACTGGGGTTTTGCCACCTACAAGCAGTAATTCTTAATTCTAAATATGCTGCCATATATCTTTGCTCCTTCCTTTCCTATCTTCCAAAAATCACCTACCTCCCAACCTCTCTCTGCCTGACTCAGAAGATCGGTACTAGTCCTGAGGTTGCATTTTAAAATTTAACTTAAATGAACCTAATTCACTGGCTGTATAAAATAAGTGGCTTTCTTTGCTTACTTTGACCCCTCTTTGCCCATCCTCATTCCTAGGTATGATCAAGATTGCAGCAGGCTACCAGCCTAACCCCTCCAAGAACAAAAAGGTGAATTAGCTTGATACCTACCTAAAATTCTAAGGATTAGTGTGGCGAGTGTGCATAAAAATATGTTGAAAAATATGAAGAACTTTTATTCCCTTTCTGGCTATAAGTCTTCATAAAATTCATTCGTCTTCATTTAGAACAAAGGTTGGCAAAGTTTTGGGTTTGTGGGCCAAGTGGCCTCCCTCACAACTGCTTAATTGTCATTGTAACACAAAAGTAGCCATTGACAATAGTAAAGGAATGGAAGTAGTTGTGCTCTAATAAAACTGCTTACTAAAATGAGGCAGGGGGCTGCATTTGGCCACTGAGCCAGTTGGCCAAGGATTTCCCAATGCCAGATTTACTGGGCTTTAGTTACTGTATTTTAAAAATACACACTTGTACACACCAAGTTGAAAGAAACTATTTCATCCTAAGCACAATGATGAAAAAAAGTGGACCTGCTTTTAGTTTCAACCCTCCCAGAAGGAGAATTATATTATCTCAGTGGGGGTGTCTCATATTTAAAAAGGAAAATGAAATGAAGGAAAATGAAATATACTGTTAAAAGCTGTTATATGTTGCCCTGACTGGTTTGGTTCAGTTCGCTGAACATCATCCTGGAAAGCAAAAGGTAGTCGGCTCGAATCTGGTCAGGGCACATGCCTGGGTTGCAGGTTCAGTCCTGGCTGGAGCTTGTACAAGAGACAACCAATCAGTATTTCTCTCCCGCTTTTTCTCCCTCCCTCCCTCTCTAAAAATAAAAAATTGAAAATTTTCTAAAACTGTTACATGTTAGGGCTTTGTTAGTACTATAATTTTCATCTTATATGTGCTAAAGAGAAAGTTGTTTAATATGCACCTCTAATGTTTAAAACAATATAGTAACTTAAAAAATCTCACTACAATTTTTTAAATAAATGACCTTTCCTAACCGTTTTTAGGTTATCTTTTAGCAGTTGTACCTATAATTGTGTTTTTTGTACTTTGAACAGCATAGCCTTTTTTGCACTGACATTTTGCACACTAAGATTAAAAACTTACAAATTTTTTTACCAATAAAACCTGTCAGCTGTCGTTGCTTTTCATATATATGACAAATAGACTCCTGGAGCCATATAATCTCTACAAATACTTTGCTTAATATTTACATCCATACTTGATACCAAATATTTATGGATATTTGATCCTTTTTCATTCTGTGTTCTAATTGAAATAATTTAAAATAAACTTTTTCCTTCACAATGGTTTCCCAAAATGTAAATTACATTAAGCACTATTAAACACATTGGAATTTACTAACTGATTATTTAAGGCATCTTTAACTGGAATAAAATTTTAAATACTCAAACTGGTGAACTTTAAAAATAAATGTACAAATGCCACTTTTCCTAAATTGAGGTGACTAAAATACAGAAATACATAATAAACTACCTCACACTTTCCTTCCTCAAACAGGCTGGATTATATCTATGTGATTTATACACTGTGACTTTTTCCTGCTGTTTTCCATCAACCTTAATTGTGAAAAATGGTGCCATGCTGCCCTCTTGATATTATTTTGGAGATCAGTTAGGTCTTAAAGCATCCAGATGCATACAGTTCTGCACATATCTGTGGAATTAGCTCACTAAGGTCTGCCTGGCAATATTTTTAATTGACTTACATGTTCTGTGGGAAAAGAAGAATCATAAAAAGTCTTCGCAGTTGCATTCCTCTCTCCACTGGCCTCTCCCTTGGGATCCGGATGGATAGCGGAGTTATTCAAAGTGTCAGCAGCTCTGTTAACGCTGGTAGTGTCTGCTTGACAAAGAGGAAATGGCAACAACTGAATTTTATTCTCCAGGCGCCCATTTTAGTGGGTGAACTTGTTTTTCTCTGATTCTATGCTTTTGTATTTTAAAAGTAACAATTTCTATTCTCTTTTTATTTGAACTTTTTACAGTTTTCATGACTGCCTCTTATGTTAGGCATTTTATTTCAGAAAACAGTTATTGCTACTTTCTAAAACCTGATGTCACATGAAAACGAGTGAAATGGTGTATCTTATAAAACAAGATGTTATCCTTAGTTCCCAGTTACTACATTACATTGCCTGTATATGTAAACATTTATATAGTGAACATCTTACAATTCAGAGTAAAATAAATTGGCCTCAAGCAGGCTGCCCAACAAAGGGCCGTCTAGTATTTAATAAATAGATAAAAGTAACTTAGAGAAATATGTCTACTTTGAAGGTTAAAAGATATTTATGAGAATGTTTTATGAGTTTTGAGTACAAGTTGAATTTTTATGGAAGTTTAGCTATCTCCCCTTCCATTCTTACTATTAATATTGAGATTTAATTCAGAAGAAAGGACCTGTGAGAAAATGGTAAGCATCAGACCAGACCCATGACTAACCACAGCATTTGACAGGCAAAATTAATGGAATTTAAGATTAATACATTTTATTAGGAAAATAAGAGTTTGTGAAAGGGTTTTACAGTGCTTCTTGTTTTTTCCTACACTACTTTTCCATTCATGAAGAAAACAAGAAGTACTTAGCATGCTTTTAGTTTCCTTTTTTTTTTTATTTTAAATTTTCTCTTTTAAAAGAAGCCTTTTAACTCTGAGAGCCATGCAAAGTTTTCCTTGTAATCTGCATTTCTTTTACTGGGTCTACATGTGTATTATTAAACAGGCAGAGTCCCTTAAAATCTAAGACTCTTTAACAACCTAAACAACTTTGAATATGAGGCTGCTACTGGCAGAGTAAACATGTTCCTTATGATCATACTTCTTAAACTATTGTTTATTGTTACCTCCAAGTCATGTTTATACAGCACCTATACATAATATGTAATATATTTTTAATAGGAAAAATTTCAAGTACACCAAAGTAGAGAGTATGACTCAGTGTATCCATTACCTGGCTTCAGTATCCATCAATATTAAATCATATGTCTTCCATCCATTTACCTTTCCCCTATTTTTTTTTTTTATTCTGGTATATTTTTAAAGCAAAACTTGGGCATTTTGTTATTTCATGTGGTGGTTTTAAAGAATAGAACTGTATGAAATAGCACTTGAGTGTATTAATATAGGTACATAATTATTAAGGGGTTCAATTTTAAGTTTCAATGACAAACAGCAATGATATGAAATATATTCATACTATACCTCAATATTGTAAAACAAAAGAGCTGGATTTGTGATGCTCGTGAAGGGACAGATAAAATTGGAGAGAAAACTGGAGGAAGAAAGTGACAAAATGTGATTCTAAGGAAAGGAAAGGGGTGTGTGTGTGTGTGTTTAGAGAGAGACATGCACACTGGAAAAAGCCTTATCAACTTCACTGCATTTGCTCTAAAAAGTAAAGCCCTCAGATTAGGTAGCTGTTCATAATTTAAAATTAGTCACCTGGACCTGTGGTTTTGTTATTTTCAGTTCCTTGATGAAATTTTTTTTTTTTATTTCCAAAATGCAATTGTACCTCAGTAAATGTTCATGTTTAAGTGAAATACTGGTTCAGATTTAAGTGAAGAAATATCCACTCATTTAAATAAAACCTTTACTATTTTGTGTGTGTGTGTATGGAGTATTTTAAGTTTAGGCAAAAAATAAACACTGTATGTTTTCATTTTAAACATAATCTGGAGAATTTTTAATGAAAGCACTATGTAGAAATAACAAATTTTAAAAGATAACAAAAAGCATTTTCTTACCTGGCTCAATATCCTTGCTGACATCATCCACACCCAGATTTTTACAAAGTGTCATTGAAACAATCTTCCCACTTTCTGATGGACCGACTTGTCTCTCCTTCAGCAACAAAGGAATGCTAGAAGTTGAAGTGCTCACTGTTTGACTTTCAGTTTGATTTACTTTTGACCAAGGACTGGGGTCTAAAAAATTCACGTATACTGGTGTTTTCTCAGTTTTTTTATCTGAAGTTACAAGATCAAAGGCTGACCTTCCACTTCTGTTTACTAAATCTCCAGATGGCTTTATGTGAAATGAACATGATTCTTCCAGCTGTCCTTCACTGTAAATTTTTCCTGAAACGATGTCATTTAATGACTCTGTTTTCTCAGTATTATTTAACAATGAATGCTGTCTTTCAATAACATCCACAAACAGGGAAAGGTCATTTTTTGTGACTTCAGTTATCTGATTCCCGTCAACGTGACTCTCTTTATTGGAACACTGTATTTCTATGGAAGTTTTCGTGTGAACAGCAGTTTTCACGTCTTTGGCTCGTGAAGCATGTATGTTCTCATTGTTAACTTGAAGATAGGAAGTGTTCACATTGTTTTCTAAATATCCCAAGCAATTCTTAAACTGACTGTTTTGTGTATCATTTAGGGTTTTACATACAGCTCTTTTCCCAGGGCTTGAGTTGGATTTCAGCAGCATAGGCATAATAGGAACATTTTTATCTGAATTCTTAAGTACTTTTGAGTTACCGCTGAAAACAGCCGATGAAACAGGGTGGTTGATTGCTGCGTCACAGGGAATAGTTAGTTCAGTTTTCTCAGAAGTATCAGTACAGCCTTGCTGAATATCTGAAGTCTGTTTAAATGGTAATGTGCTACACTCACTTTTTTTGTTTAACAATTGTATTTGTTCTATTTTACACTGTTTATCATCTAAGATAACATTACTTGAATCATGTAAACTGTCTTTCTTTTTTACATCCAGAGATGAATCCAAATCTGTTTTGGTTTGGTCACTATTTGTAGTTTCCTTCTCTGCGGCATTTTCTTGAGTTCCTGGAAGCAATCTGAAAAGTTGTTCAGAAACACCTTTTTTATTATTTATATTGTGGGCCACCTCATTTAAGCTACTGTTTAATGATGTCCTGTGATGATCAACCTCCAGATGTAAATCTGCACAGTGAACATCTAATCCTTCATTTCTTTCTAGGTGAATGTTCTCTGTTTCAATGGATATGTCTGCCACTAAAAAATAATTATTCGGTGGTTTAAATTCTGTACATCCATTGCCTTTTTCCAAGCCCGCCTTGTCTTTAATTTCTGTAGTGACTACTTTTCTAAAGTCAGTAACATTCAAGGTTTGCCCTTGACTAATCAATTCTTTTTCTATGCATACGGTTCTGCTTAGGGAGATTTCATTTTGATTTTTGTCTTGAGGTAGAGTAGTGTCCATTTCATTCTTGGAGGCTTTGTCAATACGCTGTAAGTCTGTCATGAGAACACAGAAAATTTTTATACTATACACTAAGAAAGCAAAAGTATTTTTGGTTTAAAATGGGACAAGTTGAAAGTTTAACAAAATGGTTTTTATTTCTCTAGTCTGTTATTTCCCTGTAGGCATGTAAGCATATGTCCATATAAACACATGGCTGATTAGATAAAACTCAAATTATCCTAACAGGTTATACTCTAATTCTGTTACTACTTAGAGCCAGAAATTGCTAGCTGCTTTCTTCAACACTATCATCACTTTTTTTATTCACTACCTTGTAAATATTTTTAAATTTTGGAACACTTCTGGCCAAGTGTATAGAATATCTACTTAATTTTATTCATCTGGGTTCCAGAGATTTCAAAATTTGAGTCTAGTTGCAATAATCTGGAATATAAAGTTCAGGGCACTTGTAGGGCTTTTTTAGTGCAATTCTCTCTACAACAACTCCACCAAGTGGTAGTTTGCCTAGTTTTGAACACCTTGATTCAATAAACAACTCTTTTTCAAGATGGACGAATTAGTAAATTATTCTAATGGTTCCAGAACGGTCATTTGAATGAAGAAACGTACTCTAGGTCTGGTCATCAGAAGGTTACTCTTGGCCCCCAAGACATTCTCAGCAAAGCAGTGAAGGCAGAAACCAGAATGCAGAAAAGCAAAGGGGTGATAAGAAGAGAAGGCAGAAATGTATTTTTCCAAAAAAAAATTACTGATATTTTTTTACTGACAAGAGCAGCTCAAAGAAAGCCTGTTTTGTTAAGACATACAAATAAAGTATTTCTCCAATTATACTACAACTATCCTCAAAGCAAAAACTAATTGATATTCCCATACAAGGCTCAATATACAAATTAGAAAATATCAATATAATCAATATAACCTTACGTTACCTTCTATAATGAATTCTTCTGTACATGGGCCTTCTTTCCTTTCTTCTTTTTCTCTATATTCAGTATCAAAACAAAAATCCACAGTCTTTTCTTCCCTTATTTCTTGCCCCAAATTGTATTTCTGTATAATGTTCTGTGATTTTCCCACTGTCATTTTACTGTCTTCAATATTTACTTCTGGAAGAGTCTAGTGTAAAATGGAAAAGATGCCTTTAATGTAAAAACATTATTTAAAAACATTTTAACAAATTGCACCAATAAAAGTGGAATCTGTGTTTCAATTCAACCGTTCAGCAGTTTCTATTTGAAAGTCAAATGACTTTTTAACTAAATTTAATATATTATTTGTAGTAAGATCACTTTTCAGTTCATTCTGTATATTGGGTTGGCCAAAAAGTTCATTTGGCTTTTTCCATTAAGATAGCTCTAGTAGCGTTTAGTTGTCTTTAACCTCATTCGAAACAATTTTGTTAGATTGTATTCCGGTGGCTGTCATATGAGCTTGCATTTTTTAAAAAACTTATCAAAACTGTTGAATTTTGTGTAGCCATTTTAATACTGAAGATGGAAGAAAATAACATTTTTGGTATATTATGCTTTATTATTTCAAGAAAGGTAAAAATGCAAATGAGACATAAAAGAAGATTTGTGCAGTGTATGGAGAAGGTGATGTTACTGATCGAACATGTCAAAGTAGTTTGTGAAGTTTTGTGCTGGAAATTTCTCGCTGGATGATGCTTCATGGTCGAGTAGACCAGTTAAAGTTGACAGCAGTCAAATCCAGACATTCACTGAGAATAATCAAAGTCACAGCACATGGAAGATAGCCAACACACTCGAAATACCCAAATCAATACAGTTATTGGTGAAAATGAAAAATGCGTCCTTTGTTTTATGGAAAAAACATGAACTTTTTGGCCAACCCCATATATAATCTACCATATTTAAACAAAATAGAGACCTTTAGATATTTTCAAACATGCGTTCCACATTATTACACCACACATTATATGTAATAATAGAACCACTCCTTTATTAAAAAGAAGGTAGTCATGGCTGGCAAATTGTTTTGGGTGTTTGGCATTTTTATGTGTCTTCTAAAGTAGTGATTCAGTTCAACATCCTTTCATTCCCCTGTTGACCGAACACACAATACATGGAAGCATTTCAGTAGGCTTTAAGATGTAACGATGACCAAAAATATAGTCCCTGTCCTCAAAAACTTACCAGTCCAATGAGGAAAACGGTAAAAAATAACAGGCAACTTTAATATACATAGGAATAAGGAGACACTCCAGGGAGAACAAATGGCATATAAAGGTACATAAAAGCAAGTAAGATTATAGTCCAGAAAACTGTGGCTTATCTCAGCTAGAGCTTAGATGCTGTAAAATGGAGAGAAATTAAGGTTTGATGTAAGCTAGGCCTGGGTCATTAGGGCCTAATACAGCTTGCTAAGGAATTCCAACTACCAGGAAGACTGAGAAGTCACTGAAGGGTTTTAGACAAGGTGATTAATGTGAGCTGACTGATTAAAGACAGTCATAAAACTAGAAGAAAGGTCATAAACTATCTGATATCAGTAATTTTTTTTGGATATGTGTCTGGAGCAAAGGAAACAAAAGCAAAAACAAATCAATGGGATTTCATCAAACTAAGAAGCTGTACAGCAAAGGAAACCAACAAAACAAAAAAATCACCTGCTGAACCAGAGAATATATTCACAAATGATATATGTAATAAGGGGTTGGTATCCAAAATATGTAAGGAACTCATGAAAAGAATAAAAAAAATAAACTGGATCAGAAAATGGGCAGAGAACACGAGATATTTCTCCACAGAAGATAAACAGGCAGCCAACAGACATGAAAAGATGCACAACATCACTGATCATCAGGAAAATGCAAATCAATATGAACTAGTCAGAATGGTTATTATCAAGTCAACAAATAACGTGTTGGCAAGATGTGGAGAAAAGGCAACCCTTGTCCTACTTTAACAGTTTGTACCCCTAATATATTTGAATTTTACCTGAAACTTACTGTCTTCCTCAAACTTCTGATCACATGACTCATTGTAATGTTCTTGTAACTTAATATGAGTTTCTTTAAGTGAAGATAACTCATTTTTAATCTCATTAATTTCTCCATTAAGTTCTTCAACCTAATATAAAATATAATCAAAATGAGCACATATATAAAAGGGTTTGTGTGCAAATATTAACATAAGTTTTGGGAAATAGTATAAAATGAAAAACATCCCAAAGTACTAATATTAAAAGCTACCATTTTTTGAACTGTGCTGAGCACCTATTAATTTCATACTCAGAAAAATCCTATGCAGTATTTTCAATCCTCAATTTATAGGTGAGAAACGTGAGGCTCCAGACATTCAGTAACTTGCCTGAAATTAGGTGGCTTCAAAGTGGGCAGGAGGATTTAAATCCAAAGCTAAGTCTAGGAGTTGTGTTCTTTACTACTACATTAAGCCACCTCTTGTTAAAAATGAAAATTTATTTTTAATCAAAAATTCTATAAATGTTACAGCTTCATTGCTTTTTTAAAGTTTTGTTTTCTTGTTGCGTATTTGATACACAGATTTTAATTCAACTAGATGATGAGTACTGAGCACTAAGTAATACAGTAGAAACTGACTCTTCGGCCTAATATTTACATCTATAGACAGGGCTTTCACTGGATATAAAATTTCATAATCATTTTTTGGGGGGGAGTATTCTTTCATGGGGACATCAAATATGAGATAAAGTTTCAAACTACCAAAATTCCACAAATGCATATAATTTATTACAGAGCCTGACAGACGTGAGGACACCTATTACTTTCCCTTCATTTTATCTATTTTTAAACATCTTTCAATCTACCTCTGCAAGGTGAGAAGCTCGACTCTCCATGTGCCTTTTATCCCACCCTCTCTTCTCTTACTGCTTTGCTCTAGTCTTTCCTGCTATACTAGCATGTTTCCTTCAGCCCACAAATAGGCTCTTATGATCCTAATTATTTTTCCTTGACCCAGTTCTGTCTCAATTCTTGAAGTCCACACTTGCTACTTTCAAATTCTAACCTCCCATCACTCCTCAACCTGACTTCCACCCTCACTATTCTACTGATTTTATTTATTTATTTATTTATTTAGTCTGCTATCACCTACAAATTAGCAAAAAAGATTTTTCTCCAGGTTTTTTATCCTTTAACAGCTCTGTAGCATGACATGTTAACTACTTGTTCTTGAAAACAGCCTCTTTTCCTCACTTTCATGGTACTACCCTCCCTCCATCCTCCCACCTTTCTCACGGTTCTGACCAGGCCTCCCCCTCCTGCATGCATGCATATATACACCCCACTCAAAAAAAAAAAAATTGTCATTCCCCAAGGCTCTTTGTTTAGCCTTCAAGACCTCCCCTCCTTCCACAGATAATACCTACACCTTCGAATTTAATCTTTATGATAATAACTCTTAAATCTGTATCTCATCTCCCAACCTCTTTCCAAAGATTAAGCTCACATTTTCAAATGCATGGCATGCATTTCAAGCTAGGTGTCCTGCAGGCACCATAAGTTCAATAGTTTCCAAATTAAATTCATTATTTTCATCCACCAAATTTGCTTCTGTCATACTCCCTGTATCAGTTAGTGACATTATCATTCTACTAGTTATACTAATCTGAGACTTATTTGACTCCTTTCCCCTTCTAAAACTCATTATATGTAAAAATGTCATTAACCTCCCAATTCTACTTCCAAAATGCTCCCCGCTTTCTCTCTTCTCACTACTGTTGCCCTAATCGCACCCTCATAAACTCATGGTTCTTGCTGGTCTCCTTCCATAAAGCCATCCGCCATCCTGTTGCAGGAGTCATTTTTCTAAAATGCAGATCTATTTTACTTCTCTGCTTTAAAATTCTCAATGGTTTTTCCCATTATTTATAAAATAAAATTCAACTTCCTTAGTAAGGAATGTTTCAGAAGGTGCTCTCAATCTATATTCCACTGTCACATTCTAGATCAGACTCTCACCCTTGCAAATGCGGGTTCACGCCTCCATCTTTCCCTTCCTTAAATGGAATGGGAAGTGTAGGAAATGAGCACCTACAGCCTGGTGAAACCCTGTTCATCTTTCAAGGACAAATGCTAATGTCATCTTTTCTCTAAAACTTTCTCCAACCTACCAAAATGACATGATTTATTTTGTGCTTTCATAGTGATTTACCAATATTACTAAAAGCACTCCACACTATTGTAGTTAATTTCATAGTTATCAGTCCCTTTGAGACTGCAAGCCCTTTATTATTCTTTACATTTTAGGCATCTTTGAAAATCCAGTACCTAGTTAGAACAGTGCCTAACACATAATAACTGTTCAACAAATGCTATGAATTCAATTCCTTTTGTGACCTGCCCCTCTTCCCTTAATAATTGCTGAACATTCTTATTTATTCTTTTTGTCTGTACATACCCACTGTATATAAAACTAGTCAAAAGAAAACACACACATTAACACGGTTCTTTATATTTTTCAATGAATTTTAAATGTATACCTAACAATATTCACTAAGTTTTATTTCTACAATATTTTTAAAAATATTTTATTTATTTATTTGTAGACAGAGGGGAAGGGAGGGAGAAAGAGAAGGAGAGAGACATCAGTGTGTGGTTGCCTCTCATGTGCCCCCATTGGGAATTGAACTGGTAACCCTTCTGTTCATAGGCTGGCACTCAATCCACTGAGCCACACCAGCCAGGGCTGTACGGTATTTTTAAATAACTGCAGTTTATATGATTCCATCTCATTTTTGTATCTTTTGTTCTGTTTTTTAACCCATCTTGATCTGATTTCAGTAGCAATACACTCAAGATTAGTGAAAAAATTTACATAGAAATACAATTAAGAGCAGAGCTGACTTTCCATTCAAGAAAGCTCTTATTAGAACCAAGGCAGCTTTTCAAAATTTATCTATTTGCTGTTTAGTACTAAAGCATATGGAAGTAGAATGATTGTCGAAGCTAAAAATTCTATGACAAAACCAATTTTATCCAAATTTAAAGACTGAGGCCTCACCATTGAATCTGAATGTTGATTTTTCTTAATTTAATTGACTTTTTCTTGACTAAGAGGCATGGCTGTGGTCTCATCAGGAAAAATAAATGTTTCATTTTCTTAGCTCAGCTAATATTTTCTTGACATGCATGGTTGGCATATTTTTTTATATTCCCTTTTCACTTTATAGTTTTTCTTTATCCTGACAGTACCATTTCCATGGTCTTTTAAACACTGGGAATGTTCCCAAGTGGTGGGACACAGGGTGGATTAGCAGAAGCTGAAATGAATATTAGTGTGCTTGGTGCCTAATGATAAACTTTATTACTATAGAGATAATTAAGGACTTTTTAGTATTCTGATACAATTAATTACAAAATATTTTTTTGAGATTTAGGGAAAGCTTATCAAATTAATCAGCGAAAACTTCATCTCTCAAATTCAAGAGAACATGTTAACTGCAAGAAATTGAAAAATCAAGAGTTACTTATATAATAATTTATATTAAAATCATCCATAGAAAATTTTTATCAAGTTGGTATTTAGATATATATTAGAATAAAATATATTAGTATAGTATTAGAATAATACAGCATACAGTAATTAGTATAATAGTCTAAAATATTATCTTACATCCCCCAAATGTAGATTTTATAAACTCAGTGACATTCTATTGTGTGAATTCTTGTAAAAGAACTGAAAGGCAATGAAAATAGATATTAAAATGGAATAATCAATTTTGGGGTTTACCAATTTTTAAAGTGAACCTTTATATTTCACTTTAATTTACATCATTTTATACTTTTACTATTTCACTAAAATTAAAATTTAGTATCAAACGTTGTTTAAGAAAATAGCCGTTTATAACATCAATTCTTATGATAAAATGTCAAGACTACAGAACTCAACTACTGGACATATGTTCTAAACAGGGCTTTAATACATCTCAGAAAAACTGAGGAAAGCTAAATAGATCAGCTAACAATAATACCTATGTAATTCTTTATTTTAATCACTACAATGCTATCAATGGTTTTATGAAAAGGTAAATTAATTTTTCTTTGTCACATATGGGAAGTCATTCAAATTACACACACATGCACATGGTTTTTCATGCATAAAAGCATTATAGAAAATTTTATTCAATTTAGCTTTTAAAAAGCATTCACTTCTTAGAAAATAAGTGCAAGAGAAAAATGTCCTGACTTTATTCCTATATGATTTTTCCAATATTTCCTTTGCATTTAACAGTTATTTTAAATGTCTACAACCATTCCAAACATTTTAATGTTTTAATATTTAATAAACCTACATGCTTTTTCCAAGTTCTTAGTGCTTTCTCATGCTCATTTTGAAGATTAAGGAACTTTTCCTCATTTTCTTTTTCCTTCTCCCTTTGCAGCTCATTATCTCTTTCAAGGGTCTGCAATAAAATTAATTATCCAAAAAATAATCAATACCACATTAATGAATTTTGATGTGTTTTATGTTGCTTGGACCTTTGCTTCTAACATGCTGAAGGTGCCATACAGATCAGCTATAATGTGCTATCTCAACAATAATTTTCATAAATTAACAGAAAGGTGCTTATAGTTTAGTTAACAGGAAATAGGGGGAGGTTATGAAAAAGAAATGGCTATAAAAGGGTATAAAAACATTGCCATTATTCAGTTTCACTGCATAAGTTTTAATGTACTGAAAAAGTAATATAAAGTACAGCACTGAAAAATATGAAATGTAGCATAATCCAGCATAACCCTACTAAAATTTTTAACTACCACAGAACATTTTTTCTGTATCTGTTTATTTTAGAAATTAACTGGCTAGAAAACCCTTAAATACAATTTTACTTTTTAATTTCAAATTAACACTTTTTAGTAGAGCTTCAATATTTACTATATTAACTTATTACTTCATAAATTAGCATAATATAAACACCATCACACTACCCTCTCTCCCCCAAAACAACCTTTAAAGAGTAAAACCACTACTAAGTGTGTTCTAAAGACACAGGTTATAAAGCTATTAACAACAGTGTCACCAATATTATTAGGTTTCTCTAACGTCTGCTGATAATCCAAGTGAACCTCTGTAAAGAGGCAAACAGTCGGAACTCTAGCAACATGTCTGGTGCATCTGGAGTTCTTAAGTTTCCATTTGTTCATCATTATTAAAGCTATGTACATTCAGGGTAAACATTTCAAGTCATACAAAGGAAAGAAAAGGTAAAGTTTTCCTCTATCGGTTTTCCAGTTTTCCTCCCCAGAGATAACCATTCCAGCAGTTTCTTGTGTATCCTTCCAGAAACTGTCTATAAACATAAAGAATATTTTTAAGTACAGATGAGACAATACCATATATAGTACTGTTCTGCAATCTGCTTTTTTTAAATGAGTAATATTTCTTGCTTACTTTCCGTATCATTCTACATAGATCTATCTCATTTTAAAGGCTTCACAGTGTTCCATCTAAATTATCTCTATTATACCTAAATTATATCTAAAATGTCAATATGCAGACATAATTATGCAAAATTATGGAAACATCTAATAAAAAACTTTTGTAAAAAAATTTTACAATTTTAACATGAAGACCCTCTAGTTCACAAAAAGCTATGCACACTGAAAGCTATGCTCTCAATGAATACCTATTTTGGTCCCCGCTACTTTAGGATAATGTAAATATGTTTATAGAAGTCATATTTTCCTCTTAATTTACGGGTTCACATCATAAAAACAGGGTAATTTCTAAATATTTACAATGGTGTATATTTAATCGGTGTTTAGTACTTTAACATTCTAATAAATACTATTTTATAGTATCTATATTGCTAACAGTATTTTAGGATACACGAATTTAGAGGAGATATGAGAAAATACACCACAGTCTCTGTCATAGTAACAATAAATGATCAAGGGCATTATATTCCTAAAACGATGTATTAGATATGTCAATCATTTCCTGTCCCTACCCACAGGTGCAGCTGAAAAAAACCCCTGCGTATATCATGTATTCTCTCAGCTTCCATTTTCTGGAGACGTTCCAACCCTCCATTATAATTCGAACCTATTGTTCTTTCAGTCTGCTACACTGATCGGGTTATTTCTGCAGATTTCCTTCTATCCCCTGTGGTGAGTTTCCTGTTTCCTACATCCTGTGGTTTCCTCTTTCTTGGTTTATTCCATTGTCTTGGTAAAGCAAACTTTCTATCACTCCATGATAAAGGAGTCATAAATAGGACATTTTTGAGACCCTGCATGTCTGAAAATATCTTTATTCAACCAATACTTTCATTTTGCTGAATATGGTTCAATTCTGCTTTGGAAATCAATGCCCCAACCTCTGAAGTCCTGGTCCTATTATCCTCCACCTTCCAGTGTTGCCAGTGAGAAGTCTGACGCCATTACGTTGCCACTCTCATTCTGAATCCTTAGTATGTGACCCGCTTTTTTCCCTAGTTTTAGAATTTTCTCTTTTAGTATGAAATTTCATAATGATACTTATTGGCATTGGGCAAAACAAACTCCAATGGTTCAGTTCTGGGTTTTCTCATATTATTTCTTTAGTCATTTCCTCCCCTTCCATTTTCTCTGTTCTCTCTAAAATCACCAGACCTCTTAGACTTAGCCCCTAATTTCCTTTCTCTCCCATTTTCCATCTTTTTGTCTTTTGGTTCTAATTTCTAGAAGACTATCTCAATATTATTTTCCAACCTTTCCACTGTACATTTTATGTCTGCTAATATATTTAAGGGTTCTCTTTTATTCTATACCTGTTTCTTTTTATAGACTCCTAATTCTTGTTTTGTGGATTAAAAAATATATTTCTCTTATAGGAATATATTTTCTTAGTTTCTCCAAGTGTTTTTCATTACCCTGTTTGTTTTGTCTGTTTTTCAGTTTGGAGGCTTTCTGTAAATGTCCAATGATCCTTAACTACCTGTTCATTATTTAAGAATGAAGTATTAAAAAGCTGGCTGAAAGTTTTGGCAAATGGTGGGCTTCACTGCAGGTTGATCTGGCAGAGCTATTTCACTGGGAAGGCTTAACTGAAGCAGCAATAGTCATCTCTCAGGAGCAGGTTGGTTCCCCCAGAAAGGAATCTTCCACTCTCCTGACTGACATTATAAGAGTAGCTGCCCTCTAAATGAGGAAACGGGGCTGCGAGGTCACAAATTCAGTATCTTCTAGTCTTTCCACCCTGTTTTCAATATGTTACCATCAGTAGTATGCTAATAAATTGGCACTCAAAAAACAAAACAAAACCTGATTTGCAGCATTTGCCAACTTTGTTAGTGTTCAATATTCTCACGATGGTCAATTTGAAGCTACCACACACAAAATGACCACAGCTCTAACAGACAGCTCTCCCTGGCAAAGCTGTCTCCAGCAAACCACTGGATCTCCTCAGTCCCATCTTTCCAGCTTCCAACATGAACCTCCAGTCTTCTTCCAAGCAGGAGCCAGGCAGCGCTTATTCATGCAGGGCAGGGAAGAGAAGTGGAGGTGCAATAGCTCCTTGAAAAGACCTAGTCTCTGGCTTCAGCTGTGCGCTGCTTCTAGAGACACATGCAATGCCTGACCATTTCTGCGCCTTTGACTGGACTTCTATTTCATTCACTAAGTAAATTACTAATTTTCCACCTGGTTTTCACTTTTAAAACTTTTTATTGTCCGCCCCCTATCTCCTTGTCCTTGTGGATTTATTATTGTCATTTTATGGCAGTTTCAGAAGGAAACAGAAGTGAATGTGGGGGCTTAATTCAGTGTTTAACTGGAACCCCTAACTTGGTAAAATCTGAACTTGCAAACAGTCTGAATTCACTTGTTGTTAATCATTTGTTAATTTAATAAAATTTAATGAGCTCCTACTATGTTGCAGATACTCTTTTAGGCTGTTAGTGAAAATCTACCATTTTCATGGTATGTGTACTCTATCAGGAAATTATTTGGTATTATTTGCACCTAGATTAACAATTTAAAATCCCTAGCTAAAAAAAAAAAAAAAAAAAGGAAGCTATCGTGGAAAGTCAAAATAAAACTACCTGTTAATACTTTAATATACCAAAAACTGAGTCAGTTATCTTGGTTAATACTATGACTATAGGAGCAAACTAAGTAAATTACTCTTGTTAACACTATAACAGTATAATTAATTATACTTACATCTGGACTAAATGATAATTAAATCATAGTAGAAAATATTCTCCATCATGAGAACTTAGTTCTCTGTGCTCCAAGCTATACTAACAAAATAAGACAGATGACACCATGATTGCAGAGCCCTGAAAAACAGTTGGCCATTATGGAGAGTAATGATCCCTTTTAGCACAGGTGGAATTAGAATGCTCGAGAAAACACTTGTGATATCTATGCAGCTTAATCCTCAACAACAGTTCTACATTAGTATTTTGTTATACTATATATCAGTGGTTCTCCACCACAGTCTACAAACAAGCACTGATCCATGACAAAATTTCTCTAGTCCATGGAAAAAAATGTCAATATAAGGTCATCAAGTGTCTCTTCTTGCAACAGACTGTCCTTTTTCCTGAGATTATATCCTTAGTATAGTGTTAGTGTTAAAATGTTCTCTTTTATGAAATGAAAATGATGATAGATGGTATTGTTTATTTTTTTACTGTTCTTACTTTTAAAAAACGCTTACAATTCTATCCTGTTCTTGCCAATACTTTGTTTGAAATTTTACCACATGAAATCTAGTTTCTCTATATACTATCGAGGCTCAGGTAATGATGGTGCTAGTTAAAGAGAGAGGCATTGGTATATCGAAGATACTAGTAGTATAATTAAAAGATCCTGGAACCACAGTTACGGCCATTGTTAACTCAAAGAAACACATGACTATGTATGTCTATGACTAGTACAGGCTCTGTAGAATTCAACAATACATCAACACTGGATTTAGAACTCACGAAAGGCAATTTAAAAGTTGTGGTTTTCATATAATTGATCTAACAAAAGTAGCAGCTCTCATAGGTCTGTGAAAAATACTAACAATGTAATGTAGAAACAGTGCTGGAAAAGAATCAGGACAAATGTTTACTTCTGGGTTTGCCACTAATTATGAGGCCTTGAACTATATGACTTGTACTTTCTGGATCTCTAGTCCATCATGAAATGATAATTACACTGACTAATCTCCAGTATTTAGTTCATCCTAAAAATCGATGGTTCAACTCCTTTAAATGTTAGGAGACAGTCCTGATAACTGCTACTCACAAAGAATGTAGGTAAATTATAACATATGTTTCTTGGGAGAAGGTTCAACATGTCAGAGAAACAGTTCCAGTTATCCATCTGAGGGTGGGTAGAGGTGAGCAGGGGATACTTCCTTGTAACTGTACTTTCAGAGAACTTATTTTCACTAGGTCTTTCATTGGAGTAGGTGAAGAGGTTAAGAGGAGAGAGAGGTCTGACTCACGTACACCTCTTCCCTCTCCCTCTTCTAGGTCTAACACCTATGGAATTGGGTAAAGGCAAGAGAAATAAGGCAGGCAAAACTCTTTGCATGATGACCAGTCATACAACATCAATGGTGAGGAGATAAATCTTGCATTGTTCAGGTTAGGTTTGGTTCCATTCAACGATGACAGACTCAATTTGTGAGGTCTACTGCAAAATAAAACAAAAAAAAAGGCAGAAAAAAGTGCTCTTAAAGATACTAAACTACAAAACTTTTTTCTTTCTTTGTGGTTCCTCACTCCCTCTGTTCCTCTCTTTCTCTCTCCCTGTCAACCTATCACAGGGCTCTTCATTTCCTATTAAATGTCACGGTCCTCCGGGCAGGGGGTTACTCACAGAGCCAATGCAGATCCTCACAGATGCCTAAAGGCTACACATATGATCCGCCATTTACTGAGTTCTACCTCCTGCAAGTGGCTGGACCCATGTCCTATGTCCTGACTGGGTATGGGGAAGTCAGTCTCCCAATCCCACAGGCCCTCTGCCCCAACTCATGGCAGATGGGTAACTCCGAGAGATTGCAACCGCCAGGAAGAGATGTGCCTGTCAAATCACCTACCTAACATGCCAAGGTACTGTCAACCCTGGGCAGAGAGTGCTGCAGAGCACATGCAATCCACCCAGACCCTCTCTGCAGCATCTGGGCCTCCACCGGGGGTAAAGGGCAATGGTAGCAGACAGACCTCTCCACACCAGTGTGAGCAGGTGCCACAGCAGTTGTGAGACAGGAGCAGGGAGGATGAGACCAGGCAGGGCCCAGGGCGCCAAAGGGTGGGAGAGACAGCAGCCAGGAACTTGTCCTGAGGGGCAGCGGGAGACAGGAGAATGCCTGAGGGGAAGCTCCAAGCCCCCAGTGCTTCATCAGACTTAATTTATAAAACATAAATTCGAAGACAGAAATTTATAAAAATTTCAAGACAGGAACCACAGAACATTAAGCCTGGAGCACAAAGCCCTTCTGAGAACGGATCCCTCTGCAACCGCGCTGGTTACATACCCACGAAGCTGGGCCTGGCCTCTGCTGGTGGTGGTCTTTACACAGGAAATGACCGTAGTTTTCTCAGGAAATGTTCAGCATCATCCTTTATTACCAAGAATCCCTTTAGAGGGACATAAATACCTTCTACTGGCCACCCCAGTGGAACATGTCCCCAGCTCCTTCTCTTGAGTTGGACATCCCATCACTTGGTCCAGTAGCCTACAGGGCAGTTTCCGCCCTTCCGCCAACCTCCACGGTCCTTCCTGTGGAGCCAAGGCACCACTCAAGTTCTCTCTTCTGCATCCTTCCAGGTGCGTACGGTTTTGGAACAGGCATAACACGATTCAAGCTCCATTAGCACAGATTACTCCAAAAACTTTCCTCTGAAATTTCTAGACCATAACTGAGCATTATTCCCTATGTTCTTGGTACTCTTCCAAATCTCAAGGAATATATGTTAAGTTCTTCCACATGAACTTACCACATTCTCCTCTTCTAGCAACACCGGAGTGAACATTCAGGTCTCTACAGCACCTCAAGCATCCATCTAAGAAACAAGAGGGCAGTCCCCCCTCCTCCACTTGTACCCCCATCTTTACAAGTGATTTTCCTATAGACTCCACTTAGTTTTGTGAGGGGTATGCACAAACCCCTCCACTAGAAATGCAAGAAAAAAAGTGTCTCTTACTGAACCTTCACTCCCAAACATCAGGGACCATAACTTCTTCCCCTCCTCAACCATTTTCTTATGTATACTGGAAAGAAGGTGACGGGTGAATGCTGAGGTATTAGAGTCAGTCCTATCACATTTCTGTAAAAGAGGGATCTGTCCCAATTTCTGGGAGCTCACTGTTTGCTCCCATAGAATATGGTGATACTCATCATCTTTTATTTTCAGTTCTTGGACACAATTCTAAGACAAAGAAAAAAATCCCATTCAATCTGTTACAAAATTAAATCAGATGCTTGATATAACTGAATATTTAACTAGTGACTTAAATGTTTAAAAATCTGCTCATTACTTAAGACATTGATAACAAGTCGATGAAGGAGGCCATATCTTGTCCCTAAAATTTAAAATTCACTTCAAAAGTGAGACAGATGAGTGCAAAGGAAATATATACTATTAAAAATATATATATATATATATATATAAAAATATAACCTGATTATTTTCTCTTTGAACCTTCAATTCTGCTTCCAGTTCAGTATTAGCTTGAGTCTGTTGCTGGAGTAACTGCTGCATATGTTGAAAAGAAATGATGATATCCTTTAAAAAAGTATAAATATGATATATCAATTTTTTAAAAGATTTTATTTGTTTAATTTTTAGAGAGGAGGAAAGGAGGGAGAAAGAGAGGGAGAGAAATATCAATGTGCGGTTTCTTCCTGTGCGCTCCCCCTGGGGACCTGGTCCACCGCCCAGGCATGCACCCTGACTGGGAATTGAACCAGTGACCCTTTGGTTCACAGGCTGGTACTCAATTCACTGAGCCACACCAGCCAGGGCTGATATATCAATTTTAAAAAATTGTAAGATAGTAGGGATGTTTCTAAACTCATTCTTAAAATACATTTTCTAGTTTCTTATCTTTATAGTTTAATTTCAACACCATAATAGAGAATATACTGAAAAAAGTTAATGATACATTTTTACTAATTTAATATCTAAAAGAATTTATATTGCATGATTTCTTACCAAGTATTATTTCCAAGAGTTCTCAAATAATTAAAGTTCTTTGAAATTGAACCACGGATTCTGAGACACCATTGAAAAATGTGAAGAATTCAAAACTAAAACTTCTGTTGGCTTTTCCCCAAACTCGTAAACATATCCCTACTAAAATGTCATATTGCTCACGGCCTAGGATGCCATGGTATGCATTCAGAATCAAATGGAGGAAAAGCAGAAGAGAAAAAAGAAACAGAAGTTTTCTTTCACATACCTTTTTTTCTTACATAGAAGAATAAACATAAATTCAAGTGAGTATAATATCCTATAAACATATGTTCTAAGTATACATTTATTTCAATAATTATCTGCCAAGGTACCACTGGTCTAAAATATCAAGGAAATAACTGATTTACTTTTATTCTTTTTGTTACTTATTTGTAAAATATTTTAATGTACTATTTTCTCCATTACTGAGATATAACTGACATATAACATTGTGTAAGTCTAAGGTGTTCAAGGCAAATGATGTGATACTGTATATACTGTGAAATCATTGCCACAATAAGGTTAATTAATATCTCTATCACATCACATAATTTCTATTTCTTGTGTGTGTGTTGAGAACATGTATGATCTACTCTTCTGGCAACTTCACGTAAATAACACAGTATGTTAGTAATGTCATAGTGTACATTAAATCCCCAGAAGTTACTCATCTTATAACTAGAAGTCTGAACCCTTTGACAAACATCTCTCCCTGTGTCCCCTGATTTATTTCTTAATGGGCATATGTGAGAGACCTGATCCAAAATGTATACAATTATCCATTCGATACACACTGAGTGCTTAATATGTGCTAGAAATTGACATAGGCATGATTCCATCTGTTATTTTTTAATTGACTTTAGATAGAAAGAGGAAGGGAGGGGAGAGAGAGAGAAACACTGATTCACTGTTCCACTTATTTATGCACTCACTGGTTGCTTCTTGTATGCACCCCACCTGGAGATCCAACCTGCAACCTTGGCATATCAGGATTACGCTCTAACCAATTGGACTACCCAGCCAGGGCACCATTTGTTATTTAACTTTATTTCCCCACATTATATCTGGTTTTTAAAATATTTACTGGTTTCCAAAGTCTTGAGATTGCTTGCCTGTTTTTCTTCTTGAATACGGGTAATCTCTTCATTAATCTTCTTGTTTAATTCCAATTCCTTAAAAAATTTGAATAATTTTAGATTATGATATAAAATTCAGCAAATTCTACATTTCATTCAGTGCTGAACAGATCTGGGCAGGTCATGAGTACCACCATTTCTCCGCCGTTGAAGCAGTGACTCTGGCGAACTAAAGATGGTATTATACACCCAATACACAGGCAGGTGCAGACTTACAAATGTTAATGTTAAAGTAACAGAATTTCTCATCTCCGAAAGCTTTTCTGTAGAAACCACTGTACTATAAGCTAATCTGTCACCATGTTAAAGTGGAAATAAAATTATGATGGCCAAACTGTATTGTGTTAAAGTCTTGCTAATAATTAAAAAGATTCATAATACCCTTTTCTCTATGTACATTACCTTTACAAAGAGGGGATGTTTTTGTATTATAATCGTGAAATTCTCATAAATCTTACAAAAATATAAATTTTATAAACATGAATACATTAAATACCATGTTGAGTCTTTCTTGAAGTTCTTGAAATTTTTGTTCTTTAATTGTGAAATTGATGTTTTCTTCTCCCATCTTATGTTGCCATGTGACTTTTGACTTTATCAAGTCTGAGGTTACTTTTTCTAGCTCCTTAACAAAAGAAACATGAAACAGAAAATTCAATATACACATTTTGTCAAAGCAAGGTACTGTTCTAACAGTTTTAAAGTCCATTTTTAAACCTATCTGTATAATTTGCTACATTTCAAATGTCAAGATAATACCACTGGTCCATCAAGGTGTATTTCCCTTAGTTCCATTGCAAGATAATTAGTCAAGGTGAGAACATTATTTCTGACTATGGAATAGGGAAATACAATGACATAGGGATAGAATGCATGATATTTGCTCTTAAAAAGAGTGCACCAACTAAACACACTAACCAACCAGAAGTAGGATATTTTCCTTTATTACTTAACAAAAATCTCCTGAGATAAAGAGGTGATAAATTCCCAAGTTCATTAGCATCTAATAATAAAAGATTTGTCCAAGAAATAATTACAACATAATGTGATTAGTGCTATATTATGGGAATGCATAGAAGCATGAAGAAAACAGTTGGCTGAGGGCATCAAGAAGGCATTACATGGGAAAGTGGTATCTGAATTGAGTCTTTAAAAGATAAATTTGCAAAGACGACAAAAATGGAGAGGACATTTCAAGTAAAAAAATTCTACATGCACAAAGGTACAGAAACATGAAAGAGCATGGTATTTGTCAGGAAAACAAAAGTAATACGATATGACTAGAATATGTTATGCTATAGGTAAGGGGGAGGAGTAGAATATTGATAATTGTGGTTAGAAATATGGGAGGATTCGGAGACTGAAAGGGATTTGTAGACCAAACTAGAGTTTTAATTTTATCCCACAAGGCAATGAGGAAGAAACCACTGAAGGATTTTGAGCAGAACATAAAAAGATCTGCATTAGAAAAATAACTGGCATCACAGCAGAGAACAGAATTGAAGGGAATATAAAAGAAGTCTTAATTTGTGAAGTTACATCTCCACTGAGCTTAATAGGTACCATCCAAACACATTAAAATCCTGAAATAAAAACTTCTGAATTGGTGTGTATTACTGTACTGCTGTTCTCTGTATGCTGACTATATAAAATACTCGAGGATCTGATTTTCACATTCTTGTCTACATAACATCTGAACTCCCTTTGAATTTTAGGAGCTCTATAATATAGAAGCCTACTGTCCACTAGAGAATCTGGAAATGCCAGCTTTATAAGCATGAGACCAGGCTCCACTAATCAGATGCACCTGTCTTGGATACTGAATCGGGAATTACATCACAGAAGAACAAGAACTCTTGCAAATCCATCTGCTGGTAGACTGCGGGTGCAGTGCTAGGAACTTCAAGCCTCCATGGGAAAGGGTGATACAAACGCAGCAGTAACACTACCTGCTACAGTCAACAGCAGTGTACAAGCCACGGTGTACTGCATCAGCAGTGGAAGCTGCTTTTATGTGTGGTCTTGGACACTGCATATCTCCCCTTGTTTCTGACCATTGTCCAAGTCTGCGATGACTAACACCCAAATTCCTTTTCTGACAAAATCATCTTACAGTTAAAATACTTGACTAATGTACATAAAATTTTAAAAGGTTATATTTAAGAACTAAATACATAATGATAAACAACTCATGTAGAAAAATAGTTGGTTCAGTGGGGTGGAGAAATTACAGGGAATTTTTACTTTCTTCATTGCACTGATTGGTATCTTCTCATTTTTTCCTAAAATAAGCACATTCCTCATGTATCAGTTTTTAAAATGGTATTTAAAGCTACGGAAACAGATGCAATCACTTAGAGTTATTAGTTAATAAAGAGAGAAGGTGAACACAATACAATATACAGATGACTATTATAGAAATGTACACTTGAAAGTTATATAAGTTTATTAATGAATGTCACCCCGGTGAATTCAAAGAATTTTTTAAAAATAAAAATCAAACATAAACCCTTAAAAAAAGAAGATGGCAAAAGAGTCCCAAAAACCTCCAACATTCACAGATTAGAAAAACAGCTAGTACAGAGGCTGAGAAGTAGAGTCAACTGAGGTAGGAAAAAGACCAAGCAAGTGGGTTATCAAGGAAGCTGAGAAAGGAGCAGCAAAAAACGGGGGTGCCAATATCTCCAGGGTTCTACATGTTACAGCCTCAGCCGCCCAGACAGAAACTCACCTGATTATCTCATAACCCCTATTTCAAAATCCAGGAGAAAGGGTTCATTGGTGTTAGTTCACAGGTCCCCTTGAGAGATGCACACTACAGAAAATAACTGGTGAAGTAGCCCTGTGGGTCAAGAAGTAGGGCTTTATTCTCAGAAAAGCAGGCAGGCAAGTTAATGTCTGCTACAAAGGGGGCAATCAGCACAAGCTGAGTAGCTGAAAGTAGTCTGAATAAAGGAGGCATGCCCTGAAGAATCAGAAGAATATTTGTCCCATTTGTCCTCCATTTGTCCCTCCTGATTTTTTCCACCCTTTCTCCACACTGCTCTGTGCCCTGTGTGGCTCCTGGTTGGGTTCAATCTGTGGGAGGCACCAGTAAATCAATATGCTGAAGAGAGACAGGGATTGAGGCATTTCCCCAGCTCTCTCCCTACAGGACCATAAATTAGGAATAGCTCTGTGCCTTTACCAAAGGTCACAGCTTCTGGAGTACACTTCTACAGCTGTACGTACAGCTCTGTCCGGCTTCCAGTGTCTGCTTCCTTTCCCAGTCCCGTCAGAGCTGGGTGGCATATCATTCCTCCACTGCTTCTGTCTCTTGGTGCTTCACTAACGGGTTTCTCTTTTTGATTTTTGGTTTCTCTTAACTCTGCCCACAACTTTGTAAATAGGTTCTTTGTCAAACTTTTTTCAATGACACATTCCAATGTGCTGTTATCTGCCTCAATCTTATTTTTTATTTTTTTCATTGTTGTTCGAGTAGTTTTGTCCATTTTCCCCCACCACTCCCCCGACCCTTAACCCCATCCCCTTGACTTTGTCCATCAGTCCCCCATGTATGTTCCTTGACCACCCTTCCCGTATCCCCCCGTCTTCCCCTCCCCGCTCTTCTCTGTTCACTGTCAGTTTGTTCTTCATTTCAATGTCTCTGGTTACATTTAACTTGCTTGTTTGTTCTGTTGATTAGTCTCCGCCCATAGGTGAAATCATATGGTATATCTTTTACTGCCTGGCTTATTTCACTTAGCATAATGCTCTCCAGATCCATCCATGCTGTCTCAAATGGTAGGAGCTCCTTGTTTCTCTCTGCTGCATAGCATTCCATTGTGTAAATGTACCACAGTTCTTTGATCCACTCATTTACTGATGGGCACCTAGGTTGCTTCCAACACTTGGGGTCAATCTTATTTAATACAAATGAATTGAGAAAAGGCATTTCAAGTAGGGATAGGGAATGTGAATAAAAGTAAAGGCAAAAAGGCAAAGAGAATTAAGAATTATTATAATGGCAACCAAAATTTGGAATTAAATGGAACTGAAAATGCTTATTAGAAAATAGTAGGAAAAAATTTGAGAAAATGTAGAATGAGGCCAGGCCATGAAAGCTCTGGAAAACCAATTAAAGAAGTTTGGAACTAAATCAACATATTGCACACCTTAAAGTCACACAATGTTATATGTCAATTATACCTCAATAAAGCTGAAAAACAGTTTGGGACTTGATTTGGCAGGCAAAGATGAACTGTTCAATCTATCATCCCGTCTACATGTATTAAGTATCTAGCATATGTGAGGCACACAGAAGCAATACATTAAACTAGTAACTCAGTAAAATTAGTCTGGCAAAAAGAGTGAATAAAAACTAGAGCAAAGAGCACTGGCTAAGAGGCTATTTTATTAATCCAGGCATGAGATGATGAATGTTACTAGTACTGAGAAATGGAGAATGAAAAACATGAGATATTCTAAAGGAAGACATCTAGTAGACAAAGGGAAGGAAGGAAAAAAATAATTCCAGAGTGTCCAGTGAAGCTAGAAGAAATCATAAAAGGGACCATAAAAATGTGAAAGAGAGAAGCATAAAAATGGAAAGGAAATGGAAAGTCTACTTCATTAATGAAATAAATAAAAAATGTATTTAAGACAATAAGTAACAAGAGAACAATAATGTTCTGATACCAACTCTTAAGAAAGCCAAAAAGCATAAATCATTAAGCTTGAGACATAGGCTGTTACTGTTCTCAAAAAGAAAGTCCTTCATTCATATTTTTACAAATTATAAAAGGTTACATGTGATTAATTCCTCCAAATGTAGTTTCAACATACCAGAGATGGTTCATTCACCTTCACCAGCATCAAGATGGCTTCCTTTGAAAGGAGAGTTATATGAATTTGAAAAGGGGGTTTAGGGATGGGGAGAATAAAGAATCAATCCAATATGTGCCCTGTTGACCCTAGAGTTACAGTAAGTCATAAAAGGAAATGACCTACAGGCAGCTGAAAATATAGAACTGGAGATTAAGATAAATCTGATACTGGAAATGTAAGTGTGAAGTCATCTACATGAAGTGAATGACTGAATTAAGGAGTGTGAGCTAACTGAAAGAACAAAAATATGAAAAAAGAACAGAGACCTTAGAATAGAGCTTTGGAGGAATGGGAGAAAAAAAAGATAATCAGAAAGCTAGAGGAGTTTTTTTGTACCAAAAGATCCTTAAAACGTGAACTATCACATAGGTGTTATAAAATACATTTTATATTTTAAATATTTATCATTTTGTACAAAACACAACATTCTGTAATGAAAAAAGTGTCAGTATGAGTTACAATCTCTCTGAAAAAAATAATTTGGAGAAAGCTAGTCATTATAGAGATAGAATACAGTGCAAGCAGGAAAGGAGAAAGAGCAATTGATGAGTCAGGTGGAATTTCAGATTCTGATAAGGAACCCAGAGACAAATGAGGCTATGTTTCAGTTCTCTTGAAAGCCTACACAAATAAGTAATCTACCTATAGAAAAGCTGAAACCTTCAAAACTGCCTTAGTTTTAACCTAATTACACCTGCAAGCAAGATCCCATAAATTTCTACAGCATGTTAAACTTTCTGGGTACTTTTCTACATATTTATATGTATTGCACATATGCAAACACGAAAGGCAGATATCATTATACTCATATTGCAAAAGAGAATACAAAGGGGAAAAAGAGAAGAGCAACACCAGTGTGGCCTGGGTCATGCATCGCTTTAAAATGACTACAGCTGAAAGGTTTAGTTTTAAAGAAAAAGGCAAAGTGATGAGTTAAGATAAGCAGAATAAATGAGAAATATTATGCAGGAATTATATGCAGGAATAAGCCAATGGACTCAGTGAAGTTGTGGGGACTGAAGGACAAGAGGAAAGGAAAACAGATTTGGGAGTGTAATGTTACGTAAGACAGGAAAAAGTTTTTCTGGTTGGAGAAAGAGCAGGGGCTGAATGGAGCCCAAAGGAAGCAGTGTTTAACAATGAGTTTCAAGGTAGGGATATGCTAGTCTACACATCTGCAGAGTCAAGGCATACAAAGAACTATTAGTTCAGCAATGTAGACAGTTAACAATTTTTCCTTTTAATAAACATATGCTTTCAAATGGGGAATGAAGGTGAGAAGAAGCTTATATGACTAAACTACTTATGCTGCTACTATTATTGGTAGAATGGTTAAGATCACAGGTTCTGGAGCCAAATTTGTCTGGGTTCTAATCCTGGCTCTATTTTCCTTTTGTGTAACCTGAGGTAACTAACTTAATTTCATTCTGCCTCAAGTTTCTGATCTGTAAAATTGATATATAATTTTCTTTTATCTATTGATTTGAGAGAGAGAAACATCAACTTGTTGTGCCACTCATCTATGCATTCATTGGTTGTTTCTTATATGAGCCATGACTGGAGATCGAACCCACAACCTTGGCTTATTGGGACAACACTACAACCAACTGAGCTACCTGGACAGAGCCAGTATATAATTTTTTAAAAAAACAAAATGCCTGTCATGTACCGCTCCATGCAACAATATTTATTGAACATCTACAATGTGCTAGGCACTGTTACCTATTATTACTACTAAGGAGAATCCAAGGGATTCTATGATTATTTTCTATACTTGTAAAATAGTCTGAATTCTTAATAGTGGTATAAACATATTTTATTTATTTAAAGAATTAAGACTGAGTCTTTCATAGCTGATAGCATTAAGAGTTTTCCTAGGGACTATAAGCTCCTCAAGGAAAGGTACTATGTTTCATACTTATACCACAGTACTATAATACATTCAGGGATGCAGAGGAACTAAAAATTACAATGAACATAAGAAGACAAGAGTGATGAACACAATATGAAAAATATGTAACTTATCTTTACCTAACATAACATTTGATAAAACCAAAGATTCATTTATTCAGCATAAAGTGAATGGCAATAAAAGGACTTGGTAAGAGCAGTCACTGACAGCCAATAGACTACTTGTTAATGACATAATCATTCAGAGTTTATTTGCAAAACTACATAGTATGGTGCTAAGGGCTTCATCACTGATCGAACCAGCTGGCTTCACTTTGTTCAAAGTAACAACCACAGCCCCATGGACCACCCTGTTACAGGCAGATGTTTCTGGTTTCAATGTGAATAGACCAGTGCAGTGTTCTTACTGATAATGGAAAAGTAAAGCTTAGTAGATGATGAGTCACTAACACTATGTTATGTTAACTTTAAAAGAAAAACATACTTTTTGTTGTAATAAACTGTTGTAATTAAGAGCCCTAAATCTGTGAGCTTAATATTGGTTAATTCTGCACTGTGATTTTGCATAAGTGCAGTTCCAAGAAAATGCTAGATAACAATAATTACAAATAAGACAGTATAATAAAACATTACTTAGTTAATAAGCCAGGTGGTTTTTTACTTAATAAAGTTACTGAACAAAAAAAAAAAAAAATTATGGGCCTTATTATTTTCACCCTGAATAAAAATTCTAAAATATAGGAAGATAGTTAAATTGACTACAGACATGAAAGAATATAAAAATAAATCTAGTAATTTCAGCAATTAGTTTAACTTCTGAAAATTTTAAGATTTTTAATTCCAAGGGAAAATGCCTGTTAAAGGATCTCAAAGTTTTGATCTCAACTCAATTTTGAGGATGTCTAATACTTGTATTGTTATTCATTACTTAGTCAAACATCCTCTGAGTAATAAAAAGAAATTTCTTACGCTCAACTGATTCTATTTTTTTATTTCTTGAAGGTTTTATTTATTTATTTTTAGAGAGAGGGGAAGGGAAGGAGAAGGAGAGGGGGAGAAACATCAATGTTGCCAGAGATACATCGAACAGTTGTTTCTGCACGCCCCCAACTGGAGACCCAGCCACAACCCAGGCATGTGCCCTGACCGGGAATCGAACTGGCAACCTTTCAGTTTGCAAGCCACCACTCTATCCACTGTGCCTTATCAGCCTGGGTTGATTCTGGTTTTTAAATAAGACACCAATATTTGGTTTAATATAATGTACAACTTTCCTCACACAACTGTGTTTCTAAACACAAGTTTTCCAGCTGCTCTTTGTGCACTAAAATGATAACTGTTAAGAGAAAACTTGCACCAATATTTTTACTTTTAACTTTTTACACTGGGTTTTCCTAAAAATACACCTGTATGAAGTAAATAAACATTTAAGCAACTTGGAAAGTAAATTATTACATGTCTTGTTTTATACTAGTGACCTTTTCTAGGTCGAGTCCTAAGACACAATGTCCTATTGATAAAATATAAATAAGCTGAGGTATATGGCTAAAACTTATGTTCATATAAAGTGGCTCACAATCCTCTGAATTAATAAAGGAGGACAGGTTTTCTGAAAGTTTTTTCTTCTGTCAAGGTCACAAAAATACAACAAATTTCTATGTCTTACTACATTTTTCAGCTAGATTCTCTAAAATGCATCAATTCCTGTTACAATAATAGTTATGAAACAACAGGGAAGTGGGAAGGGGGAGGTAGGGGTGAAAACCCACAATATGACTTAAAAAAAGTAAAACCTAATCATTTCTTAATGTCTTTCTTTTTCTCATATATTAATTACTTAATCTTAAGAGCAGAGACCCCCACAAAATGATTCTCTGCTGAAAATATGCTTGTGATTTTATAGCCTTTATAGCTTTTATATATCCTGAACTTTTAGTATTGTCTGTTTTCTAACCATTTTATTCAGAGCTGTTAGTGTAGCAAATAAATAGCACATGCTTTGATCTTATTAAATTACAACTTACAGTTCCTAGAGTCATAAATATTGTGCCCTTTTCTCCTTTACCCCTCCTTTTCTGGCATGGGGTAGTCTGTTAAATATCACTATCTCCTTGAGTGCTCTGACGTTTACTCAGACAAATAGCAGAGTTTGTGAACGCTGTTCACAGATAGTATCGGGAATTCTTCATGACTGCCGTAACAGTGAACCCGGCATTCAGAACTGTAATACCTCATTTAATGTAACAACTAAGTTTGGTCTGCTTAACTTTGCTCCACAAAAAATAGAATTCCATCTTATCACGAGCCAATAACTTAACTGCTCTGGACAAAATCATAAAACAGTATGAAATAAAAATTATCTCTGGGGCAATTAATGATTAAGAGTTTTAAATGAGTGATACAAGCAATGTTATTAAAATTAATTAGCTTCTGAAAAAGAAAATCAAAACAAAAGAATGTTTTCTAAAGTTAAAAGTCAAGGCTACATTTAAAAATACAAAATATAAAATTTTGTACCTAGAATGTCTAAAATATTAAAAATTGGCTGTCATATATATATATATATATATATATATATATATATATATATAGTGTGTGTGTGTGTGTGTGTATATATATATACCCTTTCAGCTACCTGGAGTTGGAACTTTTAAAAGTTAATAGACATTCTTCATCCTTTTTCATAAATCCACTAAGGGTATCTCTCCATAGATTTAATAAGCCTCGTCTCCATCTACAGGTCAGTCTTAAACTATACATTTGAAATACAATAGTCTATTATGTTGCAATGAAACACTTGTCTTTATTTAGTAAAAAAAAAAAATATTATTATTTAGTATAGAAATTTCTGAGGTATAATCTTTTCATAATGCAAAAACTAACTGGATATTTTAATAATAAATAATCGTGTACCAAAATGCATGATTACTTTATCACTTAAGTTATTGATAAAATATTAAACAAAAAAATTAATGAACCAAAGAGATATCACCAAAAACATGCTTATTCACAACTACTCAGTCAGTATTTAGCACTTCGAGTGTATTGGTGTAAAAAAAAAAAAGGTGGTCCTAACTGTTCTCTGATTTGAGACTACAGACGCATTTTTCAAATTACAGTGTTTCCTCCTTTATTTAAAGGAGTTAACTTTAATATTCTAGGATGTGGTCGAAAAGAAATGTTCAGGTGGCAATCACAAGTTTAAGTGCTTCTGACAGATTGGCTATGAATAGAAATTTCCAGGACCCACTTCCTGGGTTTGATTAATTTATTAGAGTGGCTCACAGAACTCAGGAAAACATTTAGGTTTACCAGTTTATTAAAGGATATTTTAAAGATACAGATGAACAGCCAGATGAAGAGATATACAGGGAGAGATCTGGGAGAGTCCTAAGCACAGGAGCTTCTGTCTCCATGGAGTTTGGGTGTGTCACCCTCCCAGCACATGGATGTGTTCACCAACCTGGCAGCTCTCCAAAGCCCATACTATTGGGATTTTATGAAGGCTCCCTCACACAGCCATGGTCAATGATTAACTTGATTTCCAGCCCCTGTCCCCTCTTGAGAAGTGGGTAGTGCAAAGGAGCTGGGCTGAAAATTTCAAGCTTCTGATCATGCCTTGGTCTTTCTATTGGTCTGCCCCAATCCGGGAGCCCATCCAGAGTCACCTCATTAGAATAAGAGGTGCTCCTAATGCTCTTAAAACTTAGAAAATTACAAGGGTTTTGAGAGCTCTGGGCCAGGAACTGGGGGCAGAGACCAATACATATATTTTCTATTACCTCACACTTTTCTATATACTAACAATGGACAAGTCAAATTTGAAAAAAAAAACACATCACCATTTACATTAGCAACCCACAAAATGAAATACTATTATAAAATGATAAAAAATGTAATAAAATACTTATAAGGTTTATATGAGAAAAATTACAAAACTCTGATGAAGGCTATCAAAGAAGAACAAAATATTTATGGATAGAAAGACCCAAAATTTTCAAGACATCGGTTCTTCCCAACTTAATTTATCGATTCAATACAATCCCAATCAAAATCCCAGCAAATTATCTGCGGGCAACAGCAAACTGATTCTAAAGTTTATATGGAGGCAAACCCAGAATAGCTAATTCAACAGTGTAGGAGGGCTGACACTACCCAACTTCAAGACTTACTTTAAAGCTATAGTAATAAAGGCAGCATGGTATTGGTGAAAGAGAAGACAATTAGATCAGTGGAACAGAAATGAGAGTCCAGAAATAGACCCACATAAATGCAGTCAACTGATCTTTGTCAAAGAAACAAAAACAATACAATGCAGCAAAAATAGTCTTTTAACAAATGGTGATGGAAAAACTGGATATTCACGTGCAAAAAAAATGAATCTAGATGATCTTATACCCTTCACAAAAATGAATTCAAATAGGTCATATACTTAAATGTAAAATACAAAACTATAAAACTCCTAGAAGATAACACAGGAGAGAATCTAGATGACTTTATATATGACAATAATTTTTTAGGTACAATGCTAAAGGCACAATCCACAAAAGAAATAATTGATAAGATAGACTTCATTTAATTAAAAACTTCTGATCTGCAAAAGACAATGTAAAGAGAAGAAAACAAACCACAGAATGGCATAAAATATTTATAAAAGACATATCTGATTAAGAACGGTCACCAAAATTATAGATAGAACTCTTAAAACTTAATAAGAAAATGAAAAACCCAATTAAAAATGGCTAAAAGATCTGAACACCTCACTAAAGAAGATATACAGATGTCAAGTAGGCATATGAAAAGATAGTCAACATTATATGTCACTAAGGAATTACTAATCGATCAAAACAATATCTTTTAGAATGGACAAAATCCGAAATACAGCGCCAACTGCTAGTAAAGATATGCGGCAACAGGAACTCTCATTCATTGCTGGTGGGAATGCAAAATGTACAGCCACATTGGAAGACAGTTTGGCAGGTCTATAAAAACTAAACATACTCTTATCATAATTTCCAAGCAATCACACTCCTTGGTCTTTATACAAAGGAGTTGAAAACTTATGTCCACACAAAAACTGCACACACATATTTATATCAGTTTTATGGATAACTGACAAAATTTACAAGCAACCAAGAAGTCCTTTAGTAAGTGAATGGATATTTAGTACTAAATAATGGAATATTATTTAGTACTAAAAAGAAATGAGCTATCAAGGCATGAAAAAAACATAGAGGAACCTTAAATGCAAATTACTAAGTGAAAAAAAGACAATATGAAAGGGCCACATTCTGTATGACTCCAACTATGTCACATTCTGGAAAAGGTAAAACTAAGGAAACAGTAGAGAGATCAGTGGTTGCCAAGGGTTAGTGGAGAGGAAGGGATGAAAAAGTAGAGCACAGAGGATTTTCAGGACAGTGAGACTATTTTGTATGATACTATAATGATAGATACAGGGCATTAAACATTTGTCCAAACCCAGAGAATGTAGCACCAAGAGTGAACCCTAATGTAAACTATGGAATGTGGACGACAATGATCTGTCAGTGTAGGTTATCAGCTGTAACCAAAGCACCATTCTGATAAAAGATGGTGATAATGGGAGAGACTGCACATGTGTGGGGACAGGGAATATATGGGAACTCTCTATACTTTCCATTCAATTTTGCTGTGAAGCTAAAACTGCTCTAAAAAGTAAAGTTTATTTATTTAAATAAATAAGTAAAAATAGTGAAATTCTATGTATGCATAAAGCTATAAATGCTTGGGGTGGGTTTTTTCCCCTTTTAAAAACAGAATCTTTTAGAATCAAGATGAACACATTGACCCAAAATTTAAATTTTCCTCAAATTAATGATGTATCTGAACACCATTCATACTCATTTATCTTTTGACTCCAAAACATGTATTTAAAAAATGGTTAGTTGAGGTTTGGAGTGTAATCTTTGACTAAAAAATGAAATTTCTCTTGCTCTAGCCAGGCAGCTCAGTTGGTTGAGCACTGTCTTATACACCAAAACGCTGCAGTTGCAATCCCCGGCTGGGACACATACGGAAGGCAACCAATCAATGCTTTTTTTTCACATCGATGTTTCTCTCTCCTTCCCCGTCTAAGATCAGTAAACATATTTTTGGACAAGGATAAAAAATAAAAATAAAAATTAATTTCTCTGTACTGAATCAATTACCCTATAAGGAAACTGAATCCACATTTTTGGTCTTACTAATGTTATACTCTAATCGAGTGTATTGCTTAGAATTGTAACAGGGAACAAATGGTAGACATAAATTAGGATAATCTGAAGATGGTTTATTTGCAAAGGTGTGAGTACAATATAAAGAAACCAAAAGAAATAATGTAAGTTCTAGGGATAGCAGCAGTGGAGCTGTCACCACCCCTGGACCCAAAAGGACAAGAGAACTGAAACCCAGAAGAGAGCAGCACGTAGAGTAGGCCAACTTGAGAGAAGTAGTGATGTGCTGAGGGGTAGGGCCACCCTGAACTCACGTCACAGGAAGGGAACACAGAGAAGAAATATACAGGGTGGGGCAAAAGTGGGCTTACAGTTGTGAGTACGAGAAACAGTGTATTCTTATATTATTTATTAATTATTGCATTATTTTCCATACAAACAACTGTAACCCTACTTTCGCCCCACCCTGTGTTTATTCACTCTCCTCCCTCCCATCTCTTGCCCTGGAGGTACAACTCAGCAGAAAGCCAGAAGAGACAGGGCGCTGATGCCATCTCTCCTGGTAAGCCTTACCAGGAGAGAAGGATGGATAAGCCTGGATCTGGAGAGAGAAATGGAAGATATTTTGCACACCAATAAATTAAATAACTACGAAGTAACTAATTTTTAAATAAACATTTAAACAATACTCAGTAAATATTGTTTCAAAGCATTTATTGAGTGTCAGTAAGAACAGGTACTTAATTCTCTCAGGAAAGAGAGGTGATTCAGGGGGTATTTCAGATGGAGTTGTGAAGGGAGCAGGGAAGAGAAAACAAGAGGTCATTCTCTGCAGAAAGAACGAGGCCTTGTCTACTTCTTTCTCTCATACCACTCTCCCCTTGTATAAGTGGGGATACTTTTAGTTGCAAATATAAGAAAATTACACTGACCCTATACAAACTGGCTTAAATAAAACTGAGGATTTATTGGCTCACATAACTGAAAAGTCTAGAGGTAGGAAAAGGGTAAGGTTGGTCAATCCAAGGACTCAAAATTGTTATTAACGAACAGGGTTCTTTATATCACACCAATTTGGCATCCACATTGTCAGGTCCTTTATGGCTTCTTATGGTTGTAGGATGACTGAGAGCAACAGTGGGGTTACATTCTTCCTGGTTTATAACCACTACCTAAGGCCATTTGTCCACTCCTGAACCAATGACTGTGGCCAAAGGAAGGAAGTATGTTTATGGCCTTCTGCCAATTTAGGGCTCATCTCTAAGATGGAGGCATCAAAACAAAAATCTGGATGAACTTAGGAAAAAGAAATGGAATACTGATGCTCAGTAAGCACCCAACAAATGTCCAATGCGTTCCTTCACTCGTGATGCTCCAGCCATACCATACTTTTTCTAGTTCCTCACATGCTATACTATACTCTTTCCTGCGTCATGGCTCTTCCATATGCTATTTCCCTTGCCTAAAACATCATTTTCTTCACTTCCCCACCCCTTCATCACCCATGTAATTATGTCACTTGTTATAATGTCATTATATCCTTTACTTTTTCTTCACATAACTTACAATAGCTTTTAATTATTTAATCTATTTGATTGTTTTATAAACTAGAATATAAACTAGAATATAAACTTCAAAAAAGCAGGGACATGTTTTATTTTCTTCATACCTATATCCTCAGTGCCACACAATATTTGGCACACAGAGTCACTCAAATATTAAACTGAATGAATGAATGAATGAATCTAATAAGACTGACATATAATGAATGCTTATAGGCTACTGATGTTACCAGAAAAATACATGCCACTGGTGACAAGTCAAACAATATTTCAAATAGATTAGAACAAATTCATTCATTACATTTATTGGAATCATAACAAAAGTTTATGAATCTGTATTTAAAATATTTTATTTATATTTATAACAAATCTTCCAGATTTTCAAGTAATATTTCATAAAATGAATTATTTTAGAGTATAATTTTATTCAATAGTATAACACTGTATCAATCATACCTTTTTTAAACTGTGTATTTCAGATTCTTGTTTTTTATTTAACGTTGAAAGTCTTTTGTTTATCTGTATTGCTTCCTGTACTGAAACATGAAAGACATTTAGGAAAATATTATATTCAATTTACATTTTAAGGAAAGTATCACCAACATGGACAAGGAAAATAGCCTCAATGCAATGTATATCATTATTACTGAATTTAAATAAAATTCACTACACTGCCATTTACTACTAGTCTCAGTTAACTTCAATTTATTATAAATACTAACTTCATTCAAACTTTCCTATTCAATATATAAAGTAAGTTTAAATAAGACAGCACCTACCATTTTGTTCTAACTTTTCATGATTCTCCTTTACCAATCCAAACTGGCCTGTTACTGTAGCATAGTACTTCTCAATTTCATTCAGTTGCTTCTGATGATCTTCTTTAGCCAGAAGATGTAACTGGACTTTTTGTTCCTATTTTGAAGAGTTGTTTTAAATGTTATAGTTGCAAATATAAGAAAATTATACTGGGCCTATCCAAACTTGCTTAAATAAAAATGAGGATTTATTGGCTCACATAACACCCACACATATACATACATATATGCACACATACATATTAAACATATAAAAAGCTAGTTTTTAGTAACTTGTTATTAACATAAATATGTCATTAAAAAAAGTACTGAGCATGTAACAGGGAAGGAATGTTAGGAGATACTTCTAAATTTATGTAAAATTAAAGCACATATTTTTTCTATAACAAAATAGTCCATGATTATATTTCCCTTGTTTGCTATTTCTTTTTCAAAAATCAACTGATTGTTTTATTTATTGAAAAGTTAATTAGTCCAGTCTAATGTAAGCACTGTGGGGAGAATATTAAAGCAACAGTTTTGGTAATTTAGGAAATAATTTTTTTTCTCTAAATTTGCTGGCCGAATTAGGACGTGCACTATCAAAATTCAGGTAATTTTTCTGAGATTAATTTTAATGAATATAGCACCCTCTAAATGTATTAAAAATGGAATAATGAGGACAATATCTGTAAGTGATAGGGAGGCAATACAGTACAGTAAAAAGTCTACTTAAGCTAAGTGATAACTGGTAAAAATTGGACTCCACATATAATATGGGCCTTTGCCACTTTCAGCTAAAGGAGTTTGTTTTTTTCCATACTTAGAAATATGACTTTAAATTTTAAAGAGAAATATTATTTTAATAGAATCAGTAACATTTTAAAGGTCTTGATCTTGACTTGGCACTAGCAGAATCACTGATTGGTTTCACAACTTTCATTCATTTTTGCCACATGTTTCAGCTTCTGTGATGAGCAGTGATAGAGAACAGTGTAAAGTCCATCAACCAGCACTCAGTAATTGTTTTCTGAATGAATTCTTGTTGTCCCATAGTGTTCCAACAATGGAAATTTGTTAGATTTGCCTGGTCATCTGTCTCCTTTACCCAACAGTACCACAACTTCAAGTATTTACTTGAAATATTTTTTCCTCATTACAATCAAGTAGGACTAAAATTCAGGGATCTTATTCTTCCCTAGTCAAGTGAAGGGCATATTACCCAAAATAAACCAATTGATTTCCACCTTCGGGGAATTTAAATCTTGAGCAAAAAGAGCATAACACTAAAGAAGTTCAGTGATGATCGATCCTATCCAGACTGATGTCAGACCTCTGTCCTGGGCTCCTACATCCTGTTTCTCAAACTTTGGAATCACCCTGGTCCCTGTTCATTCCCAAACCCATTCTTCACTCTCTGATTTATTGGGAGGGTCTCCACTAAATCTCCATTTGCATAAGTTCACCAGAGCTACCTCATGCAGCTAAAAACCAAAGTGTAGGCAGTGGAGAACGGTCGAAAGATAGTGTACCTATGTTTAAGTTCTACCTCTGTCATTTAATTGCTGTGTGACCTGAGGAAAACCATGTATCTTGTCTTTAAAACACAGACTATGATATATCTTCCTCATAGGGTTGTTGTGAGGATAAAATGAATTAATTCATACGAAGCCACTAAGAACAGGGCCTATCACATAATAAGTACAAATACAATGTTTTGGTATTACTATTCCTTAACTGATAAAAGTACCTTTGCAGTTTTAGCTTTTATTTGAAATAAGAACAGCCCTCTCTAATGTTAATAAAGATTTTAGTTGTATCTGACTATATTATCTTGGCAAATCTGATAATTTTAACTTTTTCGAAGATACTTTTAAGCGATAATATCATTGATAATGATTATGATAGATCAGTTGAAAGTTTCTCACGCATATCTATGGCCTCTTCAAATTCACTAATCACCTGAATTAATGATATAGCAGTTATAAAAGCAAACAAGACATGTGTACTCCCCCCGCCCGAGCTGTTATGCCTACCTGAGTAGTCACTATTATCAATAACTAAACAATGAACAATAATGAACTATATTTCATTCCTCTAAAATATCACTTAATTCTCTAATCCACAGAATTATATTCGCTTTTCAGCAGATGTGTAGAAACCTCATACAATTTCACTGGAAACTGGTCTAAAGGCATTTTTTCAATTCAAGGAGTTTTTCAAATTTTCAATTCAAATCAATTTTTATATAGCCTCTATGAGAATACTGTCCCCTACATATTAATACAGGCTTCCTTAACTTTCAGTTTAAAAGTGGTGGATCAAATAGGCTGCCAACACCTACAAACATTAACAATCCTGATAACTAAAAATGCAGCAAAGATCAAGTGATCAACAACTCACAACAGTGTGGTGAGTGCCAGGGTAAGGGGGAGGAGACAGAGTGAGGTCAAGGAGGGTATGTAGGGAAAAATGGTGATGGACACAGGCTGACTTGGTGTGGCGAACACATAATACACTGTACAGGTGATATGCTGTAGGGTTGTACACCTGAAATCTGCATAATTCTGTTAACCAGTGTCGCCTCAATGAATTCAATAAAAAGCAATTTTTCTTTAAAGTCTTTTCTTTAGAGGAAAGGGATATACAAATAAAATACAACTAGGTAGCCGGATAAGTCTCGACTTCATTCATTAAGCTGTATTACCTATTCAGTTACACAACATGGTCACCTAATACAGTAATCACAGGAACACACAAAAAAGATTTTCATCAATGACCAAACCACAATGACAGTCACTTTGATGTTCCCTGGTATGTTTTTATCATGTTTTGTTGCATTCTTTTTATTGATAATAATCAATGTGATCATTTGTTCAAGAGAAGGTTTGGATACTTTACAGATAGATGGATCTCTCCATTCATAATTGTGTTAATTTAGAGACATATCACCACCTCTACACAAAAACAAGTTTATTGAATTCGCAAAAGACAAACTTATTAGTTAGTGAAGGGCTTGCCAAAAGAAGATCATTAACTTCTTCAAAAGTTTCTTAAAACTATTTTTTAATTTTTTAAATTATTTCTTTCAGCTATTTACCCTCATCAATTGCTCCCCAAGATCTTGCCTTGACACAGTGACCATTTTGCTTCCTGATTTGCCCATACAGCCAAATAATATACAGAATAATGTACTGATTTAAATAAAATAAGTAACTGAATCATTGAATACTGCCTAGCACTTTGAATAAAGATCTGAATTACATTAAAATGCAAAAAGAAGAGTAACAATGTTCAGAAAAAAGATTATTTTTAACTTTAAGATCAATTATCTAAAAACATACAATATTCTGACAGAGTGGGCATAATAAATGTACCTCTCAATATGTAAGACATTGGACTGTCAGAAAAAATATTATAGCCCTGGCTGGTGTGGCTCAGTGGATTGAGCATCAGCCTGAGAACCAAAGGGTCGCCAGTTCAATTTCCCTGCCAGGGCGCATGCCTGGGTTGCAGGGCCAGGTCCCCAGAAGGGGGCGCACACGAGGCAAACACACATTGATGTTTTTCTCCCTCTCTTTCTCCCGCCCTTCCCCTCCGTCTAAAAATAAAATAAAATCTTTTTTAAAATATTATAAGTATAATTCAAATATAATTTTAGTAGGTTCTTAAGAGACTATAATTCATATTAACAAAATGCTCAGAAGTGACCAAAAACTACCACTAGTATATTGCACGTTACCATGTGTTTTTTTTTAAGATTATAAATATCTGATGAAACTTTAAAGTGGAATAAATAAAATACATTTTATGTTGCTTTTGATCTTTAACTTGTAGCCTTATCTCCCAGGTCAGAGGGCACATTATTCAATTTCACTATATTTTGTGTAAAACCACTGTAGCGTTGAAGATGACTTTCAGTACAAATGTCATGGTACTTAAAGCTAAACTGGAATCTAGTTTTTCAGCTTTTTAATTAAAATCATAGCTTAAAACAGTCTGACAATATTACCTTTATCCTTTCCAGCTGAACAGTGACAGAATTTTCACATCTTTTATTCAATCGAGCTTAGCAATCTTTCTATGGCTCTTCTATTTTCTAACATACCAAAATAATTTCCAAAAAAATATTAATGTTTTTGTATTTAATGTCTGAAGGATAAACTCTCATTTCTTATTTCTCATGTATATAATTCCTTGAATTAACTCAAAAACTAATTTTACTTGCCTTACAGTCTGTTCCAAAAAAGGATGATTAAAAAAGGGTAAACCCACCCAAGAAGCCCTCTGAAGATTTAAGTGGATATGGGAGAATTCTGCTTACTCAAAAATACAAAAATAAATCCTTCTGAATCAAATAGGGGTAAAAAGAGAATATCAAAGTAAACATTCCATAAAATGTTATGCTGTAAAAATGCAAATATTAACTTTTACTATACTATAGAAAAGGAATACACAAATAAACACTTGTTGAATGATAAAGGATGGGCACCATACCTCAAGTGCTACATTCAAATGCTACTTCATATTATTTTAATTTTTCAGGCCATAATTAATAACTCCATGTTTGCATAAACAGCTAGAAAAGATATCATTAAGAGGTTTTGTTGTTCTTATTTCTATGTTGTTTTATTTTAATATAAGACCACTAACAATAATATGGAAACTGTGTTAATTTTATTTTATAATATATAAATATTATGTAATCTACAAATAAATTTGTAAAATTAATTATTTTAAGCTATATTTGAAATTGTAATTTAGTCTGGGGGTGGGTGTATATTTTGTAATTTCCTTACCATTTCGCTCACTTTCTTCTGTAAAGAATATTTAGAAACCTTGATAAAAAACAAGAAGAAAATCTCGTTAAGATTTTTTAATTATTTAGTTATAAATTTCTCCTGATAATAAAATTTTATGCCATAAAATGTGGCATTTATCTTCCATGCACTATTTATTTCTAGTGACTTTTTTCAAAATATTATTTACCATAACTTTCTTCCTTATAACAAAAACAATACATTCACTTATTTATTTAGCACATATTTATGGAGTACCTACTATATGCCAGCCACTTTCCGGGGATCCTGCGATATAGCAATGAACAAAACAAAGTTCCTCTCCTTAAAAACCTTTACGTCCAGCAGGAATAGTGGTAGACAGACAATAAAATATAAGTTAAAAGTGCAGAAGTTAGAGAGTGACAATTACCAAGAAGAAGAAAAAAAACAAGACCGATAGCAAGAGCTGTCTAGATGAGTTTGATACTTATTATCAGCTCTTCATTGAAGGAAATGTGATACAAACAGATTAGGGATAGGGGATAAAGTTGTTTTAAACAAATCATCTCACAACCCAGAAGTAACAACCATTAATATTTTGGTTCCGACAGGTATTTTTCGATGCATTTATACTTTCAAAGAGAGCCAGTGGAGGAGAGGAATAATAATATATGTGTACTATGTTGTACCCTATTTACCTAATATAACACCTTTCTATGACAAATTAACCTACAACTTAACTTTTTAATGGCTACATAGTATTCCACTATTCATACTACAGTCTACAAAATCATTCTTATTTTTGAATGTTTACCCAGTTTAATGAAACTATTCTGAAATAAATATGCTTGTACCAAAAACTCTGTAGTTACTCATTTTAGCAGGATATATTCCAAGGAGCAGAATTCCCAAGTTTTGCTCATTTTTATAGACTTTTAACAATTTTACATAGTCTCTAGAGTAGTTAACCAAGTTAACCCCCAACCAGCCATGTATGAGTACATATTTTCTTAAATCCTGCTTGTATTTGTTAAATTTTAAGCAAAAACACAATAATCACTTCACATTTCCTTTGAAATAAAATTTTTGGCACACTGCGTTGAACAAGCTGATAATTTTATTTCATTTAGTGAAATGGATTATATGTGACTGATTTAACAAATATTGAATGCTTACTGTAAGTAAAGCACTGATATAGACATTGGGGATACAATATTAGGCCAAAAATATCTGTCCAGCTTAAATTTTGGGGAAGGTAGATAAGAGACAAAATATATTGTCTATTAGATACTGATAAGTGCTGAAAATAAATAAAAGGAATTACATAGGGTGGCTGAGAAAGTCCTTTCTGAGAGGGCAACTTTTGAGTGAAGGCTTAAGAAAAGGACGAGTATTCCAACAAGTTCAAAGACCATAAGGTGGGGAAATGTCTAGCGTTTTCAAAAAATAGCAAGGAAGCCAATCTGACTGTAAAGGAGTAAGCAAGGGGAAGAAAAGCAAAGATGGGTTGAAAGAGTAGGAGCAGGGGGAAGTGGGAGAGTCATATCATTGTAGGTTTTGCAATGCATGATACAGATTTAGGTTTTTATCCTGAATAAGAAAGGAAGCCACTTAAGAGTTCTCAGCCTGATTTACCCTTTTTAAGGATCATTCTTTTATCTTAATGCTAAAGAAGAACAGAGGTGGAAGCAGGGAAATCACTAAAAATTACTGAAATAATCCCCATTAAAGAGGATGATGAAAGAGAACTAGGATGTTAGTAATAAGTATAGTGAGAGTGGTCAGATTCTGGATATACTATGAGAAGGAAGTCAAAAAAATGTGCAACAGAAATAAGGGAGTTGAAATTAATGACGAAAGACAAAGAAGTCTGTTTCCAGGAGAGGAAGGTTTTAGGAACTTGGTCTTGGGCATGTTATGTTTGAAATGTCTTTTAGACATCCAATAGTCAATCCAGGCTGGCTTTGGAGCCAGCTTTGGAAGTCCTCTGCATGAAGATCCCATTTTAAAGATATGGGACTGGATGAGATCAGAATATTTTTTTAAAGCACACAGGACAGATACAGGCACAAGAAAAGTAAAAGGGTAGAGGTTATCTAGAAAAAAAAATTTTTTTAAAGAAAAAATTCAGAAGATTTTCACTCTTATTCTCAATTTATTATCAGCTACCATGATGGTTAATTTTATGTATCAACTTGACTGGGCCAAAATCTTTTTTTTAATCTCTTTAATTAATTGATTAATTAATTTATTTTTAGAGAGAGTGGAAGGGAGGGTGAAAGAGTGAGAGAGAAATATGGATGTAAGAGACAAACATCAGTTAGTTGCCTCTTGTACATGCCCTGACTGGGGACCTGAAACCCAGGCCTGTGCCCTGATTGGGAATCAAGCCTGTGACTTTCTGGTTTACAGGAAAAATGAAGCTCCAAACAACTGATCTGCATGAGTCAGGGTACAAGAACAATTTTTAATTTTTTTTTTAAGATTTTTTTTTTTTTTTTTAGAGAGAGAGGAGAAGCGAGAGAGAAAGAGAGGGAGAGAAACACCTGGCCCACAACCCAGGCATGTGCCCTGACCAAAATTTGAATCAGCAACCTTTCATTTCGCAAGCCAGCTCTCAATTCACTGAGCCACAATGGCCTGGGCATCATTTCAATAAATCATAAGATAAAAAGTTTACTTAGTGGGATCATTTTAAATTGAGTATCTAAGGTATGATAAGAATCACTAAACTAAATAACTACATAAACTTTAAATAGGAAACTTAAACCTCTATTTCTTGTTTCATCCACTTGAAAGCATATTTCTGTATATTGGATTCAACTTAATCTTACTATACCTTGACCTGTTCATCAACAAGGCTAGTGACATTTAAGTTTTATTCTGTAGCCATAATTAAGTCTTCCATGCTTTGTTTTTAGGTTAAATATTAAAAAGGCAAGCCAACAGTGTTTAATTATTACAATCCATATAAATATTGTTTAATGCAGAGCCCCAAAAGATGCTAACACTGTATTTCCTTCTCTATGGATCTAACATGCTACATGAAGGATGATTTTACTAGGGTTAAGGACCTAAATGCCTTCTCCCTTCTTATGTTCCATCAACTGCTCAAAACCATCCCAAATTTTAGTTTGCTTTATGCCTTAATTATACAGTCATCTATTTCCCCTGGAGTTTTTCATCACTTTTGTACTTTTTGTTGTTGTTGAAATGAGATATGAGGATTCTTTACTATATCACTAATATCTTTCAGCTTCTTATTCATCCAGTCTGAGGCATGAAATCTATTTCCTTACTTTTATTGAAAACATTCTGCTTGGAACTCACTGACATTTTGTTGTACTTGATTTTTATTCACTTTGTTACATCAAAGTAACAAAGAAATCCAAAACAAAAACTGCCTAACATCTCAAATGAGGAGAATCTAAACAATGTTAATACAACCAGAAAACAATCTAGCAAAATATAGACTTAGATCCATATCTCATACTCTCTTACAAAAATAAACTTCAAATCATCAAAGATGTAATGTAAAATTTTAGTACATAGGAAGTAATAAAAGAAAACACGGGCAAATCCCTTTATAGCTCGGGCAAATCCCTTTATAGCTCTGGAGTAGTGAAAGCCGTTCTAACCATGGTGAACTAAAAGTAATTTAAAAAATTAATAATTCACAGTAAAAATTAAGCAAAAATCAAAAACAAAAAATTGAAACACAAATGACAAACTGAACAAACTATTTGAAGCTCAGAATACAGACAGCTAGGGCATATTTCTGAGAAATATAAAGAATTCATGGGAGCACCCTGACCAGCGTGGCTCATTGGGTTGGGCATTCATCCCACAAACCAAAAGGTCACTGGTTTGATTCCCAGTCAGGGCACATGTGGGTTCAGTCTCTGGTCAGAATGTGTGCAAGATGCCACCGACTGATGTTTCCCTTTCACATCAATATTTCTCTCCCACTTTTTCCCCTCTCCTTCCCCCTTCCCTAGAATCAATTTTTTTAAAAAGAAAGAGAAGAAAACAAATTTTAAAAAAGAATTCATGGTATTGACAGCAAGATGGCAGACTAGGAGGTCCCAGTTCTTACACACACACACACACACACACACACACACACACACACACACGCACACACACACTTTAACAACTACCTACCAATGAAACTATAGCTCTGGAAGAGTTCTGGAATATAATTAAGAGGCTACAGCAACCCAGTAGAGCACAAAAAATAAGAATGGCCGAATAAAAAAGTACAGGAAGCACAATGACTGGTGTGGCTCAGTTGTTTGGGCTTTGTTCCACAAAGTAGAAAGTCACTAGTTTGATTCCTGGTCCAGGTACATGACTGGGTTGCAGGTTTGGTCCCCAGTCGGGGCGCATGTAAGAGGCAACTGATGGATGTTTCTCTCTTACCCTGATGTTTCTCTCCCTCTCTTTCGTCCTCCCTTCCCCTCTCCCTAAAATTAAATAAAATATTTTAAGAAAAGCACTTCACCCATGTCATTCCATCTTATAGGCTCAGGTAACTCCCCTCACCCCAGTAGAGGAAAAAGAGAACAGAAAGACACCAACAGCCCTTGCCACTGACGACTCTACCAGAACTCACCACTACCTAGGATATCAGCAGACTTCAATGTCAAGGAAAAGGACTACACTGGCCCCAGGTGACAGAGATGCCTGGAGCTCATGCCATTATTCCCCCCTCCTTGGAGCAAGAGGCATCATTGCTCCCTGCACTGAGCCAGAGTTGACGGACCCAGAACCACGCCTGGTGCTGAAACACATCCCACCCAATCAGAACCCTCACACCCACCAACAGATGAAGGTCTAGACCCACCAGAGCTACTCAGAAAACTCTGAAAGACATCCCTGATTCTTCAAAGGCACAAGCACCAACACAAGGCTACAAAGAACATGAAAAAAATCAAGAAAACATGACATCAAAAAGCAACATTATAAATTTCCAGTAACGGCCCCCACCCCCAACAAAAGGAGATCTGTGAACTACCAGGCAAAGACTTCAAAATAGCTGTTTTAAAGAAGCAGCAAACTACAAGAGAACACAGACAGAAAATTAAAAGAAATCAGGAAAACAATACATGAATAAAATGGGGAGTTTAATAAAGAAATGGAAATCATAAAGACTAAAAGAAATTATTGAAAGTTGAAGAATATAATGAATGAAATTAAAATGCAGTAGAGAGCTACAAGAGCACACTCCATCAAATAGAAGAAATAAACAATAAGTTCAAAGACAAATCATTTGAAATTATCCAGTCAGAGAAGAAAAAAGAATGAAAGAAGGTTAAGAAAGCCTATGAGATTTATGGAGATCACAAAAAGAAATCAAGAGAAAGAAGCAAAAAGCTAATTTAAAGAACTAATGACTAAAAACTTCCCAAATCTTGGGAGGAAAATGTACATCCAGATTCATGAGGTTCAGAGGACGTCGAACAGTAAATCAAACCAAGACTACACTGAGACACATTATAATCAAACTGTTAAATCTCAAGGACAGAGAATTCTGACAATAGCAAAAGAAAAGCAACTTGTCACATATAAGGGAACTCCCATAAGATTATCTTTGGATTTCTCAGTAGAAACTTTGCAGGCCAGGAAAGAGTGGGATGGTATATTCAAAATACTTAAAGAAAACACTGCCAACCAAGAACACTATGTCCAGCAAAACAACCATTTAAAACCTGAAGCAGCGATAGTCTTTCCCAAACAAACAAAAACTGAGCGTCAGTCACCACCTGACTTGCCTTATTAAAAATATTTAAGAAAGTTCTTAAAATTGCAATGAAAACATGCCAAACAGCAATGCAAAAGCATATGAAAGCATAATTCTCACTGGCAAAGGTAAAATACAGAAATACATAAGACAATAATGGTAGTGCATAAATTACCGAATGTAAAAGATAAATGACAAAAATCTGTTAATGAGACAACATAATAAGAAGCAAACTGATTATAAGAACACAAAGTAGTGGGCAGTAAAACTACACCACTTTTGTATGCAACTGAGGTTAAGTTAGTAACAACTTAAAATAGCTGTAACTATAAGATATTTTATGCAAGAAATAACATAAAGATAAAAACCTGTAACATAATCAAAAGAGAAAAAAATCAGAAAATATTACAAAAAAATCAAATAACAAAAGAAGACAAGAAGAGGGGAAGAGATGTACAAAACAACTGCAAAACAGACAGAAAACAATGAACAAATTGAAAAGAATTATTCCACACATCAATAATTACTTTAAATGTACTAAGCCCTTCAATAAAAAGACACATAGTGGCCAAATGGAGTAAAAAGAAAAAAACAAGATCTAGTGACATACTCTCTACAAGAGACTCACTTCAGATTTAAGAACATACACAAGTTGAAAGGAAAAGGGATGAAAAAGATATGTCAAATAATAACCAAAAGAAAGTTGCAGTAGCTATACTTAAATGAGACAAAAGAGACTTTTTTTATCCTCATTCAAGGACATTTTTTCATTGCTTTTAGAAAGAGGGGAAGTGGGGGAGAGAGAGAGAGAGAGGAAGAGAAACATCAATGTGATGAAAGAAACATCCACTGGTTTCCTTCTTGTACACAGCCAGACCAGGTATCAAACCCACGACCTGGGTATGTGCCTTGACTGGGAATCAAAACCGCGACTACTTGGTGATGGGACAATGCTTCAACCGATTGAGCCACACCAGCCAGGGCATCAGACGAAATAGACTCTAAGTCAAAAATTATCTCTAGAGACAAAGGTCATTACATAAAGCTGAAGAGTCAATTCAACAGAAAGATATTATTACTTATAAGTATATATGCACCCAACATTAGAGCACCTAAATATATAGGGTCCAGCAGAATTAACACCTGCTTGAGTGTGGTTGGTAGGGTAATAATATGGGTGTAATAATTTATAGTCTTAATTTGAACATTTCACCTAAAATGTCATATGATGTGCTTGAGTGTGATATTGTTATGTTACAGAATTACATGCTTATGATTTTGTAATAAAAGATTTTGTAATGAAAAGGGGGCGTTATTTGTGGTGGTACCTGTATAAAGCAAATATCAACAGATCAGAAAGGAGATACTGACAGAAACACAATAATAATAGAATACTTCAATACCTCACTTTCAGTAATGGACAGCATAGGTAGAAAATCAATAAAGAAACACCGGACTTGAACATCCCTATAAATGAAATGGACCCAACAGACATATAGAGAAATTTCCACACAACAGCAAAACAATACACATTCTTCTCAAGAGCACATATAGCATTCTCCAGGAGAGATCAAATGTTAGACCTCAAAAATACTATTAAATTCATGAAGACTGAATCATTCCAAGTATGTGAAGAATAAAACTAGCAACCAATGACAATATGAAAAGAAAATTAATAACAGTAAGAAAGCAGTAACAAAATTAACAAATACATAGAAAGTAAATAATATACTTTCGAATAATAATTATGTCAAAAGTGGGGAATTTAAAAAGTATCTTTAGACAAATGATTCTATATACAAAAAAAATCAAAAAGGAAATTTAAAAAAAAGAAACTACTGAATGCACAATAGCAATAAAAAGAACATATTTAAAAATAAATTTAACCAATGTGGTAAAAGAATTGTATGCTGAATATTATAAAATATTGATGAAGGGAATTTGAAAGGACAGATAAATGTAAAAATATCCTGTGTTCATGGATACAAGAATTAATATTGTTAAAATATCCATGTTATTCAAAGTGATCTGCAGATCCAATGCAATCCCTATCAAAATCACAACATCAATGTCTACAGAAATAGAAAAAACAATCCAAAAATTTATATGGAATCACAAAAGACCCTGAATAGCCAAAGCAATCTTGAGCGAGATGAATAAAACTGGAAGCATCATATATGCTGATTTCAAAATATATTTCAAAGCTATAGTAATCAAAACAGTATGATATTGGCATAAAAAAAATTACATACTGACCAATGAAACAGGATAGACAGCCCAGAAATAAATCTATGGTCAAGTGATCTTCAACAAGAGTGCCAAGAATACATAATTAGGGAAGAGCAGTCTTCAATAAATGGTGTTGGATAGCCACATTCAGAATACTGAAACTGGACCATTACCTCACACCATATACAAATTCTTACACCATTACAAAAATCAACTTAAATGAATTAAAGACTTAAATATATGACCCAAAACAGTAAAACTACCAGAAGAAAAAAGAAATGGGAAAAGAACTTCTTGACATTAGTCTAGGCAATGATTATTTTTTTAGGGGGGGATATAACACCAAAAACAAGGCAACAAAAGCAAGTACAGGTACATGGGACTGTATAAAACTAAGATGCTTCTGCACAGCAAAGGAAATAATAAACAGTGAGAAGGCAACCTACAGAATGAGAGAAACATCTGTAAACCATATATCTGATTAGGAGTTAATACCCAAAATACATAGGGAATTCATATATTCAATAGCAAACACACACACACACACACACACACACACACACACAAACCCAATTCAAAAGTGGGCTGAGGACCTGAATAGGCATTTCTCAAAAGAAGACACACAGATGGCCAACATATATGAAAATGTGCTAGACATCATTCATCATCAGGGAAATGTAAATCAAGCCCACAATGAAGTATCGCCTCACACCTATTAGAATGGTTGTGACAAAAAAGACACGAAAGTTGTTCATGAAGATGTGGAGAAATGGGAACCTTTGTACTACCTTAATCAGACTAAGGAAGAAAGTTTATCATCTGCCTAAACAAGTCCACACTATGGTGTGAATTACCTGATTAGGTAGTAACCATCAGGATCTTTCCATTGTAAAAATATATTTTGCTCTCTGTAGCTGATGTTATCTATAGGATGATACTTTGAACTCAAGTGAGTATCTTCCCCCCAACAATCTTTATTTTACTTTTTAATCTCATTTTAATGTTAATGTCCTCCCTAAGGAAAGTAAGCTCCACAAGGGCAGAGATTTTTGTCCATTTTATTCACTGCTGTATCCCCAGTGCTTACAACAGTGGTTAGCACATAGCAGACCTTCAATGGATACACATTAAGTGAATCATCGTGAGTTGTGCACCTCTATATTCTCTCTGAGACTGTGAACAACTTAAAGTCAAATGTGTTATCTTCATCTTTGTATTTACAGAAAATAAGCACATCACTTAGCAAATAATGATGACTCAATTAATGTTATTTTAAACTTTAAAGACTGTGGGCAAATCTGCCATAAGATATAGGCCTGACTTATTTTCCTCATCTATAAAGTATTAAAAACAATATATATCTAATTGTATTATATAAAAATAATGAAAGTTATTTTACTATTTCTTTTTAAAATAAAAAAAGCAAAAATCCTTCCATTTGAAATTCAAGACTCTAAGGGAAAAAAGTACTAACATATATTATATCATATATGATTTTTGTTAGCTTTGCTAGCTTACATGTTTAATGATACTTTACTGATACAATGCTAAAATACCAAATTACTTTTTAAACAATACTTATTACCCTACCTGTAATGTTTTTAATGTTTCCTTTAATCCTTCTATTTCTTTTTCTTTTATTTCCGTAGCAAGCTGATATTTTCCCTTTAAGTAAAAAACTATATTTCAGTACTTTCCAATGTAAATAATATTATTAATGGGGAATATAAGAGCTCAAGAACCAAAATCTCTACTTTAAATGTAATATTTCATGGGCTTTACACGTATATCTGCACTACAACTTAAATTTCTAATTATTTCAAAATATTGTAAAATTATAGCAAGTTCTTTATAACATTATACATATATATCATGAAATGGAAAATCTTATAATAACAATAAATCATTTTATCAGTAGAGCATTCCTAAGAAGTTATGGATACTGTATAATTACCATATTTTGCCATGTATAATGCACATTTTTTTTAATCAAAGTTTTGGGAGAAAAATAAGGATGCACACTGTACATGGGTAGTACCTGAAATACCTTGTATCTGTTCTGCCTTTTGTAATTACATGTTACATAAAATTTCTTATACAATAAAATGTTCAAAAATAAATGCTAAAATTCCTTTATAATATGAAAAACAAGTATCTAAATATAAATAAATAAATAATTGTATTTAAAAATTTAAACTAAAGGATTTTTTCCTGAAAGTTTGGGCCAAAAACGTGGATATGCATTATACATGGGAAAATACAGTAAGTATTACATTATGCATGGCAAAATACAGTAAGTATTTAATTCATACAGGTAGAATAAATATGTTCTAATTAATAAGATAGTTATAACTGTCTTGTAAATATAAGGATATGGAAGAATTTTTAAAAGGTCTTGCTCAAAATAACAAACTATAAATTATTAATATTATAAATAATCTGTTCATTGATAAATTCAAAACATGTATTAACTATTAGTTAGCTAGAGAAAGTATTCAATGCCAGATGAAGTTCCAGGATTGTTTGGAGTTGTATCCTTTTTGCCAGTTAGTTGGTATCGAGATGCCATATCATTTTAATTTTTTTAAATAAGGTAACTGAGAAAGCACTAAAAATATATTATACACAACAGAAACATAAAAGATCATTAATTTGAAGGTTGAAGAGATCTGGGTTCTAGCCCCAACTTTGTCACTTGAAAATGGAAGCTTAACTTCAGCAAGTCAGTTAATCTTGCTAGGTATTAGTATTCTCAATTGTAAGAAAGAATGGTCGAGTAATGTGATTCCCGAGTCCTTTCTGTTTCTAAGATTTTAAGCAATTAACAGTCTCCATTAGTTTATAACTAATGCCCCTTTTCATTATGGGGAACAACAGATACTTAAATACATTTAACTATGCTTTAAACTATTAAAAAATTATACCTTTTCTTCTTCCAAAGCATACATCTTCATTTGAAACTATAAACAATTTTAAAAATTAAAATATAGGTAAGTAAACTGTTAACAGTGATTTACACTGGTCAGTGAGACTACAGGTATATTTTACATGTATGTCATTTGAACTTAACATAATATGAATATGCTACTTTTACACTGAGAAAATAAAATAAGATATGAAAGTGAGAAAAAAGTCAGTCACTAATGGAAATGAACAATTTAGTCACACTGATTAGGAGGCAACAATCATCCTTGAAAGTTCAGTTTTGCCCACCAGAAGTTTTTTTCTTAAATAGTTCAGTAATTTGTCATCTACTCAAAAATAATAATGTAACATTTTCTAAGGACACACTTTTATGAAATCAATACCATTTGTGTTTGCATTGACAATATTTTCTGAAAATTTAAAAAATGCGTCTGGCAATCTACGAATAAGGACATTTTAAATCAGGAAAACTCAAGTGAACATGCCAAAGACAACTAATTAAACATTCGAAGCAATACAAGGGTACTGGGCAAAGCTGTTAAGAAATAAAATATTTTTTTGGCATTTTTCAAATCTCTCATTACATTCAAGAATTCTTTCTTTAAAAAAAAAAAAAAAAAAAAAGGCAAGAGCCCGGGCTGGTGTAGCTCAATGGGTTGAGCGCCAGCCTGTGAACCACAGGGTCGCTAGTTTGATTCCCAGTCAGGGCACATGCCTGGGTTGCAGGTCAGGTCCCTAGTAGGGAGCTCGTGAGGGGCAACAACACATTGATGTTTCTTCCCCTCTCTTTCTCTCTCCCTTCCCCTCTAAAAATAAATAAAATCTTTAAAAAAAAGAAAAAGAAAAAGAAAACAATATAAGAAGAGCCCAAGAGCACTTTCTACTCTATTCTTCAGATACCTGGATATTCTTATCTTGCTCTAAGTCCCAGTGGTAACAGACACAAAGACTTGCTCTCTCCTAGAGAAGACTACACTGTACATTTGGCTTCTGTTTCCTTACGCTTTGATTAAAACTCTCATAACTTTGGTGAGGCCAATCTCAGACTAAAGGAAAGAAAGTTATGATCCTCTTAGACAAATCTATGCTACAGTGTGAACTACCAATAACCTTAACCCACTAGTGATTTACATTGTATAGGTTTATTTCTTTTTATACATTTGTTTTTCTAAACACATACACCGATATGGAAATGAAGACAAAAAAAAAAAAGGAATTAAAAAAACCAGTGATGTTGGAAAGGCTGTAAGAAAAAACACTTCCAGAGGATATTTTCCATGAGCACATTTCTTATACTTATATTTTCTAACCAGGGACTAAAGAGAAATTTGAGGTTGTAAAGAGGAGCTAAAGAATTCAAAATAACAAAGGAGTTGCTATTCAATTCTTTAAAAATATTTTTCTTTTCCTTATTTTCTGTTCTTCTACTACTCTTTCTCAGTTGTTGATGGTTAAAAATTTACGGAGGGCTTCGGTGCATGATAGTCACATCCCCTCATCTTTTACATCCCCCTCCTTGCATCTGGCTTGGGTAAAGAGTAATGTGGAAAGGTCCTAGGATACTCTAAACAGAGAAAGGGGAAAAGAGCGAGAAAGAGCATACACACCATTACCGTAATTTATTTATGGCAGATGACAACACATCTCCAAGAAAAACAGTTTTCCCTATTTCTCTCCATAACTCATTCTACCACATTTTATTCTGTATTATCAATTATGATTCAAAATAACTTTATTCATTTCCTGCTTTCAATAATACCTTTTTTTCTTTATAGAATATGGGGAACAACTTACAATATTCATGGGGGGGGAGTGCAATATTTAAAACCATAGTGTTTGTTTATCCTTATGAAATTACCTGCTTTTTAAAAACTGCCATTGTTTCTTTGTGTTGCTTTGTTAATGTTTCCTTTTGATTCTGAAGAGCTTCCTATTTTAAAAAATGATGAAAAATTAAATTCTAGCAACTTTCAGTTTTAAATTGTGATTGGATTCACTTCTTAAATAAAAGTTAAACGTATTTATTGCATATATAATTTCATGTTCTTCAAATACAGCTTTAAGCCAATTTATGATTTTTTAACTGTCTTGGAATCAGCATATAGTAATTTTGCTTCCAGTTGGTTCTTTATGATAAAATGCATTGCTGTTTACGTTTTTAAACCCTAAACATGGTTTGCTCCAAAGCTTTTTTTCAAGAATATATCTTTCATCAAAAGTTATTAAAGTTAACATTGCTCATATACAAGCAGACTATATAGTGTTAGAGATTCCAAAGAAACCAATTTCATTATCTACGTATGAATGTTCATAAAGCAATATATAATTCTTTAAATTCATAGAAATAAGTTCTTAGAAAAAACAAAATTACCACAGGGCATTTAAAATTTTTTTTTTCAATTATAGTTTACATTCAATATTACTTTGATTATTTCAGATGTGCAGCATAGTGGTTAGACAATCCTATATGAGGTCTGTACAGAAAGTATCCAGCCAAGTGCTATGAAAAATAGAGACATTTATTGAAGAAGATGGAAGAAACACTGTACATAGGACAATAACGCATCAGTCCCCTTCAAAGTAGGCACCTTGGGACCTCACATAGTTCTCCCAATAGCCATCAGTTGCACATCGTATTTTCCTGAATCTCACTGATGGTCTGAAATCTCTCCCCTTTCAAAGGTGATTTTAGTTTTGGAAACAGCCTGAAGTCACAGGGCTCCAAATCTGGGCCACAGGGGTAGAGTCACCTGGGTGATTTGATGTTTTGCCAAAAAACTTGACACAAGACATGATGCATGAGCAGGCGTGTTGTCATGATGAAGCTGCCAATCACCAGCTGCTCATAGTTGTGGTCTTCTGAATCATCCGAATAATTTCTGTGGAGGAAAGTTCAAGCTTCATGCGAAATTTGATGCAAAATTTGTTGCTCTACTCGCTCAATTTGAATGTGATGGCCACACAGTACACATGCTCACTCAATGGTGTCTACTGCCCCCACTGACTAATACGGTGAAGTCCTCATTGTTCACACATGCAAATTCCAGTCCATTCTCCTTGGCTGCCAGGTTACATCAATGTTGTACAAACTGTTCTTGTTATATTAACAATGGTTGGACTTTTTCCAGACAGACCGTGTATCTTAAAAAGTGTTCCCCTGATATTTCAAGTACCCACCTGGCACCATACATAGCTATTACAATATCATTGACTATATTACCTATGTTGCACTTTAAATCCCCATTACTATTCTGTAACTACTATTTTGTACTTTTTAATTCCTTCACCTTTTCCCCTAATCCTCCAACTTCCCTCCCCTCTGGCTACCATTAGTCTGTTCTCCTTATCTATGAATCTATTTTAATTTTGTTTGTTTTCCGTTCTTTAGAGTCCACATATAAGTGAAATCATATGGTATATGTATTTTTCCAGCTGACTTATTTCACTTAGCATAATACTCGCTAGGTCCATCCATGCTGTCACAAATGTTAAGATTTCATTCATTTTTATGTTCAAGTAATATTCCATTTTATACGATATGTACCACCACTTTTTTATCCACTCATCTATTGATGGGCACTTGGGTTGCTTCCATAGCTTGGGTATTGTAAATAACGCTGCAATTAACAGAGAGGTGCACATACTCTTTCAAATTAGTATTTTGGGTTTCTTTGGATACATACTCAGAAGAATGACTGGATCATAAGGTAGTTCCATTTTTAATTTTTTGAGGATCCTCCACACTGTTTTCCATAGTGGTTGCACCAATCTGCATCCCCACCAACAACTCATGAGGGTCCCCTTTCTCCACATCCTTGTCAACACTTGCTATTTGTTGATTTATTGATGATAGTCATTCTGACAGGTGTAAGATGATATCTCATTGTGGCTTTAATTTGCATTTCTCTGATGATTAGTGACAATGAGCAACTTTACATTTTATATGTCTCTTAGCCATCTCTATGTCCTCTTTGGAGAAGTGTCTATTAGGTCCTTTGCCCATTTTTTAATTGGATTGTTTGATTTTATGTTGTTGAGTTGTATAATTGCTTTGTAAGTTTTGGATATTAACCCCTTATCTAATGTACTATTGGCAAATATCTTCTCATTTTCAGCAGGTTGCCTTTTATTTTGTTGATAGTTTCCTCTGCTGCGCAAAACACTTTTTAGTTTAAGTTCCATTTGTTTATTTTTCTTTTGTTTTCCTTACCCAAGGAGATATACCAGAAAAAATACTGCTGACCCACAGAAATGACAACAGTGGGAGGACTGATTATAGAAGTGGGAGGGTGGGTTGGGTGGAGGAGATAATGGGGGGAAGAGCGGGACCACTATAATAGCATATACAATAAAATATAAAAGAAAAAAGAAAAATATTGCTGAGAGAACTATCAGAGATTTTACTCTACCATAGGGCATTTTTGAAAAAAATCTGCATATATGATTCCATTTCTTTTTTTTCTTCCCTCTTCCCCTTTTTCAGTACAAGCTGTGTGTTCTGTCCTTCAGGTTCAAGATGAATTTAAATTTTTTCTTCTATTTTTATCAAATAAGTCTCATAATTTAAAAAAAAAATAGGCCTAAAGTAGCAGCCACTTTCAAGTATTTGTTATCTGACTCCATGTTTCTAAATATATATTTAACAACTTAAATTATCTACTGATCTCCTATTATGATAGTTGGGAATTTAGCTTCTTGTACAACCATTACTCTACATCTCCTCCTGCTATTCTTCCAACAAAATTATATAAAGATTGTGGATTAAATCAATAGTCAGTGTTTATATCATATGACTATGCAATTTTTATTTAATGCAGAGCTACATAGTATACCACAACTGCATTTCTATTCTCATACAAGTTTTTATTTCTCCTGAAGTTAGTAATTGCTTTAAAATACTTCAATTTTCATAGCTAATTTTAATAATTATCCTCTGTCACCTAATTTTTATATGTTACCTTCTGTTCCTGTTTCAATGCTGCCAGATAGTGAGAAGGAGGCTGTCATAATTAATCTTTCGATTTTTAGCTGTGAAGATTACTTTGGCGGAAAGGAATGAAAAGCACTATAAAAATGCTTTTATATATACATAAGGCTAGAGAGAAAACCAGATCTGATACTCTTTTTTTTATATTTGGTTACAGTATGTAACAACCACTTAGGAAAACACGGTACAGTTCTGAGGTTTCACTTAAAAAATATTTTGACTCCTCTATAACACAATATATTTCCCAGATATGAAATAGTTCACGGATTTCAACATTACACTCAGTGTTATTCTTAGCTATTTTCTTATCAGAAAGCCTGAATAAAAATTATTCTCAATTTTCAGGAAGCCCAAATGTTAATAGTTTTAGTTGGAATTTTCTTGAGACTTTGTTTAAAATGATGCACATGTTTAGGAAATTTAAAAATTAACCTTTCAATTAAAGATTACAATACATTTCTAAATAGATGCTAAAAATGCTAATCTGAGAAAAAAAATACTCACATTTTGCCATTTCAGTTCTTGTGTCTCCACAATAATTTTACCAATCTGCTCTTCATATTGAATTTCTGCTTCCTAAGTCAAAAAGAAAAAAAAGGATGCTAGGAAAATTAAGACTTTAAATCTTCCAGGTTTAACTCTTTCTATAGAGATACAAAGGAGCACCTTCCCATCCTTACAACAGGAAAAAAGCTGGACAAATTGCAAATTAAACAGACAAACCCATAAGAGAAAAGAAGTCTCATCAGACCAGCCATGTCATGTAAAGTCTAGATGGACTCAGGTGCCTGCTAGGAGAGCAAACTGCAGCATTTGCTTATCTGGGACTCTAGCCACTGAGTACTGATAAGAAACCTCAGCTAAAAGAACTTAATAAATTGCTAATGGCAGAATGTGGGCTAGTATAAGAACTCAATCCCCTGGGAGCCCCAGAAATAAGGACATCTATACCTTCTACCAGGCATTTTTTTTCCAGGAAACCCACCAGGTACTCATAAGGAAGAATGAGAAAAATCCTCAGCAAGCTTTCTCCGGTGCTACTGGCTGAGGAGGAGAAAAGCAATTATATGCCATATTCCCTATTTCTCTTCTACCCTAAAAACCTTAATCTGCAGGGGAAAGGACAACAAAAAAACCATAGCTAAGGACTCTAGTGGAAACCCTCTGCAGCAAGAAAGAGGAACCAACAGCCACCACTGAAAACTCTATACAGATAGACCTGTTTTCCTTATGTGCCCTAAGGAACAAGAGCCTAATTTACAGGGGGAAGGGCAATAAAAACTAGAGCATGACAGAATATATAGAACACAGAACTAGGAGGAGAAAGGTAGGAAAATAAAACAGCTCTAGGAGGGACAGGAGTACATGCTAGGTCCAGCATTAAATACGGAGGGATCAAAACTCTCGTGAAGACCCCACCCTGATACTTAGGCTTAATAAGACCCAAAGTCAAGGGGAAAGGCCCAAAGCCAGGTGTAAAATGTAGAACCCTCTGTTTTTATTTAAAATAATGTATTACTCCAGAATTAGCCCATGCCATAAACACAAGGTATCACTAGAGAAATCTAAAGCTTCTGTTGAAAATGTCAACAGTCAGGCTTGTAAACTGCTGGGCGGAGTGTTGAAGGTGTGCCCCAATACACATACAGAGGGCCCTTCTACAAAGGCCGGATGCTTTCTTTATTTTCTTTTGGTTCCATGTATTTAAGGAAATCTCTTTCAAACAAAGCACTAGCTGATAACAAAGCTAAGAGCACAGTAACTTCAGTGGTCATGTATGACAAAAACTGCAGACTTTACAAAACCATTTCAGAAAAGTCAAAAAACAATGACTATAAGCAGCGACCTTGATGAGGGGGAGGAACCCGATTTCCAGGGTTGCCACATATTCAAAATGGCTATGTCTAGTTTTAAACAAAATACTGCAAAGCATGCAAAGACACAGGAAAGTGTGATCCACACACAGGGAAAACAATTAACAGGAACTGTCCCTGAGCAAGTGCAGACAGTTGACTTACTAGGCAAAGACTTTAAAACAACAATTTTCAATATGCTCAAAGAGCTAAAAGAAGCCATGTACAAATATACTGCAGCCATTAAAAAGTTCATAAGGAATACTATGAACAAGTTTATGCTCATAAATTTGGCAACTTACAGAAATAGACCAATTCCTCAAAAACCATAAACTACCAAATCTCAACCAAGACAATAGAGATCTATTATCATTAACTTAAAAGCTCCTGAAAATTAAATTTCCAGGTCAGGTGGTTTCACTGAACAACTCTACTAAACATTTCAAGTTAAATTAATACTACCTTGACACAGTCTCTTCCAGAAAAATACAAGAAAGGAACACACTGCAACTCATTTTTTGAGGTCTGTTTACTGTGACACTAAAACCAGATAAAGGCAGTACAGAAAAAGAAAGCCAATATCTCTGACAAGTTTTGACCAAAAAAATCCTCAATACCATATTAGAAAATGGAATGCAACAATGTATAAAAAATTATACACCATGACCACATATAATTTATTCCAGGTATGCAAGACTGGGTAACAGCTGATCAAATTCATCATATCAATATGCTAAAGAAGAATAATCACATGGTATCAACTGACACAGAAAAGGCACTTAACAAAAATCCAAGACTTATTCATGATAAAAACTCTCAGCTAAGTAGGAATAGAGGGAATAACCTCAATTTAATAAAGAGCATTTATAAAAAGACTGCTTTTAACACATTTAATGATGAAAGACTAAATGCTATTCTCTAAGATCAAGAACAAGGCCGGGATATCTACTCTTACTGTTCTTATTCAACATACTACTGGAAGTCCTAACTACTGCAATAAGGCATGGATGGATATTTGAATAGACAACCAGGAAGTGGGAGAACAAGGGGGTGGGTGGAGAGGGAGAAAGAGAAAGAAAGACACAGATCAGACCTAAAAAGTAAACTGTCTCTATCTATAGATGACATGATTGTATGTACAGGAAATCCCCAGGAATCTATTTTTTAAAAATCTTCCATAACTAATAAAAGAGCTCAACAAGGTCACAGGGCAAGATAAACACCCCCCAAAAAAATCAATCACATTTTTATACACTACCAATAAAATGCAGTAATTGCAATTAAAAATACAACACACAAAAAAATCACTCCAGAGAAAATAAAATATATAGGATACATTTAAACATATGTATAGGATCTATATGCTGATACATACAACATGGATGAATTAAAAACATTATGCTGAATGAAAGAAGCCTTACCTAAAAGAGTACATACTGTATGATTCCATTTACATGAAACGTTAGAAAAAACAAAACTGACTCAGCATGGAAAAAAGTCAAGAGTAGTTGCCTCAAAGGGGCATGAGGAAACTTTCTGGGTCGATGGAAACATTTTATATCTTGATAAGGGCTTGTATTATACAAGCGTACACATATCAAAACTCACTGAATATACAGTTAAGATTTATGCATTTCATTGTATGCAAATTTTACTGTAAAGGAAAAAAGCTGTAAACAAATATTGAACTTGGCTTAATGACACACATGCTGAAGTATTTAGGAGGAAATGCATTGATGACTGCAGTTTACTCTGAAATCATCAAAAATGAAGGGGAAGGAGGAACAAATAAATGAAAAGCTATGTGATAAAGCAAATGTAGTAAATTGTTAATGTTGTATGAGTGTTCACTGTAAAATTCTTCCAGTTCTGCTGTATGTTTGACAATTTTCATAACAAAATGTTTGGGAGACATCAAAATGGATACTGGCAGATAAAAAATGTTTTTGTTATGAAATATTTTTCTTGAGACTCTCTTACATGTTCCTTGCTTGATTACATGCACACACACACACACACACACACACAAATTTATGCTATGCTATTCAAAAGTAAACCCTCATGAAAGCTGTTTCATTTAAAATGCTTTTAGCAGCAAGTAGCAACAAGGACAAAACCCAACTCGCAATGGCTAATGGGACTTATCTCACCTGACTAGTGTAAAGGCAGAGTGCTTCTAAAATTAATTTTCAGTGACTCAGCTATATCATCAAGGACTATGATTCTGCCCATCTTTATATTTTGCCATTACCCAAATGATTTTCCTTAGGTTTTTCACCCCTTGGCTACTTTAGTTGCAGGCATTAAGGACAAGAAGTACCTTTTCTCATTGGCCATAACATGCCAACTCCTAAACCAGTCACTGGCAGGGCAAGTGACTAGACCTTTATTAGTGGTTAACACCTATCAGGATTTACCTGACTCACATTGGTGGCAGGTAGACTCTAAGACACACATCAGGGCTCTTTCAACATGGAATAAGGAAGGGAATGTATACCAAAAGTAATAAATATCTATAGTCAAAACACACTGAAAATGGAAACAAGTATATACGCATTTGAGAGGAGGTACATACAAGGTGGAGCAAAAGCAGGTTTACAGTTGCCCATATGGAAAGTACAATAATTAATAAGTAATAATACAAGAATAAACTTTGTGCTTTGCATACTCATAACTGTAAACCTACCTTTGTCCTACCCTGTATAACATGCACATCTTCCCAAAGGAGCAGAATTGAAAATGTGCAAGATGCTGCTTTCTTCATGTGGGCCGGTTATACACTTCTCTTTTACTGACTATGATGGGTTCTGCAATCTTACTATGATTTAAATATTGTTCTAATCCCTTTTATGCATTGACTAACTTAATCTTAGGTATAATTTTATGAGGGAAGTACTCTTACCATCAACCTTTTGTAGTTAAAGAAACTGAGTTGGCAAGAGGTTAAGTAACTTGCCTAAAGTCACATACTAGGTAAAAAGCAGAGCCACTATTTGAACCTAGATGATCTGTCTCTTTAACACACATTATATTACCTTTAAAAGGCTGTGAGTTCACCCTAGCCAGGTTGCTCAGTTGGCTGGAGCATCATCCCCATACACCAAAGAGTTGCATGTTCGATCCCCCCAATCAGGGCACAAACCTAGGTTGCAGGTTCGATCCTCAGTTGGGAGGCAACCAGTCAATGTTTCTCTCTCACATCAATGTTTCTCTCTCTCTTTCCCTCCCACCCTCCTCCCCCTTCACCCTGCCCTTCTCTCTTCCTCTCTCTTGAATCAGTGAAAATATCCTGTGAGGTGAGGATTTAAAAAAAAGAATGCGGGTTCTGTAGAACTGCATGAATTATGATAATATATTCCTTAACTTCAAAACTTCAGATTTTAATCTTCCTATCCCACCTAAGTTACAAAGCTACCCAAAATCACAGTACCCATTTTAAACACACAAGTATATTCTGATTATTTGGTAGAACATTTAAAAAATATAGAAATATTTGTTGAATGGGAAAATAGAATTTTAAAAACTGCTGTGAATGTTCTAATATTAGTATTTTTGTACTTCAGAAATCACTGTAATAGATTAAGTTGACTAATATGAAAAGTTGTTTAAATATTAATTAGAAAAGAGATGTTTTAAAGTATGAGTTTTTAGGCTATCCCATGCATATTAGAAATATTTATCTAGAATACTTTGTAGCTAATCAAACCAAAAAGCTATCTGAAATAGTGATTAGTATTTTATTATACAACATGAGAAGCTGAATTGGGCAATTTCATAGGAGGTGTATTATGAGTCTGAAAGACAATAAAGTACCCAGTTACAGTTTTGGCTGCTGGACATATGCCTGCTGTACGAACTGTGTCCCTAAATCTATTCAGGGTCAAGAATTGAAGAGGCCTGACCAATACAAAGCCCATCTTGTAAAACTACAGCCTGAAGCAAGCACTTTAAAAAAAGCATGACACTTTCTAAAGGTTATAAAGAGTAAATAAACCATCAAATTACTCCTCTTTTATTGTTTTTGTAAAACACTTAAATCCTTGTAGTCCTAAGGCAGCTAATAAAAAATAAACACTTTTAAGGTTTGATATTCTTGGATACTTTATTGAAGTTACAGATGGGATTTTCTTATCAAATTTAATATATTTTTAATATTGTCAATTTAATAAGAATTTTTATTAATAACTTTTGAAAGCTGCTTGAAGAATGCATGGAAGATTAAAATGAAAAGTTCCCTCAAGAAGTAAATAATTTTTAATAGAAAGCATGAAATTAAATTAAAAGCCTAATATAGTAGAAGTATCTTATGTAACCTTTCAGCAATGTGGATAAGACCCATTTTATCAGCCTTCCATGTAGTATAAATACATACATTCTACAAATCATTATAATTACAAAAGTATGATTCCACTCATAGCATAATTAATTTTATGGAGCACTGAAATGCTACTTCACCACATATTATACCGTTAATTATCCAGTTTTCTTTCATAATTTCCTTAGCAAATCACTGGCATTGTAGAATACCCAATTTCCACTGGCTTTTATTTATCGCTAATTAAAAATCCAAGATTTACTTCTGTTTATATATTTAATAAATTTAAAGTTCTCAGAACTCCCATAATACTTTCTTCATAATCCTATTATGATCCATAATATATACTATGTGAGAGCGTAGTAATCAATTTGTATGGTATGCTGTGAGTATTAAAATTTAAACTTTCTTGGGGCAAGATTTAGTAGTTTTTCAAAGGTTATCAACTAAATGCATATATTAAAGTTTGAAAGTTCTGTGGTAGAAGTCTTTCATTCTCACTGTAAAGATGATCTGGTTTTGTTTAAAAACTTTCAACCCACTTCCAATATATAGAATCTAATAGATTTTACATTAATCAAAGTCTTGATTTTTAGTTTCTCTTTAATAATTGGAAGAGCTGATAGTACAGGTTCCATTTTTCTATATGGCAATAATTTTCTGAAGCTGAATGAAAGAGATAGGTTGAACTAAAGACACAGGCTCTCCAGTTCAACACAATTCCTACTCTATTCACATCACAAAGAAGATGACTTGGTAGTCCTTCTGCTATTGTTCATCCCTACTCATCAGTTATTCTATATATTTATCTAATAAGGGAATTTACCAGAAATGGTGTCTAACTTCTAAAAAGAACATATTATGAATTCAATATAAACTTCCTTGTTGATTCAGATTATCTGTAAATCATTATTAATTTAAAACATTCTATTTTTTCAAATATTATAATTACCAATTTAAGTCCATAAGGGAAAAAATGAGTAACATCCCTCTCTATTTTGTTAATTCCAGCATAGTTAAGTAATGAAATATAGCTTACTTGGGTAATAAAGTCTTATTTTTTTTACTTTATTTTATTGCCTATTGTGTTTGCTTCTTTAAAGAAACTCCACTAACCATTTCAGTATGATCCAATTTTATGTTGACTGTATTATTTATTCCAGTTATTTATTAAATATATTAATAGAAGAGCATTAGTCAAGGAATAGAGAGATCAGAATATTAGTCTCTTAAAATCTCTGGGTTTCAGGTTGGACTGAAGTCATCTCAGGTCACACTTCCACCTCTAAATTCTACAATTTCATGATCCTGCAAAAAAAGATTGATCATGTACAATACATCTCTAAGATCATATAGATAAGGAAAGCAAAGACAGATGATCTTGACAATCACCATTTGCCAGTCCACTAGGTGCTAGGAAAGTGAGGCAGTCTTGTGAGGACTGACTTAGTGTTCAGGACCCACCAAAGAAGACGGATTTTAGAAATACCCGAGAATTTTAGTTGGAAGCCCAAAGAGCTATACTCTTGGAGTAGAGGGTAGAAATAAACTAGCCCTCACAAAGATGGAAACTGAGCCTCCAGTTACCTCGAACTCTGATAGGTAAGATGATCTGCCCATCCTAACTTCCATAAGCAAAAGTAACTTTCTCTAGAGGAAGACAGCATCCAAAGCCTCAAGTTCTCTTTGCAATTTTTCATGCACAAAGTCAGTCATTCAATCAAAATTCACCCTACACCCCCAAAAATATGGGCAAATAACAAAAAACCAAGAGAAAAAAAACAGATACTAGAAATCGATCTACAAGTCCAGATATTAGAGCTTATGGATACAGACTTCGAGATACATGAAACTAATATGCTCAAAAAATATACAAGATAGATTTCAGCAAAGAACTGAAAATTATAAAAGAACCAAACAGAAATTTTAGAACCAAAAAATAAAAGACATAAAATTAAGAACTCAATAGATCGACTTTATCAGCAGATTAGATAAACAGAAGAGAATATTAGTGAACTAAAAGTACAAAAGAAAATAACCAAACGAAAACATGAGAAGGAAAATGCAGACAGAAAATCAGTAATGATATAGGAAGCTTAAACAAGATTGACAAGGTTAACCAAATTCATATTCATAGAACACTACACCCAAGAAATAGAGAACACACATTATTTTCAAGTTCATTTATGTTGGAATATTTACTAAAATTGATTATATGCTTGGCTAGAAAGCGAAGCTCCACAAATACTAAGTGGCTGAAATAATAAAGAGCATATTATCTGATATAATAGAATTATGCTAGATATCATTTTTTTACAAGTTAACAAAAAATAAAATTCTAAAATATTTGTAAAAGTAGTAGTACACTTCTAAATAACTCATGGGTCGAAAAAGAAATTACAATGAAAATTAGAAAACAATTTGAAATGAATGATAATGAAGATAAAATATTTAAAAATTAGTGGGATCCAGCTAAAGCCATGCTGAGAGGTTTATAGCCTTAAATGCTTTATATTGGAAGAGAAAAAAGTTAAAATTAATTAACAAATATCCAGCTCCGAAAGTTCAAAACAAAAAAAAAACCCCAGAAAATTAAATAAAATGAGGAAGTAATACAGATAAAAGAAATCAATAAAACAAACACACAACAGAATCAGAAAAGCCAAAGTTTAATTTGTTGACAATACTAACACGGTTGATAAACCCCCATGACCCAAAACTCCTACTCATTCATCATGTCTCTGTATGAGTTATTTCAAATCATATACTGTTTTATTCTTATTGTCTGGGGTTTTTTTTTTAAGATTTTATTTATTTATCTTTAGAGAGAGGGAAAGGGAAGGAGAAAAAGAGGGGGAGAATCATCGATGTGGGAGAGAAACATCAATTAGTTGCGTCTTACGAGCCCCCAACCAGGGAGCTGGCCCACCACCCAGGCACATGCCTGGCTGGGAATCAAATGGGTGACCTTTCACTCTGTGGGACGACGCCCAACCCACTGAGCCATACCAGTCAGGGTTACTGTCTGGTTTTTATATTGGAGCTCATCACATAGCATTTCCTGGCATGCCTAATACTTTGTTATTTTTCATTTTTATTATAATACAAACTCAAATGTATAGAAAAGGTATAAGGACACTACAAAGGAATGTCTCTGTGGTAGCCATGGATAATGATTTGATATGTTTCCCTCCAGAACTATTTTATGTGGCTACACATATTTTATGTTTTTAACAACTTGCATTTTTCATTTAACAATATCTAGCTCCAAAACATACTAATTTCAGTTACTTTGGTTTACTTAAACACCACTAGTTCCCCAAAAACATGGTTCAAATTTCAATTACCATGGTGCATTATTGAGAGTAATTGCACAAATTCCACTGCTAACTCTTCAAATCACAAACCACTACATAAATAACATACGTGCATCATGATCAGTGATCAATCATGTTACTTCTTTAACAGTTTATCAATGACTGGTCACTATGTATCTGTTATTCAGTCTACACAAAGGCAGTAAGCATGTAAAGGTGTGTTCCTTTCCTGTCTCACAGTGATAAAACCACATAACATTTTACAAAAACAAATAATCGAAAAAAGGGAATTGACCAACAAAGATGAAAATGCAGAAAAAGAAAAAAAGGAGGGAGAGAATAAAATTGGAAGTGAAATTAAAGGAGTTCTCACAGAGATCTGATAAAACTGAAAATGCAAAGGATAAAGTGTGGGAAGGTGATCGAAATTTGAACACTAGTGTTATCAACTGCAAAGGTAGAGAAATGATACTCACTCTGTATTGCAAGGTACACAAGAGTAAGGCAACCACTGTTCAAACTATCTTGATACATTTTTTCACAAAGAAATAAAACATTAATTCTCAATGTGTCTAATATTTTAAATTGCAGTGTCCTAAATAATTATTTTTCATTTTCCTTCCCATTTAGAAGGGGGTATTAACGTTTTCACAACTATTTTTAAGTCACAGAAAAATCGTAAGTTTTACCATTGATTATTAAGATTGTTTTGCATGTTATCAACTTCCAGGGTCATTTTTGTGGTCCCGTATTACCATATACCATGTGCAAATGTTAGTATATATGAGCCTACCTTACTCTTTTAAGAGCTGCATAAATTCCACAAACCTGATTCAGTCACCAAATTTTACATATGAGACCACTCCAAAACTTACTGATTTAAAATAATTCATTATGTTTCACGATTCTGTACACTGACTGAGTTCAGCTGGGCAGTTCTGCTCCACATGCTACAGATCAGGTTACTCATGCAGATGCACTCATTTGATAGCTTGTCTGGGGCTGGAAAGACCATGATATTCTCTTATTCCCCCTGTAGGCTTTCATCATTAAGTAATCTATTCTAAGCCCATGGCATGGCAGCTGGCTTCCAAGAGGGTATGTTCCAAGAGAACAAGCCCTAATGTGCAAGTACTTATCAAGCTTTTGCTTCTATCAAGCTTGTGAATAATCTGTTTATGAAAGTAAGTCACATGATTAGAGCTAAATTAATGTGGGAGTAATCTACTCAAGGGACTGAATACTGAGAAGTATGGTTTTATTGGTAGCAACTAATGTAACAGGATTGCTTATTTATTTAATGCCTTTTTAAAAGATATTTATTTATTTATTTTTAGAGAGAGGGGAAGAGGGGGAGAAAACGAGGGAGAGAAACATCGAAGTGAGAGAGGAACACCCTACGTACCCTGACCAGGGACTGAACCCATAACCCAGGCATGTGCCCTGACCAGAAACTGAACTTGCGACCTTTAGCTTTGAGACACAATGCCCAATCAACTGAGCCAAACCAGTCAGGACTTACTAATGCCTTTTGATAGACATTAAGAGTGTTATAATATTTTCTATTAAAACAATGTAGCAAATATTGTAGAAAAATCTTTGTCCAATTAAGCCCACACAAAAATTATTCTAGATAAACATATAAACTGTTAATTATCAGGAAATTCTACATTTTTAATTTAGACAGATAAAACTCAATTTCAATTTATCATCTGTACTAATTTACATTAATAAGGAAAGGATATAACACTACTCATTCCTGAAAAATAATGCAAAAACTAGGAATTATTCATCTTTTTAATATTTTTCCAATAATTTGCATTTATTTTATCAATAGCAGAGTTAAGCATATTTTTACATATTTTATGATTATTGTATTCTTTCCATTTTTCTATTGGTTTGTTTTGATTTGTAGAAATGATTTGTTAGTAAATCATTAGTCCTTTTCCATTTTGCATTTGCAAATATATTCTCACACTTGTTTAACTTTGTTTATGATAGCTTTAATCCCATAGAAACGAATAATTTGTATAGTATCATATCTAGCCATCTTTTCCTTAAGAAAAGGTAATCTCTATTCCCAAAACAATAAAATTATTTCTTGCAGTTTCTAGTATTTGTATATTTTTTCTTTGCATTTTTTTCTCCTAAATTTTATTTTTGTGTATGAAGTGTATATGAATTGTCTAAGTGCCACTTACTGACTTCCTTCCTTTCACCCGCTGGATTAATTTCTTTTACTGATCTATTCAGACCTGCAACAAAGTCATATTTTTTATTATTGTAGCACTGCAGCATCTTTTAATATCTGACAGAGCAAGAAGTAATTCACTCTTGAAATTTTGTCTATATTTATACTTTCTAATTTTATTGAGGTATAATTGACATACAACAGTGTATTAGTTTAGGGTATATAGCACAATTTAATATATGCATATATTCAGACATTTTTCTTATATATAACTTTAGAATCATCCTGCCAAATTCTAAAAAACATCACACTGTGTTTTTACTGGCATGGAGCTAAATTTTTGGATCCTGTCTTACTTCGTCTGTTCAGGCTGCTAAAACAAAATGCCATAAACTAGGTTGCTTATAAACGACAGAAACTTATTTCTCATGGTTCTGGAGGCTGTAGGTCTAAGATCAGGGTGCCCACATGGTGAGGCTCTGTGTCTGGTGAGAGCAGCTTCCCAGTTCAGAACCCTGAATGGCAAAGAGGGCTAGAACTCTATTGGGCCTCATGACCTAATCACCTCCCAAAGGCCCCACCTCCTAATTCTATCACATTGGACATAAGGTTTCAACATATGTATTTTGGGGACGCACAAACATTCAGACCATAGCAGATCCTTTGAAGAAACCTCTAGAAATGAAAATGTAATCATTATATATTAAAAGCTCTCAACAAGGTTAGACAGTAGGCAAAAACATCTGAAAAGACAATTAGGAAACAATAAAATGAATTACGCATGCAATAAAGGAGCAAATAGATGAAAAAATATAAAGGCGTTAACGGTCATAAAAGACAGAATGATATGATCCAATATGCTATCTAATAGGAGTTCCAGAACACAGTAATAAGGAAGAGGCAATGCTCAAAAATATTGCAGCTAAAAATTTTCCTAAGATTCAGGAACCAAAATGAGTCCGAAGAAACATAAATATATTCACAACCAGACTCATTAAAACTGGAGGTCATTAAAGACAAAGAGAAGATCTTAGGAACAAATAGAAATAATGAATTATGTGTAGAACAATTACACTAACACCAAATTTCTCAATAGCAACAAAAGAATTCCATAGCTTTAAAGTACTGACAGAACATAAATGTCAATTTATAATTCCTCAGAAAAATAAAGACACTTTCTGGTACCAAAAAAAAAAAAAAAAAAGCCCTGAGTTTACCATTAACAGACCTTTCAGTATTAAAAATAATTAGAAAAATGTGGACTATCCAGGCCAGTATCTGGAACACACAGGAGATAGCTTCGATGTTTTTACCAATATAAATAAAGCTCAGAAGACAGCTAAGACCTAAAATTACTCTTTTTTAAGTCCATTTGAAATATCAAGCCCAAGATAAACAATTACATATTTTCTCTCTATTATTTAGGAAGATTACAAACACTAATATTATTCATTTACTATTACCCTGGAAATTTAATATGCCTAAGTAACTAAACAAAGTCTTTAATTGGTCAGTATCTTTACCTCCTAAACAATGCAAGGATCTAAGAATCAAGCCCATTCAAGCTCATCAATAATTGTTTCAATATTTTAGCTTCTACCTTTTTTAGCTTAACAAATTAAATATAATTATTAGTATTGACTGGATCTTAAAATATTTTGCTTTCTTTTTTGAATGTTAAGTAAAAATATCTCTTCATAACTACTAAGGGGAAATAATAAAAATTTTCAATGAACACTGGGAGATCAGGGAAGACATGTAAGGTAATGAACATCTCTCATAAGCAGCTCCCAAATAAGATCTATTCTTACTTAGCTGTGTGGTATATGCCTGCACAACATTTTGTACAAAAATTTCACAGTAGCTTTATTCATAATAGTCAACTGGAAATCACACCAATAGGTTAATGAAAGGAACAAACTGTGTTACATTTATACAGCAGAATACTAATCAATGATAAAAAAAAAAGGACAAACTACCGATGTGTTCAACAACATGAATGAATCTCAAAATTATTAAGCTGCATAAAAGAAAACTTACACAAAAGAAAAGCATGACATGATTCCATTTATATGCATTTCTAGAACAGAGGTAAATTAATCCATGGTGAAAAAATAAGAACAGGTGCCTCTGGATGGATAAAGCTGGGAAATAAGTGAGAACAGACATGAAGAAACTTTCTGTGGGTAAAATTAATGTTCTATATCTTGACAAGGGTTTGGGTTACACAACTGTATGCATTTACTAAAACTCATGAAATGGTGCACTTAAGAACTATATATTTCACTGTATTTTATGTTGAAAGAAAAATACATAAAGAAATATTGAACTCTAGTTAATAATATGCACACTGAAGAACGCTAATTTTAAACTTACATGGAACTGCATCAAAAAATAAGACCAAATAGAGCAAGATATATACAAGATCAAGTATAGAATCTGGGTGGTGGGTGTATTAGATTTCCAATTGCTGTTAACAAATTACAACAAATTTATTGTCTTAAAACAACTCAAATTTAATTCAGTTACAATTCTAGATCAAAAGTCTACAATTTTTTTTTAATCCTCACCAAAGGACATTTTTTCATTGCTTTGAGAGAGAGAGAGAGAGAGAGAGAGAGAGAGAAACATTAATCGGGATGCCATTATTCTGCTTACCATAGGGGGTATGCAGTGTTCACTGTGAAAGTCTTTTAACTATTATGTATTTTTAGAATTTTCCTAATATGGGGGTAAAAATTAAAATCCAACAATATGGATAAAGTGTTATCATTATGGTCAATGTGAAAATCAATGATTATCTTTTCCAATAAAAGACAAACTGTATCCCCTTTTTAAGAATAAAGTTCTCCTTTCAATGATGAATGTTATTAAAAGTAGTATATGCACCTGCACCTGGTTATTTAAAATACTGTTCCTATTGCTACGCTGAAATTTTTCAAGAGATTTTTACAGGAAGCTTATTTTTCAAGTTAGAAATATACACACTAAAATATAATGTCTGAAATATAATGAAACAGAATATAAAGTTTTAAACAGTTACCTAAACTTGTTTTACTTAGAAAAGATATATCATTTTAAGCTAATTTTACAAACACTAGTTCTTTTTAATGCTTATCCAGATCTCCTTTTTCAGCAGGATTTCTTCTTTGTTAAATAGACTTTTGTTATTTTGCCAATAAGTAACTTTAGACAGGATGAATATAATGATTAAATTTTCTTATTATAACAACAAATTTCAATATTTTTAAATCCTAGAACAAGGTTTACACACTGAAAATGTTTCAAATCTTTTTTCCCCTCACTTTTAGCTCATTTTCAGGAAGTCACCAAATTCTACTGATTCTTCTTCCTGTCTATATTGTTCTATCTTCACTCAGAAGTCCTAGTGACCTCATCCCTAGATTATTACAACAGTTTGAGTTTATTTTCTTCTCTTTAAAATTTACCAACTCCCAACTGTCTTAGAGTGTTGACAATATACTCTTTAAATTTATATCCAGAGAATCTCAGAAATGAAATGCTTTTAAGGAGTTTTAAACAATATAGATCTCCTGCTGAAATAAAACATCTTTTATAATTTTATATTAAATCTCTCCTTTCTAAAAATCTCAGGGTTATCACTCTAAAACTATTCTATTCTTTAAACTCTGAATACTTACTACATACATTTATTTTGTCACTTAAACATATATTGCCTTGTTTCATTCTTTAATCATTTCAAAGCCACACCCAACTCATAACCTTAACAAAAACATAATCTCCTGAAATTTTTTTCTGTTGTGACACCAAGTATCAGCCATGGTGTCTAACTATAGCGATATCTATGCATTCCAAGGTACTCAATAAATATTAGCTGATTTATCAAGTATTTAACAATTTGAAAAATCTGTTATATTTTTTGCATTAGTTTATAAATTCTCCTTTCCTATTCCCTGTTGTCAACCAAAGCTACTCTTTTCTCTTTTGCTTCATTACTTGGACTGTATCTCATCTTTCTAAATAAGAGGTTATTTTGTTAGGTCTTTTTTCTTTTTGGTTAAACCAAAAAAACTGGACAAATCAAGTTCTCTGATTAAAAAAGTATTTGAAAAAGGTACTTACTCTTCTCATACGTAATTCTTCTAATGCTTCCAGTAAACTTGTTTTGAAATCTAGCAACTGAATAGAAAACAATGTCTCTGAAGAACTTCGAAGGGCAAATGCAGATAAAGATGAGTCATTCTCCATGTTAACATTTACTTCCTGTAATATAAAAAGGTTTTGACTGTTTAAAAAAAAAGGCATTTATGTAGGTTTTTCAAGCAAAAGTACAGTTACCATAAAAATGTAACAACCTGTATCCCATAATCCTCCAGGTTTAACAGTGAGTAAGTTTTGTCATTACTCCACTCTGATATTGATACACAAAGCACTTAGCAAAAAATGACTGAATTTTGTTTCTCTGTGGCTGAGGCTGCCTGTTACCCCGGTACCCTCAAGGGCTAAATTTTATGACCCTAACACTCCTCTCCTAAACGCTAGGTTCCTAATGTTGCAGGCATGGCTTGGCCCTTCACTAATTGTTTTACACCAAGGCTGAGAGAAACATTGTGCCTCCTAAACTTCACAGTGATATAAAGGACTTTGTAAGGATGATGTGAATACTAATTAATAGCAATGCAATCTTTAAACCGAACAAAATTGGAAGAGGACTGGGTAACTCCCTTTCTTTAAAAACCAAGACACTTAACTATCTTTTTCAACTCAGAAAATGCATGAGTTAGGCAGCAAAAACTTTTCAACTTGCATTTTAATAATTATCAAATCACAAGTATTTGCAAAGAAATATACAGGGAGTCATACACCATTCGCTCAGCCTCTCCCAATCTTAAGATCTTGTATAAAATAGTACAAAATAAAAACTGTGTATCTGAAACTGGTACAATCCAAAAAGCTTATAAAATTAAAGCTGAAAAATTTAAAAACACTTATTAATTCAGATAAAAATAAGTTCATGAAATCCTAACATTAAATAATTTTATTAAAAATAACATTTTCCTAAACAAAAAAATAGCAATAAAAATGGCATTGTTTTGTACTTGCAAAGCTCCTTCACACATGGTCTAAAAGGAAACTGGATTCAGTATGTTACAATATCATATTATTCTGTTTATAAAAAACTCTACTGTATTCTAATAAGAAAATGAAGAATAGAAATAACACTGTCATATTATTATGAAAAGATTTTTACCTTACAGACCCCCTGAAATGATCCTCCCACTCTTTGAGAATCCCTGATGTAAACTGACCATTGAGTCATCCAAAAGTTATAAGTATATCAGAAAAATGAAAGGAAGGAAAGCGGTAGTGATTGTGGGTGATATAAGTGAAATAATTACTATAACAGGATGTAAAAAAAATACAGTAAAAATGTATACATCAAGAAATAGAATTACATTACAGATGACCATTGAACAACACCGGTTTGAACTGCACAGGTCCACTTACACTCAGATTTTTTTTCAGTAAATACCTGTACTGTTCTCAACCCACAGTTCAAAGTCTATAGAAGTAGAGAACCAACTGTATGCATTGATCTACACTATTTTATGTAGGATACTTGAGCATGTAAGTGGATTTTAGTATCCTTAGGCTGTCCTGAAACAAGATACTGAGGGACAGGTGCTTGTAGTTAAGTTTTGGGGGAGTCGAAAGTTACATGCAGATTTTTAACTGCATGGGGCTAAGTACCCATAACCCTTGCATTGCTCAAGGGTTAACTGTTTTTAGATATATAAAGGTATATACCAGAAGAAACAGGCAAAGCAATTAAATATCGCTGACTCTGGAACACAGGAATGGGGAAATAGAGGTCATGTGATTGCTGTTTTTCAACGTGTGCTTATCAGCCCTATTTTTTTTTAACCAAAAGCAAATAGTGCTTTGATTAAAATAAAAAATTAGCAAAATAAAGCAAAGAAAGAAAATTAAACAGGACAGAACCTTGCCCTCAGGGTATTCTAATACAAGAGTTGTCTTGTACAGCTAATAATTACGGTAAACATATATAGATACACATAGGTATAACAGATACACAAATATATAGGAGTACACAGAATTAGAATTCTTTTGGCAGCAGACAATATAAAGTCTGACTGAAACAAGCTTAAACAAGAAGAGCACTTATTATTTTACATATGGAAGTACAGAAGTTGGGTAGACTCCTGGTGTGACATAACTGGTGCCTAAACAATGTTATCAAGGACCAAGGTTCTCTTTGCCACATCTACTGAGAGAATGAAGACCATTCTCAGCAATCAGACTGTCAACACTCGAGAAAATGTCATCACTCTGAAGGGACACAGTTATTTTGATGCATTCCAGAGGCACCCTGCAGGGGGACTTCAATGACATCAATGTAGAACTCTGTCTCCTTGGAGAGAAAAAGAAGAGGCTCGGGGTTGATAAATGATGGGGAAACAGAAAGGCACTCGCTACCATCAGCACTATCTGCAGTCATGTACTGACCATGATCAAAGGTGTTACACTGGGCTTCCCTTACAAGATGAAGTCTGTGTATGCTCACTTCCCTATCAACATTGTTATTCAGGAGAACAGTTCTCTTATGGAAATCAGAAACTTCTTAAGTGAGAAATACATCCGTGGGGTTCTGATGAGATCAGGTATTGCTTGTTCAGTATCTCAAGCCAAGAAAGACAAACTGATTCTTGAAGGGAACAGTACTGAACTGGTATCAAATTCAGCTGCTTTGATTCAGCAAGCCACAAGTTAAAAACAAGGATATGAGGAAATTTTGGGGTGGCATCCATGTTTCTGAAATAGGAACAGTTTACTAGACTCATGAAAAAGATCCAAGTTGTCCAGCTACAGAAGTAGCAAGATGCCAGATGATTCCTCAGACTTGTCTGTAATATTTTAAAGATGCAACAAAAGACACACATTGATCTTGGGGAAAGAAAGGGCCAAGGTTCTTCCCTCATCACTATACTCTGCCATTCGCGCTGCCCTCAAGCTGACTCCCCTTGGGGTCAAGATGGCTTCAGCAATTCCAGGTGTTAAGACTAGACCAAACAATATACAGCACAAGCAAGGGCTCATTTCCTCCTGCAACGCTTTCTTAGGAGAAGAAAAACTTTCTCAGAAGCCGCCCATCAGAATACACTTCCCTTCAGATCTCTTTGGGTAGGACTGAGTTGGTCACCTATTGCACTGGCCAAAAAGTTTGTTTAGTTTTTTCCATATGATGGCTCTGGTAGTGCTTAGTTGTCTTTAGCTTCATTTGAAACAACTTTGTTAGAATGTATTGTGACAGCTGTCATATCAGCTTGCATTTTTTTTAAAAACTTATCAAAATTGGTGATTTTTTGTGCAGTCATTTTAATATTGAAGATGGAAGAAAATAAGCAACATATTCAGCACATTAAGCTTTATTACCTGAAGAAAGGTAAAAACGCAACTGAAACGCAAAAAAGATTTGTGCACTGTATAGAGAAGGGGCTGTGACTGATCAAATGTGTCAAAAGTGGTTTGCGAAGTTTCTTGGTACTACTGACATTTCTTCCAAATAATTCTTTGCTGTGGGGGCTGTCTTATGCATTAGAAGATTTTTAGCAGCACCCTGGCCTCTACCCACTAGAAGCCGATAGCAGAAGATGGTTGATATACTCAAAATATCCAAATCAATAAAGTTATTGGTGAAAATGAAATATGTCTTTTATTTTATGGAAAAAAACTAAACTGACTTTTTGGCCAACCCAATACTTACAAACCAGTCAGTAGCAACAGTAATGGAGCTACCCTAATTGGTTTAGTTTACTTTTCTGTGGTGAAAATTAACTGCAATGCCTCCAGATATAAGATATATTTTAAGGTAGTTACATATTACTATGGTTGCTCAGCAAAACAAAAGAGCCACTCTGTTTAGACCAAAATGACTTCTTGGAAGAAGAGGTATTCCACTGGAGCCTTGAAGGGTAATATGTTGACAGATCAAAATGGAAGTAGAGGTACACTCAGAGGAGGGCTGTTTTCCATTTCTGAATTTTCAAACACACCAAATGATTTGAGTCATCACTTTTCCACATCGTTCTCTCTGCTGTTCCAACCTGGCCTGATTAGCTGGATGTACCACCACTGTGCTACATTTTTTCCACTGACATTTTCTTGTGCCAGAACCTCTGTTTCCTGGCTCCTGTGCCTTTTTTTTGTTTTTTCCTCGTTTTGATGAAGAGTAGTCGCAAACAGTTTCTTATGGAAAAGTGAATGGGAGGCAAATTTTTTTAATGTAGGCATGTCTGCAAATTACATTATTCCAACCTCATACTTAATTGATAGCTTGGCCTCAGCTGTGGGAAAATTTGCCTATACTATTTCTTTAATAGTATCCTTCCCATCTTCTCTGTTCTCTTTCTGGAACTCCTTTTAGTAGGACATTGGATCACGTACATTTACCACCTAATTTTCTCCTCTCTCCTAATTTCCATTTTATTGTACTTTTGTTCCACATTCAGAGAGATCTCCTCCCTTTTATTTTCCATTCTGTGGAAATTTTTCATGTTTTCACAGTCCAAGAGTTCTTTCATGTTATATGATTGTAATTTTTTAATAGTATCCTGTTTTAGTTTTATGAACATAAGAACCTCTCTTATCTGGTGATTATATATTGTGTGTGTATTGTTAATATATTGTTTAATGACCACAAATTCTTCCCTTTCAGTATCCATGCCTCTCTGCAATAATACATTCTTACTCTTTCCCACCCAGATATGGGGTATATTTCTTCACCATTTTGAATCTAGTTTAGCTTTATAACTTGCTTTCATCAATAGAATGTGGCAGAATCGACACTGTATGAGTTCCAGAGTTCAGGCTTTAGTAAGTCTAGTAGTTTCTGCCTTTGAACTCTTAGTTTGCTCCCCAGAGATCACCAAGCTGTGAAAAAGTCTGAGATGAGATTCCATGTGAAGAAAGGGATGCAGGAGTTCCAGTTTTTCCAGCTGAGCTCAGCCTCAATCAAACCCACCAAATGAATACAATACACTTGTATGAAAGAGCTTACATGAAACCAGAAGATAAATATTCCAGTCAATCCACAAAATTGTGAGGAAAAAATAAATTATTGTTGTTTCAAGCCACTAAATTCTGGGTGTTCTGTTACTCAGCAATACGTAATTAATAGAGAAATCAATAATGAAAATGAAATGATGTCATACAAACATCTAAAACATGTGGCACTGACTTTGGAACTGCATGGTAAGCAGGGGTTGGAAGAGTGGCAGGAAGACTATGGAAATTAGAAGACAATGAGGAAACACTTACTGAGTCTACAAAGACGGCACAAAATAACTGGCTGAAATATTGTCTGCAAAAACTTGGAAGATAAAAAGCATGTAATTAAAATGTGGATCTAAGGGAATACCCAGTGTTAATGCTGGCCGTGTCAACTGGTTTTTTTACATTTATAGCTGAATATGAAAGGGATGGGAAGAGACAGAAAAAGGAACCGTTCAGGTTCATTAAGTCAAATTTGAAGGAAATATGAAGGGCCCAAGACGTGCAGGGTGGGAAAATAAAATGTTACACATTTCTAGTCTCTCTAATCAAAAAAATTATCACAGTAAGAAATAACTCAAAATAAGTATCAAACCAAGTATCAAATAAGTATGGGAGAAAAGACCTGTGAATGCCTCAGAAAAATGCAAAGCAAACTTACATATAAGAATGTCAAGGGCATTAACTCAGAATAGCCTGATACTTCCCAGGTGGAGAGAATCTGTCTTAAAAAGAATTATGGGTGTGGCTTTGGAGAAAAAACTCACAGGAAACCCAGCAAGTTTTGTGCTCTGTGTTTGGGCTGCTTTTTTCCCTCCTTTAATGGTAATGGTAGGAGCACTGCCAACTTAGACTAAGGACTGAGACTATTCCAAATGAACAGGCCTCTGAGCCAACAAAGTTTTATAGGTAGGAAATAAAACTGCAAGTTACTTAGTCGCAAAAAGAAAATTTCTTGTGGAAAATGAAGAGCCTTTCTAAGAACTGAGCCACGAATCCAGGGGTAGAACCAAGAGAAAAACAATGGACTAGAGGAACACTTTAAGGGAGTAGAATGGAGACTGTAGTGGTGTGTCCCACTCGCCGCCCAGAATGGCTATGAATGTGGCCCAACACAAAATCATAAATTTACTTACAACCTTTTTTTTTTTGCTCATCAGTTTTTGTTAGTGTTTGTGTATTTAATGTGTGGAATGTGTGGCCCAGAGACACCAAAAGGTTGGACACCCCTACAAGAAAAACTCTATATTGTTTTCCTTTATACTACACACAATACTCCACTTCTAATACTTCTGGTCACCAGAGTCATGGGATTTTTCCCCTCATCAAGCATTTCTGCAACACCAGCTGGGTGTCCCACAACTTAACTCCATTCTGACACAGTCTATCTGGAGATAATGTCAAATCCCACAGGATACAGATTTGATCTTACAAGACTGCCTCTGCTACCACTTCAGATACCAATTGCAAGGCCAGGCTGTCACCTGTACTTCTGACCAACTGGCTATAAGTTAGTGGTTTCCTTGACTCTCTCCTCAGGTTCAATTAATTTGTTAGAGCAGCTAGTAGAACTCAGGAAAACAGTTAATTTACTGGAATACCAATTTATTACAAAGAACACTAAAAGATATGGATGCACAGCCAGAGGAAGAGGTACACAGGGGTCCAGAGGGGTCCTGAGCACAGAAGCATCTGTCCGTATAGGGTTTTGAGTGTGTCACCTTCTCAGCACATAGATCATTCTTTTTTTTAAAGATTTTATTTATTTTATTTTTTATTTTTAGAGAGAAGGGAATGCAGGGAGAAAGGGTGGGAGAGAAGCATCAATGTGCAGTTGCTTCTCACACACCCCCTACTGGGGACCTGGCCCACAACCCAGTCATGTGCCCTGACTGAGGAATCAAACCGGCAACCCTTTGGTTCGCAGGTTAGATCATTCTTGTTAACCAACCTAGAAGCTCTCTGAACCTCTGTAGTTCGGGGATTTTTATGGAGGCTTCACTTTGTGGACATGATTGATTACATCATTGGACATTAGTGATGAAGTCAATCTCTAGCCTCTCTCCCCTCCTAGGAGGGCTGGTGGGAGGGAGCACCTGAAAGTTTCAACCTTCTAATCACATGGCTGACTCCCCTGGCATCCCTAGGGGTTTTCCAAAAGTCGCCTCATTAACATAAACTCAGGTGTGGTTGAAAGGAGCACATTATGAATAACGAGACATCTTTCACCTGTGTGGCTCTAGAGCTATTATCAGGAATGGAGAACAAAAGACCAAATACCACAACAAAAGATGTTCCCGCTCCTCTTACTGCTTAGAAATTACCAAAGGTTTTAGGAGCTCTGCTCCTTAAACAGGATGAAAACCAAATATATACTTGTTATAAATCACAGTATCATACAGAACTAATCAGAGAACATTCCATGCCCATGAAAACATGTGCCCACCTTTTCAGAACTGCTATGGAAGTGACTACTAAATGCCCTTCTTTCTCCCCTTTTAAAATTGAAGCATGTACTGTGGTTACCCTGCCTATGTCTCACCACTGTATACTGGATTGGGAGGCAAATAATTTGGTTTTTAGTTCACAGGTCTCTAGATTAAAAGCGGTTATATCTGAGATGCCACAGCCAAGGCACCCCAAACACATTCACACCTGGTACAGGTCAAGCAATGCTGGACTTTGAGCCTGATGCTGTTTGGGGGTGAGATTTTTGCAGTTCTTGGAAGTGGGATGAGCATATTTTGCTGGTGTGAGAAATATAAACTGTGGTATATTACGTAATGCCCACAAATTCTTCCCGCTCTGTTCATCCGAAATGTGATATGGTCACTTCTCCTTACAGAGGTGGAATCTGTCTCTCCACCCTCTTGCAACTTAGATTCCTTAGGATTTTCCTTGACCAAAAGGTCTTGCAGACTTTGCTCTTACAATGCTGCTCTGAGCCTGCCATGCAATACCATGAAGCACAGAATAAAGGACTGCAAAGAGAGGGAGAGCCCAGCCCTCCACCAAATCTGCACGCCGAATGCAGTTGCAAGCATAAGCGTAGGCAAGAACAGCAGAAAAACATCCCATCTGAGGGAAGAATGAAGAAAACAATAAACTGGAATCCTCAAAAATTCCCGGGGGAAATATATAATGATGCAGCCACTTTGAAAAACAGTCAAGTTCCTTAAAACATTAAACACAGAGTTACCATATGAGCCAGTAATTCCACTCCTAGGTACTCAAAAGAACATAGTACCTGAATGTACATAGGCGCATTGTTCAGAATAGCCAAGAAGTGGAAACAATGCAAATGTTCATAATTGATGAACAGTTACTCTGCTGTGCATACAACTACACTTCGAATAATGTTAGTCCTCAAAAATTTCATGATGAACTACACAGAGCAGCTGATCGAAGAAACTATAATCAGGTTCTTAGCATATGCACAGCACTATGCAAATTTCTCGAGAGATGAGCTCACAACCTGGCTGGAGAAACAGACATAGAAACCAACAGTGTCATAAGCACTAAAACAGAAGCATATACAAAGTACCTAAAGAAAATATAGATAAGAAAGCAATTAATTCTATCCACAGGGCTTAAGGAGGGTGCTATAGAAAAGGTATCTGTGCTAGGCCTTAAATATTGTCTGGCAAAGACTATGGGGAAAAAATTAAGCAAAATGACAATTAGATGCTTACATTTTTGTCATTTATATAAAATACATCCATTTACCAATAAAAATGTCTACCAGATATTGCAAATCTAGATGACTTGCCACTCTGCTCTGGGAGCCAGTGTTGCTGTTTTATTCACGTTTGTATCCCCCAGAGCCCAGCATAATATCTGGCACATAAAAGACACTGAAAAAATCTTCAGTTCAAAAACATACTACATTTATTCCCACATACTTGCTGTTCCTTCTGTCCAGAATGTTCTATCTTCAATTTACACAGGATTTCCTTCACATTTTTCAGGCCTCACTCAGCTCGAATGTTAATTCTTCAATATGCACCATACTCCATCACTCTCCAGCACATCATCCTTCTTTATTTTCTTATCCATTATCCAAAATTTTTCTGTTAATTATCTATTAACTTTATTATTTCTCCTCCTTTAAAATGTAAGGTTTGTGAGAGTACTCTCTCCACTGTCCTCACCATACTATGTCTTCAGCACCTAGGACAGGGCCTGATAAACTACGGGAATATCAGAGATTAAACAAATATCTGTTGAATATTAAATTTATTTACTTCATCCCCCTAGTTCTTGAAGGTATTTAGTGACCCTTCCTATAGGCAAATAATCATTCAAAGAGCAACAAATTGGGAATTGGTTAATATTAACACATCTGTTAAAAGGTAATCATGCGATTGCAGACAAACTGCTTAACATGTCTAGATCTACTTTCTTATTTTATCTCTAAATTTATTCCAAAATAAATTTATTCCAGATCCAAAGTTCTACCTAGTGATTACCATGTGAATGATTCCAATGCATCTTTAGTCATCTTGAAAATACTCACTTGCATTTTTCACTTCACATTTAACAAACCAAAATTTGTTCTTTTTCTTCTCCCCAAATCTTTTAAACTTCATTTCTATCAGCAATATGACATATTTGATTTAAATTTCCAGTGAACACTCCTGAAATCTTTTATCTCTTTTTCCTCTCTCTGTCCCATCTCTCCCTCTCTCTTTCTCTCTCACTTTTACTCACCTTTATCCCCTAAAACTAATCTTTAAATAGACATCTTTGTTCCTCCTTCTAATTGGCCCTTCGATTTATTCTGCATCACTACTCCTACTGCTATCTAGTCAGACCTTCATTACCTGAGACATGAATTATAATCACCTTTTCTTGTTATCCCTTTATTTAAATCTTCTCCTCCACTTCAATCTATTCTGCATGTTTTCTCCAGAATTACTTTCCAAAACACCATTTAAAGCTCAGCAATCTCCAAATTCAAGAGGGTTCTTCTACAAATCAAGTCCAAATACACTTCCCTGATTTTTAAGGGTTCCCCATTTATAGTTTCGTCCTCCTTCTCAACTTTAATTTTCTCCTGCACCAAGCAGAGGTCCCGATAAAAGACCAAGATATCCTCTACTATAGTTTCCTTACTGTCTCCTACCTAATTCATGCTAATTCTCACTTCTGTACCTAGAATAATTTTTCAGCTTCCCCTCTAAATTCTATCCATATATTTGTGCCCAACTGTCCATCCTCCAAATACCTACTGCGTGCTTAAATTCAAGACTACAAAGTTTAACAATAATTTACCAGCTGTTCTATGTGTTTTCAATCTGCTTCTCCAAATGAGATGTTTCTTAAAGACAAGAACTCTTCCACATTTGTTTCATTTACCCTCCCATAGCATTTAATTCAGTTTTAGGCACAAAATAAATACTCACTGAATTAACTAGCAATTAGAAAAGCTTATTTTTATACAACTTCTTACATATTACAAGGCAATTTCACCTATATTTTTCCCTTGATCCTTAAATTGCTTCTCTGAGGTTTATAGGGTATTACTTCCTGCACGGTATGGCAGAAAAGATAGTTGAGCTTAAAGCCAGAGGCCTAGAGTTGAATAAAAACTTCACTGCTTTGTAAACTGTGTAACCTTAAGGGGGGGGGAGGCTAATTTTTCTGAGATTCAGTTTCCTAATCTGACAATAAATTCCAAGTTTAAACCAGAAAAAATGCAACAGTCTCATATTTTAAAAGATCAACACTGATGAAGGCTGGAAACATTTTTAAGTGGATTAACAACCCCAATCAGTTAAATTAATAAATAATTGTGAATAGAATATAGGAAAAATCTAAAACTATGTCTAATTTCATTTTCTATACTATCGAGATTTTTTAAAATACTGCACATAATAATGGCAATGCTTTAAGTATTAATATTTTATCAGAAGGCTACATTTCTTTAAATAGAGCTTATCTATTACTTATATCCCAACATATCTCAAGAGATTTAAGGTAGTGATTTCTTTAAGAAGACTGCTATATTTTTTTATTTGTGATTTTTATTACTAAAGAAAGCTAATTTCCATCAGAATGCTCCTATTTTATATAGGGAGTCAATGTTAAAATGTTACTCATTTATCAGAAATACACTTTAAAAGTACATTTATTTAGTGACCTGCTGTGTGTTTCTTGCTACATATAACACTGTTTATCTTTAATGCTCAAGGTTCAAAATCATTAGCCAAATTTGGGGTTAGTATATCTTTATGTTAAGAGTAGAAAATCACATGACTTAACTCTTAACTTTAATAATCAATACTGTTTAAAAAAAACAAACAAAAGCAATGAAATAAATCAATGGTTCTCAAAGTGTGGTTCCCGAACCAACAATATCAGCAACACCTAAGAATTTGTTAGAAATCCATATTTACAGCCCTAATCAAGAACTGGGGGCAGGGTCCAACAATTGTTTTAGCAAGTCCACTTAAAGTGTGGGGACCATGGGTACAAATTAACCAGAGCATGTGAAACTTACTTGGTCACTGAATATTTTTTAAACATGTAAGAAATTTAGATTTAGATCCTGTCTAGGAAAAGATTTTTTTGCTTCCTTGATTTAATTTACCAAATGTTGATTTAAAGCACTAGATGAAAAATTATGAGCACACTGTACTGAGGCCTCCACAATGGAAATGAAAGACTTGGTGACAACTCTAATCTTTTATGTTAAGAATAAGAGAAAATTAATGCTTAGTACTCACAAATTTGCAAATATTACCAAAATCTGAACCCAGGCAAATGACTAAGAAGATTTCATTGTTTCCTCATTTGGTACACTTTTAAACTTTATGATCAGTTTAAGGTGTTACAGAAAACACAAAATAGGCAAAGCATATGAGAATCAATACGATGGTCTTAAATCGATAAGCATTTTGTTCTCTTCCAGAGATTTGCAACCAGTGTGCTAGAACAGCATACTATGAGTAAGTTACAGGTTTTAGAGTCATTATTCCTTTCACTCATGTAAAAAGCCAGGCACAACCTGGAAAGGCCAAAACACTCAAGGCTGGTTGTAGGAGGTTAGATGTTAACTTTGTCTACATGCCCCTCTGCACCACACAAATACTGTATTACGATCTCCCAAATGTGCCAAGATGTGAGGTGAAAAAAGGTAGGAAGCACTCTTCCATTTCTGCTAATTCAGCGAGTAGGATACTTTCAGCTGCAAGTATAGAAAACACAATTCAAACCAACTTTAGAAAAATAAAATGTATTGGCTTGTCTGATTTAAAAATCTAAAATTAGGTTAGGCAAGCAATATGATCAGCACCTGAACTGTTATTCTCTTAAGTTTTGCTTATGTGCCCTTGATATTGGTTAGTCTAAAAAGACTGTTATTTCATAATCCCAAAATGGCTGCAAGAGTACATACTTCCTTGTTCCTTCTTCCAGCAAGAAAAAGAGAGTCTGTGTCCCAATAAAAGTTCTAAGATTACCAATTTGTGGCTGTTTGGGTTACCTTTCCATCCCTGGACCAATTACTGAGCTTGGGATTGATGGAAGCACAGTTCAACAAATTCAATCTTTGGAGTGGGAGGTGAAGTCAATCCAGATTAATCTGACAATCATCACATACATGCCTGAGAAAGTAAGAACCACTATTTAGGGAAATGGTAAGTACTGTCATCAGGAAAGAGAAGAATGCCACCTTGGCCAGTGTAGGTCAGTTGTTTGGGCATCATCCTGCAAACCGAAAGTCCACCGGTCTGGTCAGGGCACATGCCTAGGTTGTGGGTTTGGTCCCCAGTATGGGCGCCTAGGAAAGGCAACCAATTGCTGTTTCTCTCTCACATTGATGTTTCTTCTCTGCCTCTCTTTCTCCCTCCCTTACCCTCTCTCCAAAGGCAGTAAGAATGTCCTTGGATGAGGATAAAAAATAAATAAATTTTAAAGAATAAGAACAGCCCCAGCTGTGTGGCTCGGTGGACTGAGTGCCATCCTGCAAACCAAAGGGTCATGGGTTCAATTCCCATTCGAGGCACATGCCTGGGTTGCAGCCTAGGTCCCCATTTGGGAGCACATGAGAGGTAACCATACACTGATGTTTCTCTCCCTCTCTACCTCCCTTCCCTTCTCTCTAAAAATAAATAAATAAAATCTTTAAAAATAAAAACCACAAAGCTTTTAAAATAAAAATAAATAAAAACAGCTTTCCATAGTAGCTTATCACAATCTGCAAGTAAGCTAAAATACAAGATAAAACTGACTGCTTTTTTTCTTTAGATTAAAAGTGAGCATCACAATAGTAACGTTTAAAAAATGTATATTAAAATAACATTTTACCTATCAAATTAGCAATATTTTTTAAAAATAATATTTAGTAAGAGTAAAGGGATGGTTAAACAGGCATTCAAACTAGTAGTAGTACTAGTAGAAATGTAAGTGGAAACAATCTTTTTGAAAAACAATTTAGTATGTTTCAAGAGTCTAATTATACAGGTATACACTGGCACCACGTCTAAGAACCTATTCAAAAGAAAAACATCCTTAAATGCAGAAAAGTTTTCAAATCAACAGATGTTGACTACTAAATATTTATTAGTAAAAACAAGAAAGAGCTCTGGCTGGTGTGGCTTGGTGGATTGAGCCTCGGCCTGCGAACTTAAAGGTCTAAAAGGCACAGGCCTGGGTTGTGGGCCAGGTCCCCAGCTGGGGGCAAGCGAGAGTTAATCGATGGGTGTTTCTCTCCCTCTTTTTCTCCCTCCCTTCTCCATCTCTCTATAAAATAAAATAAATAAAATATTTTAAAAAAAGAACAAGAAAGAAAAATTACAAACAACCTAAATGTCTAATAATGAGAAAACAGTTTTCACTACCTGGTGAGATATATGCAGTCACTTAAATGAAAATAATAGCTAATATTTGTTGAGCACTTATTATATGCAAGACACTCTCTTAACACTATATTTAGTTCTCCAAACAACTTAATGAGATGTTTACTGTCAATATTTCCATTTCACAAGTGAAAAAACTGAGGCATAAAGGGATTAGGTAACTTATCCAAAGTTACATAGTAAGGGATAGAACCATATATGAACTCAGTAATCTAGTTCCAAGTTTGCACTCTTAACTTGCACTCTTGTGTAGTTTATAATAATAAAAAATATTTATTAAAATATTTCATTAGAAACAAACACAACAACAAAAACAGGACTCAGAGCCTTTCAGTTAAAGAGAGTGGGTTGAACACAGCTGTTTAGCTCAGCCCCACTGAAATGAGAGTGGGCAATGTAAGGCATCAACCTGGACAAAGAGAATAAGAGACAAGACAAAAACAACAAAAATTTCATTTTTCTGGCAGTCAGACAAATGAGTAGTAATGTTTATAAGACCGGAGAAAGCAAAACCAGTAATAGGGAAAATTGAGAAGCAATTTGATTTACACCCCTTGTCCCCCTTCTCCAAATCACTTCCCTGGCTGCTCTCCACCCACCCACCCCTCAAGCATAACAAAGGGTCTGATGATACAAGAGGCCTCTGAAGGTGAAGAGAATGGTGAGGCCAAACCGAGGACACCGCCTGAAAGTCATTTTAAAAAGAAGTTAAACCCACAGACTCCTGCTCTCTGGTTATCCAGATGACTACTTTCCCTTACCTGGACAGAAGATTAGAGGTTCTTCTCAAGATAATAAGGGTCTCTAGAATAGTGGATTAACATGTACAGCTGAGAGGAGAGGGCATGGTTGCTATACTGAGAAGTTTACAAACCAAATGTTGAAACACCCTGTCCCACCAGATATCCCTTTTTCACATTTTTGGTGCTTCATTCTTAAATATAGAGCAGAGGGATGCAGACCAATATATTTTAGAGACAAAATGTCTAATTTCAAAGCAGAGACAAAAACAAATGAAAAACAAATTTAGAAAGCAATTCGGAGGAAGCAAAGATTAAGCAGAGGGAACTCTTTCAAAAGAAACACCATTAATACTCCTATTATAAGAGTATATACTATTGTATTTATGAAAAAAGGAAAGATATTACCATAAAATGGAGATTCACAGAAAGTTCTTTTAAATTAAGATACTAGAAATAAAAAATTCAATGGAAAAGTTGGAAGACAAAATTGAGGAAATCTTAACTAAAGAACAAAAAGCCAATGAAATAGAAATGAAGGAAAAAAGGGTTAGACAAGTAGAGGATTAATTCAGAAGATCTAGTCACTATATCCTAGAAGAAAAAAAAAAAGCAAAGAAAGAAATTAGAGAATAAATCATGAGAACATTTTCAAAATCAATTTTTCCAGAACTATAAAAAATATGTTGCCCTGGAAGGTGTAGCTCAGTGGATTGAGCATCAGCCTGCAAACCAAAGGGTCTCCTGTTTGATTCCCCAATCAGGGCACATGCCTGGGTTGCGGGTCAGGTCCCCAGTGAGAGGCAACGGCACATTGATATTTTTCTCCTTCTCTTTCTATCTCCCTTTCCCTCTGTCAAAAAATAAAATGAATAAAATCTTTTTTTTTTAAATGTAAGTCTGCAAAGAACTCATTAAGTGCCAGTACCAAGACACATCATGGTGAAATAATATAACAGTAGAGAAAATGGAAAGGATTCTGTGACCTTCAAGAGAGGAAAAACATTTTTCCACACAGAGGACTAAGAATTATATTAGAGTTTTCAATATATGCTCGCTCCAGAAGCATATACAATGAAAGCTAGAATAAAGAGGCTACACCTTCAAAATAAGAGAAAATAATTACCAAATTGGAATTTTACCAGCCATGACAAGTGTGAAGGTAAAAGGAATTTTCAAATATGCAGTGTCCAAATCAATTTATCTTCCATGCATCCTTTCTCAGGAAGCTACCTAAGGATTTCTCCTAGAAAGAGGAAGGTATGGGATACAGGGGACCCTACACAAGAGGAAAAGGACTCCCAGACTGTGAAGGGTGATACCAAGATGACACTTTTACAGCAAACCTAGAGAACTAGTCCAAATGGAAGTGGTTTAGTATCCTCTGGTAAAAAGTTCTGCGATAAAATCAGATTAGCAGATTACCACTGTTTCTAAATCAGTAATAAGAGTTTCATGTATCTGAGAAAAGTCTGGGGTTGCATTAGTAATGAATACATTACAAAAGCATCAACAGGGAAAAACAAGACAAATGGGGGGTGGGGGTGTTGTATAGGTAAGGAAAAATAATCACAGCATATTCCAATGGTTTAGCTGTGAATAGTATTTGTGCAGTCATAATAATATAACTGTACTTACAGAATCAAGGTTATGTGAAAGGGGAAGAGTTATGACCAAGAAAAAAAAATGAAAGAAAAGCTAAATCTTCATCTGCCATTATGGAAAGTCATTAGATAATGCTTAACACCGGGAAATCAAGATGTAGCAATGATTACATGCAAACGATTTAGAGATGCGCAAGTAAATGTTTAAAGAATCAGCTAATATAGTTTAAAGTAGTTGCTCTGGAGAAGAGTAAATTGCAGGAGATATTACCGTTTTTCTGAAAAAAATTTGTAAAAACCATTTTTAATATTTTATTATTTATTTTTGGAGAGTGGGGAAGGGAGAGAGAAAAAGAGGGAGAAAAACACTGATGTGAGAGAGAGAAACACTGAGAGATTGCCTCTGGTATACACACACACACACACACCCCCCCACACTGGGGACCAAATTTGAAATCCAGGCGAGTACCCTGACTGGGAATCAAACCAGTGACCTTTAACTTTGCTGGACTACATCCAACCAACTAAGCCACACCGGTCAGGACAACTTTGTAAAATATTTTTAATTATTTGCACACATAACTTTGATTAAAAAAACTAAACTCAAAAAATCAGGACTCAAATTTATGTAATCATCATGGCTAAAACTATACAAATATAAATACCATCAAGAAAAAACATCAGAAGTAAATATATCAGGATCATTTTCAAAAATAGACCACATGGTAGGGCACAAAATAAGCCTCAACAAACTCAAGAAAACTGAAATCATATCAATTATGTGCGCAGATCACAATGGATTGAAACTAGAAACCAATCTCAAGGGAAAAACTCAAAAACATTCAAAAACATGGAGACTGAATAACATGTTATTACATAATGAATGGGTCAACCACGAGATCAAGGCAGAAATCAAAAAGTATCTGGAAACAAATGAAAATGAACACACAACTCAAAACCTATGGGACACAACAAAGGCAGTACTGAGAGGGAAGTTCATAGCAATACAGGCCTGCTTAAAGAAGACAGAAAAAGTTCAAATAAACAACTTTACTCCACATCTAAAACAACTAGAGGAACAACAACAGACAATGCCCAGAGCGAGCAGAAGGAAGGAAATAATCAAGATCACGCAGAATTAAATGACACAGAGACTAAAAGAACAATTCAAAGGATCAATAAAGCTAGGATCTGGTTCTTTGAAAAGATAAACAAATTGACAAACCTTTAACCAGACTCATCAAGAAAAAAAGAGCAAGGACCCAAATAAATAAAATCAGGAATGAAAAAGAAGTTACAACCAATACCACAGAAATACAAAGGACTATAAGCAATTACTGTGAACAACTATACGCCAAGAAATTGGACAACCTGGGCAAAATGGACAAATTTCTACAAACAGACAATCTACCAAAACTGAATCAAGAAGAAGTAGAAAGCCTGAATAGACCAATAACAACAAGTGAAATTGAAGTACTAATCAAAAAACTGCCAGCACACAAAAGCCCTGGACCAGATGGCTTCACAGGTGAATTTTACCAAACATTTAAGGAAGAACTAACTCCTATCCTTCTCAAACTATTCCAAAAAATTCAAAAGGAGGGGTGCCTCCAAACTCTTTTTATGAAACCTGTATCATCCTAATTCCGAAACCAGGTAAAGCTACAACAAAGAAAGAAAACTATAGGCCAATATCTCTGATGAACATAGATGCTAAAATCCTCAACAAATACTGGCAATCTGGATTCAGAAATACATTAAAAAGATCGTGTGCCATGATCAAGTGGGATGTATCCCTCTTGTATCCCCAGGGGTACAAGAATGGTACAATATTCACAAATCAATAAATGTTAATACAACACATAAACAAAATGAAGGACAAAAATCACATGATCATATCAATAGATGCTGAAAAAGCATTTGATATGCACCCATTTATGATAAAAAACACTCAGCAAAGTGGGAGCATACCTCAACATAATAAAAGCCATATACGAGACACCTCCAGTCAACGTTACACTCAACAGGTAAAAACTAAAAGCCTTTCCCTTAAGATCAGTAACAAGACAAGGATGACCACTCTCACCACTCTTATTCAACACAGTACTGGAAGTTCTAGCCACAATGATCAGACAAGAAAAAGAAATAAAAGGCATCCAAATTGGAAAGGAGAAAGTAAAATTGTCATTATTCACAGACAACATGATAGTGTACATAGAAAACCCTCTAGTCTCCATCAAAAAACTATCAACCTAATAAGTGAATCTGGCAAAACAGTGGGATACAGAGTCAATATTCAGAAATCACTGGCATTTTTGTACACCAACAATGAAGTATCAGAAAGAGAAACTAGGGGGAAAATCCCATTTACTATAGCAACAAGAAAAATAAAGTACCTAGGAATAAATTTAACTAAGGAAGTAAAAGACCTGTACTCAGAAAACTATAGAACACTGAAGAAAAAAATTAAGAAAGATACAAATAAGTGGAAGCATATCATGTTCATGGATTGGAAAAATTAATGTCATTAAAATGTCCGTACTACCCAAAGCAATCTATACATTCAACGCAATTTCTATTAAAATTCCAATGGAATATTTCACAGATTTAGTACAAATATTTCAAAAATTTATATGGAACCAAAAGATCCCAAATAGTTTCAGCAATCTTAAGAAAGAAGAACAAAGTAGAAGGGACCACAATACCTCATATCAAACTACATGACAAGGCCAGTGTAATCAAAACAGTCTTGTACTAGCATAAGAACAGACGCTTAAATAAATGGAACATAATAGAGAACCCAGAAATAAACCGAAGTCTCTATGATCAATTAGTATTTGAAAAAGGGGGCATGAGCATACAATGGAGTAAAGATAGCCTCTTCAATAAATGGTGTTGGGAGAACTGGACTGGTACATGCAAAAAAATGAAACTAGACCACCAACTTATACCATCACCAGAATAAACTCAAAATGGATAAAAGACTTAAATATAAGTTGTGACACTATAAAACTCCTAGAAGAAAACAGGCAGAAAAATTTCAGATATCCCACATAGCAGTTTTTTTTGCCCATATATCTCCTGGGGCAAGGGAAATAAAGGAAAAAATAGACAAATGGAGCTACATCAAACTAAAAAGCTTCAGCACAGCTAAAGAAGCATCATCAAAATGAAAAGGAAACCAACCATACGGGAAAACATATTTGCCAATGATACACTGGACAAAAGTTTGCTCTCCATAATATATAAAGACCTCATAAAACTCAACACCAGGAAGACAAACAATCCAACTAAAAAATAAGCAAAGGGCCTGAATAAACATTTCTCCAAGGTGAACATACAGGTGGCCCATAAACATATGAAAAGATGCTCAATGTCACTAGCCATCAGAGAGATGCAAATTAACACTACACTGAGATATCACCTCACGCCTGTCAGAATGGTCATCATTAATAAATTAACAAACAATTACTGCTGGCAAGTATGTGGAAAAAAGAGAACCCTAGTGCACTATTCGTAGGAATGAAGACTGGTGTAGCCACTGTGGAAAGAGTATGGAATTTCCTCAAAAAACTAAAAATGGAACTGCCTTTTGACCCAGCAATTGTGCTGCTGGGAATATACCCTAAGAATCCCAAGTCACCAATTCAAAAGAACTTATGCACCCTTATGTTCATAGCAGCGCTATTTGCAATAGCCAAATGCTGGAAACATCTTAAGTGCCCATCATTAAATGAGTGGATCTAAAAACTGTGGTACATTTACACAATGGACTACTATGCAGCAGAAAGAAAGAAGGAACTCCTACCTTTTGCAACAGCATGGATGGAACTGGAGAATATTATGCTAAGTGAAATAAGCCAGTCAGTGAAAGACAAATACCATATGATCTCACCTATAAAAAGAATCTAATGAACAATAAAATAACAAACAAAACAGAACCACAAGCATGGAAACATGGAACAGAATGAAAGTGATCAGAGGGAAAGGGAAAGGGGGATAATGGTGGAAAGAAAGGGAAGGGACTAGACAAAGAACATGTATGAATGACCCACAGTCATGGACAACAGGGTGGGAATTGACCGTGGGGGGATGGGACGGGCAAAGGAGGACAAAGGGGGAAAAACTGGGACAACTGTAATAGAATAACAATTAAAAATGATTTAAAAAATAAAAGTAAAAAAGTAAATATATCAAATTTTTAGCTATAGTTGTCTTTCAGTGATCAAAAGTATGAGTGATGTTTTCCCCTTCATTGTCCTCTTCTATAAAGAGTACATGTAAGTTATATAATGGAGGAAAACACTTTACTGCATATAAATTTAAGTTGGTACAGAATTATTTCAGTTGAAAAACCTTAGAGAGACATGAAATCAGTTTAGCTCCAAGTAGCACTTCTTATCATGAAAGAGAATAGAACAGATTAGAATATATGAGCAATCTTCACATGTAGTACACTTCATAAAACTTTTGTTTTAATTATATGGAAATATAAATACATGTATGTATACTGGATGACAATGTTATATATATTTCCTACTGTGAGTCATAGTGAAAAAGTTTTTACAATGTTATTATAAGACAGCTTGATAAAGTCTGAAATGTACCAGTTTTGAATTTTTGTGGTAAATAAAGATTTTTAATATGTGCTTCTGAAAAAGATATGTGCATGTTTGTAGATTTCTATAATAACAGATGTGGACTCGCATTCTGTTTCCCCTTACTAGCTACGTGACTTCCCTGGGTTTCAGTTTCCTCATCTGTATTAACAAGGACAATGACACTTGTTTCACAGTAGATGAGGATTAAATGAGGTAATGTATTAAAGTCCTGGCTTATCACAGGGGTTCAATAGCCAGTGAACAAGAAATGAGGAAGTCTATATGCACAAAACGTGCCTTTTTGGTCATTTAAAAGAGACATGTAATATTTAATTTGAGGTTTCATCTTTTTCTCTAAACAGGTCAAAATACTCTCACATTTCAATGCTTTTATTATAGGAATCTCCCAAACAAAAATGCATATGCCTTCCCATATTTTAAATCACAACTTGAATAGTTAAACTCAAATAGTGATTCCATATAGGAAAGTAGTCATTAAAAAATACTGATTGTATCTTTATTTTTAACGTTTGGTTTCAAAGTATAATTAGAAACTCTTGTAATTATTTATTCATGATAATTTATAACTGTTTATAATACAAATATTTATAACAAATATAGTTATATTTATAATTATATAATAAATATTTCATTATAAAATATATATTTGAAAATATATTTATATATTTTATAATATATTTATATTATTTTAATGCTGAGGCAATGCTTTAATGCTTTAATCTTAAAGCATTAAAGTATTACCTCAGTGTTCACCATATTACCGATCCTATATTTCACGGTATTGCTGCTTTTCTTTTTAATAGCTTTTTTAAAGCATGTTATAAAAATCTATATTTTACCACAATTAAAAGCTATAAAGGCTTTTAAATCTTTGAAAGTATTTATTAAAAATTACATCTTAAATACTCTACAGTGGAAAGTTAGTCTATAATCCTGATAGGGGTCAGAGTAATAACACAAAATGGACAAATTACACTGTCATTCTACTTAAATTATTTAAGTTATTTAATTTGACCTGTAGATAGTCCCTTGTCTTCTCATCATGCCTGACTATTAAGTGGGAGGTCTTCATTCATGATGATTCTTTAATAGAAGCAAAGCTTTCTCCATTTAACCCATGCTGTTATCAATCATGTACAGGGATAAATGAGCCTGTAAGATTTTGCCAGTATCACAAATGACACTGTGACCTGAGGCCAACATCTTTATTTGCTTCTCCAGTGATTCACTTCAGCAGATATTAACCAATTTTATAATCCATGAAAGGCAAAATTAAAGGACACCATCCATAAAACAGAATAATTCCTATCAGCAACAAAGTGATGTGTGTATTATCTTATAAATTATATGGCCATACAGTGTGGTAATGTAATGAAGTAAAGATGGTAATAATCAAATGCCTAGGGCAAACGCTAATATGCATTTAATCACACAGCATGAAGCCATTTGTCACTACAGTTGAATGCATGTGTACATAAAATACATGAGTCACGTCCTTATTGTTATACTATAACAGCATCAATTTCACACTATCGTTTCACATAATAACAATTGGTGGGCTTTGACATTAGCTAAAACATTCAAACAGGATAAGCAAAATCATTAACAATAGCTTTATAAATGCAAAAAAAAATCTGATTTTTCAGTTACTAAAATATTTTTCCCAAAAAATTCTTTGTTAAAGAGCTGTAACTTCCAAGTTTCCTTTTTCTTTCCTTTTTCTTAAATAGTACATAAGTTGGTATCATCATATTGCCTTTATTCTCAGGAATACTCTTATGACTTCGACTAAATGCTAAATCAGTCTTATAAGCATATCTCCTTCATAAGTAATTATAAATATAATATTTAGATATAAAATATGGATAACATTTGTCACAAAAAGTGAATCCTTGTGTGAAAACTGTATCTATTATACATAAGCTAGTATGTGTGTATGTGTATACATCTGTACGTACTTTTACTATACATATAATAAAAGACTGAGAAAAATTTACCAAAACATGACTCATATACTATCTTGCATTAGCAATGGTTGTATTAATCACTGTATTGTAAGTTCCCTGACTGGTGGCCAAATCTTACTTTTATGTCCTCACGCTGCCTAATACAATAATTTAGAAAAGTCAAGCACTCAATATCTGTTTCAATGTATGTTGCACTGAATTTAACAGATCACTAATATGCTTTGGAAAAGTGGGGAGTAGAATACTTGGACACAATGACTCAAAGTGTATGTGCAATCTGAGTGTCTCCTGTAACTGTGATAAACTTTAAGACAAATATCACAATGCTAAAAAAAGACCTAGAAAAGAACAATTATGTAATGAAGGAAAATGGAAAAACATCCAATATGAATTTTTTAAATTAGACTTCTTATAGACAATAAAGAACAAAACTGACATAATTCAATAAATCGCTCTGTTCAAGAAACTGCAGATGATACAGATTTAAGTTAATGATATCTACCTTCAAGGTCGGGAAAGCTGAATAAAGTATTTAGTCAAATAAGTGTAAACCCAGACATAACACTAAGCATGATATGAAAAAAAGAACTCACCATAAAAAAAAGCACCGCAGATTTTAAAAAAGGGTGCTCTAGGTATTCAAAGACTTCAAAGTACACAGTGCCAGAGCCTCATTTCAGTTAGTCATAAGAATGCTAAACTAAGCTTAAATTTTTATTTGTTAATTTATAAATAACCTCATTAACCAAAATAGTTATAAGTGCAATAGCAAATTGGAGTAAATGGTATCAGTGCTATTTGTAGCAGTATAGTTCTGATGTAATTAACCTACGGAAAAGAACTCTTAAGGCTATTGAGGAATTAAAGAAATAGGTCAAGGGGAAATCTAATTTGGCAGGAGGATAACATGGTAGTTCTTACTGACACAAACTGATTTGAAAAGTAGGAGGTCATTGATGAGCAGTTATCACGAAATGAGATATGAAATGAGATATTTAGCCCAGGTAGTAGTTTAGGGTTATAAATAATCAAGGAAAGGTGGGGAACAGGAAAGAAACTGAAACATATTACATCTCACAGAAAGAGGCCAGTAGAGATCAAGGGATTAAATATCAAGAGAGAGAATAACTGAAGAAGTGAGGTCTGGGAGTAGAGTAGAGGGGAAATACATTGATGAATGATTAGCCTTAGGGGAAAAAAAGAACACTTTTCTTTCTTAGAAAGTAGAATGAAGAATAATAAGAGCGAAAGGACCAAGATACAAAGATTGTTGAGGTTCCAGAAAGGAATAGAATAGTATTATAAAATCAAGTGTAAACCTAATTTGTTAAATAAATTTCAAAATACCAGCACTAAGGAGAATCTTAAAGTCTGAAAATATTAATATAAAGGAAACAAAAAATTTTCATTCATTGAACAAACATTTCTTGAACACTTCTATAGTCAAAATGTAATAATGATTTTAAAAAATAGAGACCTTGTCCTCAAGGAACTCTGGTAGAGAGAGATACAGATACATAAAGATAATTATAATATAATGTGCAATGGCAGAGATCCCTAGAAACTATTATGGTAGGAGAAAATGGGGCTTCTAATCCAGCAAGGGAAAATCCCGGGCAGCTTGGGAAGATTAGCAACTACCTGGGGAAAATGACTTCTGGGCTAAAAGTCTTCACAGCTAAGAAGTTAACAAACTGAAAAATTAGGTAAGGGTTATTTTAGAGGAGAAAAACTGCGTAAGTAAGGGCACAGATGGGAGAAACATCATTTTAAATGAAAACAAAAAACAGTCTAAGATTAAAGTCTAACATAAAAGACTAGGAGAGGATAAGATGAGACTCAAGAAGCAGGCAGGTCTCAGGGTCTTTACTGCCACACTGAGGAGCTTGACTAATCAATACTTATACATTCTGCTCTCTCGTATAGAATGCCTTCCTGTACTTTCTCTGTTCAAAGATTTTTTTTTAAGATTTTATTTATTTTTAGAGAGAGAAGATGGGAGGGACAAAGAGAGGGAAAGAAACACCAATGTGTGAGAGAAACATCCATTGGCTACCTCTCGTAGGTGCCCTGACTGGGGACCAAACCTGCAACCCAGGTCTGTGCCCTGACAGATCAAATCAGTGACCTTTCACTTTGCGGGATGACACTAAACAGAGCCACGCTGGTCAGGACTAAGCATAGTTAAAAATCATATCAAATTCCATTTCCTCCTTGAAGTTTTTCTTATGAATCTAGCTCGCGCCAGTCTCTCCTTTTCTGAACTGTACTTGTTGCCTGTACCATATGATTAGCACTTTTTTATGTATATTATCCCGTTCTCTTACTGTCTATTACACATAATTTTGCACTTTTCACATCAATTTATAATGCAGCCATAAATAATGTTATTTTTCATTAACTCTATCATGTTTGAAGGTTTATTAAGCTATAGTGGGAAATGTGCTTTGAGGACACAATATTTTATTAAATTACTATACATTATATAAAATTATTAAAACACTGTTTCTTGAAAATATTTTACATTACTATACATTATATAAAATTATGAAAACACTGAAGTTTCTTGAAAGAAAATATTTTATACTACTATAAGTAAAATTTTCTCTATTCACAATAAAATCTTTGCTAAATTTCTCCTTGTTTTAAAAAAAGAAGTAGGAATTTCGCATACAAATGTTAAAGCTTAGAAATACTTAATTCTAAATATGAATGGCCTGAAATGTGAGAAGGAAATGAGAATACTGGAAATTCTCTTCATAAGGATCATTATGGAACACAAAACAAACTATTAAAGGTATTATAAATTTAACTAATCTAAAGCAACACAACAGAGATCTTTGCATCATGTACATAAACGCTGATTTTGGCCACATTGTACATAAAATGTAGGAAAATCCTTTAAACATTTCTTAAAACACGAATAACCTTTAACTAAATTAAATTCCTAATTTTTCCAAATATGAAACAAGAATAAATTGCCAAAATGTCTTAATAAAGGCTGATTCTAACACAGCTGGAAATTTATTGCTCACTGAACTTAAAACTAAGAGTTTTACTTTTATAGGAAATTAATCAGTGCCAGAGAATTTCAGAAAGACTTTTTTTATTAACAGAAAGTTTCCATGGGTTATAAGAAAACTAAGAATGCTAATGGGCTTCCTGACATTCTCTATCATGTCAATATTAACAAATAGAATTAATGAGCTATAAAAATTACATTAAAAGTTTACAATAAAAAGTTTTCACCTATAATATGCATATTACAACAAAAACATTTTTGCCTTTATTATCTACATAATCATTTCCCAAAGTGCATTCTGAAGGGCACAAGGTCCACAAGGTACATCTCTAAAAACAGGTTCCCTGGTCAAATCAATCCGGAAAATGCTGCATACGAACTCCCTATCTTAGAGATTAACAGCACCACCAGCACAGTTAAAAGCTATTTAACCCAAAGTTCCCTAGTTTATCTTGACCACGGAACACTTTTTTTTATAATTCATAAAGCAAACTAACATTCTTGGGAATGTGTGTTACAAAGAATATATTCTGGAAATTCTAATCTATACAATTATACTATGTTCTCACTTTGCTAGTGACCTGATTTATGAAAAACAATTTCCCAGTAAGAAACACTGTCTTCATTCAACTATTACCAGGACTGATATAAGAATGTTAACTTCATCAAAGGTATTTACCATTACATCAATCCCGTCCTTCAAGCACAGCCTTATACATGTTTCCCTCAGTGTGTTCCATTAATACGTGCTTCAAATAAAAAATAGGACTCAAGGCCTACTGTAGTAAAACTGGGTCAAGATATCAGAGGAACAGGTCTCGACCAGAATTTATTTTTAATGAAAGGCTAAGCTAGAAAACATAAGAGTAGTAAAGGTTAATATTGCCTCATGTTAATTTTATTTAAGTTGTATCTATATATACATATGTTTATACTGGCCTGCATGTAAAATACATTTCTTAACATGGGCTGTACTCATAAAAACTTAAGAATGTGGTGAAGTTCAAAAAAAGTTGGGTTAAACAGGTTTCTTTCCTGTAGGACTTTTTACAGCCTTTAATGAATCTCCAAGAGTATTTGTGACCACAGGAATCTTTTTGCTTTTAATTGAAGCCTCTCACAGAACTAGCATTTCTTGGAACACAATTTAGGAAATACTGCCTTTTGGAAATCATTCGCCCTCAACTGTTTTGAGGCACATTATATAAAACAATGTTCAATTTTCACCTCTTTCAAAATATCCACAGATTTCTCATATTAGCTGCTGGTTCTTCACTATTAGGTCAAATTTACAATGACTTTAATATGATTACCATGAAATCATAAGCACCTGTGTTTCAATTCTGGCTCTATCACTTATTGGCTGTGTAGTTATTGGCCTTGCATTATTATTTATTCTCTTTCCCACAGCTTCCTCATATGGTCTAAAAAGAATACTAGACAGGAGGAACAGGGAAAAAACAAAGGTAAAAAATAATAAAAATAATTTTAAAAAAGAATTCTAGAAATACTTAAGTCACAGGTTTTCGGATTTGTTATTTAGGATTAAATGAGAAAATGCACATAAAGGAGTTAGTACAGCACCTGGCATGTAATAAACATTCAACATATGAGAGATGTCAATTACTATCAGAATAACACAATTACAGCACCAGTAGTTATGAAATCCAGTCAAAGCTAAAGAAACTAAAAACACTATGCTGCCACCCAGTGGGCACTATGATATAAAAACTGATAGTAGGCTCTTTCCTCATATTATGGTATGAAGCAGTATAATACAATATTCTTTTAAAAAATTAAAATAATCTCTCAAGTTACATTCAAAGTGGGGAATGTTAATCATCATCATCAAAGTGGGGAATATGAGGTTTCAAAATTCAATAACTACTTTAATCCAACCCAGAAACCAGGAAGGGTTATCACAAACACAAATTGACCAAAAAAAAAAAAAAATGGCTAAAGAAGAAAACTGTGAAGGACTGCAATTAAAAAAAAAAAAAGTTAAATGATTTCATTAATCTAAATGGAATATTCTTAGTGGAATCTTCACATTTTCTTTCTAAATGGAGTGTACCTATTACAGTGACCTTTGCTTTACTGCACCTCACAGAAGTTTGTGGGGGGTTTTGTTTGCTTTTTTAACAAATTGACGGCAAGACCCTCCTCCTGCAAGATTCCCACTGGCTTTATGGCAGTGGTCTGAAACCAAACCCACAATATCTCCGAAGTGTGCCTGTATAAACGCTCTTACAAATAAATGCCTTAAGAGTTACTGCTGATTGTTTCCAAAACTTAAGTGCCAGATTAAAACAATGACAGCAATAATTTAAACCTACAATTCATCATTATCAGAATTAGCGGGAAATTCCATTCCAGTGTGCTTGCGCGAGGCACTTCCGCAGGAATAAAACTTCCCTAAGAATGAAAACTGGAGACATTTTTCTGGGCGGTTCGCACACTTCCGCCAACCGCTCACTGCCCTAGAAGTTCTGCATTACACTCCGAACAAGCTGCGAAGTAACATCCACCAATGAAAGTCCAGATTCACTGGTCACAGGTCAAAATGTCACAAACTTGGAGCGCCAGACTTGTTTGAAAATTTTCACAAGAATAACCAACATGATTGCCTTGTATTCATAACGTAAACGTTAAGTTTCAAAACAAACAAAACCCCCAAAAAGCAAATAGAAAGACTGCATCGGCCCTTCTCTATAATGAAAAGGCAACACCCACCTGACTAGCCACCAGCTTCAATAGCGATTCAGGAAAAGCCACGGGAAGAACGCGCAAAGCTACTGAGGTTTGAGAGTGATAGCTATTCCCTCATCAGGCGAGTGGAAGATTCTAGACACCACCAACGCCACAGTCGGGAGACTCCTGGGCAAGCAAACCGCTCAGTAGCCAGAGCGAGGAAGGGGAAGGTTAGGCAACCACAGATGCGGGTTAAATCCTTACATGAACCCTTAACGAAAAGACTTTAACTGCTTCTAAACAGCCCACCCTTGAACTACCCGCCGTTCCCTCAGCCAAGCGCCTCAAACTCTCGCCTGGGATTACTTCCGGTTCACTTTTAACCCACCCCAGGGCGCTTCCGGTTTCCAGGCCTTACGATCCCTAGCTGGGAGTAGGTGGCGAATCTCAAGCAGCTGGGGCAAAATGTAATTGACTTTTTTTAAAGATACAGGGTCCTGGAACGCTGTCTCTGCGGCTATGATGGTTTTCTTTGTTTAAGCAAACCCTTAACTGGCTTACATATCCATGTTATTAGAAATAAATATATTTGGAAAGATAAAAATCTAATGTGTTTCTTGTTTGTTGGGAGTAGTGCGGACTGTATGGATGAGTACAGGACAGAGAGACTTCTCTACGTATGTATACTTTTGCATGTTTGAATCGTGTGAAGGTGTTATCCATGCAAAAATCAAATGTTGATTTTTAAGTAAAATAATAAACTGTAACTGTAATCATAGGGATGATCACACGTTTTCCAATATATAATATGGAATGCAATATATTTCAGGCCTCCTACATAGTTTTGGCTGTGCTACCAAAATCTGAAAGAATTGGTCCCTATATTCAAAAGTTTAACTATATTTCCAAGTAAAAGTCCGTTGGGAACTCTCTTTTAACTCCCTGTCGTCTTTTGGGTCTTTGCCCAAATGGCACCAAATTAGGGAGACCTTCCCTAACTACAGCCTATATAATAGTAATGCCCACATAACATACTCTATTTTTTGGATTTTGCTTTATTCTCCATGACACAATAACCATCTAGCATGATATATTTGTTTATTATCTATATCCTACAACATAAGCTCCATGAAGGCAGAGAAAACTTTTATTTATGTTTGCATACGAAATTCTAGCACAATGCCTTGCATTTAAATGAAAATAAATGAATGATGGAATATGGCCTTTTATTTATTTGTTTATTGTTGTTTAGTTACAGTTGCCCCCCTTTTTCCTCATTGCTCTCCCCTACCCCATCCCCCCACTCACACAGCCAATCCCCCCTACCATTGTCCATGCCCATGAGCCCTCTATTCCTTTTCCTTTGCTTGCCCCTTCCACTTCTTTCCCCGTTCTCCTCCTCCCTTCTGGTCACTGTCAGTTTGTTCTTTATTTCCAAGTCTCTGGTTCTATTTTGCTCATTTGTTTGTTTTCTTGATTAGGTTCCACTTATAGGGGAGATCATATGGTATCTGTCTTTTGCCACCTGGCTTATTTCACTTAGCATAATACTCTCCAGTGGAATATGACCTTCCAATCTGGTATCTAACCGTAACAGGTATACTGTAATAATGACAGATTTACTGATAATTTACTTGTGTCAGACAATAAGCTAAGTGTTCTATATATATTTTCTTGTTTTAGTCTCATAACAACCCTATTATTATATACTTTTTTCAAATAGGAAACTAAGGTGTAGAGAGGTTCAAAAGTTTAACTTAATGACCTCTAATCCCCTTTTAATTCTACACAAATTTTTCAAAGATTGGTAAATATAAAATAGATTTACTCCTAGAAGACTTATTTAAAATAATCTCCAGAATTTTTTTTGCCATTTCTCCTTTTCTAAAATATTCATTGTAGATATTTGTGGTTCAATGGAAAACACCTTGGTTTCAGTTGAAGTGAACATGTTAAAATAGGAGTTTAGTTAATCACAATAACTTCATCATGATGTTAACAAGAACAATAAATGTATCCTTTGACCCCATAATTCCACTATTGAGATAACATTCCAAGGGGAATAATCAAATGGAAAGAGAAGGAAGAATAACAATTCGTACAGTACTAGTTATAGCAATGAAAATTTTAAAGTAATCATCCTGAAGTTGTTGGATATATAAAAAACCACTTAGTGTATTAAGAAAGTCAAACCCTTTATAAGCTTTTAAAAGTAAGTATACTGTTTTAGTGCATAAAAATGTAATCTCAGATGAAAAAGACAGGACCCAACAATGGGCACACAGTAGTAAATCTACTGTATAACTATGTCTTTGAATTCTGAGAAGGATCAAAGAACATTTTATCACAACGTAACTTCATTAAAATCATGGAATTCTTTTTTGATTGTGAAAGTATTTAATAAACTGTGATAAATTCTAATGTCTTATTCTTTTAAGTTATAACTATGTAGACTTGCCTTAAGTCAAATTGAAATTTTCTTTTACATTCAATGAGAGCATCCATAAAACAACCACCCTTGTAGTTCTTCAAAGAATTGCAAATCGAAATAAACTTGAAGTACTATTCTACTCCAATTATATAAGTACTATTTTTCTGTTGTTGAATTATGATGCCCAATGCCAGTGAAGTATGTGATTAAATTGATCACTCATACTTCTGGTACCTTTATAATTGCTACAGTCTTTTTGGAAACCCATATGGTAACACACAAGAAAAATTATGAAAATGTCATTTTTTTCTCTCATTCCAGGGAATTTTTCAAAGCAAATGTGTGAGAAACAATTGTGTGCTGAGATATTTATCACAGTACTATCTATAATAGAATGATATTGGAAATAACCTAAATATCAAAACAAGAAGATTGAATAAATTACAATGCACTAAAATGGCATTTTGACGATTACACAAAAAATAATAGAAAAATTATTGTGAGGCAACAAACCTCTTTTTATTGTAATCATAGCCTTGTTATTATATATCATTTGTATTTATCATATGAATGTCAAAATTACTTAATTACCTATTATCATATGATTACTTAATGGACTCATACTGAAAACAATGCTACCTACTTCTCTGAATCTGTCAGTGATCTAATTCATTGTATTAGTCAATTACGTGGGGAAGAGGGGAAAGAAAGCCTAAAAACTAAAAGGGGAAAATTCTAAAGGAGGGCTTTATTCTACCCAGCTGACCCCAGCCCAGGGTTCTTTATGGAAGTGCCTGTAAAACTCTGAGGACCTAAGTGAGGATTCATTTTTAGCTAGACACCTTTCCCCAAGTGTTTTCTCTCAAGTGCATCACAGATAGAAGACTTAAGGCCTCATTCTGTAAGCTATGTTGTCTACCTTGTTTTTTCCCTCTCTGAACATCAGAATTTTGATTCTAATAGCTGATAGAAACTACCTAGTCCAGATATCTATGTCAAAATACCTAAGAGATATTTTGATGCAGCATAATAAGATAGAATTATGTTTTTTAAATATCCATGTGTACAATGGCCTGAAAGTGATATATTCAAAGTGAAAAGAGTGGTTAAGTCCTTTAACTTTTTAAAATGTTTATTAAAAATTGCTACATTTTATAGTAAATTCTGTTGAATAGATTGTCTATTTTGCCTTTGAATAAGTTGTTAATAAAGACCTGTCCTTTAAAAATCTAAAAATTAATAAACATATGAAAACTGTTTAGAATTCCATGCGCTTCTTCCACTTGCCTGATATCCCTTGTAGTTCTCCTCTCCGGTTTTTCCTCCTTAGCACCACACCCACCCAGGAGTACCTTTAGCTTTGGCATATGATGCTTCCTCTACCTTTACTGTCACTCTGCTGCCTAAAACGCCTCTCCTTCTTTCAATTCCTGCTCGCATGTCTCCTCTTCCAAATGTCATCAACCCCCCACTCCCATCTAAGCAGAATTAATCACTCCTCCTTGGCACAATCACTATATTCTACAAACTTTTTGAAGTATTTATCACACTCCACTGCAATTATTTGCACTTTCTTTCTCCTGACAAATTGTGAACTTCACGACAAGGACTCTGGTCATATTAACTTTTAAATTCCCAAAAGCTAGCACAGTGATGACACACACGTGGTGGTTAAGAGCAAATGGCTTGATACAAAATCTGACTCTGCCATTCACTAGCAGATGATTTTGGGCAAGACATTTGATTTCTCTGTGCCTCAAAATCCATATCAGTAAAATGGGGAAAATGACAGTACCTACCTCAAAGATACAAATATGATACATAAGGTACATAAAGTGCATAGTACTATGCCTGACAGGTAGCAAGCATTCAATGTGTGATGACTGTTACTATTAATTATTGTTATTGTTATGACTATTATTTTTAAGAACGCAATTAAGCATTAATTAATTGAATGAATTAATGAATGTATGGGCTCTATGTTATGTGGCTATCAGGCATCCAAGTCCAAGCCCAGTTGATGGGAACTTCTTCCGTTTTCTCTGCACTCCCTCTTTTTCCCGTTAGCCCTGTCCTCATTGCCTCCTCTTAGTTAATCTGATGTAACTTTATATATATGCAAAGTGAAAGCTTTCCTCACTAGGAAGGGTGTGTTCTTTTTTATGAATAGATTGTAAATCTTTATTATAGTGTGGAATCATTTTCCTATTTGACGTAGATTAAATCCTTAGGATGTCTTAATCCAACTCTAGCCATAATTGTCAGAGAGTGAAATTATGTCATTTTTACTTGATGTAGTTAAGGGAGTGAGCTTATTTACATGTCTCCCAAACTAGGTTCTCTGTAATCACAGTTCTCACATCCTATATTAATAGGCCTGGAGCTACTTAGAATTTGTCATGAATAAGCACAATGACTCCCTAGGAGAATAACAGGAGATAATATCTACATTGAAGAAAAATGTTGTATATATAAAGTAAATGAACAGGTTTCCACAGCCTACATGAATGCTATAGTGAAAACAAGCACTTAAAACTTGTTACAGTCACAGCACTTACCACATTTCATTATAGTTATTTGTTTCCATGCTTCTGAGAAGGGATCGGATCTTATTCATCTTTGTATCTGCAACCTCAGCACAGTGCTTGGAACATGATATATATTAACTAAATATTTATAGATATATGCTTAAATTTAAAGTCAAAGTTGCATATAACAAAGAGTTTTGTGTAATATTTGATAGTGCCACAAATTACTGTAGAAATCTCTCTAAAATTTGCTGGGTATATTGTGTTTTCACTGTGGTTTTTCAGTTTGACATACAAAAAGATAACATGTCAATTAACTATGAATTTTAGGTGCCAGTATCAGGATGATGGACTAATCAACTGCAAAACATTGGCTGGGGTCGGTACTACTTTTAGTGCAAACACTATGCGAGAGGTTTTATTGTGAACTAATGATCTGTTGATTTTTATTTAACCTTATATATATACTACATAGAAGAAAAATAAAAACATTCATATTAGAAAATTTGCAGTAAGTATATTCTTTCTTTTTATTTTTTTCCTAATATACGGGATTTTTCTTTTAGCTTTCAGTTCAAATATTAATGAAAAGCAAGGAGATAAACTCAGCAGGTTCATGAAATTTATCCTCAGCCAGATCCTCTTCCTGACTGCTTTACTTATTTTATGCTGTTATTACAGATAGCACTATTCTCTCAGTTTCAAGATAGAAACTTCAAAGTAACAGTGTTTTTCTCTTTCCCTCTCTGTTACTCTTCTCCTCCAAGTTGAAGGACTTAGGGATCTCAATGCACTGAGTGAAAGAAAGTGAAATAGTAAACCCTGGGGTCTCTACTTGAGCAAGTGGGTAGATGGTATAGCTATTTAGTGAAAGGAATGTCAATACTTTAGGGATGAAAACAGTTATCGGGATCGCTTTGGCTGCAAATAATAGAAAACTTGAACTCAAATTGAGTTAACAAGGAAATATATCCCCTCAGGTAACAGGAGGTCAAGAGATAGAAATTCCAGATGTGGTTTATTGAGTTTTCTGCTCTACCTTCAGTGATTCTCTTTGTTTTGGCCTCCTCTGGTGTTGGCTCCATTCTCACACCGATAGCAAGATAGCTTTCAGTTCTGAGTGTCATATCCAGATACAACAACATAAATAGGAAGAAATGAACCATATTGCCTAGCAATTACTTAGAGGAGAGAAAAATACTTTCCAGAAGCTTCCCATCAGACAGCTCTCTTTGGCTGAAATTCATTCATATGCATTTCTTTAACCAATCACTGATGAAAGGAATAAGATCATCAGATTAGTTTAAATCAATGAAGATCTATCTCTAGAGCTGGAGACAGGGTCATCTTCTGAGCCATAGAGTGACCATGGATGTGAGAGACCCGACAAACCAAGGTTCTGCCCATAAGAAGGAGAAAATGAACAGGCAACCAACAGCAACTGCTACAAAAATCAGTAATTCTGTGTTTGCAAAGGTTAAGTTTAAGATATTGTGAGACATCTGTATGGAAAGGTCAAGAAGGAGACTGAAAATATGAGTCAGAGTTCAGAAAAGGCCCTGACTGGTGTGGCTCATTTGGTCGGGCGTTGTTCCACAGAGTGCAGGGTAACCGGTTTGATTCCTAGTCAGGGCACATGCCTGGGGCGCTGGATCAGTTCCTGGTTGGGGCACACGCGAGGGGCAACCGATCGATGTTTCTCCCTCACATAGATGTTTCTCTCCCCCTCTTTCTCCCTCCCTTCCTCTCTTTCTAAAAATAAATAAATAAAATCTTTTTAAAATAAAAGTAGTAAATAAATAAAGAAGAAGAAGTTCAGAGAAGGCTCCTAGATAGAGATATAAATTTGGGAATCAAGAGCATAAAGAAAGTGTTTAATCCTTGGGGGTAATTAGATCACCTAGGAAGACACTGTAAAGAAGAGGGCCTAAGGTTGATCATCTTTAAATCAGAGATAATAGATAGCATTACCTATCTTTGTGGATTATTATGAGAATCAATTGAGATAATGAGTATAAAGCACTGGATACACAGTAAACATGCATTATCTTTTAGTCATATGTTAACCAATATCTATGATGGCCAAATTTCAGCCACAGTAACATCACAATAGAAAAGATTATTTTCCATTATACAAGCCTCCCAAATTCATGGATGATTGCCTACTATGCTAACATTGATTGCTCTCTCTTTCCTGATATAATTGTTATATGGAATGTCTAATTAATGCACATTATCAATTATGTCTAATATCACATGTACAACCAGTTTTCAAACATCTTCAACCATATGATGAAATTCTTTAGTCAAATCAATTTCAAAGGGAACAGATAATATTGAATTTTTACACCTATAACTTAAGAGGTAAATATCAAACTTTATATGTTGCCATCAAATTGCATATACCATGTTGTCATGAAAGAAATACTGTTCATTAAGGGATTATCCTAGATATTATATTGTGACATAATGCCATAGTTTTTTTATATATGAAGATTAGACTTCTAATTATGACTGACTCTCTTCAATTCAAGTATAACATTAAAGTCCAGTATGTGACCGTTTTGCAGGTAATTCACTGTCTTACCAAATTAAAGATATCATTTCTAGTACATTTTCTCTTCAAGGTTATGAATTTTCTTTAATAACTAGAACTGCTTAAAACACCAGAAAGGATCAAAGGATTAGAATTAACTCTGTTTTCACACTAACAGCCAATTGCCTCATGTTGAAGTTACCTTTTGTCTAGGGCCTCAAATACTAAACTATTCCTCTACCCAACAGGCTAGGCATTTTCCCAGATACCTGGAAGGGTATGTGGGATGGGATGCCCTGAACCTTCCACACTCTCTTCCCTCTTATTCTTGTCATATTATGATTAAAGATTTAGTTAATAACCTCAAAACAAAAGTTTGCTTGAGCCTTATTTGTATTGAATACCTCTGAAAAACAAAGCAGGGATATTCCTCACTGAGTATTTACTTTGAGATAAAAAAGAAACCCAACTTACGCTAAAGTGTGTAATGGAATGTTTATCACTGCCCTTTTCACGCTTCTTCCTCCAAAATTAGTTGTAGAGGGTATGGGGGATGGGTGAAGAAGGTGAAGGAATATAAGAGATAAAAACTTCTGGTTTTAAAATAAGTAAGCCATGAGGAAGTAGTATACAACACAGTGAATATAGTCAGTTATATTGTGATTACTTTGCATGGTATAGTTAATAGGCTTGTTGTGGTGATCACATTGTAAAGTGTGTAAATGTTGAATCACTATGTTATACACCCAAAACTAATAATATATGTCAGCTGTACTTCAATTTTTTTTTATTTATTTTTTAGAGAGAGGGGAAGAAGGGAGAAAGAGAGGGAGAGAAACATCAATGTGTGGTTGCATCTCAAGCACCCCCCACCAGGGACCTAGCCCACAACCCAGGCCCTGACTGGGAATTGAACCAGCAACCCGTTGGTTCGCAGGCCAGCACTCAATCCACTAAGCCATACCAGCCAGAGCTGGACTTTTTTTTTTTTAATTTTTTAAATTAATTTAGCATATAGATACACTTACCCATTATTCCCTAACTCAGACTGAAGGATAAAAGAATGGATGCAGAAAAAAATGATCTTAAGAGAACAGGAAAAAAATTAATCAGGAAGAAAATAGTCTATCCTTGGAATCCTTAATATACTAACTCAAACATACAGAGCCTTATGTCTGAGAGAAGGTGCTTCCATTATTCAACCAGAGTAGTGAGCTTGTCTCAATACTCTGTCCCAACTTTAAAGTTAGAAAACAAGACAGCTACTCAGGAAGTTGGTTCAATTTCCCCTCTGATGCTCTTCAATTGTTAACATAGACTTATCTTCAACATCTTATTTTATTCTGTTCATGTTAATGCTATTTAAACTTTTTTATGATGTTCATAAATATGTAATACCATTTATATACCTAAAGCCTGCTTACAAACTTTTCAAGGACCCAGACTCCCTTCATTTCAATCACAGTAAATCCCTCTGACATTAATAGGAATTCCACATAAGTAGGAAAAGGATGAAAGAGCTCTTAAAACTTATATTGCTATAAAATACAATCTAATGCTCACTGGGCCCCTTTATTCACAGAGTTCAGTAAGTCAAATCAAGTGTAAGAAACTGCATCCAAAATGTAAATCTAAGTTAAATAAAAATATGAAACACAAGTCCAACTTGAGGCAATTTTCTGAAGAAAATTCTTAAGATCAGATTTATCAAAAAAATTCACATTCTGGCCAAATGTGCTTTGAAACATCTTTATTAAGTCAGTTAAAAAAAAATTCACAGTGAAATAGGGGTGGACCCTAGGGTTCGGGCCTTCTGGGCCCCAGGGCTCAAAGTTGGCTCCAGAGCTGACTGGCTCCGCAGGTCCAGGCTGGTGTCGCTGCCCAGATGGCCTCCAGGCTGACCCCGCTGACCCTTCTGCTGCTGCTTCCAGCTGCTGAGAGAGCCTCCTCAAATCCAAATGGCATCAGCCACAGCCCCACCGATCCAGAGTCAGCTGCCTGGGAAAAGTGAAGGAAACATCTAAAAGAAAAAGATCCCCGAAATCAATCCATTCAACACACCACGGGCCCTTCCACCATACTGACAACCAACTCAGCCATCCTCAGAGCCAACAGCACTTTGCAACCTGCCTCCCAGCCCTGCATCTAGTAGTTAACTCAACTTATCCAACCAACTACCCAGTCCACTACTGGGGCCCTCTGCCCAGGGACTGTCACTTACTGCTTTGACTTGAGAGTCCTTTAGCAAAGACCATGTTGCAGGAAGCTTTGAAAGATTTCTCCACAAAGCTCTTCCACACCTTGTCTGCAGTGAAGAAGGCCGAGACCAGCATGGCTTTCTCTTCTTTCAGTAACACCAGCCTGCTCACTCAGGTCCTGCTTGGGGCTGAGGACAGCACCAAGAAAAACCTGGAAACTGTCCTCCCCTCCCCCAAGGGCTCTGCCCACATCTACCAGGCCCTGAAGGCCTTCATGTCCTAAGGCTTCACCTCAGCCTCTCAGATCTTCCACAGCCCAGACCTGGCCATATGGCTGTCATGTGAATGGTTGTCGGAACCTGAATGGCAGCCCCAGAGTCCTGGGAAATGATAGTAATGTTAACTTGGAGCTCATAAACTCCTGGGTGGTAGAGAAGGCCAACCATAAGATCAGCAGCTGCTAGGCAGCCTGCCCTCTGATATTCACCTTGTCCTCCTCAACATGACCTACCTAAGTACAAAGCAGAAGACAACATTTGATCACACAAAAACGAAGAGGAAGCCCATTCATTTCAAATCCTCTGTGATAAAAAGTGTCCATGTTGATCAGCAAGAAGTACCCGGTGGTCCATTTCACTGACCCAACATTAAAGGCCAAGGTGGGGCAGCTGCAGCTGTCTCACAACCTGAGGATGGTGATCCTGATACCCCCAAACACGAAATACAGTCTTGAAGACATGGAACAGGCTCTCAGCTCTTCTGTCTTCGAGGCCACTATGAGGAAGCTGGAGATGGCCAAATTCCAGCCTACTCTCCCGAAGATGCCTTACATCAAAGTCAGGAACAACCACGACATACTGGAAGTCACAGAGAAACTGGCATTTTTATGGTCTTACAAATTCAACCTGTGTGGGCTGACAGAGAACCTGGATCTTCAAATTTTTGGAATGTAGCACCACACAGTACTGGAGCTGACGGAGACCTTGGGTAGAGCCGGCGGCAGCCTCAGCTACATCTGTGGCCAGCACTTCACTGGTCTTCGAAGTGCAGCAGCCCTTCCTCTTCCTGCTCTGGGACCATCAGTACAGATTCCCTCTTTTCACGGGGTGAGTGTATGGCCCCGGGGCCTAAGACCTGAAGGCTAAGGCAAGCCCTACACTTCAGGCCTCAGCTTGCCCAGTTGCAGCCCTGCTGCTACCTGTCTGCACTTGCCCTCAGCCACCGCCACCTCTGATGTCCTTTGTCCTCCACCTGAAGGAGTCCCTCAGTGTCTGGTAAAGGGACCTACTTCTAGGATCCCATCCCTGTGACCCAAACCACTTTTTACAGCTTTCTCTTGTTCAAGTTCACTAGACTCTACAAATAAAACCTGGCAGACAATGAAACAACAAAAACAAAAAAAAACTATTTCACAAGACCTAGTAAGTCCTGGACAGTCTTGGAAAAACCTATATTATTTTTCAGTTAATTTCTACATCTTTTTTAAAAAGATTTCATTTATTTATTTTTTAGACAGAGGGGAAGGGAGGGGGAAAGAGAGGGAGAGAAACATCAATGTGTGGTTGCCTCTCATGCACCCCCAACCAGGGACTTGGCCCACAACCCAGGTATATGCATTGACTGGGAATTGAATCAGCAACCCTTTGGTTCGCAGGATGGTACTCAATCCACTGAGCCACACCAGCCAGGGCTAATTTCTACATCTTTATGCCTTTCTCCCTGCTCCAAATCAGCACTCTGAATCATCATGGGCTATTCTGCAGGGACTCACAGGAGCTGACCACTATTACAGGCTCTAGGACTATGCTCAGGCAGAACATTAAAGAATTTTAGAGCTGGAAGAAAATAAAATTCTCAAGTCCAACTACAGTTCTGAAGGTTGACGAATCAGAAGGCCAGGAAATTCAAATATTTCTCCCAAAATCAAATAAACTAACACTGATTACAAAACTGTGGTTCATTTTGTGGCCTACTCAGGGTCTAGGACTCATTTTTGGAAACTCTTCTTTTTTTGTTATGAAGTAGCAAACTAATTTCACCCCAGATAATAATGGTATTTAACATTGCCATATGTGAACATTCTAATATATGTATAACCTATGCTAGGAGCAAGAAACCAGCTAAAGGAGGTTAAAATTTCAAGTTTATTTCAGTTGCTGATTGTAGCTATTTATATCAAGCCAAAACAGCTTAAATAACACTTTGATTCCTATCAGTTTTTCTTAACATGGAGGTAAAACAGGAAAAAGTGTGAAGAAAAAAACCTAGTCTTCCACACTACAAGAAAGGAAATTTTCGCCCAATATCCCTGATGAACACAGATGCAAAAATCTTCAACAAAATATTAACAAACCAAATTCAGCAACATATTACAAAGATCAAGCCCTGGCCGGTGCGGCTCAGTTGCTTGGAGCATCGTCCTGCAAACTGAAGGGTTGCGGGTTCGATTTCTGGTCAGAGCACATGTCTGGGCTGCAGATTTGGTCCCGGGTCGGGACGCATGCAAGAGGCAACCGATTGGATCGATGTTTCTCTCTCACATAGATGTTTCTCTCCCTCTCCTTCTCCCTCCCCTTTTCTTCCCTCTCTCTAATTTAAAAAAAAAAAAATCAAGTGAGATTTATTCCTGGGATGCAAGGTCGTTACAACATCCACAAATCAATTAACATGACATATCACATAAAAAAATGAAGTATAAAAATCATATGATTTTAGATGCAGAAAAAGCATTTGACAAAACCCGGCACCTGTTTATGATAAAAACTCTCAGCAAAGTGGGAACAGAGGGAACATATCTCAGAGTAATAAAGGCCATACATGACAAACCCATGGTTAACATCATACTAATTGGGGAAAAAAATTAAAGTATTTCCCTTAAGATTAGGAATGAGACAAGGGATGTCTACTTTCAACACTCTTATTCAACATAGTACTGGAAGACCTAGCTACAGAAATCAGACAAGAAGAAATAAAAGGCATCCAAATTTGAATGGAAGAAGCAAAGTTGTCATTATTTGCAAATGACATAATACCGTATATAGAGAATCCAAAGATTCCACCAAAAAAAAGTACTAGAACTGATAAATGATTCAGTAAAGTAGCAGGATATAAAATAAATATTCAGAAATTGGTTGCATTTTTATGCACCAATAATGACCTATCAAAATGGCAAACTGGGAAAACAATCTTATTAACAACTGCATTAAAATACAATAAAAAACCTGGGAGTAATTTAGCCAAGAAGGTAAAAGAGCCCTGGCTGGTGTGGCTCAATGGATTGGGCACTGGCCTGCAAACTGAAAGGTCATTGGTTCTATTTCCAGTTGGGGCACTTGCCTGGGATGCAGACCAGGTGCCCAGCTTGGGGCATGCAAGAGGCAACTGATTGATTTTTCTCACACATCTATGTTTCTCTCCCTCCCTTCCCCTCTCTCTAAAAATAAATAAATAAATAAAATCTTTTTTAAAAAAGAAGGTAAAAGACCTGTACTCGGAAAATGATGAGACACTGAACAAAGAAAGTGAAGAAGATATGGAATATATTGTGCTCATGGATAGAAAGAATTACATCATTAAAATGTCCATATTACTCAAAGCAATCTATAGATTCAGTGCAATTCCTACCAAAATACCAATGGTGTTTTTCACAGAAACATAACAAACAATTAAAAAATTTATATGGAACCACAAAAGATCCCAAATAGCCACCGCAACCTAGAGAAAAAAAGACAAAGTCAAAAGTATCACACTACCTGATATCAAACTATACTATGAGGCCATAGTAATCAAAAGAGCATGCTACTAGCATAAAAACAGACACATAGGTCAATGGAACAGAATAGAAAGCCTGGAAATAAACCCAAAACTATATATTAATTAATATTTGACAAAGGAAGTAAGAACATATAATGGGATAAAGACTGTACAATAAATGATATTGGGGAAATTGGACAGATACATGCAAAAAACAAAGAACCTAGACCATCTTCTTACACTATATACAAGAATAAGCTCAAAATGGACTAAAGACGTAAATGTTAGACTCAAAGCCATAAAAATCTTAGAAGAAAACACAGGCAGTAAAATCTCAAACATATCTCATAGCAATATATTTTCTGATACATCTCCTCAGGCAAGGGAAACAAAAGAGAAAAATAAACAAATGGGACTACATCAAATTAAAAAGATTTTGCACAGCAAAGGAAACTATTAACAAAATGAAAAGACAACCTACTGAACGGGAGAAGATACTCACCAATAATACATTTGATAAGGGGTTAATATCCAAAATTTATAAAGAACTCATACAACTCAACACCAAAAATAAAAAAACCCTAATAGGCAGAGGACCTGAACAGACACTTATCCAAAGAAAATGTACAGACAGCCAATAAACATATGAAAAAATGGTCAACATCACTAATCATCAGAAAAATGCAAATTAAAACCACAATGAGATATCACCTCACACCTATCAGAATGACTGTCATCAGTAGGCCCACAAACAACAACTGTTGTGGAGGATGAGGAGAAAAGGGAACCCTGGTGCACTGTTGGTGGGAATGCAGGTTGGTGCAGCCACTAGGGAAAACAGGCAGGAGGGTCCTCAAAAAATTAAAAATGGAACTGCCATATGATTTAGCAATTTCACTTCTATGTGAAAGACACCAAAAATACTAATTTGAAAGAATATATGCAGCCTCATGTTTATTGCAGCATTATTTACAATATCCAAGATATGGAAGCCACCCAATTGCCCATCCATACACCAGTGGATAAAAAAGTTGTGGTACATATATGCAATGGAATATTACTTGGCCACCAAAAAAATGAAATCTTACCATTTGAGACAGCACGGATGGACTTAGAGGGCATTAAGCTAAGTGAAATAAGTCAGAATGAGAAAGACAAACACCATATGATTTCCCTTGTACGTGGAATCTAAAGGACAATATAAATAAACAAACAAAACAGAAAGAGACTCATAGATACAGAGAACAAACTGATGGTTGCCAGAGGGTTGGGAGTTGGGGAACTGGGTGAAAAAGGTGAAGGGATTAAGAAATACAAATTGGTTGCAAAACGGTCATGGGGGTGTAAATTATAGCATAGGGAATATAGTCAATAATATTGTAATAACTATGTATGAAAATATTTCATACATATTAATAAAGTATATTATTATTTAACCACTATGCTGTACACCTCAAACAAGTAAAAATAGTATTGAATGTAAACTGTAATTGAAAACCACAAATTTTTTTTAAAAAACTAGTCTTCCAAATAGACTTTTTCCGGGCTGTTGCCCTTTCTGGGTGCAAATCACAGAGTAACCTACAAAGGCAGAATGGTCAGAGCATCTTCTGGACAGTGTGAACAGGGGAGCCACGGCAGTATGAGGAAGAAGGTTAATGCAACAAAGAACTCTAATTTGGTGGGCCTAATGTGGGGCCCCAGGCAGGCAAAATTTGAAAAGGCCTTCATTTGATTCAGGTAGTAACCCCTTGTTCATAACCCTTTGACATCCAGATAGAGAAATCCCTGTACCTATAAAAACATTGTGAACCTCAAAAGTAAGAAACCACCTAGAAAAAAAGGTCAGCAAACTTTTCTTTGCAAAGGGACAGATGGTAAATATCTTGGGTTTTGCAGGCCATGCAGCGTGTGGCAACTAGACAGAGTTGCATTGTAGCAGGAAAACAGCTACTGCAGCCTTTGTAGTGCAAAAGCAGCCAATGACACTGTGTAAATGAAGGGGCACGGCTGTATGACGATACAACTTTATTTACAAAAGCAGGCAGCAGAAGGACTGACCTGGAGTAGTCAGAGGACTTGCTCCCAATGAAATAAATTCACCACAGGAAAAAAAGCTTAGAAAATTTTCTGATTCTTATTCACAATAAAATCCAAGAATATATTGCATTTAAGAGAACAAAATAAATGTTCAAAAAAATCAATTTGAGAATATAAAAGATTGGATTTAAGACATGATTACTCAATTTAAAATTACACTGAAGGCAGTATACAACAAAGTTGGAAGCAGAGTTGGTAGTGCAGAAGCTAACTTAGAAATTTAATCAAAATAAAGAGATAAAAGATACAAGGGGGAAAAATATGAGAATAAGGAACAGATGCATAGAAGAAAGTGATGTTATTAGGAATTCTTAAAAGGGAAAGTAACTTATGGAAAGGAAGGATTAATCAATTAAATGAAAAACAAACTTTCTGAACTTAAAATTTGTGTGAGTTGGGGAGCAGGGCACATAGCAGATGAAACACAATAGGTCACGTGTTGACAACTGGTGAAAGTGAGGTATTCTTTCTACATTTGTGAGATGAGAACTATTTTTTGTATTTTTGCATATTTCCATAAGAAACAGAATTTTAAATTATGGGTTTTTCATAATTATGATATAATACATGTTAACTTTTTTATTATCAAAATAAAGCACAGTGCTCACATCGGCAGCACATATGAGTCAGGATAGTAAGAAGCTAGGAAAGTTCCTTGGCAAGTGGAACGGGGAAACTGAGACAGAGAGCTGAAGAAACTGGCCGAGCAATTCACAGCCAGATATAGAGGATCACCAAGGGGGAAAGCCCTGGGTGCCCAGCGACAGGCAAAACTGATGCCAGACCTCACCCCCATGGTGGCCTTTCCTCCCCTGGGATATTGCTAGTATGAGGTTTAGAACCCCGGACCTTTTCCCCGTGGAGATGTCATCTAGGGCTTAGCTGTATTTCAGCTCCAGGTCCAGAAAAGCAGCAAAACCAGGTAGGTGACGCCAAGGCCTGCGGCAGTAGCTAATGACCTCCTACCCTGGCGCCCGTGCCAACCAATCGGGGAGACCAGCACCTTGAAATGATATACCTGAAACGCTGATGAATATTCTACTGAAATCCTCCCCTAAGGCCTCTCCACAGCCCCACCCTTTAAAACCTTCAAGATGGACGCACCCAAGCTCACTCTCCCTCCTGAGATCACATCCAATCTTTTCCCTTCCCCCTCTTCATACCCAACACGTGTGCATCTCCAAAACTCTAAGGGACCCCGTGAGACTCACAAGCAGGGGAAGAATGGGTAGAGGCAGCTTGTCCCAGGGTAACCCCATGAACTAGTCCCCAAGATCCCCTTTTCTCTGACTCTCACACGAGCTGACAGCAGCCCCGCCTTGGCTCATTTCTTTCCCATAATGTTTCTAGAGAGCCAAAGCAGCCCCACCCAGGTCTCTCCTGTTGCTTCTTCCATCCTAGGTTTTTCCTTGTTTCACTGTCGCCAGCTTTAATAAACACACTCTTAAAATCACCTGGACTCATGTTGTGAAATCTTTCCTGCACAGAGTCAAGAACCCACACACTACAGGCTGGCCTGAGGCAGATCAGCTCCAAGCCTGGTTCCTGCCCACTAACACATAGACTAAAATTGTAATGATACAGAGAAGGTTAGCATGACCCCTGCGCAAAGATGACATGCAAATTTGTGAAGCATTTCATTTTTTTAAAAATATTTTTAAAACAATTTTTAAGCAAAAATAAGTGTGGACAAAAACGAGGCCACATGCTAAATCTGACAAGCTCAGGGGAGACCTGCCTGGCGGGCTTACAAACTCAGAGACTGAAAGCAACCACACAGGGTGGTCTGAAAGTACAACTTCCTAACTAAAAGTGAATCATCGTGGGTAGTCATGTCCTAGGCCAGAATCTTCCTTGACAAAGGTCAATCTTCACCTTTTTTCAAAAAAAGATTTTATTTGTTTAATTTTAGAGAGAGGAAAAGGGAGGGAGAATGAGACGGAGAAAAACATCAGTGTGTGAGAGATACATTAATCAGTTGCCTCTCTCGGAGGTCCCCAAGTTGGGATCTGGCCTGCAACTCAGGTGTGTACCCTGACTGGGAATTGAACTGGAGACTTCTCAGTTTGCAGGCTAGCGCCCAATGCACTGAGCCACACCAGCCAGGGCTCAATCTTCACCTCAGAGGAGCCTGTTGATTGCCTTTTTCATCTATTTATGATAACAAACCTTGGGAGGGTCAGAGTAATCCCCTTTTTTCCAGACTCCCCGGGGCAAAATCTCCCACCAGGCCAGAAGGCCACAGAGCCCCTCATTGTTATCGTGCTACCCGAACACCATCTCTATGTGCCGTAAATGTTGATTATTAACTATCCTGTCCCAATGTAAAAAAAAGTATGTGTGTCTCCGCTTTTACTCTTTATCCAGTCTCAGAGATTTCCCCACTTTGCTTTCTCTCACCTCCCTGATCTACCACTGATAAATTTCATGTAACCTAACCCCCTTTATGTCTCCTTCTTTGATTCTAATGTATAAAATAAGCTGCAAAACTGCCATTCTCTGGAGCACTTTCTCAATCCATTGAGATTTTGCTTCCCAGAAATTGTCATCAGTTTGGCTCAAATAAACTCATAAAAATTCTCCACTGGTCTGGACATTTCTTACATCGATAGAAGAAATCAAAAACCTATAATCCCATGACCCAGACGTTACCCCTGTCAATATTTTCATTACCTAGACTTCTTGTACTTTTTCTCTAATCATATATGTGTTTATAAAATTGATATTTTACACATACTGCTTTTTAGCTTGTGTTTCCTTGCTTGGTACAATGGAGATATTTTCACTCTCTAATTCCATTGTAACATAAGTGCAGTAAAAAAACAGGTATTGACATTATCCTAAGGCCCTACACACAGGCTTATTATGATTTTGTGGCTAGGCTTCAATGAATCTGGTAGAGAACCTTTTAAATATAATGCAAAACTTAAACAACATAAGTATACAAAGACAATTCAGTAATTAAAATATGGTGGCTTCAACAGAAGTAAGATTAAGTAAATCTGTGTGTTTGCGTGCAAGCAGTTGAAATCAGCCTTGGCTAACACAAGCAGAGAATTCCTTGGAAGCGCACTGGGCCGCTCACAAAATCAATGAGAAGAAGCCTGGAGGAGAAGACTCAGAAAATGGGCAGAAGCCAAGGAAGCTCAGCAGCAGGGGCCACAGCCGAGGCAAAATCAAAGGAACAGCCTGGTAAGGGCCCTGGGAGAGGTCACGCCACAGGACTCCACTGACAGAACACACATCGCCGTTGCAGCCTCTTGCTACATTTGCTGTTACAGTCAGCTCTAAACTGTTTCTGCACCTGGGTGTTACTCCCTCAAGGTCCAAGGCCCTGAGCTGTAGTGTCCGAATCCTGGAGCCTAGTTTAGGTACCCTTACCTTGGCTGCCCCACGCTTGGGAAAGGGCAGGTCAGCCTTCATTGGTTTCAGCAGTGGAAGGCAGGCCCCTGCACCCCACTAAGGTTGCACACGACAGGAAATTATCCCTACATAGAAGGTAAATGGGAGAGCAATACGTATATATTACTGTGGTACATGGTACTATATGTAGAGAGAGAAAGATAAGGTAGATGGGGGAGGAATACACAGATAGACAGAGATCCAGTCGTAACATTTACAATAAAAAATTACTGTATGATTATGACCTAATCTTTGACTTTTAATATTCTCCTCTAAATTATGATAACAATCAATGCTTGCTCCTACTAGCTTCACTGATCTGTTGTAAAGATAAATAATTTAATCTCTCTAATGACACTGAACACCTTAGGACAAAATGCATTATAGATGCAAGTCATTTTAATCAAGGAAACTATAATTAGTAAAGATCATATCTGCTGCGCTTTCAGATATATATAACAATAAATGTTTCTAAGTCAAAAGATACTGGAAACTGCCTTCCGGCAGTTTGCTCTAACAATAGTACTATATATAAACTTAATTCTTAAAAGTGCATTAATTTTGACTTAACTTTTTAAACTTTGTTATTATAAAATACAGTTCCAGGGTTTGGAATTAGAGAGGGGAAGAAAGATGCATAGACTGTCCAGTTGGTTGGATCTGTTACATTAATTTCACAATCTGTGAAGGAGTAGATTGCCCCTTTGAATGGTAATGGAAAATTAGTTTCTTTATTTCTTCATTAAGACTGTGGGAGGAAAATTAATACTCTCCTCGGCTTTTCTAAATTAATAGAATATGTCTTTATTAAAATGATGAATGTACATGCCTACTTTCTTTTTGGTTGAGAGACTCTCTAACTCATAGAATAACTGAACTCAAAGCTGAGCCTTAGAAATCATCTTGCGAAGGAAACTGAGATTCAGTGCTGCTAAATTAGTTACCCAAGGTCACACAATTAATTAAGGACAGAGTAAGACTAAGATTAGGTCTCTGACTCTTAATCCAGTGCTCTTTCAAACTCACCAAGTTATTTAAAAAGGTGGAGGGGGATTCATTTATTATACTTTTCATGTTGTAAGTATATGTAATGTTTTTGATCCCCGTACCCTGAGGGATAATCTCTTATGCAAAATAAAAGAAATTTTTTACCTTTTCCCAATATTCTTTTTGTGATTGAAAAGAAATAGAACCTCTATCTTGGAAAAGGTCAATCTTGGGCAAAACATGAAGTCTAGTCTTTCTTCAACCACCCCCTTCCCCATTTTATATTCCCATGCAAACCCAGGTTCCCAGTTAACATACTCCTCATCCTACTGCCCTTCCTCATGAAAACTCCTCTGAGATTTTATTTTACCGCTTCATACATAAACAGTATATATCTCATACGCACACACACACACACACACACACACACACACACACACACTGCTGGGTGTACTCACCACCCATTTTAGGAAACAAAACATACCATCACTGCCCTGGCCAGGTGGCTCAGGTGGTTAGAGCACCATCCTGATAGGCCAAGAATGTGGGTTATATCCCTGGACAGGGCACATACAAGAATCAACCAATGGAACAACAAACTGATATCTCTCTCTCTCTCCCTCTCTCTCTCTCTCTCTCTCTCTCTCCCTCTCTCTCTGTCTCTCTCTCTCTGTCACCCCCTCCATTACTCTCTATAAAATCAATTTTTAAAATTGTTTTTAAAAACATACCATCAGCATACCACCTCTTCTCTATTCCTCCCTAACTGCATCTTCTCTTCCATGCTCAGAAGTAACTAACCACTCTCCTGCCAATTCTTTCTTTTCTGTCATTTCCTTGCTTTTCTTTATAGTTTTACTACACGTGAATGTACCACTAATCAAAATATTGTTTAGTCTGTGCATACTTTTAATCTTTCTATAATTGGTATAAACATAAATATGTTCCTATAACTTCCTTTTTCACTCATTTCATGCTTAAAATTGTTATATGTCACCTTGATATGTTTGTTTTCACTGCTGTTATGTACGTTATTAGATGAATACACCAAGGGACAATGAAGAGTAACTGTTCATGGGTATGAGGCTTACTTGGGGGGGGGGGTGATAAAAATATTCTAGAATTAAATAGTTGCCATTTTTTCACAACTTTGTGAAGACGCTAAAAACATCCAATTGTACATGTTAAAAGTATGCATGGGGCCTTCCTCCAAGGTTAAAATCTGCCAACATAAAGCTCACTCTGACCTTGAGATTAAATTAATTCACCCATAACTAAAAGTGAACTTTCATGTTTGTATTCTTTTCTTTTTTCTAATAGCTTCTTTTAGCAGTAGCACCTTTTTTGTTATTCTTTATTAAAATGAATCTCAGAAATCTTTATGGTTCTTCACATAAAGATCTCTTGAGCCTGGTTTGTGTACTGCCTCCCTCCGGTCTTTTCACCAGTAAGCACCGTAGCCTGCCTCCTGTTTGCCTGCTCAGACTGGCTGGCGACGTTTCCAGTTGTCCCGGGTGATCCAAGCCACTAACAGTAGCACCTTCGATATTATATATTTAGCAAGGCCTATTCTTCCAGATGGGATGGAAAAAGTTTTATGGCATCTCTTTGTTTATTAAAAGATGGTAACTTATTTAGCTTTATATTAGAATGATTTTTTTTCTTTTCTAGTATTTCTTTAAAAAAAAAAAAAGGCCTAAGTATTTCCTCCAATTTCCTACTTAGGTTCTCACCCAAACCTGCTGTCTTTTCTCTGCATACCATCCTCTCCTACCTCTCCAGGGACCTCTTCCCCAGCCTCATCTCCTTAAAATCACACCGACCTACCGCCCCCAGGTGTGTGTGGTTTCCTCAAACAATCCAGCACTCTTGGATCTCTGTGCGTTTACATATCACATGCTCTTTGCATGGAAACTCCTTCTGGAGTGAGGGTAGCAATGAATGTGAAAGGGGTTGCTGGCTATATTTTGGAGGCAGTACTAAACAGACTTGCTAATTAACCAGATATGGGTTAGAAGGTAGGAAAGAGTCAAGGATGCTTGTTAAATTTCTGACTTTAGTAACTTTTTAGATGGTACTGCCATTTTCCAAGTTCCGGAAGACCAGGGTGGTGAAGGACCAAGTTCGACCTAATAAGTTTGAGCTGTCTATGAGGCATCAAGTGGAGATATCAAATATCAGTCTGGAATGAGACAATATGAACCTAGAAAACAGGAAAGATTTGTGCTAGAGGTGTAAATCTGGGAGTTGTCAGCACATAAGTAATACGTAAAACCATGGAAATAAATGCAATCCCTTAGAGTGTAAATGTTTCCGAGGAGTGCTCAATAAGTGTTAGGTAGTAACAGGTTGAACCACAATTTATTTAGCCAATCCTTCCCCTACCTCTTTTATAAAAATATGTGTTCCCAATGTTTCATGTACTCATGATTAATTTTTATATGCTCCACCAATATTTACAACATTTTTTTTCTAATTAAAAAAAATAGCTTTTCAAATGAAGAGCCCTACACAGAATAGAGTTTGGTTGTCAAAATCAAGCAGATAAAGTAGCTCTTAACAGTGAAGAGAGAAGAGAAGGGGAGCAGGGTTAAGTGCTGTGTGGGGAAGGGTTGGAGAGACAAAGATCTCTGCTCAGCACTGTGGAGAAGGGGAGATATCCAACAGGGAATTTATTAAGTCTGCTGATAAAAAAATTTTTTTAAGCCTCTCTTCCATCTCCGCTATATAATCTTTAGTAAATTCAACATTGCATGTGGCTTCTCTATGGTGAATTAAATGCCAATTCCTGACTCAGGTCGGATAGTAACAAGAGAAGCTGTACGACCAGTAACTGGGCTACATTTTTTGCTTTGTTTTTGTTCTTAGTATCAATACAATAAACATCACTGGAGCTACATCTTTGCATATGTTCGGGATTACTTCCTTGGCATAAATTTCTAGACATTGGATTAAAAAAAAATGGACCACTTTAAAAAGACTTGTGTACATATTGCCAAATTATACTCCAGAAAAGCTGAACTAAAATGTCACCAGCAGAGTATTAGAGTGTTCGTTTCCTCACACATGTACTTTAATCTTTATTAAATGAATGGGGGAACATGGTAGCTCACTTTTAACATGGCTTCATCACCATCACTAAATTTTGTTAACATCACCCTGAACAATCTCCTTGTTTCTAATCTTCCTCCACATCAATTCATTCTATATACCACTGACAAATTAATCTCCTAATCATAGGGCTCCTATGTGGCTATTCCCCTATTCAAAAATTTTCAATGACTCTCCACCATCTATTGAATTAAGCACCAACTCTTTAGTCTGTCATTTAAGACACCCTATATGCAATATGGCCTCATCACATATTTCCAATCTTATTTTAGCCTCCACTTCCCTGCACCTACCCTATGATCCAGTTAAAGTCATATAGTGTTTGTTTGGAACATGACCCATTATTTCTCATCTCCATGTTATGGTAATAGCTCAAGTGATGAAAATTCCTATCATGGGTGCTTTAAATGTCCCATCCCCAGACCATAGCAGATATTGCTAATTAATCGTACTATTCTTTCCCACTGAGCTGGGATAAAGCTCCACACAGTGCTACTGACAGCCACCACCAATGAATTGGAACTGGCACCTGAGGAGAAACTAGTTTGGCATCCTCATAATAGTCCTTTCACTTGGTGGGCCTTCACCCCAGCTCCTCTTCTGGAATTTGTTCCCATAAATTCGGGTTCGTGTCAAATGTTGCCTCTTCTAGAAAGCCTTTCCCGACTCCACTCTCTACCTCCAGTTCTCCTAGCAAACTACAGGGCTCTTACTCTTCTTAGTCCGTTTTGCCTTGTTGTATTATTGTGTGCTATACTCTGTCATTTTTTAAAAATTTTATTTACTGATTTGAGAGAAAGAAAGAAACACCAATTTTTTGTTTCGCTTATTTATGCCTTCATTGGCTGCTCTTGTAGGTGCCCTGACTGGAGATCAAACCCATGACCTTGGCATATTGGGAAGATGCTCTGCCAACTGAATTACCTGGCCAAGGCTGCTTCTGTCCTTTTTGAACCATACGTGTCTTAAGGCAGTAAGAGTAGTAAAGACTTCAGTAAAGGAGCCAGAAGGCCTGAGTTGAAATCCTGGATCTGTCCCAACTGGCTGTGAGCACTGGAGCTTACATCTGTGAGTTGCAACACCCCCAACTATAAAATGGACATGATAATTGAACCTACCGGAGAAAGTTGTGAGGATTCAATGAGCAAATCTAAGTCAAGTGCCTAGCTAAGTGCACACACTTATTAGGACTTCAGAAATGCTACATATTTCTCAAAAACTTAGACATAGAGTTAACATATGACTTGGCAATTCCACTCCTAGGAGTAAACCCAAAAAAATTAAAAACACACGTTCACACAAAAACTTGTACATGCTTGTTCACTACAGCGTTATTCATAATAGTTAAAAAATGGAAGGAGCCCAAATGTCTATCAGCTGAAGAATAAACAAAATGCGGTGTATCCACACAAAAGAATATTATTCAGCCATAAAAAGGAATGAAGTGCTGATACATGCTGAAATACAGGTGAAACTTGCAAACATTATGCTAAGTGAAAGAACTCAATCACAAAAAAAACATGTATTGTATGGCTCCATTTATTTAAAATGTCCAGAATAGGCAAATCCACAATGACAGAAGTAAATTAGTGGTTACCAGGGATGAGAAGGAGGGGGGAATGAAAAGTGATGTATTAAGGGGTATAAAGCATACTTTAGAATGAAAATGTTCTAGAATTAGATAGTGGTGATGATGGGACAATATTGTAAATACACTAGATCCCACCATATCATACACTTAAAATGGTTAAAAATTATGAATTTTATGTTATGTGAGTTTTATCTCAGTTTTTTAAATGTTACTTTTTTAAAGATTTTATTTACTTTCAGAGAGAGGGGAAGGGAGGAAGAAAGAGAGGAAGAGAAGCATCAATGTGTGAAAACTGGGGAACTGGCCTGCAACCCAGGCACGTGCCCTGACTGGAATTGAACTAGAGACCTTTCGGTTCGTAGGCCGGCACTCGATCCACTGAGCTGCACCAACCAGGGGAAAAATGTTACTTATATTACTATTTATCTTTGTATCCTCTAAAGGGCTTAAGGAGATTTCATTAAGAAAGTGATTTTTTTAAGGAAAAAACATTTAATATGGCCTTAAATGTAAAAGTGAAATGATTTAAGTAACATCTATAAATTATAGTGATTACAACTTACATGCAGAACAAACCATAGATAAATGGTAATTTATTGTTCCATAGAAATTCCAAGAATAGACTAAGCCCAACTAAAACAAATAGTTCCAACCACCTTGGGATTACACTTGGCTAAAATACTAATAGGAAACTCAATCTTGGGATAACACTTGGCTAACATACTAATAGAACACTCAAAAAAGAAAAATTATAAATAACTATTTAGTATATAAAAAAGAAAACTAATTAAAACACGAAGGTATTTTTAAACTATTTTTAAAAATGTTAATATCCACTGTTGACAAGGAGGAATTATGGCCTTGCTTGTCATTTTCCATTTTACATAGATGGGCACATACATTTATGACACTTTCTGGAGGTTTGACAGCATGTATAATACATACATATATTTATGCCCAGAAAAAAGCCTGGAATGATGTACTCCAAGTGGTATACTTGGAAGTGAAATTAGGCATTTTTTCCCTTTCTTGTCCTTATCTCTTACATTTTTCTACAATAAATATTGAGGATTACTTTTGTAATAGAAAATAATTAAAGTATTTCTTAACTTTCGGAAAGTCATGAGGACAAGAGGAACCAGTTCATTTTGTTGAAGTTAACATGTTAATTTTTAAAAAATTTTTATGAATAAACTAGAACTTTATTTAGCTTCTTAGTGACATACCTAGAAAATGATAATAGGTAATATATAGAAATAGCTGAGAGGACATTACATGTGCAATTAGGGAGTGACTCAAGATCATCATCATGAGATTGACTCATAAGATGTCATCTTTACAAATCAGCAATGCAAACGTGCAATAGTTAAGTAAATAAAAATGGCTTAGGCAATAATCTCCTGTAATGTTTAAGAACAGAATCTCCACACTTATTAAAGTGAATTGCTAAAATGCCTTTTAAAATAGTTATTTCAGTAGTGAACAGAGAATGCCTTTTGTACCACCCCCTTCTTAATACAACATGTAACGAGTAAAAAAAATAAACCTCATTTTACTTTTCATCTTTTTGATTATAAGTGAAACAGAATATTTTCTAAGGTTTATTTATTGGCTATTTGTATTTCCTCTTTTCTGAGTTGTCTGTTCATGTGTTATATCTGTTTTTTAAATGGCCTTTTTCTTGTTGATTTGTTATAGTATTTTTTAATTTAAATTTTATTTTTCAGACTTCTGGCCGAGATGGAGGCATAGGTAGATACACTTTGTCTCCCTGCACAACCGAAAGGACGACAAATTTAAAAACAAAAAATAACCAGAACTGCCAGAAAATAATACTGTATGGAAGTCCAACAACCAAGGAGTTAAAGAAGAAACACTCATCAACCTTGGTACGAGGGACGGAGACAGGCAGCCGGGACAGAGAGGACGTGTGGCAAGGCTGCGGCTGGTGGACGGGGCGGGCAAGGCAGTGGCTGGCAGACCGGGCGGTCTCGCATGTGTGTGCAGATAAACCAGGAGGAACAACTGGGGAGTGAGAGAGACCGTGCAACACAGGGTTCCGGTGCGGGAAAAGAAAGCCTCAAAACTTCTACTGGTAAAAACCCGTGGGAGTTGCGGCAGCAGGAGAGACTGCCAGTCTCACAGGAGAGTTTGTTTGAGAGAACTACAGGGTCCTAGGACATACCCAAATGCACCCACCCGGGAATCAGCACCAGAAGGGCCCAATTTGCTTGTGGGTAGCAGGGGAAGCAAAGGAGAGACAGCCAGGAGCCAAGCAAGTGACCTTGTTCCCTCTCAGACCCCTCCCCCACATACAGCGCCACAAGGCTGTGACATGGGTTGCCCCACCCTGGTGAAGACCTAAGGCTCCACGCTTTACAACATAATAGGTGCTCTGTGACCAAAAAAAAAAAAAAAATATATATATATATATATATATGGCCCAAATGAAAGAACAGATCAAAGCTCCAAATATAGAACTAAGCAATGAAGAGATAGCCAGCCTAACAGATGCAGAGTTCAAAACACTGATAATCTGGATACTCACAGAAATGGTTGAGTATGGTCACAAAATGGAGGAAAAAGTGAAGGCTAAGCAAAGTGAAATAAAGTAAAATATACGGAGAACTAAAAGTGAAAGGAAGGAAATTGAGACTCAAATCAATGATCTGGAGCAGAAAGAAGAAATAAACATTCCACCAGAACAGAATGAAGAAATAAGAATTCAAAAAAATGAGGCAAGGCTTAGGAACCTCTGGGACAATGTTAAATGTTCCAACGTCAAAATCATAGGGGTGCCAGAAGGAGGAGAGGAAGAGCAAGAAATTGAAAACTTATTTGAAAAAATAATGAAGGAGAACTTCCCTAATCTGGTGAAGGCAATAGACTTCCATGAAGTCTGGGAAGCTCTGAGAGTCCCAAAGAAGTTGGACCCAAGAAAGCACACACCAAGGCACATCATCATTACATTACCCAAGATTAAAGATAGCAGAGAATCTTAAAAGTAGCAAGAGAAACGGAGACAGTTACCTACAAAGGAGTTCCCATAAGACTATCGGCTGATTTCTCAAAAGAAACCTTACAGGCAAGAACGGACTGGAAAGAAGTATTCAAAGTCATGAAAGGCAAGGACCTACATCCAAGAATACTCTATCCAACAAAACTATCATTTAGAATAGAAGGGCAAATAAAGTGCTTCCCAGATAAAGTAAAATTAAAGAAGTTCATCATCACCAAGCCCTTATTACATAAAATGTTAAAGGGACTTATCTAAGAAAAAGAAGATGATAAAAAATATAAACAGTAAAATGAGAACAAACTCACAACTATCAACAACTGAACCTAAAAAAATAAAAACAATAACAAACTAAGCAAATAACTAGAACAGGAACAGAAATGGAGATCACACGGAGAGTTATCAACGGGGAGGGGGAGGGGGAGCGTGGAGAACGGGAGCAAAGGTACAGGGAATAAGAAGCATAAATGGTAGGCACAAAATAGACGGGGTGGTTAAGAAGAGTATAGGAAACGGAAAAGCCAAAGAACTTATATGTCCAACCCATGGACATGAACTAAAGTGGGGAATGCTGGTGCAAGGGGTGGGGGGTGCAGGGCAGAGGGGAATAAACAGGAGAAAAGAAATGGGACAACTATAATAGCAAAATCAATAAAATATATTTTCAAAAAAGAAATACTCAGAAAAAAATTTTTATTTTTCAACTACAGTCTGCATTCGATATTATTTTGTATTTGTTTCAGGTATACCATAGTGGTTAGACAAGTATATACTTTATAAAGGGTTCCCTCCAATATTTCCATTACCCATCTGGCACCATACACAGCTATTACAATATTATTGACTATATTCCCTGTGCTGTACTTTACATCCCCATGATTATTTTGCAGCTACCAATTTGTATTTCTTAATCCCTTCACCATTTTCACCCAGCCCTCCAATCACCTCCCCTTTGGCAACCATCATTCTGTTCACTGTATTTATGAGTCTGTTTCTATTTTGTTGTTACAGTATTTTAAAGGATAAAGATCTCAACTCCTCATCTGTTATTTTTGCTTTGACTATTCTCCCCAGTTTGTCATATGCCTTTTAATTCTAATGCTGTTTAGAGTTTCTAAAAATGTTTAATTTTTATGCGGTCAAATATATCAATCTTTGTCTTTATCTTTTTTTTTTAAATTTATTATTAGAGAGCCCTTTGTCACTCTAGGAAAATATATCATCCACCTGTATTTTATCCTAATTCTTTTATGGGGTCATTTCTCATTTTATTATTTTTTATTTAATTTAATTAATTTATTTATTTGAGAGAGGGGAAGGGAGAAAGAAGGAGAGGGAGAGAAACGCCCATCAGTTCACTGGTTGCCTTTCACACACGCGGCAATGGGGACCAGGCCTGCAATCCAGGCATGTGCCCTGACTGGGAATCCAAGTGGTCACCTTTTGCTTTGCAGGACAAGGCTCAACCGACTGAGCCATGCTGGTCAGGGCTTTCATTTTATTGTTAAAGCTATCTGAAGTTTATTTTGGAGTAAGATGTGAGAGAGGAAACTAACCCAAAGTCATCACTTAATACAACAAAATTCCTATGACATAAAGCAGTTAAACAGTTCAGAGTTCATTTTAAAAAAGGGGTTGGGCCATGTGAAAATTTATTTTAACAGGTTCCTGTTGGTAAAGGTGTCTTTTTGCTAACTAATTTCTGTTATTTGGATGTTTTACAAAAGATACGTGTTGCTCTTTGTTGTATGAGAAGTTGATGCCACATGTCAGAGTCAGATCGTGAACTTCACCTTTTCATGACTGAAAGAGAACAAAAGAAACTCTTCATAATTCATTGGGTGTGAATCATAAGTGCAGTTACTGAATGACTAAGTAGAATTTTAATGCCAATGGGGTGAAGTTGAAATCCTATTGGGTAGAAACCAGAAATCCTAGTTTTTATGTTCCCCCTGATTCACTTACTAAATGCCCTGAGATAAATTTCTTAAAAGTCTGCACCTATTTGTCAATGCACTAAACAAAGATCTTAATTGTAAAAAATTGGGCTTAAGAGATAACACATTAAAGTATTAAAAACATCCTGAACTAAAAATGTTAATGGACAGCATCAGAAATTCTAGTCATCAGCAACTCAGGAAATCTAAGTTGTTCCCACAATTATGTCTCCGCTCCAAGGTTCAGTTGTTATTTCAGGGTGTGTAAATTCTCAAAGGCCAACTGAAGGTAGACTATCTGAGGAGATCATTTGGGGGATAACTGATTTTCATATTAATGCTAATGAGGCTGAAATAATAATGTGTTTTAAGAAATCTAAACTTCTTTTCAATTTCTGCTATTTCTGAACAAGCTATTTCTTTTTTGACGTATTTTAGCTTTTTGAGATGTTAACCGCATACATTTACACAAATGTTTACAAAAAACATTCATGCTCTGTAAATTTATGTTTACTAACATTGATGCAAATATATATATAATAACATTGATGTGGGTAATCACACGCTTGCTCACATGCATATTCTCAGTTTTATCCTTAGCACAGTGATGAAAAGGACTAAGAAAATCAGGTAATGAGCAAATCTGGTAAGATCATCAATGATTAAAGACTTCTGAGTCCACAATTGATAAAGAGCTATCTGCCTAATGTTATGTAGGCCCTCAGAGAAACCGATGAAAAGGAGGATTTATTTATGTATTTGACAAATATTAATTGAGCATGTGCCAAGTGCTGTGTAAGCACTGAGAAAAATCATTAGGTTGAACTGTATGAAATTGCAGATATTTAAATATTTTTGACTTATAAAATGGCAATTTCATATAGTCCAATCTAAGAAAATTTCAGAAATTCCTGAGAGATGGAAAGAAAATTAAAGAGTGGAGCCCTGGCTGGTGTGGCTCAGTGGGCTGAGCACCAGTCTGCAAACCAAAAGGTTGCCAGTTCAACTCTCAGTCAGAACACATGCCCAGGTTGTGGGCCAGGTCTCAGGTTGGGGGCTTGTGAAAGGCAACTGAACAATGTTTCTCTCCTTCTCTTTCTCCCTCTCTTCCACTCTCTCTAAAAATAAATGAATAAAATCTTTATAAAAAAGAAAAAGAATTTAAAGAGTAGAGAATCACGAGAAAAACAAAAATTTCCAAATAACAACTTAGAAGAAATAAGAAGGATTAAAAGTAAAAAGAAAAAGAACTGGAAAATGGGAACAAGGGAACATGTAAATGAAAATCGAACAATAAAAACATATGATCATAAAACTAATAAATTATTAATAATTAATTAAATTCATCCAGTATATATAGAATGTCCAAGACTATACAGATAATTTTGTGGTAGCCACAACATGTACCTCAAAAGAAATTAGAAATTTTATTTCCCTTAAGGATGAAAGACAGATCAAGGTGCCCTATATTTTTAAATTCTAACTTCTGAAGATAAAAAAGAAAATATAAAAAGAATTAAAACGATGGGAGGGCTAAAAGAGGAAAAATGACAGCAAAAATTTATATGTATAAATTCAATACAAATCCGAGAAGATAGCAAAGTTGGAAAGAAATAAGAGTCCCAATAACTGAAAAAAGACTCTGACAGAATGAAAAGTATACATCAGGTTATTACAGAGACCACCCCCCACCGCCCCTCTGACCGCCCCCCCCCAACTGGTGTGGCTCAGTGGACTGAGTGCTGGCCTGCGAATGAAAGGGTCGCCCATTGGATTCCCAATAGGGCCACACGCCTGGATTGTGGGCCAGGTCCCCAGTAGAGGGCACGCAAGGGGCAACCACACATTGCTATTTCTCTCCCTCTCTTTCTCCCTTCCTTCCCCTCTCTCTACAAATAAATAAATAAAATCTCTTTTTTAAGTTATTAGGAGACTAATAAAAGTAAATCTTAAAACATTTTAGTATATCTTTTGCCACATAAAAAATTTAATTATTTCCCATTTTGAATAATTGTGGGTGAGCAAATTATAAAATACATAATTTGTGTATACAGACATATTGTAAAATTTATATTTTCATATAACTAATTTCCTTTTCAATATCATAAATTATATAAAAACAAGTAATCAAGACTATCCAGACAGTGAAGAATGATTAGAAGCTTACTTAAATAGAGATCTCTTTACACTTCTATCATTAAGGATGGCCAAAGAACCATAGAAATTTAGCATAGGAAGAGAATCTCAGAGTTCATTCAGACCAAACCTTCAACAACTCAGAAGAGACAGAGTTCAAAGAAGTGATGTATTCAAAGTCATCTAGTTAGAGAGAAGCAGGCTCAGAACTACGGTATATTCATTTAAGGAGATTTATTTAAACTCCCCTTTTGTATATTGAGGATAGAAAGTATGATTATGCAACTGATGCCAAATAAACTTGTGCATGAAAAAACACCTGTGTTTTCCCAGAATATCATGATTACCTGAACATGAGTTTCCAAAATAGAGGTAAAAAAATGTGTGGCAATCAGCAAGTAAGATAATGATGATAAAATGAGTCAGAGAATTAATTATAGTTGTAAAAATGCCAAGGCCTGAACAAAGAGTGAGAGTATTGTGACCAATTGTGACACAAGTCTCTGTCACAGGCCCCTGTGGGCAGCTCAGAACCACAGTGATTCAAATCCTTATGTGCTCTTTAAGGATTTTAAGGATTACTTTTTTTTTTAATTTTTCTTGTTGACACTATTACAGATGTCCCCCATTTCCCGCCCACCTTTGCCCACCTCAACCCAGCCCCCATCCTGCTTCCCCTGGCCTTCACCACAGGATTACTTTTTTTTAAAGCATGACATATAGTTCTTATTACTTTCCACAGTGTGACAAGAAACCAGATAACCTTTCACATTGTTCTTGAGTTTATTTCCTCTGTTATTAACAATTGTTCTTAAATGAGAGAATTAAATATGAACTGTAGTTAAAAGTTCCTTTAGAGGGCTTTAACCAAATGTTGAAAATAAAATCTTTAAACCCTTTACCTATTTGTTGAATCTGAAAATACCTGCATACGAACATATAATCACCCTTGAACACTGGGAGTCTTTCCCTTTCCACCTGCTGATTTTACTGGGATAAACTAAAATTGCAAACAACTGATGTTGAAATGTCAAGGCTAAAATGTCAGAGAGCTATCAAGTTCAGTAAAGTTGCATCTCCTGTTCCAAGTCGTCGAATGATAGTCATCAATGTGCCTTTAAGGATGTGAATGTGATCTCATGCTGTAAGAGCTTCATGGCCACAGCCTTAACAATTCCTGTCACAGTCCTTGAGTCAATCCTCATGCCCACACAGTAAAGCAAGTTTCCATTTCATTCTTGAATTCACACAGGTAAGTGGGTGGGTATGTGCTCAAACTCAAAGATGCATTATCACATTAATCCAAATATTTTAATATCATTGCTCTGATTCTTTCTTATTTCTTTTGAAATTAAATAATTCTTTACCTACTGTCCTTCATTGTTTGGTAATAACTCAAAAAAAACACAAAAAAACAATACTTCAAAGAGTTGAGAGTCAGGCTAATGCTTGGCCAATGACCATCCAAGACCTTTTACTTCATGCTTCAGTATCCTTCTTTGTAAAACGAGAATGATAATATATAACCCAACTCCACAAACGGCCAGAATAAGAGCAGAAAATGCTCTGGAAGAAAAGTATAAGGCCCTGGCTGGTATAGCTCAGTGGATATGCATTGGCCTGTGAACCAAAGGATCGCCGGTTCGATTCCCCAGTCAGGGCACATGCCCGGATTGCGGGCCAAGTCCCCAGTAGGGGACGCACAAGAAGCAACCACACATTGATGTTTCTCTCCCTCTCCTTCTCCCTCCCTTCCCCTCTGTCTAAAACTAAAATAAATAAAATCTTTTTTTTAAAGTGTAAGAATATTGTGACTTGGACAAGCAAATAGTACAAAATAAGAAAATAAATACAGCAAGTAAGTAGAAGAAATCAACTGTCTTGGACAATGTTGTCTCTGCTATACGCTTTTTTCTCTTTGCTATCTAATTGCAAAATACCTTGCAATTCCACAGTGTCTGAAGTTTGTGTGCATACTGCCAAATACTATAATATTCTTTCGAATCCAGTATTATAGGGAAACATGCAGGGATGTACTTCGGTACTGAGAAAGAGACTCATTTCTATATCTGCCCCCCCTTCCAGACAAACTCTGATATTCCATGTGAACACAAAGCCTTATTTGTTTTAGTCCAAATACCCAGATATGTGGGTGGATGCATTCTACCAAGGAATGTCATTAAAGTTCATATCTGCTGATTCTACAGCATAAGAAATCTGACCATTTCTAACTCCCAGCATAGTGTGAAGTACTTTTCCTATCCAAAAATAGATTGCTTCCACCCCCCAGAAATATATTGAAAATGAACAACATAAAAGGCACTCTGCTGGGTACTGTGGAAGATATAAAGACTGAAGATGAATAAGTCAGTTCTTGCTCTTGATGAGAATTCTATAGGCCCACATTCTTAGATACTGATCTTAGATTACATTCTTCTGCAAAATAGAGACAATGGTGATTATCTCTAACCTTAGGTTTTAGTGATGTAGTTTTGCTAAAGAATGAATAAATAGAAGAATGGGTATTCTACTGAAGACATTTTTTGTTATATGATGTCAACCACAAGAAATCATTTCTAGCCTTTTCACAATCTGATCCCAATTGTTTGAGAACAGTAACAGAATTGAAGAGCGAGAGAGGGTCTATATGATAGGAACAGGTTAGACAACAGGTAAACAAATGAAAATCAAGGGGAAGCGATTGCGGGGGAGGAAGCACTGTCTAGAAGGAATCAGTGAAAACAATTTCTATAGAAGAAAGAATACAATTGATTCTAAATAATTAGGACACAATAGACAATAGCAGCCTTTGTGGGGAGAAAAGAAAAGAATTTGGTGGAAATTGAATTAATCAAAGATTAGAAAGGAGGAAAAATGTTTCCTTTGGCTTCCAGCAAGTGCCGAGCCACTTTGGCCAAAGCATGGAAGGTTAAATGATGTTCCAAAGAGTTGCTAAGCATGTTATTTGGAAAAAGAAGGGATAAGACCATCACCTGCCAGAGATCGTCAGTCCACCTGCTGCCCTCATTACATATGGCAGCAGTTCTCAAACTCATACCTTGGGACATTTTATAGCTTTTAATATTATCAAAGGCCCCAGAGAGCTTTTGCTTATGTGAATGACATCTAATGATATTTCTATTACATGTCAAAACTGAGGTATTTTCAAAATATTAATTCAAATCAAGGTGACAATGGGTACTTACTTTTTGTTGTGTTTCTGTATAGACTTGAAGAAAAGTTCAATATTTCAAGATAACCGTTTATTTGAGAATAATGAGGTTATAGCTATCCTGACAGGTATGACCAAAGATAGCTAATAAAATCACAGATATATTAAGAAGAAACATTTTATTAATCTTTATAAATTTTTCTAATTTATACAAATATACACATTGATCCTTAACTACCATAGAAAACACAAGAATACACATGCAGGCATTCTATTTATTAGTCAGCAGAGTGGTAACATCATTACATGTCAAATGGCCTCTGGAAATTTCTGCTATATATTAATGAGAGAATGGAAATGAGCTGGAAGGAGTCACTGGGAGCAGCGCGGTTAGACACAAGTTTGCGTGGGAGTGTTTTTCTTTTGTAAATACTTTATCGCCGGAATCAGTCTTGCTGAAGCGGAGTTATGGCAATAGTGCGGACGACAGGGCCGAACACCCAATTCTGGGAAGCTCTGAGGCTCCCAGGGCAGTGGGAAGCTAGCAGCACCGGGAGAGGCGCCAAAGCATCTGTCCTCACCTAAGCCACAAGAAGGTACACCCAACCAGGTAATGAAGAAACAGCAACTCAGAAGTAACCCGGGATCATTCCGGGTAGGGGCAAGGACAAGAATCCAAACCTGGACCCTCCTCAGTAGAATGGACCTTCTGTAGCCTGAAGGAGCCAACCATGGATTTCAGGCGTGTGAAGGACTTTCTCCTGACTTTACTATCAAATACCAGCTCATTAGCTGCTGTGCTGTCTTGGAGCTTTGGGAGCCATCCACGTTCACTACCACCCCCTTACTAACCATTTTTGCTATGGAGGTGTATACTGCCTACGTTTTTTATCCCAATCCACATCCACCTGGCTTGGGAATTTTTCTCCAAAAGGTGTGGCTATCACAGTACACTTTCTAACTGATCTTGTTGCATCCTGTGAATTGGCATTGCATATGTATATGTTGCTTACAGCTTATTGTTTTAGGTGAATACTGTGTATTTCACTACCTGACCTAAAAAGCTCTCACTTCTCTATACACTCCTATATCCTGCCTGATATTCGATGCAGATGTCTCTTTAGGTTCTTTTATACATCTTACATTGTGCATCAGACCATAGATAATAAAATGGTCTTACCTCACATACCATATTTTCTCAACTTAAATCTATGGCTTCAGATATTTTTTAAAACTGGGAAATTTCTTATAAAATTTTTCTGGAAAGTAGGCTCATAAGAGACCTACCAGAATCATGTTTAAAATTCTCCCTTGATACCTATTCTATAGTAAAGGATATATTTTTTAAAATTTGTTCATGAGCTACTGTCAAAAGTGTCATAACCTTGTTGACAATATAAAGATGTGAATAATTATATGGGCCCCCTAAAGTATTGTTTTTTACTAAACTACCGACACCTAAAATCCTTTTACTTCAGGCACAGAAGAATAGGCTGTACTCAAATATTTCCTTTCAGACATGGTTCATGAATTGTTTCAAATGCCTCCAAGTCTGGCTTTATAACAATTTGACTGAGTATTATAATACAAAATAATTTTAAGTATAAGAAACAATATATAATCAAAGTAAATTCAGATATTGTAACTTGTGATGTTGTCTTGCCTTGCACGATGCTGGGGAGTGGGACCGTGGAGAGAAAAGAAATTGCTTTATTTCTGTGCTTTCACTCAGTGGAGGGGGGAAGCGTGTATTGGGCTACTGGAAGAAAAGCTAATAAATAGGCTCTAAGTAATAGTCTACCAGCAGGAACTTACAGCTTCAGTTAAATGTTTTGATATAGTGGTTCCTTTGCAGAGCAAAAAAAAAAAGAAATAAAGAAAAAAGGTTTATTAAATTTTCTTCAAAGTGTTTACCTTAAAAACAATTACAAGTTTTTAGTTATACTGCTGTATCAAATATGAATGCCAAAGGCCAGCATTGCAGTTTTTCTCTCCTTCAGTAAACACTGGTGTTAGCAATACTGGAATATAAAAATCTAAATAATTTTTAACAATATTCGGACCTTTGTGTTATGAAAAAAATTTTTTCCAGAAAGAGCTAGAGAGAAAGGTGTTTGGCATGCCAAATTAATTTGCATGTTTGCTTAAAAAACAAAAAACTCGTGGTTTGAAAATAAACCAGATCTGAACATGTATTTGTTGATTTTTGCAAAATAAAATTAGATTTAATTTTATAAATAAAAAATTAAAATTAAAAGAGCAAATCATGTTTTATTATCATAATGGAAATAGTTTTGATCTCAGAGAGCTGTTGAAAAGATCTTGGAGACGTCCCTGATCTGACGGACCACAATTTGAGTACCAATGTCACCGAATAATTTTAACGTTGCCTCCCATTTCATATTATTAATAAAGTGAATTTGCTATGATGCATATTTTGTTCTGGTCCTCGGATCATCCTTTGAGGACTATTGACTCAAGGTAACCACGGACCACTAGCCTAGTGGGACTCGAAGTAAAAAAGCCCAGGACTCTCCGAGGGCGCTGGTCTGAGCGCTGCGAACTAAAAATGCCTCCCTGAATTCGCAGAAAAAGCCGGGTCTAGAACCGAGACCAAATCAACCACCCGCGCGCCAAGGCGGGGCCAGAACTGGAAGCCAAAGGCCAGGATCGCCTAGGGCTCAGGGCAGAAGGTTCGGCGCCTGCGAGAGCGAGGCGGGAGCGCCCAGGAGACGCCTGCCAACTGCCCGCCCGCCGCAGGTAGGCCGACCCTCGGGAGGAGGAGCGCCGCCAGGTGCTTCTCCAGGTAGCTGCCTCCCCTTCCCACTGATCCGTTCCGTGGCCTCCCGCGATCCAGGCAGGAAGTCGTGTCGCGCGCGTCGCCGGTCGGCCAGCGCGCCCCTCCGCGAACCCCAGGCGCTTTCTTAGCTAGAGCGCGGGGGCCACCCCAGCCCTGCGGAGAGAGAGAGGTCCGGAGCGTCACTGATATTTGAGGGGCGCCAAGGCGGAGGTTCTGGCGGCCGCAGGCACTACCCTACCACGAGCCTCTGGCCGGCAAGCTGCGGTAACATGCGTCGCGACCTGTAGGTGCGCGGCCGGGAGATTTGGCTCCGGCCAGGAATGGGTTACTTGGAGGGGCCACCTCCCCAAATCGGGTCCTATTCGAACGCGAGGCAGAGCGTCGCCCGCGGCGCCAGGTGCCAGCTTAGCCGTCGGCAGAGTCCCGGGGCGCGGCATTTGTCCCCAGGCACTCTCGGGCCGTTTACAGGGCGCGGATCGGAACCGGGTAACCGAAACCGCGAGCGGGGCACAGTTGCCCGGTGGCTTTGAGCACAACAGGTCCGTGACTCAGTTCCTACAGAAACTCAGAGTACTGAGCCAGGGTCTTTTTTGACAAGTTTCTCTGTTGTTTTTTGTTTTTGTTTGTTTGCTTGTTTGTTTTAGTTTGTTTGATCGTTGCTGGACTATGTTTGCACTTACGATTCTACTTAGCCTACTGCCCATAGCTACCTTCGCATTTCCTCATTGCACAAGAAGTCCAGAGGAATCTAGGCATGCCGGGGAAGAAGGTAAGCACGGCTTCAGCTTCCCAGAAAACTTACTTGGAACCCCAAGCCTAAGTATTATAGATACTAATACTAGGAAGTGTAATATTTGAAGTTACATGCCCTCATCAATAATAGAAGGACTAAAATATTCTTTAGTTTAATTTGTGGTTTATTTGTAAGTGCAATTTATACAAATTTATTTCTGAGTTACTTTTGACTAAATATATATATTTAAGACCTGGTTTGTGGTTAACTTGAATGGGGAGAACCTATTTCAACTTCTAAAATCAGTGAGTGCCAGTTTTTAAGATGAGGCTATGTGATAATTATAATGAGCATAATTACTCGTTCTTCCTGGAAACAGAGAGAGAAGCCAAGATCTAGTCTGGACGTGTTGAGACCCCGGACAAGTAACCTGAGGCCTTTCAGCTTGAATTTCTTTACCTGTAAAATAATGGGAGTGAGGAGTGAATGATCTCTGAGGTCCTTTTTGATTTTCAAATCTCTGGATATAGTCAGATGTTTGTGAGATTAGGTTTGGGGCTTGCTAACCTAGAATTCCACACCTTGTGGGGTCCAGCTCATAAACAAACTGATTCCTGCCCATCTTTTAAGAGCCTAATGTAGGGAAAAAACAAAACAAAACAAAACAAAACAGAAAAGAAAAAAAGGCTTTGGCTCTCAGCATCCTCCTCCCTGCCTTGTCATTGTGCTTCCCTACCCAGTTACAGTACTTTGAATCTTTGAATCTATTTCCCCACACATTCCTGTCCCTTATCCCTTGTCATCAGATTCTACTCTCAGCTCATTTTCAATTGGGAAGGATCTGTTACACTAATACTCCTGGACAACTTATTAATGATTAATATAGCTTAGCGTGTTAAACCTTCTAGGAGAGTATGTGTGTTTTAAGATAAAGCAATTACCTTAACCCAAAGCAATCAAACCCTGACAGCAGAATTCTAGGCAACTCGATAAGCTAGGTAGTGAGAAAAGGTCAGATTTCAGAAGGAGGTCCTTCTTGGAACCTCCCAAGTTGTACTATATATGTAAGTCCACTCACATGTAAGGCTGATGGCCCATTCTCAGTGAGATCAGACACTGATCTCCAGAATACCTGTGAATGTATTCATTCACACCATACAGACAAAGTGACACTCAGGAACATCATAAACTCGAAGGAATTTAGAGATCATACTTGAGTGGAAAAGACTGGTAATACATGTGGGAAATGTAAAAGATAAATCCGATATATTTTAAAAGCTGACTTGTTCGGTTAGTAACCCCTTTATTAACATGCGTACAGTGCCAGGTACTGGAGATGTAGAAATGAAAGACTGTAACCTTTGCCCTGATCAGGGAGGCAGAGAATAAAGAAAAACTCTCCACAAACTCTATGACAGAGTTAGGAACAGAAACCTAGAGAGCAGAGGAAACAGTGAGTAGCAGTAACTCTGTCCTAGAAGAGTTGCGTGGCACAGAAGCCAGTGCTCTCCATCTGCAAACAAGATATAATAAATGGAAATGTGAAGAGTAACCAGGAAAATAAGAGACCTACAGCTAAATTCCGATAAAGGCCAGTGACTTAAAAGGATTTACTTAGAACACATGGGGAAACAGGAGAGAGGAAGAGAATGAAGTCTTTGGGTTGGTGGGTCTGAAACGGCGGAATGCACAGAGAGCCTCTTAGAATGGTCTAAGACAGGAGAAATAGAGAAGGACAGAGAACCTGAGGAGGCAGACACAAAAGTGCGAAGGCCAAGAGGGAAAATAGGATCTCCAGTGGAAGTTCTGGATGCTCCATAGGCAAGAAATTTGGTTCTTTCAGTTATAAGCATGTTCAGGGTTACTTAGAACCCAAATGACAAAGGACAGTGTTTCTCCTAAGACTGTAAGGGAGGCAGGGAAAAGTTTGGTAAAGCACTGAAGATCCAAGGTCAACCACTAACGGAACTGGAACTTTCACACTCAAGGAAGTGGCACACAACAGCCTCCGGAAGTCATGTTTAATACAGGGGTGAGGATGTTTACTGACATTAATATTACTACAGGAACAATACAAATATCTATGCCACTCTCTCTTTTGTATTCCTTTCAAGTTGAAAGTAGCTTTATTGAGTGCCATTTGGAGGACAGGGGTATTTTTATAAGTCAGATTACCTACCCCAACAGAAGAATGACAGTGAGAAATATGGCACTGCTTTTTAGCCAATAAAATGTAAAGATCTGGGCAGATCTCAGAAGTTGCCATACAGAAGCAGATTTCTAATTTTCCTTTCTGAAATTAGATTTCATGTAGTAAGTATAGCTAGGCAGGCGATGAGTTACTGCATTACTGGTTTAGTATTTTAAACCTATACCAAGGTGAGTAACGCTAGACTATACCTATGAATTGCTTCAACTGATAGAATTTAGGTCCAAGAATTCCCCCCACAATAGGAAAGTTGACTTCATTCACTCTTGTAGTAAGTAATTTTTTGAACATCTGTTATGTATCAGGCCAACATCCCTACTTTAATGAAACTTTCTAGTGAGGAGAAACAAAGTGGTAACAAATAAATAAAACATTTAAAACACTAGGTGGTGACGTGTTATGGAGAAAAACAAAATATAACAGGGAATGGGGGGTGCCAGAGATGGGTGGGTGGGGGTGGGGGTTGGGGTTCAAGACAACATTGAACAAAATCCTAAAGGAAGTGAGAGAACAAACTGAAAGAAATTTCTGTTCAGAGGAAACAGCAAGGATAAAGGCAGGAGAGAACCAGGCATGTTGGAAGTCAGTGCTGTTTTTAATTAACAACAGAATGTTAAAAACAGACTGTAGGAGGGTAGCAAGGAGACCCCTTAGAGGGCCATTTCAAGAATCCCAATGAGAGATGATGGAGAATTGGGAAAATGTTCATTGTGTCGCCATTTGGTGAAAACATAAAATCTACCAGAAGACAGGGGAGCCCTCACCAGTATGGCTCAGTTGGTTGAGCATTGTTCACAAAGCAAAACGTTACCAGTTTGATTCCCAGTCAGGACACATGCCTGGGTTGACATTCTGTCCCCAAACGGAATGTGTAGGCGAGGTAATCTGTCGATGTTTCTCACATCAGTGTTTCTCTCCCTTTCTTTCTCCCTCCCTTCCCCTCAGTCTAAAAATAAATAATTTTTTTAAAGGAACACAAGGGAGAAGAAAGAACAGAAATATTTTGTCACACTGGTCTGCCTTTTAGAATATTTCTTAAAACAATTATCACCAATGATCCCATTTTAGCTTCCTCTTGGTTCAAATAGTCCATGAGTGCTATTTATAACATTAAAATTAATACATTAGACTAGTGCTGGTCAATAAAAATATGGGAACCACAGAAATAATTTAAAACTTTCTAATAGCCACATTAAAAAAAGGAAAAAGAAATAGGTGAAATTAAATTTAATAATGTTTTTAATTTAACCAGCTATATCCAAAATATCATTTCCAAATATAAGCAATATAAAACATTAAGATATTTCATAGTCTTTTTTAACTAAGTTTTTGAAATCCTGTGTGTATTTTACACTTCCAGCACATCTCAATTCAGACTTAGCCACATTTTAAGTGCTCAATAACCATATATGGCTAGTGGCTACTGTATTGGACAAAACAGCTCTCCAAGATTCAGACCTGTTTGGAAAGATGATTGATTGAAAGGTGAAAAAGGTGTGACTATCTTCAAGGGGCTAAGAATAAATGACCGTCCTGAGATGACTCACGAATCAGTTATGCATCTTCTAGGCCATGCCCTCTCTCTTGTCTTTCAGTTGCTCACTTTAATGTATTCTCTCTTTGATAATGGTAAACAGTGAGAATACCAGCACTTTTCAGTTCTCAGGGAGTTTCTGAATTCCAGTCTCAGTATTGTGATCTGTGTGTAGCGAGATCACTTAAGCTTTGTTTATACACCACAACAAGTTTAAAGTTTGTGGGCTTTGCAAATGCTGCTATGGTGGGATATTCTTGTTTTGTGTTAACTTCTGTGCAACTCTATCTTGTTTATCATTTACCTTCCCAGAAAATATAGAGGGGATCCTATAAAACATTATAGATATATATTTGGGGGATGGTGGAAGGAGCTACTTCTTTGGGAGGGGCTTTAATATCTTTCAATTAATTTTATAATTAACATAATTTTATTAACTTAGAAATTTAAAATTTTATGTTTTAGCATAAACTTGGTATATTAACCAGTCATTAAAATTTTTTCATAATTTTAAAAAATGTATTAATTTATAATTTTAAAACATAAATAGATCTTAGTGATTATTTAGTTCATGTCCTAATTTTATAAATGAGGAAGTGGAAACTCAGAGATATAAGTGACTTATCCCAGGATATGCAGCTGAGAGCTCAAACCAAGTTAAAATCAAGAATTGCTGCCTCCTAACACTTAGACCAAAACTGTCCATTACAACATACTAATTTCTCTCAGTCAAGATAATAGGAAACGAACCCTTTAGGAACAGGCTAGCCTGGCCTGTCATTTACTGAAAATATCATTTTCCAGAGGGAAAAGTAATATTTAAATAATTTTTATTTATGTTCATAATTTTGGACATAATCAACTCCAGAGTTTTCTGGAGTGATGCTAATATTTGTATTTCACATTAGCAGAAATTATTTTTACTGATATTTCTTTTTATCATATTTGAAAACCATACAAGAAAGTTTCATGTGATTTAACTACATCAAGGGAATTATTCACTCTTTTCACAATTTAAACAGGAATTTTCTTCCTTATTCTTCTTAGTGTTTGAAATCTTTCTATTTCTCCATTAGTCTTTACATCAAAAGAAGAAGCAAACTCTTTCATACATAGGCACCTGCTATTTAATAGATTTGATCTGGAGCTCTTCACTTCCGGCGACCTAGAAAGAGAGTGCTACGAAGAGCTTTGTAATTATGAGGAAGCCAAAGAGATTTTTGTGGATGAAGATAAAACGGTAATTTGGTTGATGATGTTAATTGTCTGGAAATTTATTAACTAGTACTTAAGAAAATGGCACTTTCATTTATTAGAGCTTTTATGCTTTAAATGAAATCGGTATTCTATACTTGTTATCTCTTTCTACTTCCTTAAAATGCTAATTACTTTAGATTTGGACTTGGCTTTATACTTAATTAACTGGTCTTATAGTAATTAGCAAATTATCATTTATGCTGTAATTTTGTGTGTTAATGTTTATCATGTTCAAAAACAACCATGAGGCAGAGTGAATTAAACTTCAGGATATAATTTGAGTTAGTTCTCTGACGCTGACTTTAATCATTCAAACGCAGAGCAATTTTTTCTATCAGTGACCTATCCTTTTTCATTACAGTACTTATATCTCAAGTACTGAAAGTCTGCTACGTGCCAGGTGCTTTGCTAGAGACTGGAGACACAAAATATATAGTCCCTGCACTCAGAAGTTGGTTCAGTACATCTGTAATTTAAGGGAGAAACTTTTAGAAGCTCTCTTAAAATATAATTAAATCCTGTCTGTTAATCTTAAAAGGGACAAAACAGAGACAGCACTGTCCTTGTTATAATCTATCATATTCTTGAAGAACGTTAAGTGACCCAAATTATTTACTTTTGTAGATTAAATAAACCCAGCTCCTTTTTCCCTTCGTCAGGTGTTTCATTTTATTTTACTCTTTGGTCAATAAGAAGCTCTGTAGGTAGCCTTCAAATGCAGGTTTTAATGGAACTTTGTTCTTTTTTTTTTTTTTTCCCCTAAGCGGTACCCAGGCTCTATGCTAATATCTGCCACCTGTATTAGAGGAGGAAAACTAAGTCTACATTTTGTAATGGTGCCTGTTGAGATTTATTGTTTTTCACACACCCATTTTATAATTTTATCATGGTTCCTTAAAATCCACTTCCATTCTCAAGTAACACTGAACAGCCAAATCAGTAAATACCTTTCAGTAAAATCCAGCAAACTGAGGGCCCACCTAGCAGAGAAAAATTCAGGCTCCTTTTCAAAAATGAGTTTTCTGCCTCAGTTTCCATCTTTGGTACTTTCACAGACTCTCCAGTGCTGTGGTTTCCCCTGATGCCTGAATGGGAGCTCTGGGCAGATAAGGGGAGAGCAGCAGGGTTCAGCAGTAGAGAGGTGGCACTGGCAGTAACCCCCTGGTCAATTCCAGAGTCAGAAGAAGCAGTGGTGCCTCGCAGTGCTGTCATTAGCGTGAGTCACACCCTTTAGCTTGAATAACTGGTATCCTACCTGTGGCACATGCCAAAAATTTTCCACCTCTAGTTTAGATCATTGGGACCAAATGGAATGATAATAAAGAAATTAAATAAACTTGGAAAATGTACTTTTCTCTTAGATGGCATTTTGGCAGGAATATTCAATTAAACGGCCAACCACAAAATCAGGTAAGACAAGAGCTGATTAAATAATGTTTTTCTCACACCCTCTCTTTTATAATACATTTCAGTTTCATTGTTTGAGTTTGGTTGTTGCTCAACATACTTGTAAGTCCAAGGAATATTTCTCAATTATACACTGAGCTATCTAAGACAGAAAAGGCCACATTCATGTATTTGTACACTGAAAATCAAGTTTGGTGAGATACTGGGGAAATGAGATAATAGGCTTAAAAAGGCTTTAAACAGCTCAGCTAAGTCAAGACTTGCACAGAATAAAAGTTGTACCCCGTTGGTTTCAAGTAGTAAAGTACTTTAATTTTTTGGTCTTTTTTTACCATTACAAGTTAATGGAGTATGTATGCTTCTGGGTAAGTTAAGATTGTTAGCTAGAATGAAGTAACTTTCAGAGAGGCTCGATACTGTCTTTTATCTGTATTGATCACCTCTAGCTGACTTTAGTCAGGTGGGCTTTTTGCCATCTATTCTTTCATTTCACTTAGGTAGGGCCCCAGCTTATAGGGAGACTATATTTCATACATACATTAGAGTTGCTCAATACATTTATCTTAGTAGTTAATATCAAACTGTATCTAGTGGAACAAAGTTTATGTTTATTCCACTTAGTCTTGAATATTATCCATTTAATATGACCTATTAAAAAGAAAGGAAACATAACTAGGGTTTTTAGGAAGTGTCATTTAAAAATTCTTTAGGTCATATGTGTAGTACAAAGACTTTTTAAAAAATCAATAACAAACCCAGCCAGTATGGCTCAGTTGGTGGGAGCCTTATCCTGTGCACCAGGGGGTTCCCGGTGCTGTTCCAGTTAGGGCACATGCCTGGGCTGTGGGTTTGGTCCCTGGCTGGGGCATGTGCAGGAGGCAGCTGATCAGTGTTTCTCTCTCTCTCTCTCTCTCTCTCTCTCTCTCTCTCTGTCTCTCTCTCTTTCTCTCTCTCTCTCTCTCTCTCTGAAATAAGTAAATATATTAAAAGAAAACAGAATAAGCCCTGGCCTGTGCGGCTCGGTTGGTTGGAGTGTCATCCCATAGCCAAAAGGTTGCAGGTTCAATTCACACAGGGCACATGCCTAAATTGCAGGTTTAATCCCCAGTCCAGCATGTGCAACCCCCAGTCTGGACTCCTAAGATTCTGGGTCCGGCTGGATCCCTGGTCTGGGTGCATGTGGAGACAGTCAGTCGATGCTTCTCTCTCACATCAATGTGTCTCTCTCTCCCTTCCACTCTCCCTTTCTCCCTCTCTCTCTCTCTAAAAAAAAGCAAATGAAAAAAATTTCCTCAGGTGAGAATAAAAAATAAATAAAACCAATATTAATTATTCAATGCTGGAAACTGTGCTTAGACTCAGGGTTAAATTTATTGAAATCACAGGTGGTACTTTTCAGTTATATTTATGTTATTTTAATTATTTTTCTTAAGGTGGTAACAGCGAGAAAATTGATGTTATAGGTCTTCTGACTGGACTAATTGCTGCTGGAGTATTTTTGGTTATCTTTGGATTACTTGGTTATTATCTTCTTATCACTAAGTGTAACAGACAGCAGCATCCAGCGTAAGTACCAAGTGAAAATATTTAATTCACTATTACACATTTTGTACTGTTATTTTTAAATGGATTAAAAAATGGCTGCCTGTTTTTTAAATAAACTTTTTACTTTGAAATAATTTTAGATACACAAGAAGGTTGCAAAGACAGCACAAAGAGGTTCTATATATCCTTCACCCAGTTTCCCTCATTGTTAACATCTTATATTATCGTAGTACATTTGCATAACTCACAAACCGAGGTTGGCACATTACTGTTAACTAAACTCCAGACCTTATTTAGATTTCACCAGTTTTTCCATTATGGTCCTCTTTCTGCTGTAGAATCGAATCACAATAGTACATTGCATTTAGTTGTTATGTGTACCCAGTTTTCTTTAGTGTATGACAGTTGTTTGGTTGCCTAATTTAATATAAATAAAAAACTATGAAAGAGAGTGAGAGAGGGAGAAAAACTTCAATGTGTTGTTCCACTTATTTATGTATTCATTGGTTGCTTCTTGTATGTGCCCTGACTCAGGATTGAACTCCCCACCTTGTCATACTGCGGCATCACTCTAACCAACTGAGCACTTGGCCAGGGCTTCTATATTTCCTTCTTGAGCAGGCGGCAGATACCAGTGTCCCCACATTATTTCCAGAGGAAAAAAGCCCCACAGTTTTCTCTGAATCAGTGTTATCAGATCTACTATGTAGCTACCCAAATAGAAACAGGATTAACTAGCTTTTAAAATCGGTTATTTTTACTGATACTTTAAATTAAATAAAAATTAATAAAACAGAATAATTACCACTTGAGAATAATAGCTCATTAATAAAGCTTCATAAATATTCATAAAACTGTAATTGTCTGCATAATAGTACTTCAAAATACTTACAGGAATAAAAAGTTATTCTCTATCAGGGGTGTCCAAACTTTTGCCGTGTCTGCGCCACAATAAAATAAGAATTGTCGTCTTGGGACACACATTAAATACATTGTGACAGTAATTACAAAAAAAGTCTCATAATGTTTTAAGTAAATTTACGATTTTGTGTTGGGCTGCAGATTGGACACTTCTGATTCTCTATTATCTTCTCAGTGAATATAGATGAGTACGTGTAGAGTAGTGTTATTCAAATACAGCACCAGATGTTAAACAGGCTATTCAAAATTAATGCTTATATTCCCCTATTCACACTTCCTAATTAAGTGAACCAGTGCATGATGGTGACCAGTGATGAAAAGGTTATGGGTACAGATAATGGTGATGATTGCACAACACTGTGAATATAATTAGTACCTCTGAACTGTGTATGTAAAAATAGTTAAAATAGCAAATTTTAAATTACGTGTAATTTGCCACAATAAAATTTTTTTCTTTACTGTTTTAAGGTAAGAGTTTAGGGCAACAGATGTAGAATTAGGATTCATCTGTTGGAGGATAAAAGCTGAAGCCATGAGAGTAGGCAAGATCTGAGTGAGACGAAAGAACAGAAGGCATGCCCTGGCTGGTGTGACTCGGTGGACTGAGTGCCGGCCTGCAAACCAAAGGGCCACTAGTTCGATTCCCAGCCTAGGGCACACGCCTGGATTGCAGGCCAGGTCCCCCAGTAGGGTACATGAAAGGGGCAAGCACACAATGATGTTCTCCCCCTCTCTTTCTCCCTCCTTCCCCTCTCTCTAAAAATTAAAAATTAAAAAAACAAAAACAAAAACAAGGCAAAGGAGGGAGCCAGTAAGGATCCACACAGAAAGGAGACATAGCAACAAAGAGGGCAGAAAATAGGGCCACACAAATGATAATTCTGTCCCCGAGCAAGAGCTCCCTGAGGCATTAATGTGACCTATGAGCATGGACTAAGGAGTTTGTCAGAGACTTCTGTAAATCCTCTAAAAACCTGAGAAGTGAGAAATAGTAAGGAAGAATTTGTTTATTATTTCTTAAGCCACTATCTTTTAAGCTGAGTGACTTCTATTAACTTCCCCTTATTTAATAGACGGGAAATGAGGTCTTTCCATTTTTTGAGGACTTTTTTAAAAAGATTTTATTTATTTATTTTTAGAGAGAGGGGAAGGGAGGGAGAAAGAAAGGGAGAGAAACACTGATGTGTGAGAGAAACATTAATCAGTTGCCTCTCACACCCCCTACTAGTGACCTGGCCCACAACCCAGGCATGTGCCTTGACCGGGAATCGAACCAGCAACCTCTCAGTTTGCAGGTGGACACCCAACCCACTGAGTCACACTGGTCAGGGCCACTTTTGAGGACTCTTGGCTAAGGTTTTTTTCAATGTGGCTTTACCTACAAGCTGGTAGAGTCCTGGAAACTCACAGGTTAATGAAGAAATAGTCAAAATTTGTCTTTGAGCCTTCTTCTTTTCTTTCATCTTTCCTTTTCCACCCCATTCATAATGTTTTTCCAAAAAGGTTCATGTATGCCCTCGTGTTTAATAATTCTCCTCAAGGTCTGTGACAGCATAGCCATTATTCAGTGTTCTTTGCATGACATTTTCTTCTCTGTTCTTCCATGTTTTTTCTTCATTTTTCTACTTTTCTACACTAAACTTCTTACCTTATGTCTTTTTTCTCTGAAACCTTTTAATTTCTTCCCTACCTGAGGTTAGAGGCACAATTCAAGAAGAGGGAGCAAAGCGGTGCCATTATTATGCATGCTTCCTGTGTATTAAAATTAAAGATTAAAAACCCTGGATAATCTCTTATTTAAAAAAAAAAAAAGATTTGCCCTGGCTGGTGTGGCTTAGTGGTTGAGTGCCAGTGTGCAAATCAAAGGGTTGCCAGTTCAATTCCCAGTCAGGGTTCATGCCTGGGTTGCAGGCTAGGGCCCCAGGTAGGGGCATACGAGAGGCAAGCACACATTGATGTTTCTCTCCCTCTCTTTCTCCCTCCCTTCCCCTCTCTCTAAAAATAAATAAAATATTTTCAAAAATAAATTGTTGGGCTTAGATTAATGGAGCAGGGAAAAGACAATCTGAGAAAGGAAATTATACCAGTGGAAGCACAGAGCTGGGACAGAATTTCCTGCACTTACTGAGGAGTGTTAAAGAAGCTACCTGGCAAGAGCAGAGAGCTATAAAAAATGAGGTGAGGCCAGAATAAGGGAGGTTTGAGAAGGAGGCGCAGTAGTTAGAACTCGAGTCAGCGGAAAGAAGGCTGATGGTTAGACTATTGCAGAGAAGAGTGGTGTGATGGAAAACTGTTTACGAGGGATTTGCCCACCAGGCAGTGGGGCGGAGGCGGGGACCAGAGAAAGAGACAGACATCAGCTGTTGTGACTACCTGTGGCATCAGTTTCCTTGGCTTGCTGTTGTGCTGCCTTTCAACACAGCCCGGGTTTGGTTTCAAACCATACTTTGCGAAAGTTTTCATCCAGAAGCAGGAGAAAAGGGGAAGTAGCATGCTTCGAGTTCTTATTTTAGAGGTAGCTATTATTATCCCCACTTTACAGAGGAGGAAACTGAGTTAGGTAACTTGCCTTTGGTCACGTAGCTAAGAAGTGACAGGATCCAGTTTCATATCCATGTCTGACTTTAAAGCTCTTGATCTTTCCACTGTCCCCAAACTTTCTGTTGTTAGAAACTTAGAAAACTCTCAGATTAATAAATTGGGTTCAACTTTTATAAAAAAGTCAGTTGGATTTTTAAATATTGCCATCCTAACCTACCAGTGCTGCCTTTTCTACACCTAAGTGCTGTCTCTCTGTTTAGCTTTTCAGGCACCTACGTAAGAAGGGGCAGGCAGACTCCCTCCATCATTTTCAGAAGACCTGAGGAGGCTGTCTTGTCTCCATCACCACCTTCGGTAGAGGACACAGGATTACCTTCTTATGAACAGGCAATGGCACTGACCAGAAAACACAATGTTTCGCCACCACCACCATATCCTGGACCAGCAAAAGGCTTTAGGGTATTTAAAAAGTCTATGTCACTCCCATCTCACTAAGCCCACCCTGCAGTCTTCGTGGTACAGGAGATCCATGTTATGTGAATGGTTCATTTTCCCCAAACCATAAAGATGTAGTCAGTTCAGCCCTTTGTGACAAGCTGCAAGAAGTAAAGGAGAAATAAGCACAAGTACTACACAGCAGAAGTTCTGTCAACATCTTGGACCTGAACTTGATCATGATCAGCTTGATAAGAAACTTGGACTCCATGTCCTTGCAGTTAAGAGAGCACTTTTTCTTTGTTTGCTTTAATTGTACCCCAAAAATCGGTACTATGGATGTCATAGCTAGAACTGATGAAATAGCTGTATCCTTTGTGAAGGTAAAGGTTGTAGTTTTTTTTATGCTGAATATTAAAAAAGTAAAAATTCCTAATAATTAAATTATCCCAAGTCATAATATTAGGCCCACTCTTTATTAGAATTCTTTATTGGTTGCAAATACTTCACAGAATTTGACATTTCATTATAAATCTGTGGTCTTAATATAATGCCTTTGTTTTATATTTTAAATTATTGCATAGCATTCACTATATTTTGCAGGTTTTAAACAACCCTGTTTAAGAGTTGTTAACTCTTGCTATCGGTCGTGTTTCATTATGGGGAGTGGGATCAGTAATTTTTTTTAAAAAACACTTGTTGGGGAGTTAGATCTTCAGAGAATTGCAATGGCAAGGATTGGGAAGAGTGGCTATACTAACAAATAAATAAATAGGCCTCAAATCTAGGAGTGACTAGAACTTGATAAAATTACCCATATTACTGATAAGTAGACATGCCTATTTTATTATTAAATTAGCTATATATAACTATATATGCATATAATTATTTATCTTGAAAATTTATTGAATTTTCTACATAATAGCTTGAGAACCTAGAAAAAGTAATTTACTTTACTGCTTTTAAAATAATATTGATTAAAGTTACCAGAAATCCCTCATCTCTCTTAATGTCCAGACACAAAACACCACAGAAAGCCATTTTAGCTTACACTTTGTCTCTTCTAATCGTATATGTGACCAGTCTTTCTTTAAGGATGTAGTGTACAAATTTATGTGGATGGGTGTGTATGTATGTGTGAATTCATTTCCTCTTTGAGGGAGCTGAAGAAATACAACAATTATTAAATTTAATAATGAACTCCAGAATCATGAAAGGAAGGGAAGGAAGGAAGGAAGAAGGAAGGAAGGAAGGAAGGAAGGAAGGAAGGAAGGAAGGAAGGAAGGAAGGAAGGAAAGCACTTCTGAGAAATAGAATAGAAAATCCTGTTGTTTGTTTTTAACAGGCATTGTGTTTTTCTATTATTTAAGATCATTTGTAAGATTGTATTTTATTTTATAATTTTTACAGAGGTGAGGCTAAAAACCACGTGCACTTGAAAATTCCTTCCAAATTAAATGTTTAGAAAGTATAGTCATGTTACTGTATGTATGTGTCTCTCCTTTAAGACAGCATGATCTAAGGCAGATAAAAGCAATATCTTAACGATTACATGCTACCAATGACATTATCCTTTTACATTCTTGTGTCTCTTTGTTTGCTTGTCACAAAGAAATCATCTAGAAGACACCTACATTACCTATAAACATTTTACTGTTAGTCATACCTTGACTTTTATGTAAGCACTTTTTCTCATGTAAGTTTGCACCTTGCACTTTGCACTTATTTTAATCCTTTTTAAAAAGTCAGAGGCAAACTCTACTTTGCTCACTTTCTAACAATCAGACTAAGGCATAGAAGGATAACTTGCCCAGAATCTAACATGTTCTTGACAGCTAGCTTTACAATGAGCATGCACACTTTTCTAGGCCCATCTTGTACCTATAGAATTAAACTGTCTCAAACTATGAAATCCAGGGATATTGTTACTTAATTCTAAGTCTGTATGAAAAATTTATATGCATTTGTCATATATATAAATGTATATAGGTCCATATATGTACGTATTGTCACATATGTATTTCTTGGGATGAATAAAAATAGAAGATATGATATATCTTATTGAATCATAATATTGAAATATTCTATGAACTTGTTTACTGCCATTGATTCACAAGAGCCTAACTGCAAAGCTAGCTTCAGAACCTGTGACAACCCCTTTCCCCACAGGAGCAGCTGAGATATGTCATATGCCATCAGTTAGTTGCTCTAACTTAAATGAATGAACCTAGAATTCATCATTAGGATTGTGGAACAACTGGTATTTGCAGAGCATTCAATGTTAACTTCGTAACACTTTAAATATAAAAAGGAAAATGTGATAGAACCATAATCAACAAATGGTTACAAATGATTGAAAGGAAAATATCTCAGTGTAAAATTATTGACATGTATTTCTTGTCATCCACCCTTTTGTATTTTTGGTGGTGGATTTTTTTTACTTGATCTGTTCTGTTTGTACTTCTTCCCCAAGCGGTTGATTAGTGTTAACCATTAAATCTGTTTTGACACAAAGTTTTATGTTTAATTAGATGAGTTTCCCCCTCTATTACAATCAGGAAATGAATGGAATATGGGTATAAAAAGGAAATTGGACTAAAAAAAGAGAAATACACATTTATAAGGTTATACCTTCAGTAGGATAGATAATTCTACATGGAATATTCTCTTCGAAATGAAAAAAATTAAAGAGAGCACAAAATCTGACTGTCTGAAAGCTTTACATCTGTTAATAATATTCCCTTTGCATAAAAGCAGAGTGGGTAAAAGCTCTCAGAACAATTAAAAATTAGAACAAAAGTGTCCTCTGTGTCTTTGGTTTCCCCTTTACCTGTAAAATTCTAATCAGTTTTTTTCTATTTATCAGATAATTTATGTGTGTATATACTTTTCCTGTATAAGGTACAAGAGAATTTTTAATGAGAAAAGGTTTACTAGTGCTGTTCAAAAGCTTAATTTCCTGTTATTTATATTGTTGTTGTTCTAATTGAATGTGAATTAAATTTTATTAGTTATTAGTTTGATTTGAAATGTTGCCTAAGGTGTTATACTATTAAAAGAGTGTCTAGAATTTCTGTATATTTTTGACTAGATTCTTTTCATAGCTCACCAATATGGCATTTTGAAACATGTATGACATATTGATGCCTTCAATCTTCTATATTGTGGGTTTCCTCCAACTTTTTTTGTTGTTTAAAAATGTTTTCCTAACAGGTTAAGAGCTTAAGGCAGTCCAGTACAAACATATCAGTATTATTATTATCTGAAAAGAGAAACCCATTTTTTTAATGCACATATTTCCTACAGCCTTGATTATGTTTTGGGTTTAGTGGATTTCCTATTACAGGTACTTTTTGTACATGTGAATAAACTTTATACCAAGTAAATATTTGTTGCTCATTTCAAAAAAACATACTTTCTCCTCACATAGTGGCATATAACTATATAAATTAAATGTGAACAACACAATGTACATTTCAAAACGACATTTACAGCATGGTGCGGCTCTCTACACCTTTGACCCAGTGGGACTAGCATCCTGTTGAACAATTCAATTGCAGTTGTGAAAGTGCTATTCTCTTTAACACAGTTTTAATATTTAATTTATTGTTTGACACCAGTTTATAATATTCCTCAAAACTAAATTTAATTCTGTGATCTATGTCCATACATAATTTAAAAATCAGAAGATAGTATAGTAATGGTACACTAAATTATAGGAGTAGCTTAAGAGAAACACATTAAGTAATATTAAGTATCATACACATAGGAAGATGCTGATTATTATTAAATATTACTTTGTGTTACACACTTAGATTACCTTAAGTTTTTTGGATCCAATTGAGTTACGCATATAAAATTACTTTAATCAAGGGAATGAGAACATAAGGCAGTGACTAGGAGAAAATATTTGCAAAAGACATCTGATAAAAGACTTACTGAAATTATAAAAGAACTCTTAAAACTCAAAAATAAGTTTTAACTGAATATTAAAAATGGGCAAAAGACCTGAACAGACACTTCATCAAATAAGATACACAGATGGTAGGTAAACATGAAAAGATGATCAACATCATGTCATTAGAGAATTGCAATTGGATACCACTACACCCCTATTAAAATAGCCAAAATCTGAAACACTGACAACACTGAATGTTGGTGAGGATGTACAGCAATTGAAACTCATTTATTATTGGTTGGAATGCAAAATGGTACAGTCACTTTGAAAGACAGTTTGGCAATTTCTTACAAAACTAAATATACTCTCCCCACCCTGACCAGTGTGGCTCAGTTGGTTGGGTGTCTCTCGAAAAGCAAAAGGTTGCCTGTTTGATTCCTGGTCAGAGCACATGTCTGGGCTTCAGGTTCAATCACAGTTGGGGCATGCACAAGAGGCAACCAATCAGTATTTCTCACACTGTTTCTCACCTTCTCCTTCTCCCTCCCTTCCCCTCCCTCTACAAATAAAGTCTTTTTTAAAAAAACTGAATAAACTCTTCCCATTTGATCCAGCAATCATCTTCCTTGGTATTTACCCAAATGAATTGAAAACTTTATGTCCACACAAAAACCTGCACATGGATGTTTATAGCAGCTTCATTTATAATTGCCAGAACTTGGGAGCAACCAAGATCTCCTTCAGTCAGCAAACAGAAAAATGTGGTACATTCAGATAATGTAATATTACTCAACTCTAAAAAGAAATAAGCCATCAATTTGTGAAAAGACATGATAGAAATACATGTGTATTATCAAGCGAAAGAAGCCAACCTGAAAAGGCTATGTACTATATGATTCCAACTATATGACGTTCTGGAAAAGGCAAAATTATAAGAACACTAAAAAGATCAATGGTTGTCAGGGATTGTGGTGGTGGAGGACAAGAACCGAAAAGGTGGAGCACAGATTTTTAGGGGAGTAAAACTATGCTGTACGATGCTGTAATGATGGATACATGTCATTTATTTGTCCCAACGCATAGAATGTATAACACCAGGAGTGAAACCTGTTGTAATCTATAGACTTTGGGAAATAAGGTGTCCATGTAGGTTCATTGATTGTAACAAATGTACCTCTCCGGTGGGGGATGTTGTAAGTAGGAGATATTCATCGGTGCAAACAGGGAGTATCATGGGATCTCTGTATTTTACACTCAATTCTGCTCTGAACCTAAAGCTGCTCTAAAAGTAAAGTTTATTTTAAAAATTACTTTTAAGGCTAAATGTTTTCTTTTTAAAAAGAGATTTGATTTATTTTTAGAGAAAGAGGGAGGGAGGGAGAAAGAGAGAAACATCAGTGGAGAATGCACCTTGAGCAGGGACTGTACCTGCATCCCAGGCAAGTGTCCTGACTGGGAATGGAACCAGCAACCTTTTGCTTTGCAGGATGACACCTGACCAAGTGAGCCACACTGGTCAGGACAGCAAAACATTTTCTTAGGACCAACTAAAAGTTTTTAAAATATTTCTTTATATATTATTGAAGAGTAGGGAAAAAAAGAATTGTTCTAGTAATAATTTTTATGGAATATTTTACAAGGTTAAGTCTATACATAAAATTTCAAGTGATTCAAAGATATACCCTAGATTTATATTGAAAAGACAAAATGGTAAAAGAAACACAGATAACAACCTTTTTAAAACTAGGTGGAACAGCTATACTTCACCTAAAAATTGAACCTATCCTCACAACACCTTAGTAAATATGCATCCAACAGAGACACAAGTCAAAAAGGAGAACTTAGGGAACTAGAACCATAGAGATTTGGGAGGTGGGGGGATTAGAAACACCCTTACAAAGTTAGTGCAGTATTGTCTGAAATCCATTGCTGACTCTAAGCATATTTTTCTCACTCAGGGACCAGAAAAAATGATGTAGGGATCACTGGTAAATATATTAGGAAGTAGAGTCTGAAAGGTCTAACTGAAAGTCACAAAAACTTGAGTCAAACTGGTCTACAAAACTGGGAAGTCAAGGGTTAGAACAGTCTGGGCCTTGGTGTAAGTTTTCACTTATTGTTCATGGCATCCAAAGCCTCCTTTATTGATTGATTGATTTGAGAAAGAGAGAGAGAGATGTCGAGTTGTTAATTCCACTTATTCATGCATTCATTGGCTGATTCTTGCATGACTGGAGATCAAACCCACAACTTTGGCGTATTGAGACAACGCTCTAACCAACTGAGCTACCCATCCAGAGCTAAAGGTTCCTTTCAATGTGGAGTTTCTAAAATCCACCCAATTCAAAAAAATTTAATTATATCCTTATTTCCTGCTTTCTTTTCCTTTGTTTTCTCCAATTTTGTGTGATGCCTAATGGTTGAATATTAGACTTTGTGGATTGATGCACTATTTTATTTTTTCGAGATTTTTAAAATTTTTATTATTTTATTTACTTTTAGAGAGGGAGGGGGGAGGGAGAGAAACATCAATGTGCGAGAGACACATCAATCAGTTGCCTCTCACACGTGCCCAGCTTGGGATCTGACCCATAAACCAGGCATGTTCCCTGACCAGGAATCGAACCAGATACCTTTTGGTCTGCCGGATGACGCCCAACCCACTGAGCCACACCAGTCAGGGCTGACTTTTTTATTCTTATAACAACTTTATTGATGTATAAATTACATGCCATAAAATGAAGTCATCTTCAGTGAGCAGTTTCATGAGTTTTAGCCAATGTAAATACCTATGTAACAATCATCTCAACTGTAGAAAGTTACCATTTGTCCCATTACTATCAATTTTCTGACTCTCCACCCTCAGGCTACCATTGATCTATTTTCTGTCACTATAGATTAGTTTTGCCTATGCTAGAATTTCATATAAATCAAATTATATGACATGTGGTCTTTATTCTCTGGTTTCTTTCACTCAGCAGAATATTATTACATAAGTCAGTGGTTTGTTCCTATTTACCGCTGAATAGTATTTCATTGTATTGTTATACCACAGTTTGTCTATTTACCTGTTGATAAGCCTTTGTAAATAAAGATATTATGAACATTCATGTATAAGTCTTTGTTAGGACACATATTTTCAGTTCTTTCGGGTAAACACCTAGGAACAGAGTTGCTGGTAATAGGAGGGTTTGTGTTTAAATTTATAAGATACTACTCAACTGTTTTTCAAAGTGGATGAAACACTTTATACTCACAATAGTATTATATGAAGGTTCCAGTGGCTCCACATCCCTGCCAATGCTTGCTGTCACAAGTCTTTTCATTTTATTGACTCCGGTGGGTGTGTAGTGGTACCTCTTTGTGGTTTTGCATTTCCTTGATGACTGATGGTATTGAGTATTTTTCCATATGCCTACTAGCCATTCACGTATATCAAAAGTTTATTCAAATCTGTGGCCATTTTTTATTGGTTTGTTTATCTTACTTTTTTTTAAGATTTTCAAATGAATTGTAATGATTCTTTTTTTAGTATATTTTATTGATTATGCTATTACAGTTGCCCCTTTTTTTCTCCCCATTATCCCTCTCTGCCCTGAACGACCTCCCTCCCTCCAGCATTCCCCGCCTTAGTTCATGTCCATGGGCCGTACATGTAAGTTCTTTGGTTTCTCCATTTCTTATACTACCCTTAACCTCCCCACCCCCGGTATATTTTGTACCTACCAATTATGCTTCTTATTCCTTGTATCTTTCCCCCATTTTCCCCCTCCATCTCCCAGCTGATAACGTTCCATGTGATCTCCATTTCTGTGATTCTGTTCCTGTTCTAGTTGTTTGTTTAGTTTGTTTTCTTTTTGTTTTTTAGGTTCAAATGTTGATAGCTCTGATTTTGTTGTCATTTTACTGTTCACAGTTTTGATCATCTTCTTTGTCTTAGATAAGTCCCTTAACATTTCATATAATAAGGGCTTGGTGATGAACTTCTTTAACTTTACCTTATCTCGGAAGCACTTTATCTGACCTTCCATTCTAAGTGATAGCTTTGCTGGATAGAGTAATCTTGGATGTAGGTCCTTGCCTTTCATGACTTTGAATACTTCTTTCCAGTCCATTCTTGTCTATAAGGTTTCTTTTGAGAAATCAGCTGATAGTCTAATGGGAACTCCTTCACAGGCAACTGTCTCCTTTTCTCTTGATGCTTCTCCTCCTTGGGTCCAACTTCTTTGGGACTCTCTGAGCTTCCTGGACTTGCACGTCTATTTCCTTCGCCAGATTGGAGAAGTTTTCCATTATTTTTTCAAATAAGTTTTCAATTTCTTGCTCTTCCTCTTCTCCTTCTGGCTCCCCTATGATTCGGATGTTGGAACATTTAACGTTGTCCCAGAGGTTCCTAAGCCTTTCCTCATTTTTTTAAATTCTTGTTTCTTCATTCTGTTGCAATTGAATATTTATTTCTTCCTTTTGTTCCAAATCATTGATTTGAGTCCTGGTTTCTTCCCTTCACTGTTGGTTCCCTGTATATTTTGCTTTATTTCACTTTGTATAGCCTTCACTTCATCCTTTATTTTGCAGCCATACCTAATCATTCCTGTGAGCATCCAGATTACCAGTGTTTTGAACTCTGCATCTGATAGGTTGGCTATCTCCTCATTGCTTAGTTCTTTCTCTAGAGTTTTGATCTGTTCTTTCATTTGGGCCATATTTCTTTGTCTCAGCACACCTGTTACATTGTAAAGGGTAGAACCTTAGGTAATCTCCAGGGTGGGGCAACCCACTTCACAGTGTTGTGGTGCTGTATGTGAGGGAGTGGTCAAAGAGGGAACAATGGCACTTGCTCCACTCTTGCCCTACTTTCAGTCACTTTCACTGCTACCCACAAGAGAATTGCATCTTTCTGATGCTGATTCCTGGGTGGGTGGGTTTGTGTACGATTTAGGACCCCGTGGGTCCCTCCAACAGACTCTCCTGTGGGACTGGGAGTTTCTCCCACCACCGCAACCCCCACAGGTTTTCTACGGCCAGAGGTTTTCAGGCATTCTTTTCATGCACTGGAACCCCGACTTGTGCAGTCTGTCTTGCTCCCCAGTTGCTCCTTCTGGTTTATTTGCACGTGAACGTGGGACCGCCTGGTCTGCCAGCCACTGCCTCACCTGTGCTTTCCTCCAGCTATTGCCTTGCTGCATCCTCTCTGTCCCAGCTGCCAGTCTCCACCCCTCCTACCAGTCTGGATGAATGTTTCTTCTTTAACTCCTTGTTTGTCGGACTTCCATACAGTTCAATTTTCTGACAGTTCTAGTTGATTTTGTTTTTAAATTGGTTGTTGTCCTTTTGGTTGTATGAGGAAGCAATACATATCTACCTAGGTCTCCATCTTGGCTGGAAGTCCAGGTCTGTAATGATTCTTAAGACTGGAAATCTTGTGCTATTTTCTTCAGCATAGTTTCTAGAGAGCAACACAAAGTTCACATCAGGGATGTAGGCTCTAGGAGTTCATTCTTCATAGTATCTATAGATGATTTGATCAAACCCACAAGGGGATAGCAAATAGCTTCCTTCTACCCAGATTTAGAGCACCTGCTGAGATTTACTATTTCAGTTTAACCTCTGTTAAGAATTTGTGTCTATAAAAAAAGCTTCTGAAATCTCTCAGAAGATTCTTATGATGGACATATTGGAGGATAGATTAGTCTACTTTAACTATGTCTTCATGGTGGAACCAAAGTGAAGAGGCATTTATATTTTCAGTGAAGTTTGATGAACATTAAACTTCATTAATTGTATTTTCAGTTCATTGAGTCAGAGCTAAGTGACCAACACGGAAGACTGACATTCAGAACTCATTACCTGTCTAGTTCAACATAGTGCAAATAGTATACTTGGAAGTCTGTAGTTACAGCATTCTTTCTCTGTAGTTATAGTCCATGGCTAAATGTGTGGAATGGTTTTCTTTTTTTTTTGCATTTTTTTATTCTTCAATTACAGTTGTCCCCCTTTTTTCCCTGTTTATCTCACTTTTGAGCTAGAAATGTCCTTTATATATTCTGGATATAAGTTCTTTGTCAGATACGTTTAGCAAATATTTTCTCCTACATCATGACTTGCCTTTTCATTTTTTTAAACAATGTCTTTCAAAGAGCAGAAGATTTACATTTTGATTGAGTCCGGTTTATCAGATTTTCTTTTACATTGATTTTTTTGTACGTGTGTCCTGCCAGGAAATCACTGTCTTACCCAAATTGTGAAGATATCCTTCTATGTTTTCTTCTAGACATTTTATAGTTTTAGCTTTTACACATAAGTCTAATATTTGTGCATATACATGAAGTTAGGATCAAGGTTAATTTTCTCCCATTCAACTATTCAGTTGTTTTAGCAAGGTTTGTTTATAAATCTTTCTTTTTTCCGCTATATTATCTGAATTATCTTGGAACCTTTGTTGTAAGTCAATTGATGATATATATTTGGGGCTTTCTGTTTTGTTCCATTGATCTGTTTATTCTTATGCCAATACCATACTGTTTTGCTCACTTTAACTTTATAGTAAATCTTGAAAAGAAGTAACGTAGGTCCCCCAACTATATTTTTTCCAAAATTAATTATTTTAGCTATTCAAGGCACTGCTCTCTATCTCTATCTCTATCTCTATCTATCTCTATCTCTATCTCTATCTCTATCTCTATCTCTATCTCTATCATCTTTCTGCCTATCTACCTATTAGAATCAGCTTGTATCGATAACTTCTTTGGGACTTTTTGTCCCAGTTTTACCTCTTGAACATGCTTTTGGGGTGTAGCTTTTAGCACTGTTAGCAACATTCCTTCACTCTGCCTTGTCCCCTTAGCCAATCCATAGCTGACAGGGAGAAGATTCAAACTACTTAGACGTGGGACAGTCATTTATGACAAGACTTGTAAAATTACAACACTAAAATTTAAATTACAACACTAAAATTAAGTAGTTATAACAAACAATAGTATAAGATATGTTTCCCCCAAAGCAGAACCTGAGACAATGATTTAGATTCAGGTGGTTTAACTGGGAGGCAGGAAGAATGATAGAGCAGGGAGAGAGATAGGGCAAGAGGGCCAGGCAAAGTAGGGCATTTCATCAAAGTTGTTGTTGGCAACAAAGGCTCGCTTGCCTGAGGCCCACTGAGGAAGGTGTCAAATGCCTTCCATAACAACCCACCTGGAAGCCAGGAGACTGGAGTGTTTATCAACTGACTTCCTTCTCCATTGATTAAAGGTTTCTGTTGATGGGGAGATGCAAATTCCTCTGAATTTCAGGGAGCTTCAGTGATGTCAAGGAAAGCAGAGCACAGGAAGTCACATGGCGTGAAGAAGTCAGAACTGCCGCAGAGGTAAGCCAGTGATGTGACGCGGACCCCAGAGGGGTTCGCTCTCACAGGGCATGGGTGGTGTTTCCTCTGAGTTTATATTGATTGATTTTTAAGAATTTATTGCATTTTTCATTACCATTTATTCCCCTTATATCCCCCTCCCCGCCCCCACAATCACCATGCTGTTGTCTATGTCCATGAGTCCTTTTTCCTTTTTGTTCAATCCCTCCACTCCATACCCTCCCCCATCTTAGCTGTCATCCTGCTCTCCATCTGTGAGTCTGTCTCTATTTTGCTGTTAGTTCTGTTTGTTCATTAGATTCCACATATGAGTGAAATCACAGGTATTTGTCTTTGTCTGCCTGGTTTATTTCACTTAACATAATGTTCTTCAGGTCCATCCATACTGTCCCAGAGAGTAAAACTTTCTTCTTTCTTACAACTAAGTAGTATTCCATTGTGCAAATGTCCCATAGTTGTTATATCCACACATATACTAAGGGATACTTGGGCTGCTTCCATATCTTGGTGAATGCAAATAACACTGCAAAAAAATATGGAATGCTTCACAAATTTGCATGTCATCTTTGCACAGGGGCCACATTAATCTTCTCTGTAGCGTTCCAATTTTAGTATATGTGCTGCTGGAGAGAGAACTCCTCTGAGTTTTCAAAGTTCTGAGTGGTAAGCCATACTACATGAGCAGCAGAAAAATGAATATATGTAAATATAATACAAATGGTATAATGAAGACTCTGGTGCTTACTTTATTACTTTCATAAATACTCTTCTATATGAGTGGATTTTGTGTGTGGAACCCTATGAAGATACTGAATTTCAGTTTCTACCCTAAAAAGAGAAAGCACTCATGGAACTGCTGATGGGGAGATGCAAATTCCTTTCTCAATCTATTTAAGTGGTGGGATTGAACAAAAAGGAAAAAGGACTCATGGACATTCAAGTTTCTTCAAGAAGAAACTTGAAGTGTTGAGCAAGAGACTGACTATACATTTCTTGAGAGTTTGCAGAAATCTGGGAGAGGGTTTTTTGACTTTCATAAGATTTTTGAGACTACCTGATCTCGAACTCAAGAAACTAAGAAACCCAGTATGACAAACCTAAACCTGATACCAAGCAATGACATGCTTAGTAGTTAGTATACACATACTAGCATTAACATGCACAGGTGGCGCCTAAATCTTTCCCAACAAGCTTCCCTTAGCACGGTCATACCTGGGGCTTTGGGATAAAGGGAACAGAGGCCTAACAAGAGAGAGGAGAGGATATAAACGAACAGAGGGTGCCTTACACCTGGGCTGTAGCTGAGAGGAGCTGGAGACGGAGAACATGTGCTCCATCACCACCACTTTGAGGTTCAGCCCTCCAGCAGCAAAACCTCTGGAAAACATTTACCTCATGTTGTGTTTGCAGACAACCAGGACAAATGTGGCTTTCCTAAGTAGTGAAATGTGTTTTCCTTTTTTTCTTGTTATTATTGTTGGTGTTGGAGGTTTATGAATGTCTGTGTGCGTATGTAAACCGATGAAGGAACTGTGCTTCTCATGTTGGTACACCAAAGTTCAGCCAGGATGAAGACGGACAAGGCAATGCTTCCCACGGTTTTGATTGTGCCGTTCCCTGCTTAAAAGGTTCTCATGGCTCCTTTTTGTGCGGAAGTATACTAAAGTAATTAAATGTTGGGGTACCAGGCCCAATATGGGACTATTTGAACATCAAAATAAATAAATATGTTAATGGATTTTAATCCTGTATTCAAGGATCCCCAAGACCCCCCTTACTTTCAATGATTTCCTATAAGGACTTATAGGTTAGAGAAGTTGGTATGCTGATGGTTACATTTGTTACTGTGAAAGAATACAGATCAAAATCAGCAATGGAAAAAGGCACATAATGCAGATTATGCAGGAGACCAGGTGCAAGTTGCAGTAGTCCTCTTCCATTGTTATAATGTCCTAGAGACATTAATCGCATGACGTGTTGCCAACCAGGGAAGCTCACCTGAGCCTTGGTGTCCAGGGCTTTTATTGGGAGTCAGTCACATAGGCATGGCTGACTGCCCTGGTGACTGAACTTAATTCTCTAGCTTCTTCAGAGGTCAAGCTGATCATAAATCACATTGTTAGCATAAACTGTCTGGTATGGACCAAGGTCTCAGATAAACAAATATGCTATTTTTTTTCTCCTCACCTGAGGACATATTTTCATTGCTTTTAGAGAGAGAAAAAGGAAGAAAGAGAAGCACTGATGCAAGAGAGAAGCATCGATTGGTTGCTTCCCATATGCAACTGGACTGGGGATTGTATGCGTCTGGACCAGGATCGAACCCACAACCTCTCTGTTACTGGACAATGCTCCAACCAACTGAGCCACACTGGCCAGGGCTAAACAAACATATTCTTTTTTTTATTTTTAAGATTTTATTTATTTATTTTTAGAGAGAGGGGAAGGGAGGGAGAAAGAGAGGGAGAGAAACATCAATGTGTGGCTGTCTCTCAAGTGCCCACCACTGGGGACCTGGCCTGCAACCCAGGCATGTGTCCTGACTGGGAATCGAACCAGCCAGGTTTGATTTGGTTCACAGGCCCGTGTTCAGTCCTCTGAGCTACACCAGCCAAGGCTAAACAAAGAAATTCTTTACAGGTACAATATATAAAGTGCTTAAAAATTATTGCCCTGGAGCCTGGCAAGGGTCATACCTTTCTTTGGAGTGTACAGGCTTTGGACCACCTGAATCTGCAGAATTAATTACTTGAGTAAAATAAGAATCCATGAGTCTATATTGAAATAAACAGACAGATAACTTTAAATGTTCCTTCTTATAGGAGAGTAACTAATGATTATAGGAGGAATGTTGGAGTTAGAAAAATTACTATTTGGTAACCATAATAATACTTAATTCAAGCCAACAATCATTAATGGATGCTCTAATGAGTTAACTGGTAGTGGCCCAAAATATATGTCCCTGTCCTGATCTTCAAAAAGTGTGACTGTGACTTTATTTGGTAAAAAGGGTCTTTGCAGATGTAATTAAACTAAGCATTTTGAGATGAGATCATCATTGGTTCTAAATCCAATGACAAGTGTTCTTACAAAAGACAGGGCAGCAGACAGACATATGAAAGAGGCAGAGGCAGAGATGGAAATAGTGTGGCCACAAACCAAGGAATGCCGCCAGAAGCTGGAATAGGCAAGAAAGAATTCTCCCCTAGAGTTTCCAGGGGAAATACAGCCCTGCAGACATCTTGATTTCAAACTTCTGGCCTCTAGAATTGTGAGACAATAAATTTCTGTTGTTTTAAGCCATCCAGTTTGTGATAATTTGCTGTAGCCACCAGAGGAAATTAACACAGATACTAAAACCAAAGGTGAAAGAATGATATCTCAGGAATTTAGAAAGCCTTAAAGTACCCACAAAATTCTTACTAATTATAAAGGAAAATACAGTAACGTATTTAACGTATTTAATGTTACTGTATTTTCCTTTATAATTGGAGAAACTTGGCAATAGCCCTTTTACCAAACTCATTGGGCTTTGGAGTCAAACACACCTGGTTTGAAGTTCCACCTGCACCATTATTAATTTATATTAGCTCAAATGAATTTGAGAGTTAGTTAACTTCATTAAGTCTCAATTTCCTATAAAATGGGAATATTAGTAACCAATACCCACATCTTAAGAATATTTTGAGAATTAAATGAGACAATCCTTGTAAAACCTGTAGCACAGGATCCAGCACAGAAGTATTCAATACACATTGGTTATTCTGAGGAGAATAGCTATTCACCTACAGAATGAAGTAATATATCCAGAGGGATAAAACATACACTCAATGAAAGACTTTATGATCAGGCTACACCCCTATCTTTCTAGGTCGTAATTAGATTGCATTTCTTTCCCAGATGTTCTGGTCTCTAATCATTCAATCTTACTTCTTCCAGGCCCCTGATCAGCTAAGCTATTCGCTAGAGCATTAGAGTCCCTCCATATCAATAGTTCAGACCACTCCCTCTACCTTCAAAATTGATGACCAAAGATGCTTCTTGAAGCTCCGCTCATTGGGAGGAATGTTTCATTACTGTTTTTCAGTGACACTTCCCAGTGAGGCCGTGGTTTCCAAAAAAGCAGGCTTACACACATCTCTTTGGACTCCATTGCTCTCTCTCTGAGAGGCGTGACAGGTAACTGAGGGAGCAGTCAAAGGCGGCGGATAGGGTCAAACCTCAGAGGCCAAGGAAATGATAGTGGGACTTACCTTCATTTCCAATGTTTTCATTCAATTTCTGACATTGACCTACCTGTTTCCTGGCAAAACAGGTTATAGTTCTCCCCAATGTCAGAAGAGAAAGGAAAAAATGAAAACCTAAGTCCCCTTCCTGTAATCAACCCAATTCTCACAAACATACCCGATACTTTCAGTGAAACTGCAAACTTGACCTCAGATCTAATTACTGATTGGTCTATTTGTAACATTGGAATACATGGATTTATTGACTATATTTTTAGTCAGGTAAGCCCAAATTCTGCATTTCCCAGCAAGCTAATGAATAAGGCTGCCTCAGTGAGATGAAATTCTGTTGCTCCCTGCCTCAACTCATTGCCTCCATTGCCTTAAAACAAGTTGCTGAAGCCTGGGCCTCAGTTTCCTCGACAACAAAATGGGGGAGATGAACTACTCAATCTAACTCCAAGATACCTACCCATTGAAAATAAATCAATAACTGAAAAACTTTTTTCACTTATTTATTTTTGGAGAGAGAAGAAGGAAACACTGATGTTGAAACATTAGGGATCAAACCCACAACCCAGGCATGTGCCCTCCCCAGGAATCAAACTGGTGACTTTTGCTTTGTGGGACATTGCCACACAGAGCCACACTGGTCAGTTCTGAAATGTTTAGTGATTTTTAATGGGATGGGAGGAAGGTTGGCAAATGTGGAAAATGTGGAGAGGCTGTTCATGGATATATTCTAAACCATCACTAACTCCTAGACAATAAACTCAGAAGGAAGTGAAGAGGAGAGTGGGGGAGGAAGAGAGACTCCTTAAGTGGAGGATTTCAACTCATCTTGTAACTAAACTGCTTTTGATTTAATCAATTTTCAGGTCCTGTCCCCCAGTTTTAGGATTGAGATAGAAATTCTAATTTGTTTAGAAAGGAATATGTAAATGACCAAATGAACTTTCTGAGTGAATATTTTAAAAATAGTATATGTATGTATTCATTCAATAAACATGTATTTAGAGCCTACTATAATGACAGGCATAGCCCTACGTGCTGGGATACAAAGATAGAGAAAATATAACTCCTGCCTTTAAGGAGCTCACCATTATCTGTGAGGGGAAGTGGCAGAGATACACAACTATTTGTAATGAACATGATAGCGTTGAATATAAGTATAATTAGTATGAAAGGGGAACTGAAAAAGAAGCAATCGGTTTTACTTTGGTAAGTTGGGGTAATGTCATGGAAATCAGAATATTTGATTTGGATCTTGAAAAATGAGTAAAAGTTCCACAGGCAAAGAATGGAATGACCATTTTTTTTAAAACAAGAACAAGACTCATTGTAGACTTTTGACACTGTCTCGATCAGATTTAAAGTAGCCTAGTTGGAGCTTATTCGAAAGAGATCATGAAAAGCCTGGAGCATTGGGAGTATATTTTGAGCAGGGAAGGTTTTCAGTTATTGATTTTTATTCAAAAGATTTAATGATGTTTTTTGTAGACATGTTGTAACAATGGAAATATACATGTGTTGATTTAGGGTAAATTAAAGAAATTTCACTTAATGGGCAAAGGAATATCATATATGGTAACAGAGTACTATTATTTTTAAAATGCTAGAATTTTTCCTTAGTATCTTTTTTTCTGATTTATGTGACATAAACAAACTACATGATGGTGTGAGGGACTATAAAAGTTTTATTGCCATTTGTTTGGTATTGCCTGCATAACTCACTCTGAGTACCAGTTGTGGGTATCTCAAACTAAGTGCCATAAAACATTTATAGCATGTCACTCCACTTCCTACACTTCCCATAGAGACAAAACTTTAGTGCTCACAAAAGTACATATAAACGTAATAGTCAGTAGTGAAAACTTTTTTGTTTATTTAGATTACAGACCTCCAGTCTGCAATAAGAAAATAAATGTTATAAGGAAGATTTATATTTCTTCTCCGCAGGATCTTAGATTATCTGGCAAATTCCTTCGTCAAGGAAGACCACTTTTCAAAGACATCCTCAGTAAATGCATACTGGAATTAACATAAAATTGGCAAGGTCACTGTGTCTACACGTTTGAATTCACTTGTAAATAACCATTACTCACTTCCTTGCTTCCCACCCCAGGACCGGACTCCAAGCATCACAGGTGCCGAAAGACTTACAAAAAGGAATGAATAGGAACAAAAGGATGTAGGCGCCAGGAGGAAAACAATCTCCCAGGACAAAATTAATCTCAAAAGAAATAGCTGATCCAATACCGGGTATTAGCGAAGTTTAAACTGCTTTTAAAAAGGTGATCAGAGATAATGTATCAAATTTATTGGGTCTTCTATGTCTGCCTGATTTGCTTAAACCTTTAAATTCGGCTTATCTTGAGGGATAGATTTCTGTGCTAATCACGTAATAGGTGTTAAACCAGTATTGATTTTTAAGAGAAGTGGCCAAGAAATATAAACTTTACTCTCATTTTTAACTTTTACTTTATGCCTTAAGGACAAAACGATGTTTTCTATGACCCCTGTTTCGCTAGTAGCGTAGAAGAAACGCTCAAATGCAATAGAACCTCAAATAACAATTAAATTACCGTGCACCCAACAGATAGGAAGTGTTTGGGTAGAGTCCTACTGAGATTCCAAATCTCAAACAAAAAACTCCAACACAAAGTGTGCATAGTTGAGTTTAAATTTATTGTAATTAAAGTCATCCAGATGGTAGCTGGATTAATCAATGAAGAGCCACTATTTACCTTGGGATAGAAGATTCTAAAATCCAGGATGAGAAAATCCCCAAGGTGGGGGTGGGCAGTTAATAAGAGCCCCTGGGAAAGGTCTTCTCAACGAGGATTAGAAAATAATACGTTTGAATTTGAGCCTCTTTAAGTATAAATATCCCTCTAACAGCAGGAAAAGGGTCCCCTAGCCAAGCAAGCTTTGAGCAGGAAGGGAGTGAACGGAACTGTAAAACAGCCCGCTCAGCTGTTTCTGGTTTGGGACTAAGCGCAGGAGAAAGAAATCGCGATATGGGAACTGAGTATTTGGGTCACTCAAAATAATTCGAAGGGTCAAATAACGAAGTCTGTCAAAGCGTTGACAAGTCTCTCGCCTTTGCAGCCCCCGACGCTGGGTTTCCGCTCAATTTCCCTTTCCTCGCGCAGGGCGCACAGGAGGCGCGGCCCCTTCCCACGCGGGGCGCGGCGAGCGGATAGCTACATTTAGAGCCGCCGCCTAAGAAAGTCCGCGGCCTGCGGGCTACTAGTGGCGGGCGCCCTTGTGGGTCCCTGGAGCCGGCTGTGCTGGGGAGGCCTCGAGCCTTCACTACCCCTGCTGGCCATCGAGAGGCTGCCGGTGGCGGCGGAGGCCTCGCGGGCCGCCCCTTGGTCCGCAAGCTGCGAGTGCGGGGAGCTGAGGGGGGGCGGGGCGGAGGGGGCGGGAAGTGCATCCTGGGAAATCCACCAACATGGGGCGAAGCCGCCGCCGCCGCCGCCGTGAGTCCGTGCCGCGGATGCTGCCTCTTCCCTGACGCCCTGCGGGGCCTCGCCGCGCGTCGTGGCCCAGGATTTCTAGGCACAGACTTGCCAGCGCGCTCTCCGCCCGTTCGCCAACCGGGGCCATGTGAAGGGGCAGCTCCCTCTGCCGCCTCCTCCTCCTCTTCCTCCCCCGCCCCTCCCCCCTTTCGCCCCCCCTCACACAGGGCCCTAGAGGAGCCCCCGCTGCTGCCTGCCCTCCCTCCGCAACCCCCACGATGGACAGGAACTACGCGACCTCCGGCTTCGCCGACCCGCCGCCGCCGCCCGCGCCCCCCGCTGCCCCGGCCGCCGCCAGCGCAGCCGCACAACCCCCCGCCCCCGCCTGGGCCTACGAACCCCGAGCCGCGGCCGCCGCCGCCAGTAGCAGCGGCAGCAGAGGCAGCAGCCCCAGCCTCAAGGCCAGGTAGGGAGAGTGGGCGGCGAGGTCGTGGTGGGCCAGGCAAGGCCGGAGATGCGTTTGGGGCCTTCGCCCCAGTGCAGCGCAGCACAGCCCAGGGGTCCGGACCGGGCAGGAGCCATCCCCTGGTCTCCCCGCCCTCGTCCCCCCCCACCCAGCCCGCGGGAGAGGCGATTGATGACTCCAGTGCGGTTGTCTGGGGGTGGGCAGGGGCGCCCAGTGCGGGATTCGCGCCTGGGACTGAGCTGGGACTGTGGGTAAGAGGGAGGGCTGGGCGGGAGTCGTGGGTCTCCGTTACCTCCCGGGTTCTGGGCTCTCACATGGTGAAGTTTGGGTTCGTGGCTGACCACAGCTATCTCGGAGACCCGAGAGTGCCTCCGAGGGGGCGAGGGGAGGTCCGAAGATTTCGGGGCAGTGACATTCCATTGTATTGGAACCGACAATGTGGTCTTGGGGGTCCTGGCAATGTGAGGGTGGAAGAGGCGGGAGAGGAAGAGGCTCTGAGCTGCGTCGCTGACATTGGGGGACCCAGGAGGGTTGGACTACGGGAGATCCCCTGGGGCGTGGGGCCCCGGGAGGGTTCCTAGTGGAGCATGAACGCTGCTGTGGGCTGAGTGACATATGTTTGTAGTGGTGGTCAAGATTAAGCTATTTCTTCTCCACGAGTTCACAGTTACTCTGGTTTCCTTCTCTTTCAACAACAGCAGGAAGTAAGGAATCTTTCTTTGCCCTCTGTGTCTTGGGGTGACTAAAAGTTGGGAAGAAACTGGAGGGGGACGTCAGTGAAGGCTGTAAAAGTTGAATAATGGAAGCATGCTTCTCCATCTCGGCTTCTGGAGCCCTGGTTCATTATGGAGCGCGGGGTTCAAGAGTTCATTGCTCCAGCACGAGCAAGGCAATCTAAAATGTTGACTCCTAATAGATATTTAAGTTCGCGCGAAATGTGTAGTAGTGCCACTTTGTGAAACGGTCATTTGAATGATAACTGGAAGGCGTGGTCTGGTTCGGATAATTCGTGAGCGGGGTATTTTAAAGACACCTCTGCCGAACAATGCTGAATCTGGTAGGTAGGTGCAGCTTCTGATTTCAAGGACCGGGGAATCCTGGGTTGCTAATGACTTCACCCCCAACTACCACCAGGAAGCTTCTTGGCTTTATCTCATCAGATTACTTCATTATTGTCACGACAGAAGTGAACTTTTTTTTTCCCCTTTATATATTACAGTGTTCTAGGTTATCTTTGTCTGTATGAAAGTTCCACGTTCATTATTTGGAAAATAGGTGCGAAGATCAGCTGGTCTTTGTCTTAGATAGTACCTTGGGATGGTGGTGAGAAATTTAGAAAACTATGGTTCAAGAAAAGGGAAATAAGCTTCTTTAGAAAATTTTAGGCCCTTTGTTTAAAAGACCTGGAATTTAAAAAAAAAGTGATATGCCAATTTGGAAATAAATACTGAAACCTTTCAGACGTAGTCATAACTTTTTATTATATACAATTAAGACATTTTAAGGAATTTTATGAAAGATGTTTGACACCTTTCCCAATACTATTTTTTGGTGGTAATTTGACTATCATTTTTCAAGTAGCTTTTGCATTGAAAGCGATAATTTACAAGTTAAAATTACTTTCTCTTGCGTGAACAGCAATGATAGATATTTGTGCAGCATTTTTTATGTTTTAAATGAAAAAATGTTTTATTAGGTAAATGCAACAAATGCTACTTAGTTACTTCTGTTATTTCTTTTAGCAGAATACTTCTGAGGCAAGAAACTAAAATCTACTTGTCATATTTTCCAAATGTTATTTATCAAAATAACCAAGAATGACTTCCCAAACACATTTGAAAACAGTAAGTAGATTCATTTGGAACACATAATCTAAAAGAAACTTATTTGCTGTTTATTGGAAGTTATTGATCCTTCAATGCTAAGTCCCCCCAGCCTAAAAATATTTTGGGGGATGGGGTCAGCAAAATGATAGTATAGAAAATGCAGGCTTTCCCCCTCCCCCGCCAACCCGCTTTGTTAACATCTTGTGTTAGGATCAGGCCATCTGTACAGGGCTACATACACTTCTTAATTGTACCTCATTTTGTTCCTCAAACTGTGCAATGCCTCTTTCATTTCAGTTACATAGAAAATACTGAATCTGAAATATGACCTGTAAGTCTTTCAGTATTCTGCGCTTTTAGTTGCCTGTTCATATTTTTATAACATTTTAAAGAGCTTTTTCATAATTCAGGTATCAGTTGAATGTTTTTATTTCCCTTTGTGGCAGTTTCTTCTTGAAGGCGCAAATGACTACTAGTTATGATGATGTAATATGGATACTTACCCATAAAGAATTAGCCTGTCTGTCACCTTGTTTCTAGTAACCTATTTAGAAGCTAACAGATGGTAATAACACTCAGTTGTTACTGGCATGCCATCTAACATTCTACTTTCTGTCTGCTTGATCCTGAAATGGAACAGTTTCATCAGTTGATGGGGGAAGGCATGGTGAGGATGAAGTGAGATAACTCAGTAAAGTGTCTAAAACAGAGCCGAACATATAGAATAGTATATAGAATAGTGTATAAAATATTAGCTTTATTTTTGGCACTTAGAATAATGTTTGGCGCACTGCAAGTGCCCATTAAACATGCAGTGAATGAATAAAATAACCATACTACTGGGCAAAATATATATATATATATATTTTTTTAACTTTTTTTACTTATTGATTTGAGAGAGAGAGAAAAAAACATCAATTTGTTGTTCCACTTAGTTATGCATTCATTGGTTGATTCTTGTACATGCCCTGACGGGGATCGAACCTGCAACCTAGGTGTATCAGGGCTACACTCTTAACCAACTGAGCTACCTGGCCAGGGCAATATTTGTTTCTTTTAAAAAAAAACAAACATGTTTATTGATTTGAGAGAGAGAGAGAGAGAGAGAGAGAGAAGCATCGATGTGAGAGACAAACATCCACTGGTTGCCTCTCATACACACTCTTACTGGGGATCAAGCCTGCAATCTGGGTATGTGCCCAAACCGGGAATTGAACCCGCCACCTTTTGCTATATGGCACGGCACTTTAACCGACTGAACCATACTGGCTAGGGCTTTGTTCCTTTTTAAGAGGTACAGAAATGCTTTGGGGACTTAGAGGGGAAAATTATATTAAGTTCAAGGGAATCATGGAAGCATTTGTCAGTTATACCGCATACACACTGATCAAAATTATTGTTAATGTTTCATAAATGAAATAAGGGATTAGCAGAAAGAGCTTCCAAGAGGAAGTGTTTCAAAGAGGGAGGAAGTGGAATCTGCTACACCAGCGAAGGACTGATGCTTGAACTGACCCAACATCACTTCTACCACAGTCTGCTGGTCCCAGTACAGGGTTCTGGGAGGGTGACTATACAAAGCTGTTTCATTGGTCACCAGAGGAGCACTACCGCAGTGGGTTAGTATAAGGGGTTTTGATGACAAGCCATGGAGTTTAATTTCTACAGCATATTGGGAGCTTTGAAAGGTATTGGAGAACGATGATGATGATGATGATATGTACCATAAAGTGTTTTAATAGTAATTTGGTAGTCAAGTACAGAATGCATTAGAATTGGCAGAGTTAAAAAAGAAGATACAAATGAGAGGCAGTTCATCAGACCAGACAAGGAAGGAAGTTGTAATAGGGTTCTCCAGAGAAACAGGACCCATGGTGGGGAGGCGGTGAGGGGAGAGCAAGAAACATCAGTTGGTTTCCTCCAGTACACACCCTAACTGGAAATTGAACTGGCAACCTTTTGGTGTATGGGACGAGGCTCCAACCAACTGAGCCACCAGGCCAGGGCGAAACACTTTTTTTTAACAGCTGCAAGAATGCTCTTATCTCAGGATTTTGGGGCAGCTTCCTCTGCTAGAACCACTCTTCCCTCTGATAACCTGCATGGCTTTCTCCCTCATTTCATTCAGTTCATAATGTCACGTTGTTAGAGCCTCCCTTTAGTACCCTCAATGAAATGGTATCCATTCACCCTGCCCATCTTCATCACTGTATATAACCCAATTCCCTGCTTTAAGTTTCTTTGTATTGATTTTAGAGAGAGAGAGGAATTGATTTTTTGTTCCCCTTATGCATTCACTGGTCAGTTCTTGCATGTGCCCTGACCAGGGATCAAACCTGCAACCTTGGCATATGAGGACAACACTCTAACCGAGTTACCTGACCAGGGCCCCTGCTTTAAGTTTCTTCATAGCACTTATCAACCCTTGATATTAACTATTTGTCTGCTCTTGTTTATTGTTGGTTCCTGTTCGTTAACTTGGGTGTTTCTTGACACTTCAACTTGAACTATTTGTTTTTATCTGTCATATAATAACTATTCAGTAAATATTGATTTAATAAAGAATATATTTTGTGTTGAAGTATACTCTGGTTTGATGTATTATCTAATATTTCATAGTTTAATTTTGGCCTCCAGAAATTTAAGGTTGTTTAGGGATCCTGACCATGTAAGTTAGTCCTATGGCATTTATGGAGTGTAACTAAGCATAAAATAAAGAAATTTTCATATGACTTTAATGCCATCTTTCTCATAACAGTACTGTGTGATCACTGATCCTACTTTAAATAACTTGAGAGATTTGTCTGACCCAGTGAAGCATGGCAATCACAGAAATGTGGATTAGCTAAACTACTTTTGCTTGAATCTGCTTAAATTAGATGGCTTAACATTTTAAAACATTTCTCATATTGAGCAGACTGCAAGATGAATATTATTCTAGTGTAAAGCAGCTGATACTATCCTTACTTAAACAGATATAAAACTATTTAAGTCAGAGTTAAGATTTGGCCAGAGCCACAAAGGGTTTAGTGGCATAATGCCAAAATAAAAGGGTAAACCATTTGGGAGGGTGGTATTTAAGTAGAACTGTGGATCTACAAAACAAAACCTCAAAATAAAACAAAATAGAGATGGCCTCTTGCTACTGGTTAATATCTTTGTATAACTTTTTTTTTTTTAAACAAGAGCAAGTTTGGGCTCAATCTGATCTTCGACATACTAATGATTAGAATTGCTTTTAAGACTCAACTTCGAAGTTGTGTTTTAATATAGCATAGGACATGACCATTCCAAACTTGCTGTTAGAAGCTAATCTAATATACCAGCTAATTAATCTTGATTTACTGTGTACTCTGTTATGGTCACTTGAGCAGCATCCTCATAAAGTATACTTTGGTGTAAGGATGTCCGTTATTCACACTTAACAGACTTATTAAGAAATGTTAAGAGAGTAAGCTTGCAAATTATGCACTTGAATAATATTATATGAACTCTTTTAAAACTATTGTTTCAAAATATATGCCTTAACTCTAATGTTCATTATCATTTCCTCCACATTAACCTTTGTTGTGAACCAGAAATCCAGAACAGGGATTACCCACTTAGATGTTGTTTTTCTATACTATAAACAATAACATTTTTATTATGGAAATTACAAACCAAACACATGTAAAGAGAATGGTGTAATGAATTCCTATGTATCCTTCAGCCAGCTTCAACAATTTCAACACATGGTCACCCTTGTTTTATTTATATCTCCCACCTACTTTCTCTCTCTATTTCGTATTTGCTTTGGATTATTTCAAAGCAAATTTCAGGCCATTTTTTTTTTTTTTTTTTTTTTAGAGAGGGGAAGGGAAGGAGAAAGGGAGAGAAACATCAGTGTGTGGTTGCCTCTCACGTGTCCCCCACTGAGGACCTGGCCCACAACCCAGGCATGTGCTCTGATTGGGAATGGAACCAGTGACCCTTTGGTTCTCGGGCCAGCACTCAAGCCACTGAGCCACACCAGCCAGGGCTTTAAAAAAATTTTTTTAACATAACCATATATGTTATATATGGATGTTTTAAGGTGATCTTGGTAAGTATTCCACCTGCTTTGCTATCTGAAGTATAAATAATATAATTATGATTGTACAAAATAGTGTTGGTTTTGTTATAAGTCTTTGGGCTTACAAATTTCTGGAAATTTCCTTAGGAAAACATCTTTGAGCTTCTGGAAAATTTCTGAGTAATTTTAATTAAAATCTCTAGGGAAAGAAGAAACAGTGCAGTGAGTATCAAACTGAATATTGTAACTTTGGGTTTTGATTTTACCTGAAAATCTTTTTCTCTATTCTAAAGTGTAATTAAGTTCTTATTTTAAACCAAAGATGTATGTTTTACAAATCTAGTGCACGGCCCTGACCGGCGTAGCTCGGTAGGGCATCATCCCGCAAAGCAAAAGATCACTGGTTTGAATCCCAGTTAGGGCACATGCCTGGGATTCAGGTTCAGTCCCTAGTCGTGACAAGAGGCAACTTGATAAATGTTTGTCTCACATCCATGTTTCTCTCACTCTCTTTATCTCTCTCTTCCCTTGTCTCTAAAATAAATAAATAAAATCTTTTTAAAATCTAATGCACAAATGTGAAAAGTGATAAATATGCCTCTTTAGATAGACTTTCATTACCTTATGCCAGAAATCGTAGACTGTGTTAATAATAGTGAACAATATTGTGATGTAGTAAAAATTCAGCTCTACTAGTTTCTCAAACAAGGAAGAAATTTAATTTATTAGGAGAAAGACTAGGTCACAAACAATAAGATGCATTTTAGAAGCTAAAATAAAACATAGCACCCATACACTTGAATCATGGAAATATAAACTATTATGTATTGTAAGAAGTAACCAGCTATATATTAGTTTATTTGTAATAGTTTTTTCAGAACCTGAAATGAGAGAGAAACATCCAGGAGCCACATGACCATTTTTGTCTACCTTTTAAATGAACATGTTAATGTCTGGACATTATAGGTAGTTAATCCACTGTAGCCATTTGAATCAAAAAATAATTTGCTTTGACAGGTATATTTCTTTTAAAAGAAAGATGTTACAGAAAAATATCAGGGGTGAGAAAAGTTGGATCTAAAGATTTTTATCTTTGTTCAAAGGAAAGGTCAGTGATACAGGTGATGACAAATAAAAAGGAAGGTGATGAATAAATAGAATCTTGGAATTGTGTCCAATTCAGACCTTGGTGACACTTGTTATAATGGATATAGCCAAGCATACACCACATGCCCATCACATTTCATTTATTTCCTGATGTAATAGATGGAGCTGTAAGTAGCCTTGACTTTGGCATTGTTTTTTCTTTGACATCTATTATAAATACCAAAGTCTGTCTCTCCTTGTGAAAAATGTTTGGAACTGAGTGATTGAGTTGTGAGTCTTCTCTACCAGTTCACTAGGCAGGAAATGCCATACTACTCTTCATTTCACTTTTTAGTGAAAACAGACATCTTTTGTTTAACCAGTGTAACTGTATTGCTCATATATAAAATGAAGTAGGATTTTTTTTGGTAAAGATCATTAATGATGTACATAACAGTTAAAACATCTCAAGAAATCATACTTGATTTAACTATTCTTGTTACAAAGTACCAGTTGTACCTCCTTACACCAATTATCAATTGGTGGTCCTTCATAAAACATAATTCATTCAGATGGTTCATCTGAGCAGGGCGCTTTAATGAAGGGCTCAATTTTGTAGTTGTAGGCAGGGTTAAGGGAACAAAAAGGAATGTGGGGATAGTAAGTGAGTAGAGGCACTGCGAAGCCACCTCTAGTCCTGTGAAGGGGCAATCGTTACTGGAGCCCAAAAGGAGCTGTGTTTGTGGAATGACGTTGCGTGACTCGAACCATAGTTGAGAGGAGGGAACAGACTTCTGTCTTCTGCCTTCTGAGGAACCTACTTGTAAGGTAGTGTATGGGAGTTACTTTGTTCTGAGGTAGTCTTAAAAATGAGCAAATTAAGGCCCAAAGAAGCTTTAAATTGCCCGGGTCCTTTTAGAGCAAATCCAGGCTGTTTGACTACTCCAGCATTCTTTTAAAAAATTAACAGCTTTTTTGAAATTTATTTTACACACCACAACATTCATATTACCTGTACAATTCAGTGATTTCTAGTATCTTTACATCACTAGTATCACCACAATCTAATCTTCAAACATTTTCATTATCCCCAAAAGAAACCTCATTCCTATTTGTAGTTACTCCCCATTCTCACCCTTAACTCTACGCAACCATTAATCGATTTTCTGTCTCTTACAGATTTGCCTTTTGTGGACATTTCATAGAAGTGAAATAAAATATCTGTTTTTTTGTGTTTGGCTTCTCTGAATGAGCATAAGGCTTCTGAGATTCATCTGTGTTATAGCATGTATCAGTACATATAAATACTTAGAGTGGAATAATATTCTATTGTATAGATATAGCTGTTTGTTCATTTACTAGTTCATAGACATTTGGGTGTGTTTTCTACTTTTTGGCTCCTGTGAATAATGCTGCTTTATTCAGATGTATTTCTTTTAAAAGAAAGATATTAAAGGGAAATATTGGGGATGAGAAATACTGGATCTGAAAATTTTATCTTTGTTCAAAGGAAAGGTCAGCGATCTTATACAAATGCTGTGAACATTTGTATAGAAGTATTTATTTGAACACATGATTCATTTTCCTTGGGTAAATACCTAGGAGTGGAATTGTTGGGTCATATGGTAATTCTGTGTTTAACATTTTGAGGAACTACCAAACTTGTTTTCTAAAGTGGCTGCACCATTTTATATTACCACCAGCAATGTGCAAGGGTTTTAGTTTCTTTATCTGTCATCACTCATGATTGCTTTTTTGGTTATTTGCTATTAATATCCTAAAAGTTCACCATTTTTAATATGTAGATTTATCTCTTTTCCCATGATTTTCTGCAAAGTCAGGTTTAAGCGAAGTGTCTTTATCATCAACCTTGTTTTTTCACTATTTTTTAAACTGAGATGTTGCTATAGAATCACTCAGCAGTTGGTAGCCAAGTTTATTAAACTCTACATCCCTTAACATTAATTTTTAAGTAATTTTTAGTCAAATATGGAGCTACTTTGCTGGTAATGTGTGTATGAGGAAGGTAGTGGTTATGACATTGAAAGGTGTATTTGATTTTAGGATTCCCTTTGCTTTCAATTTTAGTTTGGGAACTGATGGAAATATTGTAGCAGGTAGCAGCTAGAGTCACCTTTTAAGTGTATTTAGTCACAACCCTTGCTTAAAAAACCTTCAGTTGTTGCCCTGGCCGGGAGATTCAGTTGGTTGGAGTATCGTCCCATACACCGAAAGGTTGCAGGTTCGATTCCGAATCACAGCATATACCTAGGTTGTGGGTTCAGTCCCCAGTTGAAGTGCTGTGGGAGGCAACTGATGGATATTTCTCTCTCTCCTCTCCCTCTCTCTAAAATCAGTAAACATATCCTCGAGTGAGGATTTAAAAAAAAACCCACCCTTCAGTTGTTTCCTATTGCACTTGGAATAAAATCCAAACTCATTATTGTGCCCATAAGCTTTTTATATCTGCCTTTTGCCTACTACCTCTTGAGGTGAATGAATCTCCCTGCCACTTTTCCGTCTCTCAGAACACTGAAAGCATGTTGGTCTTTCTTCAGCTTCTCTATGTAGCAAACTCTTTCCCACATCAGGCCTTTGTCTAACTCTTTACTTCCTCTGGTTTGGCACAGGGTTAACTTAATATCTCCTTTTGTGGAGACTTATTGATCACTGTGTCCTCCAAAAGTAGTGTCCACATAGCTTCTGTTCTCAACCCATTTCTCATGTAAGACACTTTTGAGCAATTTCACCCAGTTCTGTGACTTAAGAAATACCCATCTGGTAATAACTCTTGTTTTTTATTTCCAACTCAAATTTCTTTTCTTGAGTTTTAATAGGAATGTTTATTAGTGCTCTTAAGAGTATTTCTCACTCTATCTCTTATGAACACCTCACCTCAGACTTAATGCATCCTAAATCAAACTCTTCAATATTTGTTTAGCCTGTGGGCAGTTCACTATCATTCATAATTCTTTCATCTTCCCCCACGAGTATTTGTTGGCCAAGTTTTCCAATTCTGTTTTCCAAGAGTTCTCAAATAGCTTACTGTTGCCACTTTTCTGTCCTTAAAATATTTTACCTGATTTCTAAGGTAGGACATTGGCTTTCTTACCTTCACGTGCTCTCTGTTCTTCATACCGCTTATCAGATTATCTTTCTAAGATAGTGCTTCTCTACTGTCAGTACATGGCAGAATTGTCTTAAGAGCTTTTTCAATAGGGTCCCATCTCAGAATTACAAATAAATAACTTCAGGAAGTGAGAACTGGGAGTGCATAATTTACAAAACCCACCAGATGATGTTCATGAGCACCCTTGTTTAAAAAGTCTTTTAAAATGAAATTTTAATAATTTAACTGATCAAAATTCTTTACAGGCTCTTGATTCCCTTGTAGATCCGCTTTTCGGCATAAATTTTCCATGATCTGGCTCCTGTCTGATTCATATCCCCATCCCTCAATAGAACTATGCAGAATTACACACAAGTCTAATGTATCATGTCATTCACATTTTTCAGGTTTTTAATATATGGTATTCTCTTCCTGCAGTACACTTTTTTTTTTTCTTTCCTTGGATAATTCTCCTCTTTTAGTACTCAGGTATCATTTTTTAGAGGTAAGCCTTATTGCTATGTTGTGTTTATTTACTTAGGATTTTATTTTTGTATCTTCTAGTGTTTAGCATATTTGGCAGTCAATAAATGTCAGTTGTATAGATGCAGACCTTACCTTTAGATGCAGTAATAATAGCACTGATTGAAAATGATGTGCCAAACATAGTATTATGCTAAATGCCAAATATATGCTTTATCATGGATTCTTACAACCACCTTATGAATGTGGATGTTGATATTACCCATGAGACATAGGAATAGCATGTGGTTAGCCTCTAGTTTCAGAATTTGTAAAGAACAGAACTGGATTAGAATCCTGTGACCTATTTGCAAAGCCTTTGCTTTTATATAGTTTTACATAGTTGTTTCATGGATTATTTTTTCAAATTTATGATAAATAATTCTTTATAATAAGGCCTGATTATTCTTATGCTTCAGGTTTTGTTTATAACTCTTAGACCATGATTATTTAAAATAAAATAATAAGGTATGAGTGGGACAGATATGCTAGAGTTTACACATACAGTGAACTGAGTGAACTCAGTGTTTATGTCTGTGCAGTTTTTAAAAAAGATTTTAGTTATTTTTAGACAGAGGGGAAGTGAGAGAGAAAGGGAGGGAGAGAAACATCAATGTGTGGTTGCCTCCTGTGCACCCCTCACTGGGGACCTGGCCCACAACCCAGGCATGTGCCCTGACTGGGAATTTAACTGGTGAAACCTTGGTTTGCAGGCCAGCACTCAACCCACTGAGCCACACCAGTCAGGGCTATGTGTATGCAATTTTGAAGACAGGTTTTATACTAAAGAATACTGTGTGATAAATGAAGTAAAAATTTTACCTTAACTCACAATATTAGAAATACAAAGAACATTAGACCTCATTAATAGGAAAGCTAGCACTATACAAGACACATGCTTTGCTGAAAGTCTTGAAACATGTTGTTTGCAGAATCAGGACTGGAATCTAGGCCTCCTGATTTCTAATCTAGGGTTCCAGTCCTTCTCAACTATGAAGAGTTGATATATGTAAGGATAAAACAATATTTACAAAGTATAAAATATGCTTTGTTTTATTATATTAAATTTATATTATATTATATTTCATGTTTTCTGTTTTTATTATATTAGAATGAATTTTTTCCCAGTGACCAAATTCTTTTAACAGAGAAGAAAATGGTATGACTACTTAAAGGCAAAATCATTCATTTAGTGCTTAAATAACTTAAGACTTGTGTGCAAATTCTGGCTTGTTTCCTGAGATTTAACATATTTCATGGAACTTTTACTAATTGATTTTTAAACTTGGCATGTGTTTTATTTCTTAAGTATTAAGAACATAAGAGTATGCTATGCAAAAAGTGGAATTTGTGTATCTTACTGCTATCTGGATATGAACCATAAGATAATTTACTCTTAATATATTCAAAAGCATTTTTTCTTCCTTAAAAAAAGATTTTATTTATTTATTTTTAGAGAAAGGGGGGAGAGAAACATCGATGTGTGAGAGAAACATCAATCAGTTGCCTCTTGTGAGCCCTGCAACTGGGGACCTGGCCTGCAGCCCAGGCATGTGCTCTGACCAGGAATCAAGCCGCCAGCCTTTTGTTTTGCAGTACAACTCCCAGCCCACTGAGCCACACCGGTCAGGGTGCATTTTTTCTTATGATCATATACCATCTTCATTGCAAAAACTGCCATTGTAAATGAGATTTTTGTGTCAGCTTTCTCATCTGCCTTAAAACTTAATTTTCTTTAACAAATTAGATTAAAATTAGGAAAGTTTAGGGGAAGAATGTCCAGGCTTAGAATAAAAAACGGTAAAGAGTGGTAACTGAATCTTTATTGGTTTGTTTTTCTCAGGAAAATGTCAATTTTTAAAAAAACTTTAAGTGACAGCTCCTGAAGGAAGACACTTCCCCGTAAGAAATTCTGACCCTTCTTATCAAGATTGAGTCCATACCCCACTTTGAGTATATGGGAAGAGAAAGGAAGATTAAAGTTTTATGCTAGGCTGGGAAGAAGATTGAAGCATTTGTGACTCATCCCTTGGCTCCTTCCTCTTCTCTAGCATTTGCTCCTATAATGTTTGGAGTATGTAGGGGGATAGTAAAAATCTCTCTCTCTCCCCCCCACCATCCATCCAGGCCTTGGGGGCTAGGGAGAGCTATGTTACCATGGTCCTATATTAAATAAATGCACATTTATTCAAAGGAGATTTTACAGTGGTTCAGATACGGGAATAAGAAACAGGCCATGTCTTGGGGCATTTTTTTTCCAGGGGGAAAAAACTTTTTTAATCCTCACCGGAGGACACTTTATTCATTGCTTTTAGGGAGAGAAAGACAGACAGACAGACAGACAGACATCTTTGTGAGAGAAACATTGATTGCTTGCCTCCTCTTACACCTCAACTGGGGATCAAACCCCAGACCTTTCAGTCTACCAGACAACACTCCAACACAGTGAGCCACCAGGCTAGGGCCACACTTTTTTTTTTTTTTAAGGGCAAACAGTTTGAACAGATACCACACCACATGAGACGCTAAAAGAATAGCTTATAATCATATAAAAAGATGTATGTCATTATTATTAGGGATACAAATAATGAGAATTAAATACAAATTAAACCACAGTGAGATACTATACCTATCTAGAATTGGTAAATTTAAGAAGACTGAAAAAGATCAAGTGGTCACAAGGATATAAAGCAAAAATGGAATGTTCATTCATTGTTGTTGGTAATGTAAAATAGTACATGCACCTATTTTCTCACCCAGTAATTCCACCCCAAATATTTAATTTAGAGAAATGAAAACATATGTCCACAAAAGACTTGTATATAAATGTTCACAGAACGTTTATTCATAGTAGCCCCTAACTGAAAACAACCCAGATGTCCACCAGGTGACTAGGTAAACATGTTGTGACATATTCATACAACTCACTGAAAAGGAATGAACTACTCATGCATACAACATGGATTTATCTCAAAAACATGCTAAATGAAAAGAGCTAGACATAAAAGAGTACAGACTATGATTCTATTTATATGAAATTCCAGACCAAACAAGCCTAAATTTTAGCGACATTAGACTTAGTGGATTTCTGGGGATGAGATGAAAAAGTACTGCAAAGGGGCATGAGAAACCTTTTGTTGTGATAGAAATGTTCTGCACTTTGGTAAGTATTGTGATTATACTGGTGTATACATTTATCAAAAACGTGTACACATTGAACTGTACACTTAAAATGGGTGTACTTTATTGTGTGTTAATTGTACCTTAATAAAATATATTTTTAAAGTTAAAAAAGGTTTTAAAATAATCCTAAAATTGAATCTTCAAACAGAAACAAAATCTAATTCCTATATCTAATTAATAAGGTAGCCATAACAAAGAATAATATATTACTTTTGAATCAGTGTTCTTATTGTATATTCTTAGTGGAGTATAATCTTGGGATGACAGAAAACACTGTGAAGAAATACTGACCTTTACTTAGAAGATTTGTTTTTGGTAGAGGTTGCGTTACAGTATTTTCAAATAGAGCTAATGAGTAAGTATATTGAAGTAGTTATGAACTAGGATTCCAACCTCAGGAAAAGGGAGATACACATGAAATGAGGGAAAATGAGGAATACTATATTGGATTTGAAGTAGAGTTGTCAGTATGAACTCCTGTATTTGAGAAGACAAGTATTTTCCTAGCCTCATGCACCAAAAGGGCCTAAAAGCAAGGAACAACATCTCAGGCACTGAAGATACATTACACCCAGATCTTGGTTTCTAAATGCCACTGCCCAAAAAAAGGGCTGGTGGAAATGGTTGATTTTAGGTCTGGTACAGGGAAAATAAAAAGGTGAACCTGAAACATCTTGTTCTAGAAGAGCATGTTTGAGCACCAAGGAGGACGTATCAAAAGAAGACAGGGCTGAAGGGGCAAATTGAACATCAAGTGTATATACTAATATATCTTTTTAAAGTATAATATATATACATTCCTGAAAAACATTAAAATATATAAGTATACAATATACACATAAGAGAGAGAAAAGGGGGGAGCTCATTTTCATTTTACAGAAGAAAGCTTTTACATATTGAAATAATGATATAATTAGAAACCTACCATTTCCAATCTCCAATGCAATAATTGAATTAAAGACCTTGAGTGGATGATATCTAAAATTATTCCCTGTTGGGATCAAGGTATTTACACAGTTAAAATAATACCTCAAAATTGCATATTAATTTCCAAGGAGAAAAAAATTACATGGAGAGATCTGATATTACCTTTCAGTTTATCATCACTTCATAATGAGACAAACTGACTTTGTGTGTGTCCTCATGTTATGCAATAAGAAATATATAACATAACTGCACTTCTCATGATGTAGCTAGCAATCAGATCAATCCAGAATTTGGGATAGCCTATAATGCAAGAAGACTGTCATGAAATCAAGACAAAGGGGATCTGGGATTAAGGGCAGGGTGAGGGCACTGTTCTAAATTTAAAGAGACAGAACCAAATGCAATTACTGAATTTGATTGGATCCTGTATTGCAAATTTTAAAAATTTCATGATAATTGGGGGAATTGGAATATGACCTCTGTATTGCATGTTATTTTTTTTATTTTAATTGATTTACAGATGGGGGAGGGGAGAGACAGACAGACACATCAGTTTGTAATTCTGCTTATTTATGTATTCTGTTGCTTCTTGTATGTGCCCTGACCAGATATTGAACCCACAACCTTGGTGTATTGAGACAACAGTCTAACCGACTGAGCTACACAGCTAGGGTGCATACTATTATTGACAATGTTAAGGTTCTTCAAGTCTAATAATTGGTTATATAGGAGAATGTCCTATCCTTTGGAGATACAGTTGAAGGAATTAAGGATGTAATGTCATGATGTCTGCGAGTTATTTTCAAGTGGTTTCGTTTTTTTTAAAAAGTGTGTGTCTAGAGAAAGATGAAACAAATGTAACAAAATGTTTAACAGACATCTTACATGACAGGTGTATGAGTTATTTCTTGCGCTATTTTAAGTTTCTCTGGGTTTAAAATATTCAAAATAAAAATCAAAGGAAGAAAACATCTTGTTCTGAATGACTCTTAAAATGTACTAGCTTGAAATTTTCTAGGTGAGCTTTTGGGAAATAGTATTAATGATTGATTTATTTGAATTATCTTATATTCCATAGCATGTTAGAATTAGAGGGACCTTAAAGATGATCTTGATATTTATTCATATAGATGAGGAAATTAGTCTGACAGTACTTGAGTCAGTTACTGAATCACACCAGTAGTTGAGTGTGGACAATGAATTCAGCTCTCGTTTTCCAAGATATTGCTCTTCGCATTGTAACGTTTAACCTCTCCTAGGTGGTAATAGTTGAAATAAGGAAAATACTGTTTATTATTTTCCTTCCTACTATATCTTCAATATATTTTCCCTGTTTTGACAGTATTGTTAGACTGTGTTTAATCTATTTGTCTGTAGGTCAGGATTTTAGTCAAAGACTTCTGCTACTTTTGATAATTGCTCTCCTAGAATTTATTTTTCTAGAAATGTTTTGATCATATGGTTTGGGTGATGTGTTTTTGGTCACTTATTTTTATTATCCTCTAGTTTAAGCTATGAAGAAGGACATCCTTCGCTCTCTGAAACAAATCTCCTTCAGAGACAGACTTTTGCAGCCTCTCATCAGCTTCCTGGATATCCTACCACACCTCAGCCATCCGGTAAAAATTGTCGTGTGAAATATAACATGAATCTGTGTACATTTAGTGAACAAGGAGAAAACTCAATATTCACATGTTGGGCTATGAATGTGTGGCAGGACATAACAGTTCCATGGGAAATTTTAAAATGAAAATGAGATTAAAAGCTTTGTCTTTTATTAGTAAGGAATATCTATATAATTAATTAGTTGGAAGATTTTTTTCATACATCTTTATAGATTTTAAATTAGAACTATGCTTGGTCAGATTAATATTTTGCTATTTCAAAATAAATCAGTTTAGGGTTATAGAACTTTTGGCCTCAAATTTCAGAGATTTTTTTAAAAAGAATAACGATCAGGAATGTAAATTTATGTTAATATTTTTACTTTGGGATATATTTTGTCTTCAAATGTAGGTCTTTCTGGGATATTTGATACTGGTGTGAACAGTGCCAGCACTAACACTAAGGAATCTTCAGTAATGAACTTTCTCTCTTCTGTTGAATCTCGAACAGCTCAGGCTGCTTCTTCAGGAACTACTCTTTTACCACAATTCAGGGCTCCATCCTGGCAGACAGGTGATTCTTTGTTTTCAGAATTTTTAAGTCTTATAAAAATACACTTTGTATGGCCTTGTCATTATGATAGTGTCGCTGAGAGTAAAGTTAATTATTGATTTTCCAGTGAACTTTGAAACCTGGAACTTTAAACAATTTTAAGGTGGACAAAATTCAGCAAATTGTTACTAGCAGAAATTCAGTTTTAGCACCCTGATAAAAACCCAATGAGTCGAAAAGGGTTGGTAATTATTAAAGATAAACCCTAGAAGTAAAGTTTTCATCTGGCAATTTAAGTATAGTTACCCTTGAAAGACATGGGTGTTGGGGGCATATTGACCTCCTGCACAGTTGAAAACCCACATATCACTTTTTTTTTTTTAAAGAAAATATAATTTACTTTTTTCAGTTGCAGTTGACAGTCAATATTATTTTATATTAGTTTCAGGTATACAGCATAATGGTTACACATTTATATAATTTGTGAAGTAATCCCCTCAATAATACTAGTACTCACCTAATATCATACATAGTTATTACAATATTGACTATATTCCCTGTGTTGTTTTTGACCTTTAACTCCCCTAAAACTTAACTACTAATAGCCTACTGTTGACTGGAAGACTTACCAATAACATAGTCAGTGAACATATTTTATATGTTACATATGTTATGAACTGTATTCTTAAAGTAAGCTAGAGAAAAATGTTATTAAGAGAAATCATAAGGAAGAGAAGATATATTAACAGTATTTATTTTAAAAATTCTCATATAGTCCTGGCTGGTGTGGCTCAGTGGACTGAGTGCCATCCTGCAAACCTAAAGGTCTCTGGTTCGATTCCCAGTCAGGGCACATGCCTGGGTTGTGGCCAGGTCCCCTGTTGGGGGCATGCGAGAGGCAACCAATCGTTGTATCTCTTGCACATCCATGTTTCTCTCCCCCTCTTTTCCCTCCCTTCTCCTCTCTCTAAAAATAAATAAATAGAATCTTTTTTAATCTCATATAAGTGAACCCATGCATTTCAAACCTGTGTTTAAGTGCTGATTATAGTTGTTGTATACTTGAGAGGAGTAAAGATTAACCTAATTGTTTTTCCATTTCAGCTTTATTGATTATAAAATTGAAAGATATTTAAAGTATACCTTGTGATGACTTAATATACATTTACATTGTGAAAGAATTCCCCCTCGTTTAGTTAATTTACACATCCATCACTTTACATATTTATTTTTTGGAGGTTGTTTTTTTTTTCGTTTTTGTTGAAACATTAAATTTCACTTATTTTAGTGACTGCAGGCTAGGTAGGTGGTAGAGTCAGAAACAATCACAGGACTGATTTCATTATTAAAGTTATATAAACTTATCCTTAATTGAAAAGATTGAATCACTATTAATTAAAGTTGTAACAAGTTGATATTATACAGAGTAGGGCAAAAGTAGGTTTACAGTTCATATGGAATATAGTAGGGTTATTAATAAATAATAATACAAGAGTACACTTTCACATAATCACAACTGTAAACCTACTTTTACCCCATCCCATGTTGTGCCCAGTTATATGCACTTTTTAATTTTATTTTTCAGCTGTTTTTCACCCACAATTATTTGTATGTAGTCCTATTTTTTGCAAGATGACAGGAAGGTTTGTTTTTAAGGTTTTATTTTAAAGAATAGGAAATGTTATAGCATATTTGAGAAGGTATTTGTAAATGGTATCTACAGAAAATAATATTTTTTCATTCTGATATAAATTCCATTCATAAAGCTTATCAATATGCCTCAGCAAATTTTTTCTGCTTCCAAGGAGATAATTAATGTTTTAACATGAAATAAAACAGGATATTAAAGAACACAATAGCTTCATATTTTGCTTCCTGGACTAACTTTATATTACATATGTTCAGTTAGACTTTCTATTCTAGTTCATGTGGTTATATTATTTTAACCATTAAGTATAAGTGTTATTTATTCTTTTAAGTGTTACTACATATTTTCTGTCCTTGTACTAGTAATACTTTTTTGATATTTAATGGAAAGAAGTGAGAAAAGAATGTTTTTGAAAGCGCTAGAGAATCTATTTTTCCCTGTTTTTCCAAAGTGAAAAAACTTTTTAAATGGAAGCCCACTAAAAACCATGTAAACAATATAAGGGTATATAAAATGGAAAGTGATCATTTCTAACAACAGTCCCACTTTTTTAGAGAGGATTTAACAGTTTGGTACTTACTCTCTTTTGATACCTTTGTATATCAAAACATATACCCACCTAATTAATGTTCGTAGCAACAATATTATTAAGATATGTCGTCATTATTTGATCAGTCCCCTGCTGATGGACATTTAGATTGTTTCTATTTTATATACAGTAACTGTAGTGAATATCTTGTGCAGATGTCTTTGTGTCCACTTATAAGGGGGGACCCAAAAAAACCCGGAATTTATTTATAAAATATTGTATATTTATTCTTACACGTTTAAACTTCAATCACCTTCAAAAATACTCTCCATTCTGATACAGTACACCTATGGAGACTTTTTTTTTCCCACTGCCCCAAACGGTTTTTTAACGTATTGATTTTGATGCCTTGTAGTGCTCCTACCGGTTTTTTTTGTTTCACCTCTTCCACATTGGCAAAATGTTTGTTTCCCTTTGAGGACTTTTTTCATCTGGGGAAACTCAGAGTGTGATGGCGGAAACTCAGAGTGTGATGGTGTGAATAGAGAGGGTGGGACAAATGGGGGTCATGCTGTTTTTGGTCAAAAACTGTTTAATCAGTGCAGTGTGGGCAGGTGCACTCATAAATCACCCATCATGAAATGTGCAAACATGTTGAGTCTTCAAAAAAAATTCACTGAAGCCAAATGCGGCCTCTCACAACAACGCCACTGATACAGGTACACTGATACAGATGGTTTCCTGGAATACGCACCTAGGGCAGGAAGCCTGTATTATAAGGGGCCTGCCTTCCAGAAGATAATTCTGGGGGGTTTTTTTTGTCCCCCCGTATTTCCATTGGATAAATATCTAGAAGTGGAACTTTTGGGTAACAAAGATACATACTTTTTTACTTTAGCTGTATAATGCTAGAATGCTGTCCTGAAATGTTAGCGATTTCTTTTTGACAATACCTTATTAATTTATGATTAGCCTTTTATGATAAACATGCATATATTGTTATTGGAAGTTCATAGGAAGTTAAAACTTGAAATACAAGAGATTTTTTAAGTGCATATATTTCAATTAAAAAAGAACTTTGCAGCATGAACCTTCTGTTATTGTGAGACTTATTTATGTAAAATGTCGGCAGTTTAGTTTGAATTTTAATGTTATGAATATTTTAGTTTCTCCATTGGTGTTTTACATTGGGTAAATTAATCACTAGAGATTATGCATATTTTTACTGGTTTCTTAATTGACCTTGTCTAACTATATATAAACTCATTTTTATATAACAATTAGAGGCATGATTTGGTGATACTTGTAACTGTTTTTGCTTTAAGAAAGCTAGGTATTTTGAAGTATAATTTTCAGAAATTACATGTAGAATTGTCAGTCTTATAGAAGTTTTGATGGGTTGAAGGTTATATAAGTATCTACTCTGAAAAGATACATATATATTATATATAAGTATTTGTGCTGTAATTGCATGAATATTTTCTCTTCATAGGTATGCATTCCTCAGCAGCAACTGAGCTGTTTGTTACTGGACCTTTGCCAACTACTGGAACACTTCCACCTTCTGCCCTCTCTGCTTATCAGCATCCCACCACCTTCAGCAATAGAAACTTTGCTACCCCCTCACATTTGGTGCTTCAGGATTCAACTTTTAACACTACATCAAATGGAATTTTAAATCCTCATGACCCTTTGCTACAAATCAAAACTTCCCAGGGAACAGTTCCAACTGCTTTGGCATTTGAGCGCCTGGGCAGTTCTGTATTAAGTAACAGCATACCACCTCAGTCCTCAACATATCGCTCAGCCCAAGAGTCTGCACCCCATCTTTTACAACCTCAGTTCAGTTTGTTGCCTTCAGCACTTGGGGGAACCCAGCAAACTCCTCAAGCCTACAGTTCAACTCTCTTTACTAATTCTACTGCTTCCATTGAAAGAGCTCTTCTTCGAGAATGTAGTGTTATTAAACACCATCAGCGGCCTTCAAGTACCCAGTCTATTCAGGCACAACTGACTGGCTCACAGCATTCCTTACATAGTTACCTATCAAATGCAAGTGTAGTTAATTTTCAGGAAACAAGCAGGCAGTCATCTTTATCCTGTAGCCCAATTGGAGAGTCTACTCAGGTGAGCAATGGGGAATTGCAGCAGAAGACCTCTCAGGTCTCAGTGGAACTTGCTCAGTCTTACTCATCTGCAATTCCATCATCAGGGTATCCTCCTTCCACTACAAAAGTAAAAAGCTGTTCTACAAAACAACCACTCACATCAACTAAGACCCCAAAACCTCAAAGCATAATTCCTCCTGTGCAAACACTAAGCTATTCCAAACCTTTACATAATCAGAGTTCTGTAATATCAGGCCAAGCACAAATTTATTCTACAGCGCAACTACCAAGCCTTTTATCAGTTAGTCAGTCCCAAAATTATGGTTTAGTACAGCCACATAATGTGCCATCTATTGTTCATTCACAGGTTTATAGGTCCAGCAAAGTTGAAAAGTTGCCATCCTTATATAAAACATTGACTTTTTCTGGCTCATCTCAGACTATAACTTCTGAAAATCAGACACTTAATTATTCTTCTAATCAGCAAGAAGTATTATCTTCAGTTACAAATGAGAATTACCCTGCTCAAACAAGAGATCTATCTTCAGTTAGCCAGTCTCAGAGTTACTCATCTGGACATTCTCAGGGCTTGTCACCAGTTAGCCAGACACAGGTTAATTATTCATCTCAATCACAAGTTTTGTCAGTTGTTAGTCCTTCAGAAAGCTATGCCTCAGGGCAGTCGCTAACATTAACAGCTCCTTCTCTTTCTTACTCTTCTGCCTCTCGAGCTCAGAGTTTGCCAGATTCTAGCACAACCCAGAATTATATTTCTATGCATTCTTCTCAAAATGCTCAGGCTCAAGGGCCATCATCTCCTCAGTCCCAAAAGTTTTTGCCTGCCATCCAATCATCTTTTACATCCTCTACTCATTGTCAGACGTTACAGAATAACATACCTTCCCCTGATCCAAAACCTTACACTGAAAGAAAACTTGACTCAAATGTGTATACATCTTCAAAGCAGGAAGATGATTTTCCAATGCAGGAGTTACAGGTATTACAGCCACAGGTATCTCTTGAGTCATCAACCCAAAGGCTACCTGATGGCGAAATTAATGTTCAAGAATCAGCTTACAAGGTGTCAAAGGCAGATGACAGATATCCTCAGAGTGTAATCAGAAGTAATTCCCATCTTGAAGACCAAGTTGTTGGGATTGCTCTACAAGGTTCAAAAAAAGAAGAAAGTATGGTTGGTTCAGTAACACACCTTAACCAACAAATTGGTCAAGTCAGTAGTGCAGCAACCCTTGATATTAAGAAGGCAACTGATTTAATGCAAACTCCACAAATAAGGTTGAATACTGAAGACCTAAACCAGCAGCACTCTCTTATTCATAAGGTTCATGAAGCCAAGGTTCAGGAGCAGCATGATCAAATTATTAATGCCTCATCTCAGATTCAAATTCCAACTCATGCTTTAGGGCATGGCCATCAGGCATCTCTTCCTAATACACAGATCCTTCTAGATTCTGCCTGTGATTTACAAATTCTTCAACAGTCAATACTTCAGGCAGGTTTAGGACAAGTAAAGGCATCTTTACAAGTACAGCGTGTTCCAAGTCCTCAACAAATAGTACATCCCTTTCTTCAAATGGATGGCTCTATTATTCAGAGCAATGGCGATCATCCTCAGCAGCAACTCCATACTCAAAATTCTGAAATTATGAAAATGGACCTTTCTGAGTCTTCAAAACCTTTACAACATCTAACGACAAAGGGACACTTTAGTGAAACAAACCAGCATGATTCAAAGAATCATTTTGTTTCCCTTGGAACAATATGTTTCCCAGAGGCAATGCTCCTCAGTGATGAAAGAAATATCTTATCAAATGTAGATGATATCTTAGCAGCTACAGCTGCAGCTTGTGGGGTTACATCTTCTGATTTTTCCAAGTCAACTTCAAATGAAAACATTCCAGCTGTTGAAAATGGTGATTCTAAATCTCATTTTCAGCAATCATTAGATGTCGGGCACGTGAGTTCAGATTTTAACTCTCTGACAGCTACAGTAGGAAAGGCACAGAACTTAAGTGATATTTCCTTAAATGGAAGTCAGGTTACGGTAAACATTTCACAAGTACCTACCCTTCAGTCAAAAATGACTCTTGATCAACAACACATTGAAACACCTGGTCAAAATAAAGCACCTAAACTAACTTCACCAGTGGCTGGACCAAATCATGAGGTCCAGGAGCAAAGTTCTGGCCCATTCAAGAAGCAGTCTGCTACCAGTCACGAATCTGAAGATGATTGTGAAGTTCCTGTTGACAGTTCGTTAAATAATAACAGAAACCAAGAGTTCGTTTCTAGTAGTAGAAGTATAAGTGGAGAAAGTGCTACATCAGAGAGTGAATTCACCCTAGGCGGGGAGGACAGTGGTGTGTCAGTGAACCCAACTAGGAGCGCACTTGCATTGTTGGCCATGGCCCAACCTGGGGAGGCAGTGAGTGTCAAGATTGAAGAAGAACACCAAGATTTAATGCATTTTAACCTTCAGAAGAAAAAAACTAAAGGGAAAGGTCAAACTAAAGAGGAAGACAACAGTAATCAGAAACAGATAAAAAGATCTGCCCAAGGGAAACGCCAGAACCCAAGAGGAACAGATATATATTTGCCATATACTCCTCCCTCTGAAGGCTGCCATGATGTTTATCAGCATCAAGAAAAAATGAGACAGAAGATCAAAGAAGTAGAAGAAAAACAGCCAGAAGTCAAAACAGGATTTATTGCCTCTTTCTTAGATTTTCTGAAATCTGGGCCCAAGCAGCAGTTTTCCACTCTTGCCGTACGAATGCCTAACAGGACTAGACGACCAGGGGCCCAGATTGTTCGTACATTTTGTCCTCCACCGTTTCCAAAGACTTCATCTACGACACCCACAGCATTAGTGTCTGACACTGGGGCTAACAGTCCATCAGAAAAAGTTAAGGAACTTAAAAACTTAGAACATTTATCTTCATTTTCTTCTGACGAAGATGATCCTGCAGTATGCCGTCATGATATTTATAAAAGCGCCTCTACTACCTTAACTACTTTGGATGCTACTTCTGATAAAAAAAAGAAAACAGGTAAAGTTTTGAACTTTAGATTCATGATTATGGCTTTTCACTATTATTTTTATGGCTATAAGACTGGGTTTTAAGCTTTCTTCATTTGAAGCAGATCTGCAAATAAGTTTTCAGGACAAAAAATGTATCAGTAGGCATCTTAGGGAATTGACTTTTTTTTTTTTTTTTTAAATGTTCCTTGCCTGTAGAAAAGTTCTGGGTTTTAGGTTGCGTAGCTCTGTTTTTATCTTAACTTTTTACCACACGCAACCTAACTTAGATGGCATGCTATCCAGACTTGTCTAACCTGGAACAGACATTTGGAAGTGGCTTATGGATATGAGGCATTGTATGCGGGCTCTGTTGTAGTATAAACTGGCATATTTTCTTGGTATGCCAATTTTACCTGAAGATTAACATTTTACCATTAAATGTGATTATATTGTGTGCAGCATGCACATTAATAATAAAATTTCCCTCTGGTTCCAGACTGTATGTCCAAATCTTTGGGTATGCATTTCACTTTACTATGTATTTAAGGGGACATTTAGAGGAACTATGTTATGAAGCACTGCCTTATGTAAATAATAGATGAGTATAAGTGTTAACTATGTTAAGGAAAATGCAAAGGAAAAATTTAAAACAATGAAATAGCTACCACCTCTGTGCCAGTAACTAGTAGCAATGGTGGGGAGATATGTATTGTTACCTCCAATATACAGATGATATAACAGAATAAGTGAATTGCCCAGGTCCATACAGCTAGTAAATGGCAGAGCTGGAATCTGAACTCAAGTTTGCCTGGTTCTAGAGCCTATACTGCCTAGATCTTTTGTATAAATAGCGGTGCTTTAAGAGTTAAACCTTGTTTTGTGATGTACTTCTTAGCTTCCTTCCGGACTTGAGAATACCCTTAACTACTAAAGTGACATGAAACAAATGATATCCCAAATGATCTATTAGCATAACTATCTCCTAGTATATTTCTAAAGAATTCTTATTTTGCTATACAGGGAAATTAGCATAATGGAAGGTCAGCGTGACAAAGACATTTATGGATGTGGCTAAGGCTAGTAAGATTTTACACTCCTCTACCCCAATTCAGAGTGCTTTGCAATTACTATTATAATATTCTCTTACTTTCTTAGAACAAACCTTTTGTAATTTTTGTTCTGAAATGTGTCTTAAAAAGATTCTTTCAGGTAACTTACTATCTTATTTTTAGTTAAAATCATCGCCATCAATCCAATTCTATTATTAGGTCTTTGAAATTCTCTGTACTATCCCTATTGCTACCTCATCAGTAAGAACTCATCTCTTGCTGGGATTATTGCAACAGACTTCTCATTCGAATTCTTTCCACCAGTTTCTGTTCCATTCCATCTGCCACATTATCATCAGATTTATCTTTATAAAAAAGGAAAACTGTTATTTCTCTACTTTGAAATACTTCTTGGTGTTTAATGGGAAGAAATGTTAAAATTCTCCTTTTCCATTTAGTACTCTCTTTCCTCACTCTTTCCACTTTCCCTCTTCTGTGACAACTGAGTTTCTCATTGTCCTTTGTACCTGTGAGCCCCTTCACAATTGTGAGTCTTTGAACAGGTTTTTCTCTTACCCACTCCCCATTTTTTAACCCAGCAGACACTTAGTTATTTTTGAAAACCATCTTCAGAATCACTTTGTGGAAGGTAATCCAGGCAGAATTAGTGCTCATGTCCTCTAAATTCCCACAGCCCTTAAATATCTCTGAAGGGCAGAAGTTTTAAATCGTGATGAGGTCTAATTTATCCTTTTTTTTTTTTCTTTTATGATTTACGCTTTTTACCTAACCCATGGTCAAAAAAATATTCTCCTGTTTTCTCCTAGAAGTTTGAAAGTTTTGCATTTTACATTTAGGCCTATGATCCCTTTTGATTTTATTTTTGTATAAGATACGAGGTATGAGTTGAAGTTACTTTTTTTACATATAGAAATCCAGCTTTTCCAGTACCATTTATTGATAAGACAAGAAAATCCCTACCTCTTCTGTGATTGCCTTAGCACCTTTGTGAAAATGAATTGATCATGTTTGTATGAATCTATTTTGGGACTCAGTTCTGTTACATTTGACCATGTGTCTATGCCTTCACCAGTACCACACTATTAATTGCTGTAGCTTTATGGTAAGTCTTGAAATAAGGCATTGTGAATCTTCCAAATTTGTGTTTTTCAAAAATGTTTTGCCTGTTCTCAGTTACTTTCCTTTTTCATATAAATTTTCCAGTCAGCTGTTGTCATCTACAGAAACTCCTGCTGGAATTTTGATTTTGATTTCCTTGAATCTATAGCAATTTGAAGAAAACCGAGCTGTTAACAATATATTGAGTCTTATCTGCAAGCTGAAAGGTGGTCTGTTCGATTCCCCATTTGATCCCTGGTCAGGGCACATGTCCGGGTTGCAGGCCAGTTCCCCAGTTAGGGGTGTGAGAGAGGCAACTGATTGATGTTTACACCTCACATCCATGTTTCTGTCCCTCTCTTTCCCCCTCCCTTCCCCACTCTGTAAAAATAAGTAAATGAAATCTTTAAAAAATATATATATCGAATCTTAACAATTTATGAACATCTTTAATTTCTTTCATTAGTCTTTTTTGTAGTTTTTGGTGTATAGATCCTGCATATGCTTTGTTAGGTATATTCTGGAATATTTTGGGGTTGCTATTTATTATAAATATACTTTTTTAAGCTTTCAAATTCCAGTTATTCATTGGTAGATTATAAAAGTACGGTTGATTTTTGTATGTTAATTTTAAAATCCTGCGAATCTGTACAATTTGTTTATTCTAGGATTTTTTTCTATTAGATTCCATAGAATTTTTTTATGTAGGAAATGATGTCATTTGCAAGTATAGTTTTATTTCTCCATTTCCTATCTCATGCCTTTTTCATTCCTGTCTTAATAAACAGGCTAGGATTTCCTATACAATATTTGATGAGAATGGTGAGTTTGGACATCCTGGTCATATTCTTGATCTTTGGAGGAAAGAAATCAGTCTTACCATTAAGTATGATGTTAACTGTAGGTTAAAGAAGTGCCTTACATTTCTTAGTTTGCTGACAGTTTTTATAACAAATGGAGGTTGAATTTTGTCAAATGCTTTTTCTTCATCTGTTGAAATGATTATGATTTTATTTAGTCTATCAATATGGTGAATTACATTGATTTTGAAATATATTTGTGGCCTTGCATTAGCAGAATAAACTCCACTGACTTTGATATATATATATATTTTTTAATACATGGATGGAATCCATTTCCTAATTCTTTTGCATCTGTGTTTACAGTGGATATTAGTATGTAGTTTTCTTTTTGTAGTATCTTTTTCTGGTTTTGGTATCTTGTTATGGCTGATTTCATAAATTGAATTATGGCGTGTTCCCTTCTTTTGTATTTTCTGTAAAAGATTTGGTAGTAGTATTTCTTCCACAAATGTTTGGTTGAATTTGCTAGTGAAACCATCTAGACATGGAGTTTTCTTTGTCAGAAAGATTTTAACTGTGAATTCAATTGGTTTTCTAATGCTGAGCTTTTTTTTTTTTTTAATTCTACTTACTCTTCTTGGTCATGATGAATTATTTTAACCCATTGTAAGATTTAAAGTTTTTTATTTGGGTTTTTTACACCTAGATTCACAAATGAGAGTAGCTACTGCTAGGTTTGTTTAGTCTTATTTTCGTTTGTATTCAGGAATATTCTGATCTTTTATTGTTTTTTAAGATTTTAGTTATTTTTAGAGAGAGGGGAAGAGAGAGAGAAACATCAATGTGTGGTTGCTTCTTGCGTGCCCCTTACTGGGGACCTGACCCTCAACCCAGCATGTACCCTAACTGGGAATTGAACCAGCAGCCCTTTGGTTCACAGGCCGGCACTCAATCCACTGAGCTATACCAGCCAGGGCTACTTACTTTTTCTTAATTTCTGCTGTTACTAGTTCTTTGCCCTGTCTTCCCTGGGTTCAATTTAATATTCTCTCTTTGGCTTCTTGAGTTTATTACTCAGTTAATTTTTGTATTTGCGTGCCTTCAACTAATGGCATTGAAGTGTGAGTATTCTTTTTTTTGTACCATACTTTGTATCTACCCCTGTGGTTTCAATTTGTAATGCTCTCACTGTCCTTTCTAAATGGTTTGTCATTACAGTTTTCATTTCCTTTTTAATCCAAAAGTTAAGAATGATGGGATATTTTGCCCACTTCCTAGTAGGTTTTGGGGTTCGTATGTTGTTTTTGGTATTCTTTTATTACTAATTTGTGGCCCTGTTGTATTGTCAAGGGAATATGGCTTAAATAATGTTGACATTTTTACATGTATGGAAATTTTATCAGTAGTTTGGTTAAAGGGCAATTTTTATAAATTCCAAGTGATAATAAGTTTTATTTGATAATATTGTTTAAATCCTTTATATCTTTTTGTTTTTTGTTTAATGTAATAAATGACATTAGGTTATATAAGAAAATGTATGTGTATATGTTGGAGTTAAATGACAGGTCTAGAAGTTGCCTTAAAGTGCCCCGGCAAATATAAGAGGGTGTTGGATGGATAGATGAAAAGAGGTATACAAAAATGTTTGTGGTTGTTAATACTGGGTTATGGTACAAGAGGGTTGTATTCTCTACTTTTGTGTTTGTTTGAAGTTTTTAATAATAAAAGCTTTTAAAAATCTTCCCCATCCTTGTTTTTAGATTGCTTGATCTGTTGATTCCTGAAAAGTATATATTAAAGTTTCCAACTATGTTTCATTATTTATCTGATACTGTTTACTTGATATGTTTTGAACATATGTACTCAGGTGCGTAAGATTTTACTGAAGTTAATTTTCTTTTATAATAAAATCTTTTTCCCATTTAATGTCCCATTTCTGTTTTTAATATTGTCATACTAATTTTATTGTTAATAGCATATTTAGTTACTTTTTCCATATCTCTCCTTATGTCTTTCAGAACATTTTTTTAATGAAATAAAACTCACATGTGGAACTATTACACACATAAGGAAAACAAATAAAAATTTCTCCAGCATAAAAAATTTTTCTCATAAATTTGAAAATGCAGACATTATTTAAGCCATATTCCCTGACCACAATACAGTAATTTCATAAAAGGATATCAGAAAGAGGAAATAAAGGTATAAAAAAATAAAGACAAGTTTTTATTTAAAAACTTCTAAATAACTTGTTATAACTTCTAAACAATTTATGGCTCAAAAAGGAAACCACAACTGAAGTGACAAACCACTCAGAACAGACAGTGGGGCATTATATTTTAAAACCAATGGGATGTGTTAAGAATGTAGGGCAAAGAAGGAAATTTATGATGTTAAATGCTACTCATCAGAAAGCAAAAAAGTACAAAAATAAATCGAGTATTAAATAAAACCCTAACTCATAACCTCTAGAATTAACCACTATCTGAGTTGGATGGTAATCACTTGCTTTTCTTTCATAATTTTACCACCCTTGTATGCATCCTTAAACCCTATGCTTTTGTTTTGGCTTGTTTTAAAACTTATCATACAGTGTTGATACTTTTTTCTCTTTACTAATTTGGAAGTTATATATTCTTTTTAAAAATCCTTGCTTAACTTTTAATTATGTAATTTTCAAACATAAACAAAAGTACAAAGACTGGTATAATTAAACCAATTTATGCATCACTGTTTCAGTAATCATCAATATATGGTCATTCTAGTTTCATTCCTAGCTTTACCTCCTCTGCTGATTCCATAGCTTACTTTGGAGAATACTACCATCTGTACAATGTTGAGTCTTTTAATCCATCAACATGAGATATTTTCCCACTTATTTAGACTTAAAATTCTTTCAACGGTGCTTTTAGTTTTCAGAGTGTAAACTTTGCACTTATTTTGTTAAATGTATTTCTAAATATTTTCTTCTTTTTGATGCTATTATAAATGGAATTGTGTTCCTAAACTCATTTTTGGATGGTTCATTGCAAGTATATAGAAACACAACTGATATTTATATATTGATCTTGTACTCTGCAAAGTTCCTGAATTTATTAATTCTCATGGTTTTTTAGTGGAATCCTGAGGATTTGTATGTGGAAGATCATGTCATCTGCAAATACAGTCATCCCTCAGAGATATTGCTGGTTCAGTTCCAGACCATGAAAGTAAAGCGAATTTCACAATAGAGCAAGTCACATGAAATTTTTGGTTTCCCAGTGCATATAAAAATTATATTTATACTGTACTGTAGTCTATTAAGTGTACAGTAGCATTATATTTAAAAAAGCATACCTTAATTAAAATGTACTTAATTGCTTAAAAAAAATTCTGCATTGATTGTGAGTCAAACAATTTCTCTGTATCATGTGATGCCATCTGATAGCATTTTGTCCACAGCAGAACTTCTTTTAAAATTGGAGTCAGTCTTCTCAAACCCTACCACTGCCTTATCAACTAAGTTTATGTAATATTCTAAATCTTTTGTTGTCTCTTCCATAATCTCATCTGAAAGAAGCAGCTCCTCATTGTTAAAATTGAATCATGAGATTGCAGCAATTCAGTCACATTTTCAGGTTCCACTTCTAATTCTAATACTCTTGATATTTCTACCATATATGCAGTTACTTCCTCCATTGAATACTAACCCCTGAAAGTCATCCACGAAGGCTGGAGTCAACTTTTCCGAACTCCTGTTAATGTTGATATTCTGACCTCTTCCCACAAATCATGAATGTTCTTTTTTTACTAAAGATTTTATTAATTTTTAGAGGAGGAGAGAGAGAGAAAGAAATTTTTTTTTTTTTGAGCTGTAGGTCTCAACAGTGGGCTTAAAATATTCAGTAAACTCTATTGTAAATAGATATGCTGTCATCCAGCCTTTATTGTTCAATTTATAGAGCACAGGCGGAGTAGGCTTAGCATAATTCTTAAGGGCCCCAGGATTTTCAGAATGGTAAATAAACATTGGGTTTAACTTATAGTCATCAGGTGCATTAGCCTTAAACAAGAGGGTCAGCCTGTCTTTTGAAGATTTGAAGACAGGCATTAACTTCTCCTCTCTAGAAGTCCTGGATGGCATCTTCTTCCAATAGAAGGCTGTTTCATCTACATTGAAAATCTGTTGTTTAGTGTAGGTAGCCACCTTCATTAATTATCTTAGCTATATCTTCCAGATAACTTGCTGTAGCTTCTACACCAACACTTGTTGCTTCACCCTGCACTTTTATGTTACAGAGACAGCTTGTTTCCTTAAACATCATGAACCAACCTCTGGTAGCTTCACATCTCTTGGCCTTTATAGAATTGAAGAGAGTTAGGGTGTTGCTCTGGGTTAGGCTTTAGCCTAAGGGAATGTTGTGACTGCTATGATTTTCTCCGCAAACCACTAAAATTTTCTTCCTGTCAGCAATAAGGCTGTTTAGTCGTATCATCACTTGTGTGTTTACTGGAGTAGCACTTTTAATTTCCTTCAAGAACTTTTCTTTTGCATTCACAACTACTTGGCATAAGAAGGCCTAGCCTTCAGCCTGTCTTGGCTTTTGACATGAGAGAGAAAAAAGAATTTAAAAGTTTGAAATTTTGGGAGAAGTACCAGATACAGAGACATGAAGAGAGAAAATGATGTTGGAAAAATGATGCTGATAGCCTTACTTGACTCAGGGTTGCCACAAACCTTCAATTTGTAAAAATGCAATATTTGGGAAGCTCAAAGAAACACCAATAAAACAAGGTAGTTTTATTTCTTCAAACATCCTTCTTAGGAGGCAACATCTAAGGTTTTTACTGTTAACTATGGGATTTTGTACATAGATGCCCTTTATCATATTGAAGAAGTTCCCTTCTAGTTTTAGGTTGCTTAGTGTTTTTATCATGAAAATGTTTATTTATGATACTGAATTTTACCAAATGCTTTTTTCTGTGCCTACTGAGATGATCCCTACGCAAGCATTCCTAGGCTAAAACCCATTTGGGTAATGATGTGTAATTCTTTTTATATGTTTGTTGATTTTCTCATATTTTGTTGAATATTTTTGTGTGTATATTCATAAGGGATACTGGTCTACAGTTTTTTCACAATGTTTTTGTGTGTTTTAGCTACTGGAATAATACTAGTCTCATAAATGAGTTTGGAAGTATTTCCTCCTATTTTTTAGAGTTTCTGATGGATTGGTAGTCTTAAACTTGGGAAAACCCATCTGTGAACCCATTTTGGCCTATGCGTATCTTTGGGATTTTTAAAATTTATTTTATTCTTTTTACTTGTTATTGGTCTATTTTAGTGATTTTCAACCTGTTTCATCTCATGGCACACAAACGAATTAGTAAAAATCTGCAGCACTCCCAAAAATATATTTTTGCTGATCTGACCAAAGAAAGGTATAATTTTGATTCATTCACACTGGATAGCTATTGTTGTGTTGGCTGTTGTCATTTTTTTTATTTGACAATCTAAGGGAAAAGGGCCCCTGACTGAAGAGTCAGGTATTGCATGTTTAAAAAATTCTTGCTGCACACCAGTTGAAAATTACTCATCTATTCAGATGTTGAATCTATTTCTTCTTTTTTTTAAGTATATTTTATTGATTATGCAATTACAGTTGTCCCATTTTTTCTTCCCCTTTATTCCCCACCACCCTGTACCACCTTCCTGCCAGCATCCCCACCCCCCATCACCCCGCCCCTTAGTTCATGTCCCTGGGTCATACATATAAGTTCTTTGGCTTCTCCATTTCCTATACTGTTCTTAACCTCTCCCTGTCTATTTTGTACCTACCAATTATGCTTCTTATTCCCTGTGCCTTTTCCCCCATTCTCCCCACACCCCTCCCTGCAAATAACTCTCTATGTGATCTCCATTTCTGTTATACTGTTCCTGTTCTAGTTGTTTGTTTTTATTTTTATTTTTTTAGGTTCAGTTGTTGGTAGTTGTGAGTTTGTTCTCATTTTACTATTCACAGTTTTGATCTTTTTCTTAGATAAGTCTCTAACTTTTCATATAATAAGGGCTTGGTGATGATGAACTCCTTTAACTTTACCTTATCTGGGAAGCACTTTATCTGCTCTTCCATTCTAAATGCTAGCTTTGCTGGATAGAGTAATCTTGGATGTAGGTCCTTGCCTTTCATGACTTTGAATACTTCTTTCTAGCCCCTTCTTGCCTATAAAGTTTGTTTTGAGAAATCAGCTGATAGTTGGCTCTCGGTGGCTTTCAGTCACTTTCCCTGGTACGCACAAGCAAATTGGTCCCTTTTGGTGCTGGTTGGGTGGGTTTTGTATGTTTTAGGACCATGAGGGCTCCTCCAGTGAACTCTCCTGGGTGGATCGGAGTTTTTCCTCCTAGCGCAACCCCCACAGATTTTTACAGCCAGAGTATTTGAGAATTTCTTTTCATGCGCTGGAACCCTGGGTTCCTTGGTCTGTCTTGCTCCTCTGTTGTTCCTCCCAGTTCATCCGCACCCAAATGTGGGACTGCCAGCTGCTGTCTCCCCTACCTGGTCCTCCAGCCGCCGCCACATGTCCTCTCTACCCTTGCTTCTGTCTCTGTCTCTGCCCCACCTACCAGTCTGGATGAATGTTTCTTCTTTAACTCCTCCTTGGTTATTGGACTTCTATACAGTTCAATTTTCTGGCAGTCCTGGTTGTTTTTTATTTTAAAATTTGTTGTCCTTTTGGCTTCCGAGGAGGCTAAGTGTATCTACCTACACCTCTATCTTGGCCAGAAGTCTTCTATTTCTTCTTGAGTCCATTTCATTAGCTTTTGTCTTTCTAAGAAACTTGTCCATTTCACCTAAGTTATTTGTTAGGATACAATTTTTCATATTACTTTGTAATCCTTTTTATTTCTATAGCTTCCAGTGCTGATACAAAATATTTTGGGGGTGTTGTTTTCCTTTCCCACATCCAATCTACTTTTCTTCTAGGAATTTTTCGCAGCTTTGGTCAGATGACCCTTACTTATCTTGCATCACTGTTGTGTGCCTATTTTTAAAAAAATATCTTTGTGCTACTTAAGTGGACTTAAGGTCAGTGTAGGTTCTCAGTGTGTGATTCTTACCACTTTGATTATTGAAAATGAACAACCATTCTTTAATATCTTACTGTAGTTTTGATTGTTTCAAATAATTTGATGGCAAAAAATAATTGTGTTTCTTTTTAAACTGTTAGGGTTTTACTCAAACAAGTAAATGTTTAATTATTTGTATTTTGTATTTGCATTTGCTTGATCTAGTTGCAGAAGCCCTACAGGTGGCAACTACTAGCCTAATTGCCAATACTACTGGTACTGCTACTACTTCCTCCACCACTGTGGGTGCAACTTCATCTGCAGTAAACATCCTGGAAAATAAAAGCTCTACAGAACTCCAAAAACCCATTGAACTTGATGGTCTTCCTTCAAACCAGTGTGCAAAAGGACAGGACACTGTTGCCATAGAAGGTTTTACAGATGATGAGAACACAGAAAGTGGAGGAGAAGGCCAATATAGAGAACGTGATGAATTTGTGTTAAAGATAGAAGACATAGAGACTTTTAAGGTGATGTAAACTATAAAGGTTATAGTTTAGTGGGTGTATAGTATAGCTTTCATGATGACTATAATAGCATATGTCTAGCCTGAATTGCAAAGTTATATTTTTAATTACTGTTATAATTGTTAAATAAAACCACTAGTAGATATCAGATACTGTATAAAAGAAAATAGCTTAAAATGAACTTACAGCTGAGTTTAATATATTTTTAACTAGTCGGTATGTTATTTATGTACTAGTGATTAGAGCAGTTTTGAAATGTTGTTTTCAAGGCTCCCAACTAATTGTATTAGGAATTTGGAGAAAATAGCTGTTTATCTAACTTTACAGCTTAAAGCAAAAGGAATATAATATATGAGTAGAATTACATTTATTTTTATAATTTCAAATTATACAACCATGAATATAATGCTAGTTTTTTTCTTAATTTTTATGTATTGATTTTAGAGAGAGAAACATCGATTTGTTGCTTCACTCATTTATGCATTCATTAATTGATTGTTGTATATGTCCGGAGTGGGGATTGAACACACAACCTTGGTGCATAAGGCTACAATATTCTAATCAACTGAGTTGCGTGGCCAGGACTACAATTTCATACAAGAAAATTTTAGCTATGTTTAAAAGAACCTGTGTTTGAGTTGTTTGTTTGCTTGCTTTTGGCTTTATTTTTAAATTGGGGTGGAGAAGAATGGCATTAAAAAGTACAAAGTTCAAATATCTATATTTTATTCACTATTAACTGTTAATATTTTAGCATATTTGTTTCTGGGCTTTTTGAATATGTATATACTGTTATAAAATTGCGTAAATAATACATTACAGTATCATTAGGACAATTTTTCAGGAGCTCAAAAGGGTAATGGGCTACTTTGCATGTTGGTATAGTACCTACTTCTGGAAGAATTTAAGCAGAGATTGAATAGCCACCTTATAAGAATAAGAAGAGTATAAAAGTTCAGCGAGGTAAAAGATAAAAGGTTGAGCTACGTAGTTTTTAATGATTTCTTTCAACTCTGAGGTTCTGTAAATCTAGAATATGTTGCTAGTTTTTATAAATGTAATTCTGCTTATTACAGGAGGCTTTAAAAACAGGAAAAGAACCCCCAGCTATTTGGAAAGTACAAAAAGCTTTATTACAGAAGTTTGTTCCTGAAATTCGAGATGGGCAAAGAGAATTTGCTGCTACAAATAGTGTAAGCAAAATGCTTGTTCATCTTAGCCTTCTTTTTTCTTTTTTTGACAGTGATCCTGAGGAAAATATAGAATGATTTCAATTTAAACATTTGATATTGAGCCTTTCTAATAGAAAGTAGCAAAATTTGAATGATAGAGTATAGGCATACTTCAGAGATACTGCAGGTTCAGTTCTAGACCGTCACAATACTGCAAGTTGTAATCTTTTTGCTGGTGGAAAGCCTTGCCTTCAACTTGTAAAAAAACGCAATACCTGTGAAGCACAGTAAAAGTAGGTGTACCTGTGTGTAATACTCTGATGGTTTGATTTTAAACTAAAATTTATAAATACCAGCTACTTAAAACTAAATCATTTTATACTGTTGCTTAACCTTTTCTTTTTTTCTGGTAAAGGAAAGGAATTAGTGCTAGTCTATGATGAGTTTAGAGGGGCTCCAGAGACTCTCGTGTTGATTATTCTGCCAGCCAAATACCCTGATTTACCAGAGGACTTACAGAAGTTATTCTTTTGTGCTTATGTACTTGTTTAATACCATTGAGTAAGTAAGCCAAATGAGATTGTTTCTATGTATGGGGCCTACAGTTAAGGACCATTTTTATTGAGGGTGAAATTAGCCTGGCAAGAGCTGCATTTTGAAAAACTTGAAGGATGGTTATGTGACAGTCAAGCTGACAAAGTAATATATTCTGTGTAGAGAATGTATAATTATGTAATTCAAAGTGGTTTTTTTCCTTAGTACCTTGGATATTTTGGAGACGCAAAGAGTAAATACAAAAGGATATATGTGAAGTTCATTGAAAACACAAACAAAAAGGAGTATGTCCGAGTGTGTTCTAAAAAGCCAAGAAGTAAGCCTTCACAGACTATCAGGTATTTATAGTCTTATGTCATATATTTGTGTAGTAATTAGTGGAAGGCTTATTATTGGTGATGTCTTGTACAAAGAATTACATCAATTAAAAAGACTTTTTTTCATTATATAATTCGGTGCCCTATGTAATAATTGATTCCTTTTGAAGTAACAAGACAGGAATTGCAAAGCGCATGGCTATTTGTGGCGGGATGGGGACCCTTTTTTTTTTTTCTGAGTCCTTTAGTGTCACCCTAGTGTAATGAGGGAAAAAAGAATTTGGTGTCAAAAGGCTTGAGTCCAGCTTTTTGTGATCTAGAGTCAGATAACCTTTATTATACATAAAATGAAAATATTAATGGTGTCAAATTAAGATAATATAAATTTGGAGAAAAAATACAAGACCCGTATATAACCAAGCTAGTGTACAATAGAATTGTAATCATGTATTAATCTAACTCAGAGTTGTCTGGAGCATGAATCTGGAATATAACTGACGTAGTCACATGTCCTGTGATCTGTATGGAAAAGGGAATGTAACTAGTTGTTCTCAGTCTAGTGCTAGGAAGGTCAAGTTTATTTATTCTATTTTTTAGAAAAGATTTTATTTTTATAGAGGGGGGAAAAGAGGGAGAAAGCAAGGGAGAGAAACATCAGTGTGTGGTTTGTTCTTGCACGCCCCTAACTGGGGACCTGGCCTGCAACCCCCTGTGCCCTGACTGGGAATTGAATCATTGATCCTTTGGTTTGCAGACCGGTACTCAATCCTCTGAGCCCTACCAGCCAGGATTATTTATTTATTTTTTAAAAGTTTTTAATTTAATCTTAATTATATATTTTTTCCATTACCATTTAGACCCCTTATTCCCCTCTCCCCCAGCAATCAATACACTGTTTTTTTGAAAGTATAGTTTAATTAGAATTCCAACTCATTGGATACAGCCTACCTTATTTTTACCATGGAATTTGATTCATTCAAATCTCTAGAACTAGCACAGAGCAAATCTTCTTCAGGGGCTCCAGGACAGGTGCACTTGGGTCTCCATATCAAAACCTGCACCACTGCGGGAGTTTCTGATGTTCAGAGCTAGATGTGGCAATCAAGGGTTTATCATGCATTACTTCCCAAAGGCCATTGATGATCGTCTGTTATACACAGCCTCATACTTGGGAAAATGAACTCATAAAAGGACAGGGGCTGGAGAGAGAGAAATAGTAATTGAATTAATAGTCCCTTAATAACTGGATTGAATATCAATAGTTAAAGAATGTATTTCCAGAGAATTGGGGGGAAATCATCAGTGGAGACATATAGGACTTGGACTTTATTTTGGAGGTATTGTTGAGGTAGTTAAACTTTTCTTTAGTGTTTCTTTTTTGAAAAAACCTAAATACTTTATTTTTATGCTATTACAGTTGTTCCAATTTTTCCTCCTTACCCCCTCTACCCAGCCCACCCACCATTCCCACAGTTAATCCCTGCACTGTTGTCCTGTCCACAGGTCATTCATATATGTTCTTTGACTAATCCCTTCACTTTCTTTCAACCATTCCCCACCTCCATCTTTTTTGGGGGGGTGGGAGGGTCTAATTTATTTTAATTTGACAAGATTTCATTGTGTTAATGAAGTCTGTTTATAACATTGCAGAGCTGTTCAGGCTAAGACTAGTAATAGCAGTAAAACTTCTGATCCTCCAACACCAAAAACTACAACTACAAAAGCCCCTTCCATGAAACCCAAAGGTAAACAGCTAAAAGTAAAGGCTGAGCCACCACCAAAGAAACGGAAGAAATGGAAAGAAGAATTTTCATCATCCCAATCTGAGTCATCTCCTGAGATCCGTTCTAGTAGTGATGATGAGGGTGAGTTCTCCATGAAATGAATACCTTCACTACTTAAATGATCTGTATAAATGGGGAGGAGCAGTGATGCTGATGATTCAAAATTAATTTATTTTTTAGAGGATTGACCTACCTATTAAGTTCTGCTTATGCTTTTATAAAAATAAATTCCCTGAGCGCAGTTTGCTCACACACATAGCTTTGTGAAATAGAAAAAGCAGTGAACTGAAAGAAGACCTTTATGAGTTCTAGCCTTAGAATGCCATTTATCTCACCTTTTTGGGTAGGATGAGGATTAGATCACATGATTTACTAAGAGGTCTCTAATTCTAAACTTCTGAGTTTGTGTTTATGCTAGAAGAGTAAAACAAGCCTAGGAAGCAGCAATTCTGAATATATAGTAATATATATAATAATGAATACATGCACATGTATTGAATTTTTATCAATCATAAATGCAAACTACTATACTATATAGTATATAATATATACTATAATGCATACTGCCACTAGCCAACTGGTTTCCCATGGCTAAGCTAGGTAACCTCTCTGTGCCTTACTTTTATAACATGAAAAGGATGAAATAGATCAGCAATTATCTTTTCCTTTTTTTTTTTACCTTAGAACCATTTTACATTCTTAAAAACTGTTGAAGACACCAAAGAGCATTTATATAGGCTGGACATAGACATTCACTTTATTATAAATAAAACCTGAGGTGGTTGTAAAACACAAGAATACATTATAAGTACACATTCCATTAGCCATCAAACTTACTGTGTAATATACACAAGAAATTTCAAATGTTTCAGTAGTCTAGGGCAGAGGTGGCAAACTATGGCCAGTGAGCCAAACATGATCTGCAGCCTATTTTATAAATACAGTTTTATTGGAATACTGACTATTTGTATATTTTCATACATGCTTTGCAACTACAGTGGCAGGTTTGAGTAGTTAAGATTACAGAGAGCATATGACCCTTAAAGCCTCCAATATTTACCATCTGGCCACTTCCAGAGAAAGTTTGTCTACCCTTCCTCTAGAGCATGAAGTTGAAGGTAGGAAAGAAAAGGTGAAAAGTTGATGGAAAACTGTGTGTGCCATGCCAAAGCTAAAAAGCTTTGGGTCCTGGAAGCAAAGGAGAGTCCTTGGAGGGATTTAAGTAGGAAACTACATGAGAAATTTGAAATTGAATTACAAGACATCATAGTTCACTTATAAATTGAAAGTCTGAACATAACTTGTCACAGCAGGGATGGATTGGAGGGGAGGGGAGGGGATGCATATGAGAAATTCAGTTTGTAATCTTCACAGAACTTAAATGATGAATTGGGTTATTGGGGGTACTGTTTGTCTAGAATGGTTTTGACATTACAAGTATCATTGCTTGGGAGCTGATCCTAGAGATTATTTAAATTGAAATAGAATCATAACAAAAATTCTTTAGCTCTGACTGGTGTGGCTCAGTGTGTTGGGCATTGTCCTGCAAACCAAAAGGTTTGATTCCTGTCAAATGCCTGCGTTGTGGGCCAGATCCCTGGTTGAGAGCAAGCTTGTGAGAAGCCACCAGTTGATGACTCTCCCTCTCTTTCTCCCTCCTTTTCTCCCTCCCTTCCGCTCTCTCTAAAATAAATAAAATATTCTTTAAAAAACCACTTCAGTGCAGAAGTTAACTTAAAATGTATTGTTTTTAAATGCTACTTAGGAATGGTTGTTTAGAAATATGCTTATCAGAATTTGTAAAGAAATTCAGTGCTTTGAGTATATATGCAAAGCGGTATGCATAATTTTTGCAGTTAGCATTCCCACTTACTGTTTAGAGGACAGAGGTTTGGGTTCTGAGCTTACATTAAATTCCCCAAAGGACAATCAAGATAAAATTTTCTTTTTCCTTCTTAAAATTTCTCTTTCATTGGTAATTTGAGTTACCACTAGGTGTCACTTGAAGTTAGGCAAACATTTTTAGCACTTTTTTAAAAAAGCAGGTATTAGTACTAAATATAAATTTATAAGCTGATGGTTTCCAGCCTGTTTTGTATCAGTACTACTTTATAATCTTCAAATGTATTGAGGATCCCCAAACACTTAGCTTTTTGTGGACTGATATTTATCAAATATCAGTTAAATAGAAATTTTTAAAATAAGTATTTAAATAAACCCATTAGATATTAACATAAGTTTTTTTCAACAACTGTATGTTACTAAATTAAAAGTATTTAGAAGAGCAGCATTTTCATATTTGCTTCTACATTCAGTTTGTTACATTATTTTCATTAAAGCATATGAAGAAAACCCAGCCTTACATAGATATGTAGTTGGGAGAGGGAATATTTTAATTACCTTCTCAGATAATTATAGATATTTTTATTTGCTACTCAAGGAAAGATTTTTATTTGATAAACTTGACAAGTGGTAGTTTCTTCAACTTTTCTTGCTTGTTACATTAAAATCTTGGTTCATCTTACCTTTTGAATGTATCTTTCATCCATGAACGATTTTATAACACTTCATTAGTCATGTGAAAATACTTGTTTGCTCTCTGATGTACAGATTCTATTTCATTTTTTTTACTTCTTAAAAAATTCTCACCCAAGGATCTATATTTACTGATTTTAGAGAGGAAGGGAGAGAGAGAGAAACATCAATTGATTGCTTCCCATATGTGCCCCAGCTTGGCTTATGCCTGACAGGGGATCAAACCCACAATATTTTAGTGTATGGGATGACGCTCCAACCAACTGAGCCATTCAGGCAGGGGCATTTTTTCACATTTTAAAAAGTTGTAAAATATAACAAAATTTGCCATGTTAACCATTTTAAAGTGTGTACAATTCAGTGGCATTAATTATATTCATATTATTATGCAACTGTCACAACTATTTCCAAAACTTTTCTTCATCCCAAACAGAAACTTTGTAACTATTAAGCAATAACTCATCTTCTACCAGCTGCTGGTAATCTACTTTCTGTCTTCATGAATTTGCCTATTGTAAATATCTCATGTAAGTGTATCTGGCTTATTTCACTTAGCATGTTTTCAAGGTTCATCCAGGTTATATAGCATGTATGAGAACTTCATTCCTTTTTATGGCTGAATACTATTACATTGTAAGTGTATCTACTATGTTCATTTTGTTTATTTTCTTATCTATTGATGGACACTTGGATTGTTGCTACGTTTTGGCTATTATAAATAATGCTGCATTGAACATTGGCATACAGATACCTGTTTGTGTCCTTTTTTTCAACTCTTTGGGATATATACCTAGGAGTGGAATTGCTGAGTCATGATAATTGTATGTTTAGTTTTTTGAGGAACCACCAAGCTGTTTTCTATCATGGTTGTACCATTTTACATTCCTACCAGCAATGCATGGGAGTTCCTATTTCTTCACATCCTCACCAACACTTGTTATTGATAAGTGGTATCTTATTGTGATTTTGATTTGTATTTCCCTAACTACTAATGACTTTGAGCATCTTTTCATGTACTTGCTTATCTTTGCAGAAATGTCTATTCTAATCTTTTGCCCATTTTTTAATTGGGTCATTTCTCCTTTTGTTCTTGAGTTTTAGGCATTTTTTATGTATTCTAGTTCATAAACCCTTATTAGATACAGTGGTACCTCAGTACTCATTGTTAATTCGTTCTAGAACTCATGAGTACTGAATGATAAAGCATTTTCTCTTGTGGGACAGTGTCGTGACTAATACAAGTTCTAGCAAGTGTAACGAGTCCCAAGCAAGTGCCAAGTTCTGAAACATTTTTTTTCTTGTTAAAATATGACGAGTACAGGGTTTGACGAATTCTGAAGCCGACGAGTACCAAGGTATGACTGTATATGATTTTAAAATATTTTGTTCCATTTTATAGGTTGACATTTCATTTTTTGATAATGTCCTTTAATGCACAAAAGTTTGAAATTCTAATGAAGCCAAATATATTTTTTCTATGGCTCATGCTTTCTGTGTCGTATTTAGAATCCATTGCCAAACCCAAGGTCATAAAGATTTACTACTATATTTTCTTGTAAGTTTTATGGTTTTAGCTCTGGCATTTAGGTCATACATGTTTACAGTATCAAAATTAACATTAATACCACCACTTGTTCTCACTGATGAAGTCTTTAAGTATTGGGTCATTGTCAAGCTCACAGTAGTGGATATAAGTTTTGCAGAATTCTAATTTTCACTTAAAATTTCAAATTTTATTATTGGCAACAAATACCATTGTTTTCCTTGAAGTGACAGATTCATTTAATTGCTTTTTAAGAAAATGTCTGCTAAGTACCCACTCCTGAATAGTCATGCTGTGTCTGTCAGTCATTCTTCCAGATAAAAATGGTGTCCCATAGGGGAAAAAGTATCTAGTTTGTGACTCAAACAATTGCATGGATGGTCTTCCTGGAGATAACCATCATACTTCATAGCAGAAGTGCTTTATATATACACCTCTTATTTCATTACACTGAAATTACTATTAAGAATATTAAGTTACTACTCAAGAGGAAAGATATGCTACAATTAATCATTTTTACTGCCTTATTAAGGACTAGTAAATGAAACTGGCTTTTTTTCCCCTCCACATTCATGGTAGTGAAGTGACAAAGTCATGGCAAATATATGGCTGCTAGTACAGTTTGGTGTCACTCCCTTAATTCATACTAAGTAAGGCACCAGCAGTTATACCCAACATTTCCAAATGTCATCCGAGTAAAAAAGGCACATAACATCTTAATATTATAAAAACAATTTTGACATCAGAGATCCTTGAAAGGGTCTTGGGGAAGACCCCAAGGGTTTCTTGGACCATACTTTAAGAACTGCTGTTAAAAGCTGTGATAATAGTTACACATTGGAATGGGAAAAAGTCAAAACTGAGATACGTCTGATCTTGCAATTCTTACCATTGAATTTTAGTGAAATTTTCACATTAAAATTTTTTTTTAAATCTAGTCTTGGCCTTAGTCTAGAATTTTATAGTAATGTAAGTGTGGAAGTGAAAAGAGATATTTATTAACTCATCCATTGGATGTCTTACAGTTTCTTTACTACTTAAGTACAGAGAATCATTCTGGAGTAGTACAGCCTAGCAGCTGATGTCTGTGGTTGGGCCCAGGGTGGACAAATAGGGTCCAGTGAGGCTGATGTTTCCACTTCAGAGTTAGGTAACTTACATTGGAACAGAGTTAGGAACCTTCTGTAAAGTATAATATTTAAGCTTCATTGCAACTACCACCCCCCACCAAAAGACTGTGTTTTAATAAGTCTAACAATCTAGGGAGTTTGTTTTGTTTTGTTTTGCTTTAAAAGCTCTACAGTGATTGAGATGTGCAAACCAGCTTTGAGACTTTTTAACCTGGGTGATTTTAGAGCAGAGTGGGAGAACCCTAATTTGAGAAAATTTATCTACAGCCTTTCATCTGCTTATAGGATCTTGTTACAGAAAAATGTGTTTCTAAAGTTGTCAGGAAGGAATATTTAATATTTCATCTTTTCTCCCTCCCAGAATTTGATCCTCCAGCTCCCTTTGTCACTCGTTTTTTGAACACAAGAGCAATGAAGGAAACCTTTAAGAGTTACATGGAATTGCTTGTTAGCATTGCCTTGGACCCTGACACAATGCAAGCCTTAGAGAAGAGCAATGGTACAGTCTGCTAAGTAGTACTTTCTTGGTAGTACTTTCTGGATCTTTTATTATTGTTTTTTAGTTATGTGTTTAATATATATATTTTTTCTAATATATACCTATACTTTTAGTTAACAAATCCATGGTATGTATATATATTCTATAAAGTGGTAATATCTTTTCATGAATTGCCTGGATATTTGAACAACTTAATATTGGATGTATTTTTATTGATTTCTACTCATGGGGAAATTAAGTAACTACCCAATAGTTTCTTTCAATTCTAGAATCTTTTAGCATCCTCACAATATTCCACTGAATGTCTGTATTACACGAAGATCCAGATATCAATATATTCTGTTTTCAAATAACCAGAAAGATGAATCAAATAATAATGGTATAAAAATAAAACTGTATATTTGTGTCCAGTAAAAAATACTTCGCAGACTAATTATTTTCTAATCTGTTAGGAGTAAAATATATGCATTGGGTTATATCCTTTAATATTATTCCTTTATAGTCTTTCTTGAGTACTTTTTTCTTATAGTAAAGTAGGGATGAAATTTTCATCATAAGAAACATTTAAACCTGTAGAGAATTTTTGGTTAGTTTATTTGAGCTAAACTGACAACAGTTACTGGGAAGCAAAACATCAACAAGTTGAGATAATGCTACAGAGAATGGCAGTTTTGCATCTTCATTTATACATTACAGTCAAAAGAGTTGTAAGTGGGCGACATGAACTCCACTGGCAATAAATTAGGGAGGCTGGAGGAAGCAAAGCAGAGAAACCTGGGACTGGCTAAAAAGTAAAATGATAGACACCTCTGCACAGTTGGGTACAGGACAGATAATAGTCAAAATTAGCATGATAACAAACAATGAAGGGACTTTGGGACTCCCCCTGGTGCTGGGCATGTGCTTTGAGGGGTCCACAAAAAGGAAATTTGACATTCCAAAGGTATGTTGTCATAGATGCAAAGACAGTGGACAGGCTCAATTAAGGTTAAGACTGACCTTTGTTAGGGAAAAATACCAGCCCAGGACATGACTGCCCACCATGAACTGCTTTTAGTTAGAAAGTTTTAATTTCGGACCATCCTCTGTGGATACTTCAGGTCTCTGTGAGTTTTGAAAGGCCACAACACAGGCCTCCCCTCAGCTTGTCAGATTTAGTATATGGCTCCTTTTTTTCCCCATATCCCCTTTTGCTCATAAATCAATCCAAAGATGCATGGATGACCAACCTTTTGGTTGCATAACAGGGTCCTCTTGCGCTAGGAAGGCTTATTCCTAGGAAGTTTCTGCGTCCGTGTTTTGTTGCGTGGCGGACCATTGGGAGTGGGGCAAGACTAGCCTTGGATGGAAGCCTTGGCCAAATTTTTTCCAAAGTGAAAAGCAGGTAAATGGGAGGCAGTCAGGTCTTTATTAAGAAAAACTCTGGATCATTTCTAACCTATGAGTTATCATCATTCAGATTTTATTGCCTATCTTATTTTTTAATATTTTGTATCAAGTATACCATTTGCTTATAGTTTAAGGGCATACCATATAAGGGCAAAACTGAAAAGGGAATACTTTCCAGTTTTCATAATCTGACCATGAAATGGGTTTTTATTTATTGTTGCCCATTTACTTCCCATTGGAAGCACTCAGGTGCTGTTATTAATTTGATTTCCAATATTTCTGTAATTGGAAGCTGTAACCTTAAGTTTTAATTAGGGCGAAGGCTGTAAGAACACCATGGTTTAAATTACACTTAACATTGAAAAATTTCAGAGGCCAGGATAACAGGAAGAGTTTTATAAGTAAGTTTTTCTGTGCCTCAGCAGCAGTTATAGATGACCATGTTTTTATAGTCATTTCAGCTTTTATTTGAAGTAACAGTAGAATTTGCTGGGTTAGGGGGTAGCACATTTAGGACTTTTTTTTTAAACCTTTAAAAATATACATACCATTCTCCAAGTCAAGATGGCAGCATAGGTAAACCCAGCTCCCCTACTCATACAACCGCATCAAAATTACAACTAAGCTATAGAAAAGCAATCATTCAGAACCCTCATAAACTGAACTAAATGGAAGTCCTACAACTATGGAATCAAAGAAGAAACCACATTAAGATTTGTAAGGAGGGGCTGGTCCTACACCAATATGTGGCAGATAAAAATTGGGAGGGCTATCTCTGGAGCCAGGATTTCCAGCCCTACAACAGGCTCCCAAGGCCTGGGTTCCAGTGCCAGGAAGATAAGTCCCATAACTTCTGGCTGTAAAAACCAGCAGGGATTGAGGCTTTGGAAGACAGAAAATGCTGGAGTCCCAGGCAGTTCCTCTTCAAGAGCCTGCACACAGACTTACTCAGATTTCACTCCCTCTGAGCTCTAGCACTGGGGCAGCAGCTTGAAAGGCAGACATATGGGGAGGAACTGAATTGTCTGGAACCATGGTGAGAGACGGGATATAGCTTTCTCTCAGATGTGCTGATAGAGTCCATTATTCCTTTCCTGAGCCCTCCCCCACCACAGAGCCAGCAAGAGGGTGCCACGTCTGAGACTCCATCAACCTGGGTCACACCGCTTACCCCAACCTAGCGATTTCCCTGAGGTCCTGCCCCACTCTACTTTCATGCCCACCCAAACTGTTTCCAGTGGCTTTTCCATACAAATGGTTTGTCTTGGCTCATGCTTCAGATTTTCCTAAATTATCTCAAATAAGCAGCATCTGGTTTCAGTGAGCCCCATCTCCCTAAGTTTTCCCAGGGCTGGCTCTAGCAGCAGAAGGCTCTAGTTAACAGTTTGGCCTCTTCTGGGAACCTCCAAGCCCAGCACACGTAGCAGCTATCTGCAGATTGCTTTGTAGCTAATGCTGTGTAACCCAAGACAGAACACGGGGTGGCTGACCTTGGATATGCCAACAGCAATCAAGGCTTAACTGCATACAACAGGAGGATGGACACAGCCAACACAGTGGGCACACCTTGAGTACCCAGCTTCAGTAATAGGGGGTGCTGGGTCACTGGACACCTACTACATTAGGCCACTTTATCACCCCTGGGAAACATAGTAGCTCTACTTAATACCTAAAACCAAACATAGGGAGGCTGCCAAAATGAGGAGACAAACATGGCCCAAATGAAAGAACAGAACAAAACTCCAGAAAAGAACTAAACAAAATGGGGACCAGCAATCTACTAGATGCACAGTTCAAAACACTGGTTATAAGGATGCTCAAGGAATTTAATGAGGACCTCAATAGCATAAAAAAGATGCAGTCAGAAATGAAGGATACACTAATTGAAATAAAGAACAATTCAACAGTAGAGTGGATGAAGCCAAGAATCAAATCAGCAATTTGGAACATAAGCAGGCAAAAAACAACCAATTAGAACAGCAAGAAAACAAATTTTTTTTAAATGAAGGTAGTATAAGGAGGCTCTGGGACAACTTCAAGTGTACCAACATTTTGTAGCATCAGATGCTGGAAAGACAAGAAAAAGCAGGAAATTGGAAACCTATTTGAAAAAATAATGAAAGAAAATTTCCCATACTTGCGGAAGGAAATAGACATCCAAGTCCAGGAAGCACAGAGAGCCCCCAAAAAGGTGGATCCAAAGATGCCCACTCCAAGACACATGATTAAAATGCCAAAGATTAAATACAAAGAGAGAGAATCTTAAAAGCAGTTATCTACAAGGGAAGCCCCATAAGACTGTCAATTGATTTCTCAAAAGAAACTGCAGGCTAGAAAGGATTGGGAAGAATATTCAAAGTCATGAAAAGCAGAGATCTACAGCCAAGATTGCTCTGCCCAGCAAAGCTGACATTGAGAATCACATGGCAGATAAAGAGCTTCCTAGACAAGGAAAACCTAGAGGAGTTCATCATCACCAAACCTGTATTATATGAAATGTTAAAGGGTCTTTAAAATGAAGAACAAAAATACGAACAATAAAATGGCAATGAATACATATCTGTTAATAATTGAATCTAAAAACCAAAATAAACAAACAGAACAGAGACCTGGCTAGTGTGGTTCAGTGGACTGAGGCCAGCCAGCGCATAAAGGGTTGCTGGTTCGATTCCCATCAGGGCACATACCTGGGTTGTGGGCCAGGTCCCTGGTTGAGGGCATATGAGAGGCAACCTTTTGATGTATCCCTCATACGTTGATGTTTCTCTCCCTCTTTTTCAGTCCTTTTCCATCATTCTAAAAATAAATAAATTTTTTAAAAGAACAAACAGTCATAGGTACAGAGAACATTATGATGGTTGCCAGATGGGAGGGGAGTTGAGAGGTATGCGTGAAAAAGGTAAAGGGATTAAGAAGTACAAACTAGTAGTTTACAGAATAGTCATGGGAATGTAAGTACAACACAGGGAATACAGTAGCCAAAGAACATACATGCAGGACCCATGGACATGGACAGCAGTGTGGGGACTGCCTAAGGGAGTGGGGTGAGGTGGGGTGGAGTGGGGAAAAGGGCAAGAATTTGGGACAACTGTAATATAATATAATTCAAAACAAAAAGAAATACACCTCTTTTTACAATAGCATTTCTTCTAAATTTTAAAACAAACCTTACGAGAGTAGTATTGATAACACAAAAGTTATTTTATATACTTTTAACAAATAACACTTGGCCTGTATAGGTAATAGAAGGTTTGAGAAAAGTCTAAAGAACAAATATAGTTATAATTAGTATTAGAAGACAAAGACAAACAAATAAAGTTAATATTAATTTGTAAGTATACAGGCCTTGCTGATGTTTTGGGGTAGTTGTCTATCTCTGTGGGGTCGGTGGCTTTTCATTCTTGGGAAGTCTTTGATCTCCACTGTAGGGGGAGCCAAGTGTCAGAGACAGGCAAATATCCATTTGCGGTTAGGCCCCTTCCAACAATATTGGAGAGTCTTTAATGCTTTTTTCAGTGGACAAAATATCTTATGGTTATAAGTTGTGGTTTTTGAAGTCTTCCAGGAGTGTATTGGAAATGTTATTAATTTATAATGACCTTAATACATGCAGAATGTCTTTTAGTAAAGTTGATTTATATGTCCCTTTATCTAGATTTATAGGGTGGCTGGTGACTATTTTCATGAGAAAGGCTTTCTTTCCAATTGTTGATTTCAGGTTGAGGAGTACTGGGAGGAGAGCTTCTGGCCAAGAGAGATTAAAAGTTTCTGAATATTTATCTAGTTGAGTTTTTATTGCATTAATTTGTATGTTTTGCCAATCCAGAGAATTGGGGGTGATGGGCACAAAAAAAAAAAAAACACAAAAAAAACACACACTGTAGAATAGGCCAAATATTGCAAATGGATTGTATTGCTTGTCTAGTAAAAGGAGGTCCATGGTCACCAACTTAGAGGTAATTCCCCAGTTAGGAATTAATTAAAAAATAATAATTTACCTACCATTAAAGCTGTTGTTCTATAAGGGAATGCCTCAGCCCATACAAAATCATAACTAATACAATTCTTTCTTGAGATGGATAAAATGCAATTACCATATCTGAAATGGATCTAAAGGAAGTGGGAATGTTCTTGGGACCCACGGAATAAATTTTTTGGGCTATGTTCTGGACAGAAAGGACATTTGTTGTACAATTTATGAGCTACAGTAGGAGAAGGTTTTCAGTAATATTGTTTACTCTATGAAATCATCCTTTAGGATGTTAATTTTAGCTCATACATGTTAAAAGTAAGGTATGGTTAATTATGTTCCTATAGGTAAGATTGGTTTCTGATTGGGCATCCAAGCCATATCTGTTTGCTTGGAACAAAGGTTTCCTCTTTTGTTGCCATATTCTCTTCTTTTGCAGTTCCCCATTGAAACTATAAAAGAGAGGTGTTTTTTCTTTTTCTTTCTTTTTTTCCAAATTATTTTAGTAAGAAGTAAGGATCATTTTCAGGTCTGTATAATTTGGCTGTTTAATGCTGTCTGTCTAGCTGCAGCATCAGCTAAATAATTTCCTTTTTCTTCCATGATGGTAGCTTTAGAAAGCCCTGAAATTTTGATAATTGCCAAGTGTGTTAATTCCTGTATGACATCTAATAATTTTGCAAACCACTTCCCATTCTTTATGGGCTGCCCTGAGAAAATGAAGAAGACTCGCTGCTTTAACAGAACTTCGAAGTTATGAACTATACATCAAAGGCATAGTTATTATCAGTATAAGTATTGGCTATTTGATCTTTGGCCAATTGAACTAATTAATTAGGCTTATTGGGCAGATTTTATTTAGGTAAATAAGGATTTTGTTATGCCCATCAGTGGAAGTTGTATAGCCAGCTCAGTGACATTACTGTTTATTTTTTCAAAGATCCATCTGTAAACCAAATTAAATCAACATTATTAAGGAGTTTCCTATAAGCAATTCCTAGAAACAAGAAAAGGTCAATTTGATTTTAATAAGACATACAGGGCTTGAACCATTAATAAAAATTTGGAATCCAGCTGTGGCAATATCCAGTCAAAACCGAGGAATCCTCTATGCTGTCTTCTTGTTTTCAGAAGAGGAAAAGATAGGATGCCTCAGAGGCTTACAGGGTTAATTAGTAGTCCGTCTTTAGATATTAGATAACCAAAGTATTTTACCTTGGGCAAACAGAATCAGAGCTTATCCTTAGGGAATCCAGCAATTTCCTAAGACCATAAATTAAATCATTCACATATTGAATTCGAATGGAATTTCTAGGAAATATAACATTTAAGTTAGCTTTTAGTATCTAAGACAATAAGTGGGACTTAAGTCATATATGCCTGGGGCATTACTATCAAGTAAATTTGTAATCTTCCCAGGTAAAAGCAAAGAGGTATACAAATAGAACACAATTATTGTTATATTGGCAAAGCTTCCCAAGTAACTTGAAGCATCTCAAAAAAGTTTTCTTTTATAAGGAGAGAATACATCCGTGAGTTATTTTAGGGCTCACTGCAATGACTCAGTTATTTCACGGTTGAAAAGGTCTCAAAATTTAAACTCTGAGAAGGTTTGTTAGATATACTTAGCCAAAAGACCATAACATAAACCTTTTTGTAATTCCAGGTAAAACAAACATTTTATGGTAATAACTCTAAAACACAGTAATCAGATTTACACTGGTTTTAATATTAAATACTTTGTCCAGACCACAGGATCCTGCTTAATTTACATAAATATTTACCATAGTTTCTTTAGGCCAATAAAATATTACACCGTAGTAATGCCATCCAGATGCACAGCGGAAAAAAACACTACGCGTAATACGCAGATAAACATACAGTTCATCAAGGCCGTACACATGATCTGCATTACTAATTTTTGTAGGAAAAGCAAGAACAACTTTATCCACTTGAGGTTTTAGCTTAAGGTTGCAAACTTAAAACTTTCACAACCTTCTATAACACTTTTACAACTTTCATATTTTTACAGACCTTATCATTCAGAAATAAGCATCCTTAGAACTCACTTTCTTCCTTTTCCCTGAAGAATATTTCCATCTTATGTCTTCCATTATCAAAACCATATAATTTCTTTCCATCGTAATTTGAATTCTTAATTTTCAGAAACCCCAATTTTCAATTATAACCAAATTTAAGCAGCATTTCCTAGACTGACTTTTATAAACAAAACCTATAAAAATACAGGTTCCTCTATTGGCAAATGAGTTCACTTTCAAGAAACACACCCCTAAAAAGGCACTTATTAACAAGACGCTCATTAATAGCTTCAAATCCACAACCTCTTTGCAACAAAAACCAGAAGCAGGGGAACCCCAGACTTGTCTAGGAATCAATCAATGGCTTAGAATATTAAAGACATTATATCCAATAACTTTAATAAAAATTCAATTTAGAAAGGAATAGCTGAAATAAATTGATTTGATCAGATATGGCTAAGGTATTTTCCCTAACCCTTTTGGGAAAAATGCTTTACCTTCCAAATTTGCATTTTAAGAGATGGTCCAGATAAGAGTTCTTAGAGACCAAGTATTTGCATTTCAAAGACAGTCTGGGAAGGGAGGAATAAGGGGTGGCATTTATTAGCTTCAGAAGCCACCTTTAGCTCAGAGAGTCTACAATGTATTAACTTTTTTTTTTTAAGACTAACTGTGCTTCTTCCAGAAGATTCCAATGTCCAAATCAAGATATGCTTCCCATTCATTCAGTTTAATTTTAGAGCCAGAATTTTTCTAATTTTGCATACAAAAAATTTAGGCGCCAAAAGAAAACGGCTTTTTGGCCATTTTAAGTTGACATCATTTCTAATAGTTAAATCTTCCCATTTCTGTGATGCACTTGCATATCAAGGCTTCCTACCAGGAATGTTAATGAGGGCTGGGGCCTGGACTTTTCTGGGCTTGGAGGCATAAATTCCCATCTTAATTTTAGTTTTATTTTGGGATCTGTCGAGTCCGCACATTAGATTCTCAGAAAGCAATTTCAATTGAAATGCCAAAGTTAAAACCAGCCACCCATTTTTCCCTCCAGTCCCACCTTAACCTGGGTTCTTGTCAACCCTTAATCTGAGTTCCACCTGGCAGATTTAAAAAGACAGCTCAAATAAAGTCCTCACACCTTAAAACGGAGAAATCCGGAATTTCAACGGAAACTCACCCAAGATCACCATTTACAAAATGAGCTGGTGAGGCGCAATGGGCTTCTGCTGGTATCTAGCAAGAGTGGGTCTGCAGGGTGATCCTGGGTGGGCTTCTTTGGAATCCTGCCAACTATACCAAGTAAATGTCAATGTAAGAAACATTCCAACCTGTACAGAATTCTTGGTATTTGAGCCCATCTGACAGCAACTGCTGGGAAGCAAAACCTCAACTAGTTGAGGTAATTCTACAGAAAATGGCAGTTTTGCATCTTAGTTATACATTGCAACCAAAAGAGGTGGTGTAAGTGCGTTACATGAAATCCATTCACGATACATTAGGGAGGCGGGAGGAAGTAGAGGGGGGAAGGAGAGACCTTTGGGATTGGATAAAAAGTAAAATGAGACACTTACACAGGTGGGTACAGGACAGATAATAGTTAACAATTAACATGATAATAACAGTGAAGGGATTTGTGGTCTTCACCCCCACCCCCATCCGGGAGCCAAGCTCCTGCTTTGAGGGGTCCTGAAAAGAAATTTGACATTCCAAAGGTATGTTGTCATAGATGCAGAAAGACAGCAGACAGGCTCAATTAAGGTTAAGACTGACCTTTGTTAGGGAAAAATACCAATACATTCCACAAACTCTAGTTAGAAAGTTTTAATTTCAGACCTGCGTGGTTACTTTATATCGCTGAGTTTGAAAGGCTGCCATGCAGGCCTCCCCTGAGCTTTTCAGGTTTAGAATGTGGCCCCTTCCCCAAATTTATATGTGAAAAACTGGTCATTCACATAGCTAATGTTGCTTCCTAATATTTAGCCTTCAGGTACTTTAGCGTTCACCAGAAACAAAAGAAGGAATGAAAGGGTCAAATGAGCCTGTTTTCATTATCCTTACATCTAAATGAACCCATATAAGATCAAAGGATAGTAACACTATATTTCAACAGCAAAGCCTAATAATATATATTGTTTTATTATTTCCCCATACTTTGACATGTGATCCATTTCAATCCCAGGACAACCTGAACATCCATTTTGGTGGATGGAGATAGTAAGGCTTGGAGGTTAATTGACTTGCCTAAGGGACCACGACTTGCAAGTAGCAGAGAAAGGATTAAAATCTAAAATCCAAGGTTTTCTAATTTCTGGTCCATTGCATTTTTGACCATATAGTGAGAGACAATAATCTGTACCTCAGTTATTTTGGAGTCGAGTAAAGCTGGAAGAGATTAAGAGTTTATCTAGTCTAAAATATTTATTTTGTAGACTAAGATTCAAAGAGATTAAATGTATTTTCTAAAGTTATAGAACAAGTTAGTGGTAGATCAACCATGATAAAAACCCAGTAGTTAATTCCCCAGGTTGTTATTTTTGCCATTAAATTTCTCCCAGTCAAAACTCCTTGCATCATAAAATATATCTCTTAGCAGTGGTCATTTCTGGATAGTTGTCTTTTAAGTGATTTTTTTCCTCTTATTTTCTGATTTTTCTCCATTTAATATAAACGGGAAAGATTTTAATGGTTATATTTTAAAATAACCCACAAATATTTGAAACTTGTTTTTGTGAAATGTAGTTCTTACAGTGTTTGAACAGAATTAATCACTACTAGAAAGATAAAAGACAACTTTCAGGTGTCTTACAGTTTTACCAGAGGAAGTGTTCTTTCACTGGTTACTATGCTTGTGTGTGTATTCCAAATATATAAAGAGTGGTTATATTCAGCTCTGAAATTAGTAACTAGATCCTGAGGCTTATACATACATTTTCAGAAAGGTTATTAAAGGTAATTGGTGTTATAAAACTTGTCATTTAGAAATTGTCTAGTAACCAAAAATATTTAATACAGCATCAAAAGTAATTAACTTACACTCCAAGGTGCTTTTCTTAAAAGACCTTAAAGTTTGAAAGGGGTAAAAAAGAAAGCAAAAAGTTTTGGGTCAGAATCTTTGTTTTACTTTTACTCTCTCCTTTTCTAAAACAACTCTACCGACTCTTTGTTCAGACGGTAAATTAGGTCTGGAGAAATTAGCTTGCCAGCAATCAATTTTGGTGGCAGAGACAGGGTTAAAATCTAGGACTTGGATTCTGTCATACTATGCCGCTTCTTTCTCACTTGGCTATTATAAGTCTATTTTTCAAGTTGGCTTTTGTTCTGAAAACTTCAGGTCCCATTTTTTTAAAGCAATACTTTATATAATCCAATGAATTTAATGTCTAAATATATGAATGTTTTGAGAAAAGTTGGATTTTAACAAGTTTTTGTGCCGATAGTTTATCCTGTTACAATAAATTTTTATCTTCTTTTAGATGAGCTACTTTTGCCTCATATGAAAAAAATAGATAGCATGCTGAATGATAACCGAAAGAGACTTCTTTTGAATCTTCATTTGGATCAGTCATTCAAGGTATTTTCTTCAGATGATTTATTTGCAAACTCAGTGGCAATCACAGTCTTAAATATAATAGGAAAGAAAATTTATGAAAGTTCTCCATTTAAAAAAATTTCTTAAGCAATAAAAATTTGATTTTTATTCATTATGAGTCTTTTTAGCTTCTCTTTTTTATTAAGCACATTCTTAACCTTTGCTTTTCTCTGCTTAAATTCATTTTTCAGGCTTTTATAGTCATGTAGTATTCCTTCTGTATAATAATTCGAAATCTTTTCAAAAATACTTCCTTTAAACTACCACTGTATTTCAGTCTTTTTTACTATTAAACATTTTCAGACTTTTCACATTTCATGCATAATTAGAATTGGCCTTGCCCTGGCTGGTGCGGCTCAGTGGATTGTATGCCCGCCTGTGAACAGGCAAGGGGTTGCCTGTTCGATTCCCAGTCAGAGCACATGCGTGGGTTGCCAGCCAGGTCCCCTGTGGGGGGGCTCATGAGAGGCAAACACATTGATGTTTCTCTCCCTCTCTCTCCCTTCCTCTCGCTCCAAAACTAAATAAATAAAATCTTTTTAAAAAAAAAACAATTAGCCCCTTAGCAGAGTTATCAAAATTCCCTTTACTTGCCTGATTTACCCAATCAATATCTAAGGAGAAATTAACCCTCACATAATGGTAGTAGATATATATAATTGTATCTGTTAATATCTCTTGCCGCTACAAATTATTTTTGGTATTATCAGAAATATAAAATGACATTAAGCTAATCTGAACTCTGAAAATTTATCACAGAAGTTGTAAAAAAATTAGCTTTTCTTATTCAGAGTATAATATAGAACATCTTAGAAGCATTTGAGTCTTTCTACCTTGGGGGGAATTTTTTTTACACATTTGTATAGCTTTTCTTCTTATTAATAGAGTTTATTTTTTTTAGAGAAGTTTTAGATTCACGGCAAAATTGAGTTCCCATTTGCCCCCGTCCCCACACATGAACAGCCTCCCTACTTATCATCTCCCACCAGAATGATCCATTTCTCACTGCCAGGGAACATACATTGACATATTATTATAACCCAAAGTCCATAGTTTACATTACAGTGTTGTATATTTTATGAGTTTGGACAAATATATGAGATGTATCCACTATTATAGTATTTTATAGAGTAGTTTCACTGCCCTAAAAACCCTCCTTGCTCTGTTTATCTCCCCCTAGCCTGTGGCAACCAGTGATCTTTTTGCTGTCTCTATCGTTTTACCTTTTCCAGAATGTTGTAGCCTTGTAAGATTGGCTTCTTCTACTTAGTAATGTGCATTTAAGGTACTGCCATATCTTTTAATAGCTTGATAGTTCATTTCTTTTTAGCACTGAATAATATTCCATTGTCTGAATGTACCAGTTTATTTACCTACTGAAGGATATCTTGGTTACTTCCTAATCCTGGCAGTTATCAATAAAGCTGCTGTATACATCCATGTGCAGGATTTTGTGTGGACTTAAGTTCAACTTTTTGTATGTATAGCTTTGTCACATCCCTGTTTTATCTGGACCCCACATAAAGTGAAAATCAACTTCATTTTTGCCAGATGAAAATTAAGGCTCTGAGACTGAGTTCATAGTTAATCGACACCAAACTCTTCCCATAGTCCTATATTCTTCACTGACATGCACTTGCAGAGAAAAAAAATCAGAAGCTGGTAAAAAAGCCATTACTAAGAGTTCGTCTACTGACTCCTAGTCAAGTATCTTCCATTTAACTGTTGTCTTCAAATGAAATATTCCTTTGGGAAATGTTACGTTTTCTAGAGGCAAGAGAATGTTATTAGATGTATGTTTTCTAAAGATTTACTAAATCTTCATAATGACCAGTTTTGGCTATTTTTAAAATGTTAAACCAGTTCTCTAACAACTTGTATTAAAATAAAGCCAGCACTTGGAATTTAATAGATTCAGTAGATATTTAAAGCTTATGCAATCATTTATGATGAACAAGTGAAAAATTAGTTTTCATATTCTTATTTTCACAGGAAAAACATGAAATTTCTATTTTTGAAATTATAGTTAATTTTGATAATTTTCATTTATAGCAATTTGCATTTCAAAGCTACAGTACACACACAGCACTAAGTTACAATGATTTGATGTAAATGATTACAAATAGTGGGTTGTTTTAAGTACCACTCACTGTGATTATCCTGGTAATTTTAGGAAGCCTAAAAGCCATTTGAAGTTAATGATCTATTTTCCTCTGAAACCTATGTACTTCCAATCATCTTTAGCTTCTTATGCTTATTAGAAAGATTATTTAAATTTTCTCCTTTCATCTCCACTGACCTAGTGTAGAAACCTTTTTTTTTTCCCCCATTAAATTTCATTTGTTGTAATAAGTAAGGCAAGCCTGGGCATGACTTACTTTTTATATGGAAAGCACCAGAATATATAATAAAAGCACAAATAATCTAAGAGAATGAAGCTAGAAATTAATGATAGCTCACTCTGGTAGGAAATGCCAAAATTTTTATTGTGTCTTAAATGAAACTTAGTTCCCTCCTACACTCGTATCTAAAAACATTAGGTTATCTGTTTAAAAATGCACTATTGTTGGGGTCACAGTACTAGGTACTTGGGACCTCATACGGGATTTGGAAAGAGCTTATCAAAGAAAACTGTATTCTGTATAATAAACAATAATGGGGGAAAATAAATATCACAGGAACACTTGAACCCTTCTAGTATCAAATATTCAGTAAATGATAGTAGTAGCTCAATTTTTAATACTGTTCAAACTAGTTAAGTTTAATTACAAATATCGTTCAGTTAGAGTTTGTAGTTTTTCATGTCAGTACAACTTGGCTAGTAGCTGAGGGCATAAACATGCCACTGGTGTTTAAAAATGGACGAACTGGTTCTGGCATTTGGCTAGTAAATTATCAGTGGTAACTAGTAGTATATTATTGCGGTCAGAAAACTCATCAAACTCTGTTTTACATTCTTATTTCACACCCGCTTTTCCTATAGCCAAAAGAAGCAAGAGATGTGGTAAAGCCTGAGGAACATTACAGTGCTTCCGTTTCCCTCTGTTCTCACTAATCCAGGGCTTGGCCAAGTTTCAAAGCGTTAACAGTGGTTCAATTGATAGGGCTTTGAAGAAACTTAAATAGATTTATAATGGTTCGACTTAATTTCTTGCCTTTAAGATGGTATAAAAGCAATATGAATTTAAAGTAGAAGCTATACTTCCGGTTTTAAAATTGGATCTTTTCTCGGGCTACAGTATGCAGGGAGCCACAGCTCCCAGTCAGACACATGGTCACTAGGGTAAACAGCAGTGCTGTGTGTGGTAGTATGAAATGCATTTTTGACTCGACAGTATTTTCAGCATAGCATGAGTGTGTCAGAATATAACCCAATCAGAAGTTAAAAGTATCTGTATAGGTTTCTCTTTCCTCTATCTTGAAGACAGAAAGGCTTTATTACAAAGAACTTCTGCCTCATTCAGGAGTTCCCAGTGTCATGTGCTGTTGCTTAAAGCATGATATAAGGTTGACCCAGATTCAAGGGATGAAGAAATACAGTCCACATTTTTTCATTGAGGTGTAATTGCATACAACATTGTATTACTTTCAGATGTATAACAGTGATTCAATATTTGTGTATATTACAGAATGATCACAATAAATCTAGTTAGAGTCCCATCTTGATGGGAGGAGCTACAAAGAATTTGGCCATGCTTAACACCCCACTTGTTTGTATTTGTATATTGTATATATTTACCACAGCCCATTAGGGCCCCCTATATATATTTGTGTGTATATGTACATGCATGTATAAATTTTATGTTTTTTTTATTTTGTTTCCTTTATTTTTTATTTATACTGTAAGTGTCTCCACTTTCTTCCCCTTTTTCCACCTACACCCAGGCCCCCGAAACTATATTTCTATCTTTTTAAATAAAATTTGAATAGCTGGAAGTAGTATAGATTAGTTTTCTTCTGATGTCAATTATTTTTGCTTTATTTTAAAGAATGCTTTGGAAAGTTTTCCTGAACTAACAATAGTTACTCGAGATTCTAAAACAAAAAGTGGGGGATCTGCTATTTCTAAAATCAAAATGAATGGTAAAGCTTATAATAAGAAAACTCTAAGGACTTCTAAAACAACCACTAAATCCGCACAAGTAAGTATATATTGATTGATGTAATTATACTTCTTCCAGTTGTTAATATGATTCCTACTTAAAGTATTGTAAAAAGCAAATATTTTACTATATTGTTATTAAATGTGAATTTTTCTCAGGTAGGAATAAGCAGCTCTGGCCTACGGAGCAGATATTCAGTAAGTGCTCACAAAATTTTTAAATAGGCAAAGCAAAGAAAGGAATTATTCCATGCTTGCATTTATATTTTTATATAGTTTTTGTCATTGGATACAAATGCATGCATATAAATGTGCATGCTTGCATTCCAAAAGATTCAATATTAATTACATATCTGTAAAATTATTAAAATGGAAGCTCATTCATTTTCAAGCATGGTCTAAATTAATACCTTTTCAGAAAAAAGAGATTCATTCATCCTTTCCATAACATTTTTTAAGTGCCTATAATATGCCAAATACAGTTCTAAATACTAGAAATACAACTGTAAAAAATGGTCAAAAATCCCTGCCCTCATGTAATTTATATTGGGGTGTGGTATATATAATAAATAGAAAGATACCGAAGTTTTAGGTTAAAAAAAGTTATAAAAATATAGTTGCAGAACAATATGTATAGTATGAAACCTTTCCATTACAAATTAGTGTTAATTTATGTTATACATGGGGAAAACATGGAAAGATATATAACTTTCTGTTAACCTTATTTATCTCTGAACTAAGAGATTATAGGATTCTTTTACTTTATGTCATCTTATGTGTGTACTGTTCAAACTTTTCTATAGTGGTTAAATATTTTGAAATAGTGTATACTTATTCTCAGGAAAAAGTGGATTTTAAAATGCAATTTAAATTCTTATTTTAAATAAGCCTCTTATTAATAATAGCTTATTAATACAAGCTAATATCTGGCCATACAAGTCACCTTTAAGATTTCCATTGAGACCTGTGTCTAGTATTTTCATAAAAATATTTTAGCTAAGATGCTCCATGAAATAAATATTCCTGTAAACTGTTTTCTTGTTATAGGAGTTTGCTGTTGATCCAGAGAAAATACAGTTATATTCTTTGTATCATTCACTCCATCATTATAAGTACCATGTTTACCTGATATGTAAAGATGAGGTAATTACTTTTTCATTCATTTTTTAAAACAAATATATGTTTTTCCAAACTTTAAGGAGACTATAGCTATAGTATTTTTTTGTGTTAAAGAGAACTGTTTTAAAATGTTATGTGTCGCCCTAGCTGGGTAACTCGGTTGGTTAGAGTGTCATCCTGATACACCAAGGTTGTGATTCTATCCCGTCAGGGCACATACAAAAATCAACTAATGAATGCATAAATAAGTGGATCAACAAATTGTTGTTTCATTCTGTCCCTCTACCTCTCCCCTTTGCCTTCTCTCCCTTCCCCTCAAAAATCAATACAATTATTTTCAACTATAAATAAAAATTATGTGTCTATATCTCCTGTAAATAATGACTGGAAGATTGTTCTCAACCTCTCCATTATTTATTGTGCTCAGATTAATCTTAAGGCTCACCAACTTTTGTGTGAGATGTAAGTGGTAATGTTTTTAAGTTGTTGGTGCTTGCTTTACATTGCCATAATAAATGGAACTTTATTGTAGTTTCCTCTCTCATAATGTATGATGATCCTATTTTCATTCACTTCAGTCACTGCTGCTATACCACCATCTTCCTTATCACTAAATTGGCCCTTTGCCACTTAGTTATAGAGAAATGGGGTTTCCTGTGCCTTGGCATGAAGAAATGATAGTTAAAATTTAATTGCAGCTTTTATGGTAGTATTATAATTTAAGTTGCTCAGAAATTGTGTATGACAATAATACCATTTTGTAGTATTTAAGTGGTTGTAGGCAGTACTACCTTTTTTTGACCAACACTATCAGTTTTTTAATTAAAAAGGGTTAAGTTTACTCAAAGCTATACCTGATGTATTTGATAATGGTCTGTTATTGGAAGATGTCCATAAATCTAACCTCTGTTTTGCAAAGAATAAAGCAAAGGTAGTCATGCAAAATATGTTGACTGTTTTTACAATGTTCTGAAATGAAGAACTGACCCTAAATTTTGTCATTCTACTTTTAATACAATTGAAAGGAATTGAGAAAGTTTGAACCAGTTTTCCTAGCCTTCTTCCCTGCCCCCATGGCGCCAAAAATGATAGGATTAGACTTCATCCAGTTTTACATGAAATAATTATTCTCCATGGATGGATTTTTTTTTTAAAGATCAGTCCTCTTTTCATTCAGGATATAGAAATAGGAAGCCCGTATGAAGAGGTTCTAAAGTGATAAGTATAAGCTAATGTGGCCATTCTCTTTATTTTAGATCTCCTCTGTGCAGAAAAAAAATGAAGATTTAGGACAGGAAGAAATTGTTCAACTTTGTATGAAAAATGTAAAATGGGTAGAAGACCTATTTGAAAAGTTCGGAGAACTTCTAAATCATGTACAGCAGAAATGTTCCTAACATTTCCGCAAAAAATTCCATCTGTTTTATAGCACTAATGAAATGGTGGAGGGTCTAGGGCCTCAGATAATCAAATGTCAAGCAGTGGCGTCCTGCCGGCACACCTGCTTTGACCCTGGAACTTGCTTGCATCATGACCTCTGCTGAAGGACAGTGGTGCTGCCAAGGAAGTCAGTCCTTCGGAAATGGATCTACATCCCACCACACTTTTATCCTAATGAATGATTTTTCTATTTTGTAAACCATTCGGTAACTGAGTTTTATTTTCAAAAATGTTTTTTTGACAAGTGATGAAGCATGCACTAAATATAATTTTTCTTTATTACTAGAGCGATAACACTTAAGTAGCTTGATTATTTTTTCTTGACTCTGACTAAACACCAGAATGAAAGAAAGGTGGCAGGAATCATGTTTGTATTCATGTCTGGCCACAAAATGGGAAGTGTTGTACATTATGTAAACAGATCTGGTGTGCTGTGACATTCTGTATGAGAGTATCATCAATTTAAAATATAAAATTGAGAAACTGCATTCTGCTTTACGAACTCCTTTTACTCTTAACATGTTCAGGAAACTGGATATGGAATTGGTGCAATTCTATAACTGCGTTTTGTGTCAAATTATATTGTGATGAAAAAAACAATGACATACTATTTTCCCTATCTGAAAGAAAAGTATTTTCCTTTATACTGTTTTTCCTTTGGAAAAATTTTCAATTGTACATTTTATTTCACTAATAGTTGTATTTTTCACAAGGAAAATGTGGTTACAATTATGTTTGATGTATCTGTACTACACTTTTCATTATTTTCAGTAAATCTTATTTAGTTATATATTGAATTTCTATTGTGAATTCTATCGTGAGGTAACCATTTTTGTTTATACATATTCGCTTCAGTGTTATTCAGAATATACATTCAGTACTAGAATTAGTTTAGCTTTAGAATGGGGTTGTGTTAGACACTGCTATAATTTTCTGATTCATGAAAATAAATTTCTTATTAAACTAGCACTTGATTAACTGATTTGTTGAAGCAAAAATCTAACTACATTATACATTTTAAAGAATAAAATTTATAATTAGACTACATGCAGTGTTAAACACAGCTTACCTGACTTTTAGAACTGGAAGTGGTAGAGCTCTCCTTTTGGTGCCTTTCCAACCTTTATACATGCTATCATAGCTTTCTTTAGTGTGCTAGCTAGTGTGTCAAGTACGTTAGCTGAGACAGTGAATGTATTACGTTCAACATGACCTTGTGTTTTATTTGTGTTTGCCAACAGGATGCCTTATTTGTTTGAGAAAAAGATTTACTATGTCCTTCTAAATGATCTCCTTTTCTAGGATTCTAAAGAAGTTGTTAATCATCATGCTTTTGTTTATTTTATCACCATTTAGTGCCTTAAGTCCTATGAAGAAAGCAGTTTTACTGCTTAATGCCCAAACAAGACCTGCTTATGTGGCCATTGCTATTGTCTTAATTTTGAGTTAACAGGCCAACTTCTTACAATTAAAAACCTCAGTAAACTGGCAAAGAATTGAAGGTGACATGTGACTTGATTTGAGAATAAAACATTGTAGCATTGAGTGAAAAATGAATATTTGAGTTAAGCTTACATATTTATTTATGATGGTTATCTTTTTAAAAGCAATAATCTTTAATTCAAGATCTTTGTACCTGCCATTAGATAAGATACTCAATAATCAAAGTTTGTCTCCAGGGTTAAATATTTCATTTCTGAATTTTTTTTACACCCGTTTAGGCAAATCATTTTGAAAACAGAAGTAACAGATTAATTTTGCTAACTCAAGTAAGAGACTATCAGCAGTGAGAGCATCATAAAATTAATTTTGCCAAGTGTAGAAGAGTAGGAAGTAGCCATATCTCTTTCTGGTATTGACTGTGGACAAAATTGGTTTCTTTCATTTCCAAAGCACAGATAACTACAGCTCACAGTAGTGTTGTAAGTATACATCTTTACATTACTTCCCCAGCTTACTTGCCTGAATCACCGATGGTTTATGTATTTTTAAAAGCCATCTTGCATTTAGGTAACTTGAAGTACATGTTTGAAATCACTAGCCACATTTTCTTCATAATAAGGCCCACGGAAAATGGAGATGTTACCTATAAGAAAAATCACCTGTTTTCAACTGCAATTGTCCTCAAACTGTTTGCAGTTATATTCATTTTAATAAAACAAGTGTTTCCATAATATCAAAGGCCAAGTCTGTAGTACTGCCTGAAGGAGAACCCATTGTTTTGCACCATCTTCTCTCATTTTATCCATATAGAATAGGCAAGGACATCAAATTTGGGCCTTAGGGGAAAGTAGGACAATGATTGTGACAACCATACATAAGTCCATCCTTTATGAAGTTGAATAAATATCTAGCTGGTTAGCATTCACATTCCTTGCCAGGGAGTTTGAAATTTACATAGAAATAACTTTAGGTTGTAGATTGAGTTAAAGAGGGTAAAGTACATGTTGCTACAACCCAGGAAAACATTTTTAAGTAAGATTAGATTTTTCTACCTACAGATACCTGAAAATAATTTAATATTAAAAATTATATGTTGGTGTTTATAGTTCAGATTAGTGGTGGGAGAAGTGGCCTAGAAAACATTAGTAAGATGGCTTAGAAAATGTTCTGGTTACCTTCAAGTTTCTAAAATTTAAAAATGAAAATTATAGGTGATTCATACATTATTACTGTTTTCAAAGCTTTCCTTATTTTTTGAAGTCTCACTTTCCTTTTACTATACATATTTATTTTCATTAGAGCAGCTATTTTCCAACTATGACTTTGGAGATAGACCCATAAAACCAATATAGCAGCAGGGTTACTGAATGAGCTTTGGATCCCAAAAAGTTTCTTCAAATGTACAAGTTGTGAATTTTATTGTATTTGTAGAATACAGTTTTTGTTTTAAACTCTAGTTCCATCTGTTTCTTAAAAATGCTTTTTAAATAGAGTGAAATATCCCAGGATAACTACTTCTGTGTCGATTGCACTTGACACATAAACAGCACAAATGGACAATGTACACTATAGGTTGTGCATTAACGTATTTACATGTGCAACTTTTGGCATCTATGTTCACAAGTGCATGTTTTTGCAAATCACCTTTATTTATACGTGACAATAATTGAAGTTAAGAATACAAAGAAACCTGCATTTGTAGTCCAGAATTTTAAGTGGTCCATAATACAATGTATGGAAATGTGAAAGACAATTTTGTATATTTGTTACTAACTCAGATCATTAAAATGAAAACAATTTTTTAAACAACAAAATCAGAATGTTTTGGGGTTTGGTCTATTTTTTAAGAATTGAAAGTAGGTATTATACAAAAGCATCATCATGTTACAGATTTCTCATGCAACACACATCATGTTATGAGTCTTAAAATTATTAGGTATATATGGTATAGGACCCACACATGGTTTTCTCAAATTAAGTCAATATTGATGAATTACATACCACCCCTAGCTGACAATATCGAAAATATTTGAGTTTATGTTAATAAAAAACTTTATATGCCCTGGTCAATGTGGCTTGGTTGGGCGTTGTCCCGCAAAGCAAAAGGTCACTGATTTGATTCCCAGTCAGGGTATCAGCCTGGGTTGTGGGCCAGGTCTCCTCAACTGATGTTTCTCTCACACATCAGTGTTTTCCTCCCTCTCTTTCTCCTTCCCTTCCCAATCTCTAAAAATAAATAAATAAATAAAATCTTTTTAAAAAAAGACAGCCCTGGCTAGTGTGGCTCAGTGGATTGAGTGCCGGCCTACACACCAAAGGAACTAAAGGGTCGCTGGTTTTCCTAATCAGGGCATATGCCTGGGTTGTGGGGCAGGTGCCCAGTAGGGGATGCATGAGAGGTAACCAAACATTGATGTTTCCCTCTCCTTAAAAATAAAATCTTTTTTAAAAATTAAAAAAAAAAAGATTAAAGACTCTTTTAGCCCTTTCTGTCCTATAAAGATGTATAAATCCGTTCACTCACCTTTCTAATTATTTGAAAATAAAGCAAAACTAGAGGTAATTGCTACTGTCAAGATATTTTTATTATCTATATAAAAATGTAAGAGTTCCTCCTGACCTATTTCAAGTAAAAATATTGTAGACATTTGCAATGTTTTAGTTAGTTTAGGTTGTAAAAACACTCCTTGATTTATTTCACACAGGTCAAAACTAAAGATTCAGTGTTATCAATGATCTATAAAAAAATGTTTTAAAATTATGTAACATTCCTGTTTTGTTCTCCATTTGGTTGCTGAAATGATGTCCATTTTAGTATTTTCCACAAAATATTTTAGAATATAGTCATTATTCATATTACCCATATGCAAACCTAAATGACAATACTACACTGCTTTGTTAATGGGTGGGGGTTTTTATTAGTATTTTAAAAAATACTTTGTATCTCAGAGAGACTCTAAACTCAGTTATTTAACATGACTCTTCTCAAGGATGATATTAAAGGGGATACTGCTACTTTGTTTTCCATGTGGAAATGTTTTTATTAGAAAAATAAAGATACACATGAGCGTTTTTTTTTTTAAAGGTCAAATACAAAAACTAAAAAATTATAAACTGCTCCCTACTAGGTCTTGACATCAGCCTAACACATGCTTTCAGTTCCCAATATGAGATGGGTTACAAGATTACGTATTATGGATTTGCCCTTCTCTGTATTGTGGCTTTTAAGTAAATTCCTAGATTTCAGAGATACCCATGTTTAAATAAAATTTAAAAAGTACATTCTAAAGTTAAACAAACTATCTGGATTATTGATCATTGTAGGTGATGTATTATCTGTTCTTCAGTTAGAATGAATAATTTAGAGCTGACTGGTTTCAAATAAAAGGAAGATACAATTACCTATTAGTCTGTTGTTAAACCTTATCTATTTTGTGATGTCAATCATGAGTCAAGAAGTTACTTTGCAAGAATAACAAGTTTTACATATAATGTACCTATGATACATGGAGAGTTTACTGTTTATACCCAAATCAAATAAAGATGCTCTTTTAATTTAGCTCCTTACAGTATTTAGAGTAAGACAACAATGTTAATCATTTAAGACATATAATAGAAAATAATGGATGTGACAAATGTTTTTCCTAAATTGCAGCCAAACTTACTTTCCCCCTGTCCTTCCCCTACTTCACAACCTTTCCATGGCTTTTCATAGCCTTTAACCCAAACTATCATAGTTTACAAAGCCCTTTATGCCACCATCCGTCCTTCCTACTGCCCTTCCTCTATGTGGCCCAGTCTTAATGAACTTTTTTAAGTTCCTTAAATAAGTGCCGGTGGTTTATTGTTTGGTTTTTTGGGGTTTTTTGCCCCCATCCTTCATATCCCCTCACCTGAATATTCTTTCATCTCTTAATTCTGATTTCACTTTATCATCACTTCCATTAACCAGATTGGATTTTAACCTGGATCAAATGGGTGCCCCGTGATTCCTCTAATGGGACATTTACCACACTTTGTTGTGGTTGCTCGATTGGTGCTCTCTCATGCTCTGTCCTATTAGCTTCTGATGATATGACCCATCAGTGAGCAGTGAATGCTCACTGTTGCATTCCCAGTATCTAGTATAGTATCTGGTCTCATTAATATTTGATGAATAACTAGATACAGGGAAGGAATGTTACAGGGAGCATTAATAAGGTAAAACAGTAAAGTATTCACTAGGTTTTTGCAATAAAAGCATTAAAGACCTTAGTGAGCAACAGTAATTCCAACATCAGGAGAAAATAGCAATACCAAGAGTTTGTATAATACAAAAACTGGTGGTTATTTTATGAAAAAGTGAAATGTAGCGGCCATCATATTTGACATTTTGTCCTCATACAGAGAGAACCCAGGGACCAGGATTTCACATTCCTTTCTTGGGTTTGAGACTCTCCAGATAGAATATTGGGGAAGAAAGTCCTCATGTAAGTAAATGACTGCTTCTGGTTGATGAACTCATTGTGAGAGAAACACTCGCAGGAAGAGTTCGTTTACTTGGGGAAGTCAGGGAAGGCTTCATGGAAGCAGGAGGGGCTAATCTGAGCCTCGGATTGGGAGGGATTTTAAACAGTTGGATGAAGAAAATGACATTTAGTTTGTATTCAGGAGGATGGTTTCTGCTTTTGTTCTGACCCTAGGCATGTCATGCGAAACAACCTGGATGTTTCTGAACCTCAAAATGAGGAAAGTCTTAAACTAGTAATGTTCTTGATAGACTTGAATGTTAGGAGAAATGCACAGTTTGTCAGCACCAAAATAGATATAGCAGAACAGAAAGTATGGAAAGGCCTTACCACATTATTTACTATCTTTAATTAACTTACAAGGCTCAAAATAATTAAGCACCTATTTTACAGTGCTTAGTTCATCTTGTGACTAGTGTAAGGTTAATTAGAAACATGTCTGATATCAACAATTATTGAATACTTAAGGTCTATATTCAATTAGTCTTCTGTCTCCAGCTGCATGTCTTTTACACGATAGGTACTTAATAGGAATGCTTTGGATAGATGGGTGGGTATACAAATAAGAATTTATTTGGAACCAATGTGGTGTTTTCAAGGTGGCCTCTTAAAGTAGTTCAAAATGCCAAATTGTCAGAGATCCATCCCTGCTTTTCTGTCTTTAAAAGAAAATAACTCTTACAGTACCCATTTTTTTTTCATGTCACTCCCTTAGTTTTCACTGTGCTTTTCAATAGACCAGAGTCTATTCTCTTGTTATATTTACAATTTACATTTAATCTATAGAACCAAATGGGCTATTATCAGAGAGCAGGTGTCTTTAAGTAGTGAAGCAGGAGAATTCAAAACACTCACAACAGCTTAACAGAGAGAACCTGACTTCAGAATGAATTTTTTTAAATTAGCTTTGTTTACCTACAGTCTTAATCAATTACTTAAAAACTGCTAATGGGCCAATCAGTATCAAGTCTTTTAAATGCCAGTCCTCCACTGAGTTTATTATAAGATAATGTTATTTGACTTAAGTAGAAGTCAGGAAGTTAGGGCTTTTCACAGCCAATGCTAATGCAAATGCATTAAAATTATCACAGGAGTTTGCAAACAATTCATTATCAAAAAGATTATGCATTAAAGCACCATCCACAAAGCGCTGCAAAGGAAAACTTGCTCTTTTTAAAGTATGTCCATACTGCTCATGAATAAACACTGCCATTCAAATGAGAAAGCTGAAAAGCCATCACTATAACTGGTAGTTGAGCACCACTACATTAGCTGTTATACAAAACGTAATAGACTAGGTAGCTACAGAATATTATTTTCTCACAGATCTGGAGGCTAGAATTCCCAGATCAAGATCCAGCAGTCAGCTGCTGGTGAGGGCTCTTCCTGGCTTACAGATAGGCTACTTCATGCTGTGTCCTCGAGTGGCAGTGAGAGCAAGCTCTCTGGTATCTCTTATAAGGGCACTAATCCCAACATGAACCCCCCCATGACCTTATTAACCCTAATTACCTCTCGAAGATCCCTTCCCCAAACGCCACCACACTGAGGGTTAGGGTTTCAAAAATGAATTTTGTGGGACAAAAACATTCAGTCCATGATAACCACTGAGGTATCAACTATGGCAAAGAAAAGCTTAAAGCTAGTTCTGTACATAGTCATCGTGGATTGACTTAAAAAGATCTCTCTTGTCTACCCAGAAGCAAAAACACAATTTATATACACGGCTCTCTTCTGCTTTAAGATTTTCAAAGGTTCATAATGAAATGCCATATATGGGTCAAAGACTTGCCACTGTATCATGTTCTTTGAACTAAACAAAGACAATAATACGTTGTCAGTTCCCAAATCTTACCTGTTCCCATTTCTGTCTTCCGCTGTCACTTTCTTGGTCCAAAACACCATCAGTTGCCAGGACTGCTATATAGTAACCAATAATTACTATCTCCCCCTTTCCCATCTTTCCTTCTGTCCATTCTCCACACAGCAGTCAGTGATTTTTAAATAACTGGTCATGTAACTACCCACTGGAAACCCTTAAGCGCAGTCTGTTGTTCTTAGGATAAAGGCCAAAACTAATAGTCACTTTCATGATGGAGTAACAGGGACCAATTATAACTTTCTGCCTTAAAAAGGATAAAACTGCCTTAACCAGTGTAGCTCAATTGGTTGGGTGTCATCCCACAAAGCAAAATGTTGAGGGTTCAATTCCAGGTCGGGGCCCATGTCTGGGTTGTGGGCCTGGTCCCCAGTCTGGGTGTGTGTAAGAGGCAACCAATCAGTGTATCTCTCACACATCACTTTGTCTCTCCTTCTCTTTCTCCCTCCCTTCCCCCTCTCTAAAAATAAATAGATAAAAAAAATTTTAAGGACAAAATTATGAGAATGGTTTTCAAAAATGTATGCCCTGACTGGTGTGTCTCAGTGGATTGAGCACTAGACTGCAAACCAAAGGGTCGCTGGTTCAATTCCCAGTCAGGGCATGTGCCTGGGTTGTGGGCCAGGTCCCCAGTGAAGGGCACACAAGAGGCAACCACACACTGATGTTTCTCACCCTCTCTTTCTCCCTCCTTCCCTTCTCTCTAAAAATAAATAAATAAATAAAATATTTAAAAAAAATTTTAAAAAACACCCAAAACATTTAACTATAGGCAGCACCTTGGCTGGATAGCTCAGTTGATTAGAACATCATCCTTATAAGCCAAGGTTGTGGGCTCGATCTCCAGTCTGGCACATACAAGAAGCAAACAATGAATGCATAAATAAGTAGAACAACAAATCAATATGTGTGTGTCTCTCTCTCTTTCTCAAATTAAAAAAAGAAGTTTTTAATTAAAAAACTAAAGGCAGCACAAGAGAGTAATCCTAAAAGAAAGGAAACAAATAAGTTGAGCCCTATGTCTGTCGTAGCTTACTGCCTGTAATTTCTAGGCTACATACAGAAAGAGTGAACTAAACAGAGCCTGTAGGTCTTGCTAAATTAAGGAGAGAAACTTCAGACTTTGGGGAGGCCTAGGCAGCTCGAATTTGCAGAGTAGAGTAATTGCATCCAGAGCAAAGCCTAAAAATATGTAAAGGATTACAGAAAAAATTTCCACATTCAATAATCAAAAATTCACATTGTCATCAAATAAACAATTACTAGGAATTCAAATAAGCAAGAAAATACAACTCATAAGAAAAAAAATCAATTCACAGAAATGGACCCAGAAAAGACAAAAATAAAATCAGTACAAAAGGATTATAAGGCAGCAATTACAAATATATTTTATAAGTTTGAGAAGGTAGAGGAAAGCAAAAGCAAAACAGGGAGAGATGTAGAAGATAAAAAGGACCAAAAATTGAACTTTTAGAGATGAAAACTATAATTTTTGAGATAAAAATATACTGAATGGGATTAATACCAGATTAGCTATTTTAGAAGACATGATCAGTAAACTTAAAGACACTGCAATAGGAACTATCCAAAATGAAACAGAAGAAAAAGACTAAAAAATTACTAGTGTATCAATGAGTGCTAGCATAATTTTAAGCAGCCTAATATAGAAGTAATTAGAGTCCCTGAGAGGCAGAGTGTGACAGAAAAAAAAAACATGTAAAGAAATAATGGCTACAAAACGAACAAGCAAGCAAAATAGAACTAGAGACATGAAAATAAAGAGCAAACTGACAATGACCGGAGGGGAGAGGGGGATAAGGGAGGAAAGAAGGGTAAGGGGCAAGTCAAGGAACATGTATAAAGGACCCATGGACAAAAACAATGGGGTAGGAGGAGGATTGAATGTAGAAGTTGGGGGGTGGGCAGGGCATGGGAGAGCAATGGGGGAAAAATGGGGGCAACTGTAATTGAAAAGAAAAAAGAAAATTAGGAAAAAAACAAATAATGGCTAAAATTTTTATAAATTTAATGAAAACTATGAACCCACAATTCCAAGAAGCTCAGAGAACCCCAACATGAGAAACTTGAAGAAAACTACATTAAAGCACATAATAATCGAATTGCTTAAAGCCGATGATAAAAACATGATCTTAAAAGCGGCCAGAGGGGAAAGACACATTACTTAACAAAAACAAAGACTGAAAAGACAGGCATACCTTATAAAACAATAAAGTAAATTGAAATATAAAATTAATGAATCCAAAAGCAGAGCCCTCCTGCACAAAAAAATTAAAAGGCACAAAAAAACAGTTGAGAAAAATAGTAAATGTTTGTTCTCTGATCACAATGAAATTAAACCATAAAAGATATCAGAAAAATAGCTGGAAAACACAAACATTTGTAAGTTAAACAACAAAATTTTAAATAACCCCTAGTCAAAGGAGAAAGTAACAAAGGCAAATAGAAAGCATTTCCAACTGAATTAAAATGAAAATATTGCCCTGGCGGGTGTGGCTCGGTGGACTGAGTGTCTGCCTGTGAACCAAGGGGTTGGTGGTTCGATTCCCAGTCAGGGCACTTGCCTGGGTTGCAAGGTCACCCAGTGAAGGGTGCACAAGAGGCAAACATACACTGATGTTTCTCTCCCGCTCTTTTTCCCTCCCTTCCCCTCGCTCTAAAAATAAATAAATAATAAAATATTTTAAAAAATAATAAGAAAATGAATTGTCTAAAAAAAAAGACAAAACAAAATGATAATGTCAAGCCCTGGAGCGGGATGGCTCAGTTGGCTGGACCATCGTCCCATACACCAAAAGTTTGGGGGTTCGATTCCTGGTCAGGGTGAGACAGGACAGTAAGAAGCTAGGAAAATTCTTTGGCAAGTGGAATAGGGAAACTGAACAGAGAGCTGAAGACAATGACCAAGCAATTTACAGCCAGTGCAGATGGTCACCAGGGTGCGGAAGGCCCTGAGTGCCTGGCAGGTGGCAAAAAACTGGGAAAACAAGAACCTGGCCCCCAGAATAACCTCTACTCCCCTGGTCTTTCCCCCCGGGGATAACATCTAGACCTCAGTTGTGTTTCAGCTCCAGGCCCAGAAAAGCAGCAAAACTAGGTGGGCGAAACAAGAACCAGCTGCAATGACTTAAAGACCCCCTGCCGTGCCATTGCCCAATCAATGAAGACCATGACCCTAAAAAGGCACACCTGGAGAACTGATTAATATTCTGCTAAAACCTCCCCCTAAGATTCTGGCCTGCAAAAACAAGATAAGGGCCTCAAGACAAAGCAGCCTGTACCATCCCCTTTCCCATTTTCTTCCCCCATTTGCTTCCCCACAGGCACAGGTCTCCTAAACTCTAAGGCAATGGGCAACTGCTGGCTTGTCCTAGGCTAACCCCCTAAACCTGCTCCCAAAGCCCCCTTTTCTCTGGCTTCCCAGTGAGCTAAGTCAGTCCAGCCCGGGTTCTCCTGTTGCTTCTTCTACGCAGAGCTCTTCCTTGTTTCATTGTCCCCAGCTTCAACAAATATATCCTCATAGTCACCCAGACTCATGCTGTGAAATCTTTCCAGGTGATGACTGAGATTATTTTATTTTTGTTTTTTATTCTATTAATATGATTTATTACATTAATTGGTTTTTAAATGTTAAACCAACCTTCCATTTTTCAGGTGAATCCTACTTGATCCATGTTGTCAGTTCTTATTATAGGTTCCTAGATTCTGTTTGTTAGCATGCTGTTGGGAATTTTTGCATCCATATTTTTAATAGACGTTAGTCTGTAGTATTTTATTTTTGTGATATCTTTGTCTACCTTTCATTATTGTTTTCAATAAATTTGGTAAGTTTTTTCCATTATTTCTTCAAATATATTTTTCTGCTCATTTCTCTTTATCTTCTTCTCCGGGTACTCCCAGTACACATATGTTGTTGTGCTAGTGCTGTTCCACATTTCTTCTGAGGCTTTCCTCATTATTGTTCTTTTTTTTCCTCTCTGTTCTTCATTTTGCATAACCTCCTGATCTATCTTCAAGTTTACTTATTCTTTGTTCTGTCCGTTCAAATACACTACTGAGTTGCTCTCATAAGTTAATTATTTCATTTATTGTACTTTTCAACTTCAGAGTTTCCATTTGGTTCTGTTTTTTAATAGTTTCTATTACTTCTTGAAGCAATATTATTATACCCTCCTTTACTTCTTCAGCTGTGGCTTCCCTTAGTTGTCTGAACAAAGTCGTAATAGCTTTGAAGTCTTCTTATGTGAACTCTGACACCAGATCACCCTTAGAGGCAACTTCTATTGCCTGCCTTTTCCCTGGGTTATGGGTCATACTTTCCTGTTTCTTTGCAGTTGTCATAGTTTTTGTTAGAAACTGGATGTTTTCACACAATATATTGTAGCTTATAGCAATTCTATTCTCCAGCCCTTCCAAGGACTTGTCATTTGCTTATTTGTTCAGTGATATCTCCTTCCCCTACTCACTGTACACAGTGTTGAGCTTCTGGTGTTGCTCTTCTGAGGTAAGGCTGTCCTCCTCTCTTTCCATGACCACACTCAGGTGTTAAAATTCACTAATTTCTGCCTGACTGTTCTCCAGTTTTCAACAATGGCCTGGGCATAAATTGCTCTACAAATTAATCTAATCAACACTCATATCAAGGGATAGTTTCTGAGGTCAGTGTTTGATATTTGTCCCAACCCTCTCCCAATTATCTCATTGTTGGTGCTCTTCTGAAAACTAGCCAGAATACAGTTTAGCTTCTATCTTGAATGTTCTACCGATTGCTTTTTATCACAACCTGCACTATGCTTGTGAGTGCTCTTAGGTTTGATCTTCTCCACGTCTATTATAAATGAAGTCAATTGCTTTGGAAAGAGACTAGTAGTTCTCTCTTTTATGATCTGCTTCCTCTACCAGGCAAAATATCTGAGCCTAGATGGGTCATTATAGTAAGCATCTCGGAATAACATTCCCACTCCAGGAGCTGAGTGTTTCTTAGGGACAGTAGGGTGGATGGGGGGATGTTGCTGGGGTCCCTTGGCTTGCCTCTTCTGGCATGAAACCACTGCTTCACGAGCCAGGACAAAGATGATCAGGGTCCCAGTATTCTCAGAATGTCACACTCAAGGTAGAGCCTCTATTCTATGAGGTTGGACAGAAGGAAATCCCTACCTCAATCATAATCGCCCAGGATTTAGCCTTAAATAGGTTGATGGGGGCAGGATGAGAAATGCTGATGTTCTGCTCCTCTGGGAAAGAAAGTCCTCCCACTGGGAGCTGGGGGAACAGGGAGGCCTGCAGCTATCCAGAGTGCTGGGAAAAATGATATTCACATGCAAAATAGTGAAATCGGACACTTACCTCATATTATATACAAAAATTAATTTAAAATAGATTAAAGACCTAGACATAAGACCCAAAGCTATAAAACTCTCAGAAGAAAACCTGGGAAAAGTTTCATGACACTGGAGTTGGCAATGATATCTTGGATATGACACCAAAATTATACTCAATAAAGGCAAAAATTGACAAATGGGACTTTATCAAACTTAAATTTTTTCTACAAATAAAAGGAAACTTTTGACAACGTGAAAAGTCAACCTACAGAATGGGAGAAAATAATTACAAATCATATATCCAATAAGGGTGAATACCAGGATATATTTTTAAAAACTCCTACAACTCAACAATAAAGTTGTTGTTGTTACAACAACTTGTTTGTTACAAACAAGTAACCAGATTTAAAAATTGGGCAAATGACTTGCATAACCATTTCTCTAAAGAAGATACACAAGTGGCCAAAAAACATAGAAGAAGATGCTTAACATCACTGATCACCAGAGATATGCAAATCAAAACCACAAGATATCACATGCCCATTTGGAGGGTCAATATTAAAAAAAACAGCAAATAACAAGTGTTGACAAGGATGTGGAGAAACTGAAACCCTTGTGTACTGCTGGTGGAAATGTAAAATGGCGCAACCATTATGAAAAACAATATGGAGGTTCCTCAAAAAATTAAAGTAGAATCACTATATGATCCATATATGCACATATACCACTTCTTGGTAAATATCCAAAAGAACTAAAAGGAGTATCTTGAAGAGATCTTTGCACACCCATGTTCACTGTAGTATTAGGCACAATAGACAAGAAGTGTAAGTAACCCAGAAGTCTACTGACAGACAAAAAAGTGTGATATATACATACAATAGAGTATTATTCAGCCTTAAATAGAAGGAAATCCTGTCACATGCTTCAACATGGCTGAACATTGAGAACATTTTGCTTAATCAAATATGCCAGTCACGAAAAGAAAAATACTATGTAATTCCAATTATATGATATACCTAGATGAGTCAAAATCATGAAAACAGTAAATAGAATGGTGGTTGCCGGAGTTGGGGATAGAGGGAAATGGAGAGTAGCTGTTTGGTGAGTATAGAGTCTCAGTTTTTCAGATTATATAGAAATCTATTATACAACAATGTGAATATAGTTAACACTACTATGCTGTACACTTAAAAATTGTTAAAAGGGTAAAAATTTTATACAATGTGTTTTTTTTCCAGAATTTAGATATTAAAAATATATAAAGAAAACAAAAACTGGTCCTGACTGGTGTGGTCAGTGGACTGAGTGCTGGCCTGCAAACCAAAAGGTGACCTATTCGATTCTCAGTCAAGGCACATGCCTGGGTTATGGGCGAGGTCCTCAGTTGGGTGCATGCGAGAGGCAGCCACACATTGATGTTTCTCTGCCTCTCTTTCTCCCTCCCTTCCCCTCTCTAAAAATAAACAAAATCTTTAAAAAAAAAAACAAAACCCCAAAACTGCAGTCTGTTCCTACCACCCTTAGCTAAACACTATGGTCATCAGTTACAAAAGGTCTTGAGTTTTATACACTGATATGTTAAGTTGAATTCTTGGAAGAGTCCCTCTAATTTTTTATCTTTATTTAAAAGTGTGGACACTACCCTGGTCAGGTGGCTCAGTTGGTCAGACCACTCTGTTCCATACACCAAAAGATTGAGGGTTCCATTCCCAGTCAGGGCACATACCTAGGTTGTGGGTTCAATACACAGGCATGAACAGGGAGCAACCCAATTGACGTTTCTCTCTCACACTGATGTTTCTCTCTGTCTCTCTGTCTCTCTGTCTCTCTCTTTCTCTCTTTCTAAAATCAACAAACATATTCTTGGGTGAGGATTAAAAAAATTTTTTTAAGTGTGGATATCCTCACTATCCACAATTTCCCAAACTAGAAGTACTAGGACTCATCTTTGACTCCTTGCTTTTCTTCTCTGATCACATGTAATTGTCCACCTCACTCTATATATTCATTGAGCACAATACTTGTCCATTAGTAGGTCCTCAAGAAAATGTGTAGAAGGAAGGAAGGAACCAGTTAAATATTCTCTTTTTATCTCCTTCTACTTCTACTTTAGCAAAAGCTATTTTAGATCAGGTCCTCATCCTTTGTCTCTTTCATGGTTTTACTGGTCTCTTCATCCCTAGATTCCTTTTGTTATTGAATAAAAACATTTATTGTAGCTTTGTAAAAAAAAAAAAAAAAACCCCACAAACCTGGCATCTCAAGTGTTCCTGAACAGATGTTTGAATAAATTTGACATCTTAATTTTTTTTAATTTTTAAAAGTATTTTTAAAGGATTTTATTTATTTATTTCTAGAGAGATGGGAAGAAATGGAGAAAGAGAGGGTGAGAAACATCAATGGGTGGTTGCCTCTTGTGCACCCCCAACTGGGGACCAGGCCTGCAACCCAAGTATGCACCCTGACCAGGAATCGAACCAGTGACTCTCTGGTTTGCAGGCCAGTACTCAATCCACTGAGCCACACCAGCCAGGGCCATTTTAATTATTTTTATGCTATTACAGTTGTTTCTACTCTTTCTCCCCCTCCCATATCCATCTACCCTCCCTCAATCCTAGATTCTTACCACTTCAATCTTATCTCTACACCATCACCAGAATTTGGTTTCCTGATCACCAAAGACCCCTTGTGATGTAGCCCATCTTACATTTCTCACCTAACCTCCCTTCAATTCTCCCATCTGTGCTCCATAGCCACACAGAGCTTTTTATTGCTGAGTATGCCATTTTAGGCATGTTTTCATGGTTTTACTTATGATATTTCTTCTGCCTGCCTGGAAGTCCTCTACTTCCTCATTTTCCTCCTCTATCTGGTAAACATCCTCTAATGGTCAACTTTAGCACAGACCCCATAGGGAAGCCTTGTATATTTCCCCAGAGTATGACCATCTTTCTTCTGGGATCCCAGAGAATTCTAAAAATGCCTCTATTACAAAACTCACATGGCCTCACTGAGAGACTGAATCAGGTCAAATAAAGATAAACCCTGTGAATGTGGCTTTTTGGAGATTTGCTATGCAGGTCAAATAGTGACAATTCTCAGGGAACTGGACTTTCTGAGGTGCTCCAAACCTGTTCTGTTCTGCCCCGTGGCTGCTAGGCTGCTATTTTTCACAGACACTGCTATGGTTTTTGAGGCTACTGCAGAGTTAGGGAGAGTAGGATGGGAATAGAGCAATTTGAACACTGCAAATACCACTCTTCTGATATTCAGCCATTTTTCTTGAATAAACAGTCCTTGGGTTGTTGTAAGGTTTTGGTTACGTTCTAGAGTTCTGAAAAAGTTTAGCTAGACAATTATTGCCAGTAGTGTCATTGCTTTATGGAGGAGGAGATTTTTGGAAGTCCTAACTCTGACATTATGGAAATTCTTCCCCATAAATGTGTATTTAATTATGAAGAATCACAATAAAGGGATATGTATGTATATATACATACACACACAGGTATAAGCTATATAACACATACGCCAGAAAACAAGATTTACAAAAGAAGCAAAATGGCAGTTCCAAATTGTAACAGTCTGTAGAGCAGGGGTCAGAGGTTATTCACGACAAACCATGTTTTGGGGGATGGGAGAAGTGGACAATATGACTTAAGATACTTTTCATAACAAAGGCACAATAATGGCTTTGCTACTGCCTTGGGGCAGGGGGTGTGTGTGTATCCTGACTCATGACATAGCCAGGGGAGGCAATTCCCCCTGGATCTCTGAGTCACTCTTGCTCTGACAGGGGATGGCAGTCAAGAGAATGTAAACTATACAGAAAACTGGCAAATGCAGTGCACTGTGGGCGGAGTCAGAGATGAGATCAAACAGGAGAGACCAGGTCAGGATTAAAACAAAGGGTGGATAGCCATGAGGGAATCTGGCCATGTGGTTTGAAAGGGTATAGAACAGCCCCTTCCAGCCTGCCATGAAGTCTGGTGTGCAAGGAGGAACCACGCAGTTTTGGATTAAGAGATCAAGCAGTGGCAAAGAAAGCCATGTTACAAGTAGTGAGAAGAGCCATGAGGGAGGAATGAGGTAGCAGCCATGTGAGAGGGAGAAGTAAGCAAGCAGCTGTATAGTTTATAGTTAGGATCCCACATATAGCCTGAGTGTAGTAAAGAGGGAGACATGCTACCGCTTTGATCATGCCTGCTGCAGCTGGTACCAAAGATTCTCCCTTGCAAGACGCTGACCTGATGCCTTGCAAGCCTGGACCCTATCTGTACTCTTGGGACTTTTCCTGGACTCTACCATGATCCACTACATCATGGCGCATGCTGTCCTGGACTCTTACACAGAGGCTGATGACAACGTACCTCAGATTCTGAAGGAGAGAGCTACTGTGAAACTGTTTGCACAGCAGGATTAAGATCAGATAAGAACATAGGGAACTTTTGGGATTTTTGGCTTATAGCCTTTTGGAGAACAAGGGAAGTGCTGGGTCTCATGAGAAAGGAGGGCTACAGGCTGAAGTGGTTCCAGAGCCCCCAAGTTTGGAATGTTGTAAATAAAAACCTGTTCCTTCCAGCATTAATTGTTGGGTCATTCACCAAGGTGCCACGTGGATGGGCCTGTCTGCTCCATCTGCTCCTTACAGAACTACATTTGTCTGAGTCGTAATTTGTAAGTTTCCTTTTGATATTTACTTCATTAGGTTACCTTAGTTAATATTTATGCCATTAACTAATGTCTTATTACTATAGACAATTGCAAGGCCTTATGTAAAAACATACAAAGAATGCCTGGTTTCACACTGCCAAATGACCCTTTAGTTCTAAGGGCCTTATCAAATACTTCAATGTCCCAAAGGAATGTAAACTAAAAGTAACATGTACCTAAATACCAGAAAAAGGCAAAATATAAGAGTTGCCATAACTAAAGACTTTTTTAATGATTTCATTTGGGAAAAAACTACATATTTCATAATGAAATGGTTAAGTGAATGTTGATATATTTATGTGATAAGAGTATGTAGACTAAAAATGTTTATGAAAGGTTTATAATGTTCTAGCATTAAGGAAAATTATGCAAATACAAAATTTTACATACAGTAGGATCTCAAATACATAAAATATATGTATTGTTTTAAAAAAATTTAAAATGTCTCAAATGTTAATAGTGATTGCTTCCGGGTTGTAGAACTTTTTAAATCCATTTCTTCAACTTCAAATGTTCTCCAGCATGCAATTACTTCTATTCTAAGCAATGAAAAGTAAATTTTGCTTTAAAAACAGTTCCTTTCCTCTCCCAATTTGTAATCATAATGTTGAACTTAGGTATTGGCTGATAAAGAAGAGCTGGAGAGAGTGTCTACAAAGTCACAATTTGTTCATGGCAGAGCCAGGACTAGAAGCAAGTTCTCTCCTACCTTGAAGTCTTCATACTTCTCTGTGTAGAGAGAGCAGACTTGTTGGGGCTCATTTATCTGTACCCACTGGCAAATCCAAAATGACAGCTTCTTCACTTCTAACTCTGGAATATATGAGGCAAAATATATGAGGAGAAATGGCCATGTCATTCCTGGATCCTGAGGCCCCGTCAGTCTGCCTTCTTTTTTCCAGCCTTCACAGTCTTCTTATGTTTGTTTTATACATAGTATGTGTAGCATTTTTTTTTGCACTTAGTAGGAAAACGTACTTCTATCTTCCTGGAAACAGAGGTCTGTACCTAATTTTGAATTTATAGTTCTGTGTATTCCCCTATTCCCTCTTTTTTTTAAAGGGGCCTTCAAATTTGTAATAAGTTTCAGGCATCATGAAACATGGACTCACCCCTGGTACTTGGTACATAAAAAGAGATCAATAAAATTTTTTTTAATGGATAAATGATTAGATCCCGTAATTAGGATCTAATAAAACTATGGTACTAGACTTTGAATCTTATTAAGAATGGTTCCCTTGAAACACTGGAAAATTACAAGGAAAAAAATCTAATTTGAAACACCCCATAAGCAGTGATGGCAATTTGGTGTCTTTGATAGCTTGATATGTAAGGTAGTCTCTTTCAATTCTGGAAAAACAAACAAACAAACAAACAAACAAAAAAGAACTGCTAAGTGGTGACCAGTTGAGGGTACCCCCAAAGGGTGAAAAGAAACAGAGTTTGCCACTCAAAATATGGCTCTTTGGGATGCTGGTTATTTTTAAGAAACAAAAGACTCAAGAAAAATCTATGACATTACCCCTAACTGCCTAAAAGAATTTGGATAGAGGACCTGCTCCAGGAAGGGAGCTATCATCACAGAATAACTATAGTTTAACTTGAACTAGATGTGACAGACAGGGAGGAACCAAGCAAGGCCCCTTTGAACAAAGTCCTCTCATTGTTTCAAGATGGCCTAGTGAATAATTGTTGACTAATCGTTAACTTATTTCATCTCCCTGTGGATTGCCTTACTTCCCTTTGAAGTCGTAGACCCTAACTCCTTCTTAGTCCAGAATGATACATATACCTCATTTTGCCCTACTGTCTTTGGAATTTTCATGCTTATATAAATTATCCATATGCAAGTATTAAAACTTTATTTTGTCCTATTAATCTGTCTTATATCATTTTAATTATTTGACCAGCCAGAAGAATTAAGATGGGAAAGGAGTTTTTCCCTTCCCCATAAGGACTCTCAGGTATATTTCAAGTCACCACAAGGTTTTACCATTTGTCAAAATCCTTAGAAGCCTCACTGATCATTCATTTTAGCAACTGCCAAATCTGGCTGCATCCTAAAATTGTTTAATGAGGTTATTTCTAAGTGGAAAAGAGATGGAAAATTTTTGCACACATCCCACTGGTAATTATTAAATTATATACTCTTTGGACTTCCAAGCACTAATTTATAACTGGCTCCTGTTAAACTAGAACTGAAAAAAGCAAAAGGAACTTAAAAACAGGGGTGGAAATCTTCATCAATTAGTAGGCATGAGCCAAATACTCTGAATTTACAAAAATTCTGCTAAACAAAGTTGAAGGAGACAAGATTGAAGAAAGACACCAGATGTTGTTCAACTCCTATTCCAAAGAAAGCAGGATGTTGGTATTATTGACATAAGAAACATCCAAATCTGCAGAGAACTTTTTTTTTTAAGATTTTATTTATTTTTAGAGAGAGGGGCTGGGAAAGAGAAAGAGAGAAAGAGAAACATCAATGTGTGGTTGCCTCCCATGCGCCCCCCACCAAGGATCTGGCCATCAACCCAGGCATGTGCCCTGAATGGAATTCGAACAGGCGACCCTTTAGTTCACAGGCTGGCATTCAATCCACTGAGCCACACCAGCCAGGGCGCTATAGAGAGCTGTTATGAGTTACTGGCAACAATGGCCAGGAAGCAACATCTCAACGAATTGAGAAAATGCTCCAGAGAATGAGTTTTGCAAATTATTTTATACATTAGAATCAAAGGAGGAGGCATAAAGAGGGTTACATCAAATCCACTGGCGTTAGATTTGGGAGGCAGGATAAAGCAAAACAGGGAACTCTTTAAAGTAAAATTGAGAAACACTTCTTTTACATGTGTGGGTACAGGATAATTAATAATTAACGTTTACAGCACAGAGAGACGGTGTCCGGGGAACAAGATAACAGCGGGGGTTCTGAGGTCTAGTGCTCTGGTGCAGTGAGTATGCCCTGAGGAACTGGAAAAGGAGACTGCTCTGACATTTCAAAGTGATGCTATCTCAGATGCAAAAAGACAATAGACAGGGTCACTTAAGGTAAAGATTGACCTTTGTCTAGGAACTTACAGACCTAGGATGTTACTGCTTTTGGTTAGAAGTTTTTATGTCCAGACTGTCCTATGTGGGTGCTGTTGGTCTCTAAATTTGGAAGGCCCACCACACAGGTAACCTCTGAGCTTGCCAGGTTCATCAACAGTATAGTGAGTAAATAGAAAAGATCTTGACAGGATGCAACTATCAACCTCTAAATCAGAGGAAGAAAGAGTGGCAGAAAGGTCACAAGACTTTAAAAGGACTTTGAAAGCCACAGAAATTAGAAGGTGCAGGGCAAGCACACTCACACCAAGCATAAGCCAGCAGGTGATATGGAATTTTCCCTCTTAGGAAGCTGTAATAGGAAAGACAATGAAAAAGGTCACACCATGTATATAAAATTAAAAGCTAGAAAACTGAGGCTAGTACAGGGATTTCACCAGACACAAAAAAAGAAACTCTTCGGATGCCAGATTATAGACCTAGGTTACACCAATAAGCTCTTCTGTTTAAAGATTGGAGAGAAGGTGCCCAACAACACAACAATGTATAATGTGGAAATCCAAGGAAGATCCCTTTCTCCTGCTTTTAGGCAAATATTAGCGGAGCCTATGGGGCAATTCTGCAATGTAAACAAGAGAACCTAGTAGCAAGGAGGAAAGAATCTACTTTTCATTCCTTAAATCATCTAACATTCATTTAGTACCTACTTTGTCAGTAAAATTCTGCATCCAATTCCAATGTGTGTGTGGGGGGGGGCTTCACACACCATCAAGTAAGCAATTCTCTAGCATCAGCTGAGTGTCCTACAATGCAACCCAACTCTGACGCTATCTAACCAGAGGTAGAATCATTTCCACAGGGTGAAGGCTCATTCTCACATGATTGCCCTCCACCACTACTTTAGATGCCAGTCACAAGCCTAGCTTATCACCCATATTTCAGACCAATGAGCTATAGACTGGAAGTTCCAATAACACCCTCCTTGGGTTACAGGGTAAGTAAGGGCTCAGTTTCACATAATGGACTGCCCTCCACTTCAAATGTCAATTGCAAGCAGTTGGCTACAACTTTTGATCAACAACTTCAAAGCGCAGGTTCCCATCACCACCTCCTTGGGTTCTATTCATTTGCTAGAGCAGCTCGCAGAAGTCAGAGAAACATTTTATTTACAAAATTACTGATTTAGCTGGTTGGTGTGGCTCAGTGGATTGAGTGCCAGCATGCGTATCAAAGGGTCACCAGTTTGATTCCTAGTCAGGGTTCATGCAAGCTCCCAGTTAAGGGCATGTGAGAGGCAACCCAACTGATGTATCTCTCGCACATCAATGTTTCTCTCCCTCTTTTTTCTCCCTCCCTTCTCCACTCTCTAAATAAATAAAAATATAATCAAAATTACTGGTTTATTATAAGAGTATCTAAGATGCATAGGGCAAGGATGGTGGAAGAGGCAGTGGGCTTCCATGCTCTCTCCAGGTTCACCACTCTCCCTAAATTTCCAAGTTTTCACCAACCTGAAACCTCTCTAAACCCCATCCTTTTGGGTTTTTATGGGGACTTCATTACATAGGCAAGACAGATCAAATAAATCATTGACCATTAGGGACAGATTCAACTGCCAGCACTAGCCCCTCTTCCTTCCACAAAGGTCAGAGGGGAAGGGACTGAAAGTTCTAGTTCTCTAATCTTTTTAAAAAATTTATCTTTAGAGAGAAGGGAAGGGAGGGAGAAGGAGAGGAGGAGAAACATCAATGTGTGAGAGAAGCATCCATTGTTTGCCTCTTGCATTCCCCCAACTGGGGACCTGGCCCACAATCCATGTATATGCCCTGACTGGGAATCGAACTGGCAACCTTTCAGTTGGCAGTCTGTAACTCAATATACTGAGCCACACCTGCCAGGGCAGATTCTGGATATATTTTTAAAAACAAAGTCAGCAGCCAGCAGATTTCCTCATGAATTAGGTATAGGGTGTGAGAGAAAGAGAAGAGTCAATGATGACTTCAAGATTTTTGGCCTGAGCTACTTGGAGAGATGGAGTTGCTATTAACTGAGCTGGAGAAAGTTTATGTGGAGCAGATTTAGAGGTGGGAGATCAGGAGTTGGGTTTCGGGCATGTTAAGTTTGGGATGCCTACTGAACATCTAAGTGAAGATATAGAGTTGGCAACAGGATAAAATGAGGTTGATGTTTTAATAAACTATTTAGAGTACAGGTGTAATTTGGGGCGCACTCATATAGTTTTTTAAGTTTTTTTACTTATTGATTTGAGAGAGAGGGAGAGAAAAAAAACACTGATTTGTTGCTCAACTTATTTATGCACTCATTGGTTGCTTCTTGTATGTGCCTTGACTGGGGATGGAACCTACAACCTTGGTATATGAGGACAATACTCTAATCAAGTGACCTACCTGGCCTGGGCTATTCTTTGGTTTTCTATGATTTAAATACATAAGTATAATTGTACAGAAGTTAACATTAAAAGTGTTATGCTTTTAAAAAAATATTTAATTATTATATTTTTCCCATTACCATTTATCCCTTCATCCCCTTTTCCACCTCCACCTACCCCATGCCCCCCAGCAATCACCAGTGTTATGACTTTTAAAAAATTTAGGGTATACCATTATATCAAATATATTATAATACAGAAAACTGTATATGTGGAATGTATTTTTTGCTTCATACTTATTGCATCTGATATATTTTAGTTTTTCAGGCATTCACAAAAAATTGTTGAGAGCCTACTACAAAACAGCTTCTGAACTAAGGGCTAAAGATACAGCAGTAAAAAGACAAAAATTCTTCTTGTTTTGGAACTTACATTCTATGAAAAAAGTCATACTACGTAAAAGGAAACTTTGTGAAGTGTAGTTCCCAAAATGTGATTCTCTGAAGTATCAGTAGTACATGTTAAAAATGATTAAGATTTGTGTATTTACCACAATTTTAACAAATGATGGAGATTCTCAGGTACGCTGCCCCAGAAGCAGAAAATGAAAAAGTATGGTGGTGGACAAGAATCTGTGTTTTAAAAAGCACATAATGGTAGAAGCCATTATCAGTTAAAAAAAGAAAGAAAAGGTTTTTTAGAATGCAATTTTAGAGTATATTTGAAGTCCTCATGCACCCCGGGTCTTTGGTAGCCTAAACGGCCATTGTAAGGACATAAAAGTCTAAATTCTTTTCTTTTATATTATGTGCAGATGGATTCAAACTTGTTGAAATGCATTCATTTGAACGGACATTAATCTATACCAAATAATGTAAACTACCTCTAAGAAAAATCTTCTTTTTAAAGGGCAGAAGAGAATATTTTTAGCATGGTGTATATTTGATCTTTTGAGGCTTTGAAATAGCCTAAATAAATAAACAAAAATTTTAAAAATAGAGAGAAAGAAATTATAAAATGTTTCTCCTATAATAGTCAATCATGTTAAAAGGTCAGCCTCAAGGCCATCTTATATCAAGGCTTCCTTTGTTCCCCAGATATGTTCATCATGTAATGTACTATTGCTCAAAATTTCTTTAATGGAGGACAATCTTGTTGTACTCTATTAAAAACTGAGAATAAAATGGAAGAACCCTGAGAAAGGTAACTTACAAACCAGTTCACACAAAATTCATCAGTTATGTATCAGATCCTTTCCAGAAAATAAATTTTAATTTCCTTCTCTTTTCAGTGCCCTCCTCCCCATTTTCCTCATGACTTGGTACCCCCCCCCCACTGCCAAATGAGAACGAATATGAGTGATAAATCCCTAAACACAAATAGTCTACTATAATATTTGGTAGGGTGAACCTTGGTTAAGAGGCTGAAATGTGATTAGTCAACATTTGAAGTGGAAATTTAAAAATTATACTTTCAATCTTTTAATAGTGAAAATAAGGCAGATTACCACCTTAATAATACAATTTTTTAAAACTCCAAAAGATTTTTACACATCATTGGTTTACATTGGTAGAGAAACCAGAGGTGTTGGTTGTTTTTAGTGTGTGTGTGTGTGGTTCTTTCTTGTTTTTGTTTTGTTTGTTTATATTTTTTTTTACTTAGGATTGCACCAGAACAGATTAGCAAAACATAAACTTCCTGTTCTGTTTCCTACCTATCGAATGGCTTAGACAAATTTAGATCAAGAGAAGTTTTCCCATATGCTAAACATAATACTAACTTACCAAACTTGAGATAATCAATAAAAGTAATTTTAAAGCATTCTAAGTAAAAAAAGTCCTGCAAAAATTACCACTTGGGTGCATGCTAGTGGTAGTTTCATAGTGCAGGAAAAAAAGAAAAGAAAAAGGAAGAAAAAAGGCTGCAGGTTATGCAGCAATACACTTGATTGATCAGATAGGAATGGGGGAAATTTTCTTTCATAGCATAAACTGATTGTGATACTTGCTAGAGATTAAAGGAATTTTTTATTAATTTCTTTTAATAGAGGTTTCTAACCATTGAACTTTAAAAAGTATGATGCTGATATATTTTTAAAGCACTGTGTATTTTGATGAGGACAATCAAGACATCTACTCTGTGCCCAACACTACAAATATTGAAAGAAATCTAAAAGGTTAAAATGTGCTCCCTGCCCTGGACAATTCTCCAATCTTGTTAGATAATCAAGATGTGTGTGCTGAAATAATTGGGTAGCTGAAATAATTATCTATACAAGGGGTTAGGAGGTTAAATAGTAAGGTACTTGATAAGTGCCATCAGTGGTCAGAGAAGAAACAGCATAACCTGGCAAAATATGTCCAGTGAAAAAAGTGGGATTTGAGTTAGGCCTCTGGGGTACATCATAGAATGTGGTTAGGTAGAAAAGAGGAAATACAGCATTTCATGTGAGATAGGCAACTATAGCACAAGCTGGTAAAAATTCTTTGATATAAATTGCCAAAATGGTCACTGAAATTACCAACTTCTTCAGAGACCCAATATAGGTGTTTATCAAGATTTATTTTCAGAAATAGGATGAACCTTTTTTCTCCTAAGTAGTGAGGATGGACTTCATGCAATTACGTAACACGGGACAGACTGAAACAGGCCTACTGTGTGCTGAAAACGGCTCCTAAATTCTCTTGTCTGTGAGCAGTAACCAACAGAGAAATTACGAAGTAAATTCCTTTAACAGAAGTGAGTCCGAGTTTTACAACCACCAGGGGGAGAGAGCACATTAAAAAAAAAAAAAGGCTAAGCACCTTTGCCATCTTCTAGATAGCAATTGCCCACTAAACTCAAGCCCCTAGAGTCACAGCTTCTTAGTTTGTATTCTCTGAAACAACCACATGTAAAGCTTCTTCCAATACGCTAGGTAATCAGCTTCCACTTAAATACCATTCTAATTTATAACCTGATCACACAGGCATTCTCCGTCCAAGAAGGCTTACATGTACCAAAGGTTTAAAATAATTGCAAAATTCCCAAATTTCAAAATGAAAAAAGGGCAAATATCTGACAATTAAATTTTTGGTCTCTTAGATCACTCATTCTTTCACAGGATTCCCTGGTTTAAACTTGCCATTAATAACTCTCCCTTCCCCTTTTTCCTCCGCTTCACTCCCTTTCCACAGCAAACTCTGTGCCTTTCCGCCTGATCCAGTTACTTTGGAGGCAGCAACAATTGCCTTGGCAGCCACCCCAAGGCCTGCCAGAAGCCCTCCCAATTATGACCTCTAGACATTGCTCTCGTGAGCCAGAGAAAGATTTGTTTGTTCTTTACAGGGAGGGATGTGTGAAAAGCTAGGTGCATTTATCACCATGAGATAATTGTAAGCACTTTTGTTCCAGATCCAACTACTAAAACGCTGGCCATGAATTAGTTCGTGTAATCGTCATAAAAAACAACGTGAAGCGGGTACTAATATTACCACCAGGTCACAGTTGAGGACCTGTGACACTGAGGCACAGGAGCAGTTAAACGGAGCTAGTCTTGCCAAGTCTCAGAGCTAATCTCCGATGGAACGTGGTTTGCACCCAGCTAGTCTGAGCCTGCCGGGCACTTTCCCTTGCCAGCGCCTGGGTGGTGCTGAGCGGCGGCGGGATGCGGGCCGCGTGGGGGCCGCCGTGAACTCAACCGGCTGGACACACCGAGAGACTTTCTACCTGTACATCGCGTCTAGAATGGCCAGTGTTGTCGGCCAGTGTTGTCCTTGAGGGCGTGGCCCGCACCTTTTCCACGCGCGCAGGGCCTCGGGTTACTAGCTGCCCCGGCAGGCACGTGACTCGCCGCGGCTGCGACGAGTCCTCGGGCCGGGGAGTGGCTGGCGAAAGCCCCGCCCCGTCTCCAGGCAGTTAACAGGCGGCCGCGGGCTCCCACTTCTCAGCGCAGCGCTACAAGGAGGTGGTGTCTTGGCGGCTCCGGCTATGGCCACTGTGCGGGAGAAGGCAGCGACGCTCAACCTTCCCGCTCTCCACAGCCCGGCGCAGAGGCCTCCTGGTAAGAGCTGAGGACCCTGTCCGAGGAGGGTGGGTGTCACCGGGTGGGATGGTAGCCTGAGAGTATGGTTCTCGCACAGAATACACTTTCTGTATAAGTAGTATTTCAGTAAAAAAAGTTTTGACTTTTTAAAAAAAATAATTATATGACATTAGGAAAGACGTTGGTGAATTTTGACACCACTTTAATCGTATCTTTGGGGGCAGTTCCTTAGCATCTTGGTTTCTTCAGATGCCCAAATGAACGGAATGGGATAATCAGTTATAAAATTCCGATTCTAGCGTATCTATACCTCAGTAAATATAGTTAAGATATCCAGATAACATTTGGCTTTTTTCCCCCGTTAGACGAGTTACAACATTTTCCCCTTTGTGTAGCTGCAGTGTGGCGTGTTACAGAAATTGGTCCCCTGTCTGACAAAAAAGCTTTTCTTTTGTAAAATGCTGACAGGTGACAGTGGTCAGTGACTTGACTTAGGTCAAATGGGGGCAGCCCAGTCTTGTGTTTGACTTCCAATCAGTAATGCTCCTTTTCATCTTCAAATGTCAATGATAAATTGTGATAGAGAACTACTTTTCATCTGTTCTTTTCTAAGAATGATCATAATACTGACCTTATTCTGATCCAATTTAAAGGATTCAGAGAAGCACATGATAACTACATTCAGAATTTCTCCTTTTTTTTTTCTCCATTGTGAAGAGAAGGGAAATACTTCATTTGAGAATTTAAAATCCAACAATATTGGAAATAGTCATGAGAAGTCTGTAGGCTCACTTTCTGAGTGAAAGAAATTCCCAAGTTTTACATGATTAAAATATGGCATCCTGTTTTCTCCAACAGATGAAATACCAATTCTAAGCTTTGGGCATTTGTGAACAGGTTCTTAGATGGTGTAAGCGAATATGTGTTCAAAATTAAGTAGGAGACTCTTAGAAGGAACAGTTGAAGTGCTGCTTAGCAGGTTTGAACCCAAGGAAAAGACCACTGGTTCTCTGTACACCAGGTGCAGTAAAAAGGCAGTAGCCTTTTCTCATTTGGGTTGCTTGCTACAGTTGGAACCCTACCTGTTAGCATTTGTTAATCCCTCTTCCACACTTGTCACAGCCCCAGTGAACACAGTAACAGGAGCCTCCGTTCTTGGTTCCTTGCCATTCCCTTTCTGTGTGCTCTGGCAGGCAGCTTTGTACTGTTGTTTCTCTGCCGATTAGTAACTCTTCCATACCTCAAAGGGGCTGTAATGACCAGGGACCTGATTTATGTTGAAGTGAAGTCTGTATGTTAACTTTCAGCAAGTCCTTCTAAGATATTTGTCTTTTAATATAAAGAAACAAGAAAGTGGTATGTTATCCTGTTACCCCTTTATACTGTAACTTAATTCTTTGAATTCACCTGGTATCACTTTTCCAGGGAGCTCAAAGTACTTCCCATATGCTATCTCATTAATCTGTATGAATTAAAGCAGCAGCCAATGCCTACTTTTGTTGATAGTTCTCTTAACATATTTTTAAATTGTTCTTATTAGTAGAGATTTAATTTACATACTTTACAGGCCTGCAGCCTTCTTTTCAGAAGCAATCTCAGTCTTCATTCAGCATGACAACTCTTGATACCATATAAGAGGAAAACAAACTTTGGACTACCAAACCAATATGCAGTAAAAGTGTTGCAATATTGCTATCAGTGTACAGGATTTTTTTTCCACTTAGTCACAGCTGCCTAGTTTTAACACCCAAAACATAGTTCTTTACCTTTATCTATTGTCAGGTTTGGGTTAGTGCTCAATAAATGTAGTCCTTTTCCTTTGTTTTGACAATTCTCTAAGTAATGTTTTAAAATGTCTTTGGAAAAAAAATAATCCTTAAATAAAATTCTCTTACATCTTAAATGATTTAGGATTTTATATTGGTTATTTTCTGATGAAGAGTTAAATTCTCTGGCATATATCACATCTTGTTTTCACATCTGCTAGTGGTCTTTATTTAATTGAATACTGTTTAAAGCTTGACATCGTCATCCAGGTGGTATGAATAGGTAAAGGGTAAGCTCTTTGAGGGCAGAGACTGTCCTCTCAGTTCAGAGAAAGAGGAAGAAAGATACCCTCCCTTTTCTTTTTATTTATTTATTTTTGTATGTGTGTGGAAATGTTTTAGAGGATTCTTAGATATCTTTTTACTTTTTAAATAAATCTTTAAAATTGTAGAGTAGATTTAGACTTACAAAAAAGTCATGAGATTAGTATACCAAGTTCCCACATGCCCTTCACTCAGTTTCCTTTATTAACATTTGAGATTAGTATAGTACATTTGTCACAATTAATGAACCAATATTGATACATTTTTATGAACTAAGACCATACTTTACTCAGATATTCTTGGTTTTTGCCTATTGTCCTTTTTCTATTCCAGAATCCCATCTAGGATATTACATTACATTGAGTCACATCTCATTAGGCCCTCCTAGATTGTGACAGTTTCCTCATTTGTTTTTAGTTATATGTCTGGTAATTGCAGGGTACTGTGCTAGCTTCTTTACCTTTATTGCCTCATATGATCCTCCCAGTAACTGAGAGAAGTGGAATTCTGTTTTAAAACAAAGTTTTAGTTTCAGTTTGCCCAAGACTGAGTTATTAGTAAAGGATGGAGGCAGTGGAACCCAGAATGGAACCCAGGTTTCTGGGACTCCAAAACCCATGCTCGTTTTATGCTTTGTATTCACAGAACCTAGCACCGTGTCTGCTCCATTAACACAAGTTTCCACATCTAAACAGTATTTGATCAACCAAAAGTTTCTGAACTTTGGCACTATTGACATTTGCTTTGTTTTGGGGGCTGGCCCTGTCTGTGTATCATTGGATATTTAGCAACATCCCTGGATCCTCAACCCACCAGAAGCCAGTAACACTCCCCTTTCCTCAGCTTGTGACATCAAAATGTCTCTAGACATTGTCAAATATCTAGTGGGGAGTAAAATCACCCACTGTGAACCACTGTGATAACTCTTCTTTAAAATTTTTTAGTAGTTGGCAATAATCTACCACTAACAAGTATTGAATAACCAACTGTATTATGGAAACACTCCATAAGGCAATTAAATAATTTGAATTTCTGCAAGGTACAAGAAAATTTGAAAGAACTAAGGCACTAACCCACTGTTCTTGTTTTTGTGGTAACTGTCTACCATGAGCTATCTGAATTTTTTCTTTTTTTTGGAGGGAGGCACTTTAATAACTCAAAATGAAAATAAAATTCTTGCATGTTCATTTTTAGCATGTTTTAGTATTTCTGTGTATATGTTTATATTACATTGGGATCCAATTTTATAATGTGTACATTAATCTTCTAAGGAATTAACATAATCTCACTATTTGAAATGATTATGTACGTGTTTCTGCCCTTAAAGAGGTTTTCACAGCAGGCCCATAGTTGGTGCTGGCTGCATAGATCATGGGCAGTGCTCATTACCCCCTTGTAACTCTCAAGTAAGCGTAATTTCCTGACATGTCTGCCTCATGACTTGATTTTTAGGGGATTATTGTAGCAATAGCTTGATTATTTAGTGTGCATTTTTAGAAGTGAAGGTGGTTATTTGCTGCATTACAAATATACATCAGGGTTTGATGTTAGAAGTTTAACTTTATTATTGGTAACTCTTTTTTGGTAGACTTCAAATACATAAAAGGGCAGGTCTTTGCTTTTGAAAAATAAATATTGTTTTCAAGCAAATAAAGATGAGACTGCTTGAAAAATGAATGTTAACTGGCTTTACATAGTGCTTAAAAGTATACGTAGCATGTTTCAGATCTAGTTTAAAACAATTTCTGAGCTTCTTATTAGGCCGCCTTCCAACAAGTTTTTTATCTGGTAGGGTCAAATTTTTTGTATGCTTCATTTCTTACTATATTGTATTTGTTGTTCAATATCCATATCTAAATGGAGAGGTGTAATTTCAGACTCTAAAGTTCTATAATCAGTTTAGACCTGAAAGCAGCCTTAAACAAAGAGTTCAGGTCTTGTAGCAGTAAATGAAGAAACCAAACTATAAAAGTTAAATCTCTTATTCAAGGTGATTGCAGCTGGTCTGCAGACTCTTTGATCCTTTGGTCATGATGATTTTCAAACACACTTGACCGAATATAAATAAGGAAGCATCAAGCTGTAGACAGCGATAAATTTTAAAGAATCTTCTAGATCATGCAAGTGAGGTTTGAGGACAAGCTGAAGCTTCAATTCTGGTTGCTAGGCTTACAAAGCATTCATTGTATACTTCTGATCTCTTGAATTCTATTTAAAAATCACAATAATTTGTCTTACAGAACATAGTCTGCTACATCAATATTCATTTCAGCTACTAGATGGTGATACGTTTCAAACCAGCATGTGGGGGATCTGTGTTCAACTGGCGAAGTCAGCATTTAAAAAACAGGTTATCCTGGTGTGGGTTTTGGCACATTTACTTGTTAGGTCCAGGGTATATTATGTATTAAAGTATCTGTATGAACATGAGCTCCTTTGGGTCTGTGGGTGGTGATGCTTGAGGGGAAATATCCCAGGATGCAATGGTTAGGAATTAATGGTCAGTGAGAACAGAGGGGACCTGAAAGGGCTGAATTGTATCATGCCTGGACGACTGTGGAAACACTGTGTGGCTCACAGGTGCCTACTATCCTGCTCTAACCTGTTCTTTAATCTTTTATAGTGTGTTATCCAACCTGCAAAACTTCCTTATTTCCCGTATTTAAGCAGCAAGTTAGTATGGGGAAATTTACTCTTTATTTCTTAATTCCCATGTGCAGATTAGCCTTTTCCACATCATTGAGGCTATGTATCCCTTCCCTCTTACCCACCTCAGTTGTCTTTTTGATCTCAGATTAATAAGTGACTCAGCCTTATCTTTTAGGGTTTGTATACTAACCTACTTGTAGATCAGATGACTTGCGTGTTTCACCATTAATATTATCACTAGCCCAGAAGTCTGTTTCACTAGTACTTCAAAGGCAATCTGATCTCTACAAGTTTGAATCTGGCTTATTTTCCTTTCCTGCTTTACCCTGTGTACTGTGGGCAATATATATTATAGAATTTATGATATCTTGCCTTATTTTAGGAGTATTAACTACCAGGTGTTTTTAAACGGCTTGGTTAAGGGTTCACAAATCTTAAAACTGTGTATTTTGTTTCTTCTGATCTCACTGGCTCACTTAAAGCTCTTGTACTTAATCCAATTGTTCAGTGAAAGTTAATGCTAAAACTATATGGTGGCTTGATTTTTTTAAAAAATTGAATTTATTCGGGTGACATGGGTTGGCCATATATATTGTATATAATATATATTATATATATATACACACATACATATATCTGTGTGTGTGTATATGTTTTATATATATAATATATACTAGTTGGTATATATTTACTGCCTGTGAAACCGAAGGCAAGTTTGTTTGATTTGCTAAGTCTTAATTACCTCAAAATAGGATTATTAATAACTATTTCAGAGAAGCTTAAGGATTAAATGAGAGGCAGAGCTTATATTGTAAGTACTAAATGTTAGCTATTAATAGTACAATGAAGATATGAAAAAGAGTAAAGAGCAGACATTAAGTTCATTTACGTCTTCACTATAATCTCTGGCAGTTTAGGAAGTTAAGTGCAGTAATGGCTAATACTCCTTTTGTTTAGTCATTGTGGCTGGAAACAGTACAGCTGCTCCGGGGTTCTGGACACCGTGAATGACCTGGACACATTTTGAGGTTCTATCAAATGCCTGATTCTGGCTCTATTCAGTAGAGACTAAATATTGTACCAGTAGTAAATCTAGTTCCAGCTTGATTTATCCAGTTGATTGTCTGTAATTTCATTCTTAAAGCTGCTCACATGATATTTGGAAAACTGGCATCAGTTTCTTGTATCTTAGTTTATTACTGAATTATGTAGTAACTTGAATTTGAAAATGGAATTTTGATAATTAAAAACAATCAGCCCTGGCTGGTGTGGCTCAGTGGACTGAGCGCCAGCCTGCGAACCAAAGGGTCGCCTGTTTGATTCCTGGTCAGGGCACATGCCTGGGTTGTGGGCCAGGTCCCCAGTGGGGGGCGCTCAAGAGTCAACCCACATTGATGTTTCTCTCCCTCTTTCTCCCTCCTTTCCCCCTCTCTAAAAATAAATAAAATTTTTAAAAAACAATTACTTTAAAATAATATAATAATGGGTAGATAGTAAATTACCCATCAGCTTTTGGTATTAGAAATACACAAATAAACAGTAAAGGACTTTATATGTGTTCGTATGTTAGTAATTTTCAAGGTAATGATGTTAAAATTTCTAGTAGCTACCAAATTAAGTGTAATGGTTCACTATGCGCATTACATTAATTGCAACACAAAACGTGAATTCTAATTGACCCACTTAAAATTTATTACCCTAATGCATTAAGTGGAGTTTTAATGTCCTTCAGGAACTTATCTTTGCTTTCACCTTACATATTCTGTTTTATCTAATAAGGAAGGAAGGTAATTTCCAATAGCTGTTTCTTTAATTACAGTTCCCTTTATTCCTTACTGTTGTACTGGTGCATATTGTTTTCCTTTTCAGACTCTCTTAAGAGAAGTAATAAGTTTTCAACTTCTCTGTCAAAATGTCCTAAAAATAAAGGAAGTAATACACTTAACAAAAATTGACTTAAAAAAATTAGAACCACTGAATATTCAGAGGATCACTGAAAAGCGTAGCACATAAAAAGGCATAGTCTCTGTTTATGTAAAAAGAGAGAAAGCAAAGAGCAAGCCAGCCAGCCACCAAGCTGATGATTAGCTAGACAGTTCCATCAACTTACTAAGCCTAAGGTCGATTTCCTTTTCTTTCAGTGGCCTCTCATTTTCTTCTTTTACAATGAAGGAAAATACGATAAGAAATCTTCGAAAGCACACTTTCTTTCTTTTCTGTTAGGCTAAAACCTTGCCTTATTTCTGTGCTTTTCTTACCTTTGCAATAGGCTGCAATAGGCAGGAACCAAACTGTTAGTTTACCCTGCTTACAATGTACTTAACTCATAAACCTGCATAGTAGGAAGCTTAAAGTACTAGTTTAGCCCTGACTGGTGTGGCTCAGTGGACTGAGCACTGCCCTGTAAACTGAAAGGTCGCTGGTTTGATTCCCAGTCAGGGCACATGCCTGGGTTGTAGGCCAGGTTTCAGGTCCCTAGTTGGGGTCTTACACATTGAGGTTTCCTCACACTCTTTCTCTGTCCCTTCCCATCTCTAAAAATAAATAAATAAAATCTTTTTTAAGAAAAGTATTAGGTTATTCCAACAACTGTGTGTGTATCCATAACTATACCTCTATCTGACTGATAAATGCTTTAATATTATATAGAACATGAGCAAAGTCTTAGTACCACCTCTTATAATGTCTGGAATTACACTTAACCTCTAGAAGTCTCTTTTCTGTCTTTCAGAAAGATAGAAACCTCGTAGGGTTGCTATGAAGATTAGAGCATTTTATGCAAGGCATTTAATAGAGTTCCTTTCACATAGTTGGTAATTGCCACAAGATCCTACTTGATCTGCACCCTCCCATCCCCAAACCCTCGCTCCCCTTCTGTCTGATCTCACTTCCTACTGTTCTCCCTTGGTCTCTCCCTCAAGCCATGCTGGCCTCCTTCCTTTTCTCAAGACCTTTGCTCTTTCTGTTCTCTCTGCTCTTTCCCCAAATTGCACCGCTTGCTTCCTTGGTTTTAAAATGGTGCCCAGAAACGCAGATCACATTGTCAGGTGTTTCCTGACATCCCATCTAAAAGAGCATTCTCTTCCCTAACTAGCTTTATTTTTCTTCTTAGCTTTGATGTAACATATATGTATTGTCTGTGTCTTCCCATAACGTGTAAGTCCATAACAGAGACTTTTTTTTTTGCTCACTGCTGTATGCAAGCACATAGGTCAGTATTTAGCATATAGTAGAAACTAAAATTTTTAAGTGAATTGTTACTAATAATTTAATATTTTATAATAACAAGCTGCTATTATCATTGTTCCTCATTAATAACTTTGGAAATTGCCACTTTTTGCTTAGGGGTTGCTTAGGCCTTATCACAAATGAATAAGGTCACCCTGTGATTTTTTTTTTTTTTTTCCATTCCAGGTTTCAGTGTGGCCCAGAAACCATTTGGAGCCACATATGTATGGAGCAGCATTATAAATACTCTCCGAACACAAGTGGAGGTCAAAAAACGAAGGCACCATTTAAAAAGACACAATGACTGCTTTGTTGGTTCAGAAGCTGTAGATGTCATTTTTTCTCACCTAATTCAGAATAAATATTTTGGTGATGTAGACATTCCTCGGGCCAAAGTGGTAAGAGTGTGTCAAGCACTTATGGACTACAAAGTATTTGAAGCAGTTCCAACCAAAGTTTTTAGAAAAGACAAAAAACCTATGTTTGAAGATAGTAGTTGCAGCCTTTATAGATTCACAACAATACCTAACCAAGATAGTCAATTTGGCAAAGAGAATGAACTACATTCACCTTCCAGGTTAGTATATAATGTAAGACTAGCATGGGGATATTGGCAGGATTTTTTTCTACTTTTTAATGAGATGCTGACTGGCTTTATGTTCCTTTTGAATTAGTAAAAGGCAAAAATCTGGGTCTGTGGATACATTTGATAAAGTGGAGTGGATTTTTATTTGTTTCTGCTAAATATAAAATATGAACAATCAACAAACTTTGATTTTTTTTTCCTCCTTCAAGTTACAATTATTGTGTAAGGAAATGTTAGTTTTATGCACAAAGTGGTATGAGAACATAGAAGGTGAAGACAGGCAGGTTGGATATCACTAGATTCCACAAAGTGGCTGATGTGAAGTATAAGAGGCATGTGGGAGCCAGAATGCATAGGTTTCATATGACATATTAAATTAGAGTTTGTGCTTGATCATACCGTTTAGAGAGGCCACAAAGATTTTAAGCATGAATGAGATTACATTTTAGAAAGGTCATCCTGGCAGCTTTATGGTCAGCCTAATGGGGATGGCTAGTTCGGAATCTATGGCAACACTGCAGTCTGCTGATGAGGGTGAAGCAGTAGCAGTAGTGGAGATGAGGGAATCATTTAAAGGTAGACTATGGGACAGACTTTTAAAACTCAATGATTGGCATGTTTGTAGGTGATGAATATATAATGAACTGGGTTATTTGTTATAAACAAAACTTTTCCCTTTTATTCTTCTCAGCTAAACAATGTAGACGTAATTGAAGCTTTTATAATTCAGAGCTGACCCAAAGTCAGAGTTTTGGTGTATTGACTTTCAAATATTTTAAAACTATATTTATTTAATTTTTAAAAATTTACTGATTTTTAGAGGGAAAGCAGGGAGAGAGAAAGAGGGTGAGAAACAGTAATTTATTGTTCCACTTATTTATGTATTCATTGGTTGTTTTTCACATATGCCCTGACAGGGTATTGAACCCGCAAACTTGGTGTATCAGGATGATGTTCTAACCAACTGAGCTACGTAGCCAGGGCTAAAACTCTATACTTGAAACATGATAAAATTTACCACTATATGTAGGAAGGAAATATGAGGATAAGGTAGGCCACAGTCAACACTTTCCAGATGCAGGTCCACATGCTTTATGTGAAAGCCTTGTTACCTGACTGATACATTTAGGAATTTGGAACTTCGGAGATTTTAGAAAGGTATTTTGTACATATACAATAGATAACACCCCTAGAGTGATCTAGAACAGCATCTGGTAATCAGCCTGTTAATATTTCTGCAGCAAACAAAATATTCATACTAACTAGGACAAATAAAAGCTCTGATAGTCTCGGGACAGATTTGGTCATCACATGAGTTCTGAATAAACTTCAGATTTTTCTGAGCTTTTCGAGTTTCAGAATTGTGGATAAAAGATTGTAGGTCTGTATTTGAAAAAAAGATTAGCACTGTCTACCAAAGAATGCCCCAGAAATAGACATAACTGATAAAAACAATAAAGCATAGTAAAATTTGCTTTAAAATTCAGACTAAAATTTTATTCATTGAATTGCTTGAATCTAAATGTTCAAAGGAGAATTTAGTGTATGTATATTTAGACTTGATAAAAAATAAGGTGGGATGTTTTGCATTTTATTCTATTCTTAGAATTTTCTTTGGTATGTTTTTGCTCTGAAACACATAAACTTTCCAGAAACTCTTGGCTCTTGCATACTGAAATATTTCTGTGGGCTTACAAATAAACATTCATTTATGAAACAATTCATTTTAGGTATACAGATACATTATATAAGTCATCTGATATCAAATCAACAAGTTTAGAGGATCTTTGGGAAAATCTGAGTTTAAAGCCCGCTAACTCTCCTCATGTAAATCTTTCTGCAACTTTGTCTCCACAAGGTAAGCTAAAGATGGTACAAGTAAGAAATAGAAGACTAACTTCAAATGAAGTTATTTAAAATGTTTCCATCTTAACCTTTCTAGAATTTAAATATGCAAAGCACAAAGAAAGAGACCACTGTGTATTAAAGCTGTTTATATTAAGTTTTAACAGAAGTCTATTATCTTTAACAAATAGATCAGTGTTGCTTTCTTGAAACTGACTTTTGTCCTATCAGCTGGCTGAGGTTCAAATCTGAAATGTTTTACATGCAGATTTTTATTTTAAATATGTTCTCAGATATTTCTTTCCCTAAGATTTTATTAGGTTAAATAAAAAACTGACAACTACATTAAAATAGTAACATAAATCTTATGTTGTTCCTTGTCTGTGGCAATGGAATATAGTTTAATGACTGATTTCCACCTTCCCTCCCCCATCCTGATTGTGGAAACCCTGAGTGGAATAATTTCCAGCCAAGAGTTTCAAACCAGTTTTCAGATTGAATGAATCATTCTTTCTTCCAAAGTCCTTATTAACATGTTATATGACTTGATTTCTTATCTCTGCCATATTGCTTTTTATAGTACAAAAATGAAAAGAATTCCTGTTGTCCAAAGTCTGTTCTCCTACACTTTAAACAAATATTAAATTGTTTTAAGAAACTACTTTTTATAAGGTTGACTCTTTGTCTCTTTCTCTTTTTTCTTTTTGCCACAAACTTATTAGCTTAGACCTGTCTACACAAATTTGTGGGGAGCATTTAGTAACTATTGTTACTTTTCACACTTGTTTTTTCCTGTGTAGTTGTTAATGAAGTATGGCAAGAAGAAACCATTGGGCGTTTACTACAGCTTGTAGACCTTCCACTGCTTGACTCCTTACTCAGACAGCAAGAGGTTGTACCTAAAGCTTCTCAACCTAAGAAGCAGCCTGACTTGGTCAACAACAGTAACTATCTGGATCGAGGGATTCTCAAAGCTTATGGTGACTCTCAGTATGTGAAAATACGTATAATAATTTGAGTGTGCTTTAAAATGATCATAGCTACTGGTTTTAAGATAATCTTTTGAATGCTTCTGTCCAGAGAATCAGATATGCATTATCAGTTGATATCAGTATTTGGGAAAGTAAAGAACAAAATCACCTTGGTAAAATTAGAAAAAGTGATTTACATTTCATTATTTTTCATATTCACTTTCGTTTCACATATAACTTACTTGCACATCATGTGAAGAAAATGATTATTCTCCATCTTCTTTGTTAAAAGGTAGGTCTGTCTGGTCTTCAAAGAAACCTGGAAAAAAAATGAACAGATTTGGCAAATTCTTAGAATGCTTTGACTCCTTTGACCATATATGCTTTTATATGCCTCTGGAATACGTGTTAAATATGTATTTTTAAATTAATGAGTTTTATTAAAGGAATATATATAATGAAAGTAACTCTTGTTCTCACTTCTGACTACTGTTCTCCTGAATATAAATCTTAAGGTTTAAAGGCTTAACTTCAAGTGCTAAGGGAATTATGGGTTTTTGTTTTTTGGGTTTTTTTTCCTTTAGGAAGAATGCTATATTCCTTAAAACTTTGAAGCTCCTCTCCTAAGCAGATAGTATTCCAGTATAGTTAGGAAGATGGGAATGTTAGAAAGGAGTATAACTTTTATTTTTAGTACTTCACCAGTTCTACATTCCAATAAACTATTAATAAACAGTTGAATGTCAAAAGCTTAGCTTAAAGCCTCATATGAAAAAGTTAATCCCAGCATACTAGTTATTGAATTTTGCATGCATAATAGGAAACTTATTATTCTATAAGAATTTAAATTACATATCTTCAATCTAAAGTAACATAAAAACATTACCTTAAATTTTAAATCCAGAATCAGAAATTGTGCTAGAAGCAACCTTAAAGATTATCTACCTGCACTTATTATAAACTTGATGAAACTGGCACCCAGAGAGGTGATGCCCACAGTAGTGCACCCGGGTGGCAGTTTACAGGTGTTCTGAGCAGCAGAGTATATGAATGTTTTTTTAGACTATATATTTAACAAATTGAATATTAAAAGTTTATTTTGTGCCTTGAAATGAAGCATTTTTTTCAAGTTATCTAGCTGGCGTTTTATTAGAAATGGTAATTAATATTTAATTATTCTGAAACCCTACCTTATCTTCCTCTACTCTCTCTTAGCCAAAGTGAGAGATGATAGGTCATACACAAAGCTCTGAAGTAAGGGATATTATATTAGAAAAATAGTGGTCTAGGAGTCAGATCTGGGATCTAGTCGTGCCTGGGACCCTTAGAGCAAGTAACTTAGATTTTCTTTGCCTCCACTGTAAAAGTAAAGAATAAAGTGTGAATTTTGATTCTTTCCTCTATATTGTACTGGATAGCTTCTGTTTTTAATTTTTTTTAATGTAAGAAGAAGGAGACATATAATAAGCCAAACCTTTTATCCGTGATACGTGACCTAGCTATATATTAAAAAGAACTACACATATCTGTATCTAAGTGTGTAGAAATTTATCCAGTGCCAAACTTGAAATAGCTAGTAAATTGGGTACTGTATGTATATCTGTTACTCTTTGCTCTTAAAAATTGTTCTTTCCTCCTCTCCTCCCCCACAATAGGGAAGATGAGTGGCTCTCTGCAGCAACTGACTGCTTGGAATATCTTCCAGATCAGATGGTGGTGGACATAAGCAGAAACTTTCCTGAGCAACCAGACAGAATAGACTTAGTGAAAGAACTTCTGTTTAATGCCATTGGCCAGTATTACAGTAATAGGGAGCCTCTGTTAAATCACTTATGTGATGTTCATAATGGAATTGCAGAACTCTTGGGTAAGTAAGATCTTAATGGATACTAGAATTTGTCTTTTGGATGATACAAGAAAGTTAATTGTCCTCAAAATTAATCAGAATGGTACAGCTTCAAGCTGGGAGTGGATCTGGATTGATTCATGGAAAGTATGTTTATTCCAAAACTTCTAGGGAACATTTGGAAAAAGACTTAATAAGCCTTAACAAGGTCTAAAGTTAGCTGTAACTTCTGGTGGCCACAGGAGAATGCAGCTGTCATTCACTGGAAGCTTGATAAGCATAGAGTAGCATTTGTTTTCTTTAGAAAGCAAAACCACCAGTACCACCACCACTTGCCCTTCAGTCTCTTCAGAATGGCAGCCCCTCTGCTTTGTCCCTCTACCAATAAACCAGACTGTCCCACATGGTTTATTGCAAACAAATTGGGGGGTTTGGAGAATCCTTTCTATTTTTCTCAGGTGGAATTGGATACATCAGTACTGTACATATAGTGTACCCTTGGAATGTACTGAATAATGAAAAACAGGCTGGGAATTTACGTACAAAGCCAGCAGTTAAATCTTTTACATTGTAAAATAATTATATTACAAGGATTTAGGGTATTAGTTGCCAATTTGAGAATAGGCTTCCTTGATGGCATTAGTCATTTATTGTAATTCCTAGTCTTTTTTGTTTTACTTTTGAAAATTGTTTTGAGTAAGTTTACTTTTTAGCTTAAGCTTTAACTTGAATATTGTTCCCTTTAATATAGTCATATTTGGTCAAAATTAAAAGCACTTTTTCCTTTGGCTAAAGTGAATGGGAAGACTGAAATAGCGTTAGAAGCTACTCAGCTCTTTATAAAGCTTCTGGATTCCCAAAATAGAGAAGAATTTAGAAGGCTACTGTATTTCATGGCTGTTGCAGCACATCATTCTGAATTTAAATTACAGAAAGAAGTAAGTCTTTTGTCTAAATGTTAATTGTATTCAGTACCTTTAATACCTATAGGACCCACGTGTCAGATTATTCCATCATCAGCATCAAGTATGCTGAAATGGATAATAGCTATTAATATTTAACATTGCCTTTTATATTGAACCTTTAGATATATACCATTAGGCATGTTTTGTTTTCTTTTTATAGAGTGACAACCGAATGGTTGTGAAAAGGATATTCTCAAAAGCTATTGTTGACAATAAAAATTTATCTAAAGGCAAAACTGATCTTCTAGTACTCTTTTTAATGGATCATCAAAAAGATGTTTTTAAGGTAAAACTATGATAGTTAATTTGAGCTTATGTAATAGATCACTAAATTAAAATGCATTTGAGTAATGTCTGATGTCTGTTCTTTGTCTTTCTTTTCTTTTTTAAAGATTCCTGGAACTCTACATAAAATTGTCAGTGTTAAGCTCATGGCCATTCAGAGTGGAAGAGATCCAAACAGAGACACAGGTAATCTGAAAAATATTTTCATAATCTTCCAAAGATAAATTCCTACTATTTGAAAGTGTTTTGCTGTAAGTAGTTGTAATTTAATTTCAACTACACTTTAAACAGTCTCCTCAGACTTAGCAGAGCCTCCTTCTGCTCAAAAACAGCTTGACCAGGGTTAGAAAGTCAGCAGAGCTTAGCGTCTTCAGTGCATTTTACGAAATAGGGAACATAAAGATATTGCTTGATTTTTGTATTTAAATCTGAAGAATAATTCATTAACTGAACTTTTTACTTTTAATATTTAAGGATACATTTACTGCCAGAAAATTGATCGAAGTGATTATTCTGACCATACACAGAAGACAACTAAGGATGAGCTATTGAATTTATTAAAAACTATTGATAAGGATCCAAAACTGTCTGCCAAAGAGAAGAAAAAATTATTAGGTCAATTCTATAAGTGTCACCCAGACATCTTTATTGAGTATTTTGGAGACTGAGTTTCTAATGTCTGTATATAACTTGTGTATTTTAAGAGTTATGTATCCTAAAGATCCAATCATATTTGTAATTTTGAATGTTCTTCTAAATATGAAACTGTACTTAATAAAATTTTTTTTTGTATAACATTTTGTGTCTGAAGCTTGAGTTATTAGTTGGGTGTATTGCTGTCAAGTATTGACCTCTATTAGATGAGTTGATTTATAACTACTGTGCACAGTACTTTATTAGAACATCATAGGATTTAAATATGACATTGTAGTGTTTACATAAGTATTAAACAATAACAATCTCCATAATTACAAGTCAATAGGAATGTGGTTTGTATCTTAAAAGGTACTCCTTAAAGATACAAGATTTGATAGTGAATTTGCTAATCACCATAAACTATAGACAAGTCAGAAACTGAACTTGCCTAACACTTTTGAAAACTTCAACATCTTTTAAAGCTTGTTATGGAAATTTGCAAATGTTATACATACAAATGGGGAGGATAGAATATTGAACCCCCACATACTTACCCAGTTTCAACAATTGTCAGCTCATGGGCAGTCTTGTTTCATCTATACCCCCACCCATTCCTTCTTCCCACCCCAGCAAATTTCAGACATATCACTTCATCTATAAATTTTAGTATGTTTGACTAAAAGAACATTGAAAACATAACCACACTATCATCACACACACATACAGACCCACAATTCATTAATATCATTAAATGTGTAGTCAGTGTTCAAATTTTCTGATCTTAAGCGATTTTGACAGTTTATTGAAATAGGAATCCAACTAAGGTCCAAAATTTGCAATTGGTTAATGTGCTTAAGTCTCTTTTAATCTATAGGTTCTTCTCTTTATTTCTCCTCCTCATTCTTCTCACATTTTCTTCCTCCTCCCTCCCTCTCAACCTGGTCATTTGTTCATATCTACTCATATACTTCTTGGTCATTAGAGCTAAAGTCTTTAAGATCTTTTTATCCATGTTAATGGTTATTTTGGAACTGTCAAGATATATTTAGTAAATACACAAGCAATATAATACAATTTTAAGTTGTTCGATCTTACAATAAAACCAAAAGATTAAAATGAGACTGAATTTCATCTGTTTACACTTAGGCTTTTAATGAAAAGTAGGGAAAACTAAAATGATGCACCAATATGCTGGCATGTCAATAATTCTTTTATTTTCTAAGACATAGCCGATAGACAGTCTTTACATGGGAGAAATGTATAACATCATGTCAGCTTTTTGTTGTTTGCATAGGCAAGAAGGGAAGGTAGCTCTCTTTACAATGAAGTGACAGACAAGATAGTTCATGATTTAAGTGTAAGGAAGTTTTCAGAAACAAACTACTAAAAGTGGCGAAACCATAGTTGGCAGAGCAACTGTGTGTGCACTACCCGATTTGCAACCTCTATTTTGCACTTAATCAAACAGCATGATTATTTGGCAACCAAAACTAACACCTGTCCTTCAGGGCAATGAAGAACTAAACGCCTAATTACATTCATGGTCCTAGAAAAAAACAGCATTCTAATAATTTCACGGAAAATCTACTAAAACTACAGTTGACTTCGAACTTCGTAATCAAGGATAAAGTTTTCAGAAATATTGGTCATGTTCACTGCAAGCAGTCAGTGGTACCCCAAATGCCTTGGGCCACCCTCCTGTGTCAATAAAACTGTCAACTGCTTGCTGTGTGTCCTTATTCACTCAGGATGCATTCTTGGGGACCCATCCACACCTTATACACTTGATTTGTAGGTGTCTGAGCCTCACAACCAACCTTGCCGAGATAGCCTACTTGTCGAATGAGATGACTTTGCACAAAATTATCTTGGCCAAATTCTGTATAGAAAAATCTAAACTGTGAGGGAAGAACTAAGAAAAGAAACCAGTCTGTAGTGTAGAAAGAGGAGTGAAGCCTACCGCAGCAAGAAGCAGAGATGTGATGGGAATCTTGTGTGACTTGGGATAATAGAGTAGTGCTGATGTTTAGGACAGCTGCCAGTTTTCTCCTCCCAAACCCCATGCAGCCTTGCAGTGAATTCCCTTTACATTGAGGTAATTTGAGTTTCCAAAACCAAAACATATGTCAATATGTTTTTAATATTTAAAGGAAACAACTCAATATATCAAAAGGTACAAGGCATTCCAAGTCCAATCAGTGGTTTTTATATTGTCACAATGACCTTGCCACATGTAAAAGTTGTTTATATTAATCCAAAGAAGGTAGGGCACCCTCATTAGAAGCCTGAAAGTAGGAGGTAGATCTTGCTAGAAAGGTGATTCTAGTCTGGCTACATCTTAGAATCACCTGGGAAGCTTAAAAAATTCTTGCCTGGCATCACCTCACCCCTCTCTGCTGAGTTCAGATGATAAGTTTCAGACTGCCCTCGGAAGATTTTAAGGTGTAGTCAGGGTTGAGAACTACTAATCTGGAGACTCTATGGTACATCAACCTGGGATCAGAAGTGAGAACTGAATGTTTTCTTTGTGAATCTTAGTTCCAGTTAGTTGAGTATCTTAAGGGTTTTTTCCTCCTACTGCATACTCACCTGAGGACGTGTGTGTGTATTTAGGGAAAAATAATGTGCTAGTTAGTAAATGGCTTGAGGGTGTTGTATTGCATTCTCAGCCTTCAGTATGTTAGCGATAACTGCCCACACATGATTTAGCAGTGCTTGAAAGCATCAATTTCACTCCATCTTGTTTTGTTCCAATTATTTAAATATAACAAGTTTACAAGCTACAGGTGGAGGATGATTCTTACCTTCATTTTGTTTAAGGCATACATGATTTGTGCTCAGCCTTAAAGTATTTTTACAATGAACAGTGAAGAATTACATACCTTTTACTTTTTAAGATTATGCACAAAAACTATTTCTATTTGGGTTCACTTACTGCTACAGGGTGAGAAAAGTGGGGCTTTCTTGGAATACCCCCAAGACAGTTTCAACCCCCACCACCTGGGACGGAGGAAACTGAAGCTCCAAAACAATCCTGTCCTAACAGGATAGTTTTCCTTTCTAGAATTCAGGTAGGATATATGCTCTGAAGGCCCCCTGTGTTTATGAACTACCTAAACCAAGCTGAACCCTCATGAGAACTGTTTGCTCCCTTGCCGTCAGTCTTTTCAGGATTAAAAGCTTGCTCTTCCTGTCCACAAAGTGTAACAGCCACTTAAATCTAAGAGATGACCCCCAAACCCCACCTAGTCTGTGCTAGTGGACAGGAAGCCTGGTCCTGGGTGGGTCTGCCTGGGGCCAGCTGCTAGTGTGTGGGTTTTTGACTTCGTGAAGGAAAGATTTTGCATCACAAGTCCAGGTGCCTACAAGGGAACAGTTATTAAAGCTGGGGACAGTAAAACAAGGAAGGGCTTGGCATAGAAGGAGCAACAGGAGAGCCTGGGCTGGACTGCCTTAGCTCACTGGGAAGTCAGAGGAAAGGGGGCCTTGGGGACAGACAGGTTCAGGGGGTTAGCCTAGGACCAGCTGCCACTGCCCACTGCTCCTCCGGTTGCAGCTATTGTGGGAACCCTTAGAATTTAGGAGAAGTGTGCCTGCTGGGGAAGAAGAAGAGGAAAAGAATGGCACCAGCTGGGTCCTTGTCTTGAGTTTTTCTCCCTCTCCTGCGGAGTATAATCTTAGGAGAGGTCTTAGAGGAGGCTTCCAGCAGAATATGTATCTGCTTTCCAGGGGTGCTTTCAGGACTGTGGTCTCCACTGATGGGTCGGCGCCAGCGCAGGGGGTCTTTAGTCATTGCAGCTGGTCCTGGTGTTGCCCACCTGGCTTTGCTGTTTTTTGGGGCCTGGAGCTAAAATACAGCTGAGCCTACATGTTATCTCGGGGCGGGGCGGAAGGGTCCTTCTGTATCTGGCTGTAAATGAACTGGCCAGTTTGTTCGGCTACCTGCTTCCCTATTCCTAGCTTCTCACTATCCTGCCTCAAGGCCTGGCTATCCACGTGGTGGCCATGACTTTTTTAACAGCCCAAATGAGGGGAGAGAAATATGAACCAGGTGCAACTACAACACATAAAGTAATATTTAAATTTGGAAACCTGAACTGGAAGGCTTTGAACGCGGTCCCGGCGAAGAAGCCGGCCCCTGTCCTTCACACGCCTGGCGCCGCACCTCCTCTACCTCAGGACCGTTCCACCAGCCGCCCACCTTTCCGTAGGGAAACATGGCGCCTCCCAGCTCGGAGCCCCGCCTCCCGCCTTTCCGTACAGAATCATGGTGCCCCCCTACACGGGCTTGCGCCTCCAGGGTAACAACTGCCTCCCCCATCCCGTCGCTGAGGAGCGACCTCGCCGGCCGCTACCCGCCAGAGCCCCGCCGAGAAAAGGGCACGCAGCGCGGCGACGGAGGAGGCCTCTGATGGCAGAGGGGGAACCACCCTGCCCGCCGCGCATCGCCCCCCGCCTCCGCCACGGCGACGCCCCGCCTCATTCCCCGCCCCAGCGGCATCAGAGAGAACGCCGACTCCGCGGCAGGTGAGAGAAGCGGGCACGGAGGCTGGAAGCACGAGGTGGACATCCCAGGCAGCTCTTGGCCCTCTTCTCCGGTCGCGTCTGGCCCCGGTGATGTCGGGTGGAGGCGAGGAAGAGGCAGGTACTGCGGGCGGGTTTAGCGCGGCTTTGGTCCCACCCCTCGAGGCCGTCCTCCAGGCGCGCCCCCGCGGCCGCCGCTGGCTCCCGGCTGGGCCACTCCCTCGCCGGCCCAAACAGTTGTTTACAACGGATCTGGACCCTGGCAGTCAGTGGCACTGAGGGCCAGAGGAAGTGATCCCGGCGTCGGTGGACAGAGCCCCTTTATTTTGCCGCAAGGCCCTTTCTGCTGGGAAGTCTCTAGTGTCCCGCTTGGCCCCGGCCTGAAGCTCAGATAGACGGTGGTCACGGCAAGTGCGAGGATCCTCCTACTCTCGGTTCCCTTTTTAGGCATAGCAGGAGTTGGTGATTGTTGAATGAATGATCACACTGTAAGTAATTAAATGCATCCTATAGCTCTATAACTATAAGTACCAGTTGTGTGCCATCTGTTGTTATGCACGTTGTGTCGTTTAAACTACCCCCAAACCCAAGAGGTACAAGTTAGCTGCATCTTACAGATGAGGAAACTGAAGTTTCTCCGCTAGTAAAGAGCCAGAATTGGAACCCATGTATGCCTGGGACCAACGCCCGTCCCTCCCAAATGCACTGACATCACAGAGATGACACAGCTATCAACGTCTTTCGCGGGTATCTGTTTGGGGGATATTCTTATATGCATGGAGACTATGGGGGAATATAGTTAGTCTTGGCCCTTAAAAAGTTGAAAATGTAGGTGAAGAGTTTTTTAAAAAATAATAATAATAATAAAAACTAGCCATTTTACAATTTGGACCCAACCCATCTTTTCATCTTCAGCACCTGTCACTTACTCTCCTACTCATTTTCATGTGCCTCCCCTTGTGCTCTTTGAGTGAAATGCCCCCCTTTTCAGCGCCTCTCCCCTTCCAGACATTTTTTTTTTTAATTGGATGAAATCCCACTCTTTTCAAAAAGTCCAGCTCACGTGTCCCCCTTTCTGGGAAGGTTATTCCAACCTCTTCCAGGCAGAATTAGTTTCTCCCTCTCCAGATTTCCGTAGTGATTTCATAATGCCATTAAGGCTTAAGTTTACCTGTGTTTCCTTGTAAAAATGCCTGTCTCTCCCTCTAGACCATACCTTTTTATCTTTCTGTTACTATTTAATAAGCTTATTTTGAATTGGATTTAAGTCAGTGATGAATGCCAGATGTCTAGTAACCAGTTCTACAGGAGTTCAGAGAAAGGTGCAAATACTGCCGAGGCTGGGGAAGTACCCTGGGAGGAGCCTGGACTTGAGCGGATACTAAAAGGATGGGTTAGCTTACTTAGTAGCTGAGTATTAGAGACCTGGAAATCCTGCCTTTCCTCCTTACTGCACAGAATGAATTACTTCATCCTTTCTGAGCTCATTCCCAGCATGTGAAGGGGATAAAATTAGAAGCGTTTTTGTGCGTCCTTTCTCACAGGATGTGCTGGTAATGTTATCTTTTGAATCTTGGAGCATTTCCAGAATCAAATAGGATTTAGGACAGAGAGGAGATGGGTGTCTGGAGTGAGACGTTGGAAGTTAAAGGGGAACTGCTTTAAAGCAATCTTCATATTAATAATACAGGCCTGAAAATGTAAATTCCAGTAACTTCATTCTATTTAATGGAGGTATCTAAAATTTCAGATAATTACATCAAGTGATTATCTGAAATGTGCAGAAAAGAGTCTGCCAAACTTCCGAAAGCAGTCAACATTGTTTTGGATCCCTGGATTATCTTCCAGGTGTGTAATAAAGTCTAATTAGAGTTTATGAAAATGTTTTGTGATCTTCAAGAGCTAATAGTGCAAATACTAATTTTTTCAGTAGTGTAAATACAGGGACATTACATCTGCCTTGTCCCTTAATTGGAAACACCTTTGGCATAGAAAACTATAAAACTGGGGGATGGGAGGGAGTGGGAACAGCTTGACAAAAACTTATACGGTAAATAAGGGGTTGCTATTCCAGACCTTTATTTACTGACCCAAGCCAATGTGTTATTTCTGTTCTAATAAGCAGCTAAAAAAATTAAAACCCCACCCAACCACATATATTATGGTTATTTCCAACTTCCTGCTTTACTCACCATCTTTTTCTGCTGACTGGCAAGGAGTTCATAAAACTATTTGCCCCACACATTCTTCTTAAATGCTTCATAAAATTCTATCTGCTATCTGTCATCGCCAGGTGTCCTGTTCACATAATGAGATCAGGGAACCAACTCCTCAGCCCAGTATATTCACTTGGAAGCCTGATTCAAAGCATTATTTCCAAAATTTTCCTACCAGCACTCAAGAATGAAAGTAAAGAATTTAAGAATTGAATCAGTCTTCGAATTAAAATACAAGCAAGCATTTTATAGTGTTATCTTCTAACCATTTAAAGCCCTGTGTTCTCATGACATGGCATTCAGGGGTGAGACAGAAATGTTCAGACTTGCTACTCTCTGAGATACAGGTCCATAAATTTGAGATAACAAATGTCATTTTACAGATGTCTTTTTAATCATTGAAGTAGACTATTATAGTTGGATAAGATCTTAGCAAGCCTATCTATTTTACAGATGAGAAAGCTGAAACCCAAAGAGATTACTGATTTTCCTACAGTCACACTGCTAGCTACTGACAGAGCTAGAACATTTTGGTTCAGTTTTTTTCTTTCCTAGGTTCATTTTCTGTTCTTTTTTAGGAAAGTGAATAAACTTAATTGAGAATGTCTGAAAACTTTGACAAATCCAGTATAAATGAAGCAGGAAAATCACAATCAAATGATTCTGAGCAAAGCCTTGAAGATGCTCCAGAAGGTTCTGATGAAGCTTTACAGAAAAAAATAAAGTCGGACTCTCCTAGCACCCAAAGAGTGCAAAGACCTCACTGTAAGCAAATTTGACTTTGGTTAGAAGAAATATTATCTTATTTTCAGGTGATATTTTTATTAGGCTTCCTTGTACATGTGGCCCTGAGCTAGGTTCTAATAATATGATAACATTGTCAGTAATGAGCATTTAAGAATAGCAACAGTTTCTCAACTTGGGGTTTTTAACTGCATGAGAAATTAAAATTTTAGAATAATGTCCAAAATGTTCCTATCTCCCTCCAGCCTCAGTAACATCCCGATTTCTCTGAAGTGCTCTGAGAAATGGAAGTGGAAGAGGGTATAGGAGGGGTAAATGATAATGGAAAAAAAAAAAACAATAAAAAATAAACTGTTAAAAAAAAAGAAAAGGAAGGTGAAGTACAATTGTAGCTTTAATTAAAAGTGTTTGAAATGTCTGAGGCAGGTTCCAGCCAGGACTGTGCTTGTGCAGGTTAAAAAAAAGTGAGGGTGGGGGGAGGCTGAATGGGAGTGACTTCACCACACCCTAAGTTCATTGCCTGGAGGTTGAGTTCCCACAGGTGGAGGGGATTCAGATTGCTGAACATCTGTGGTGAAGTCACTTCAGATTCCTGGCAGGGAGCAGGTCTCCTAGATGAAAGGGTGGCAGTTCCTGCACAGATGCCCAACAGTTGCCCCAGCTCATGTCTTTTATTAAGAATACTTAAGCTTTTTGAAGTGAGTCAAAAAAAATGAAAGTTTTTAAGAGGGAATATCAATGTCAGTGCTGATGTTATCTCTCTAAAGTATAGATGACCAGTAATTCTTCATATTTGGAAGAAGTACAGACATTTTTGTGTTTGAGATGTACTTCTCTTAAAACTATCAAAGTGAGTCCCAGGTAATTTGTTAATCAACATAGTATTCTTTGGGGTGGGGAGCACATATGAGCACTTAATGAACTTTCATTCTTGCAGCTTCAAGGTACCCTGACACAGGACTCCCCCAACACCCTTAATTTTCTTTTCTTTTCTTCTTTTAAAGATTTTATTTACTTTTAGAGCGAGGGGAAGGAGGGAGAGAGGGAAAGAAACATCGATGTGAGAGAGAAACATCAATTGGTTGCCTCTTGTAGGCGCCAGAACCAGGGACTGAACCTGCAACCCAGGCATGTGCCCTACCCAGGAAGCCAGCCAGCAGCCTCACGATTTGGAGGAGGATGCCCAACCAACTGAGCCACAACAGTCAAGGCCACCCTTAGTTTTCTCATCAGCTCTTCTGCTGAAGAATTTGGCCTTCACGATGACAGGCTGCTCTAGAAGCTTTTTCTTTCCCAGAACTTTGTAGTAGCCCGATCACACTGCATCAGTGATAGGAGCAGCTGCGGTCTTGTTTCTGGCAGCATTTACCTGTGTCTGCTCACTGAGCAATGTCCACAGTTTATCAAGGCTGACAGTTGGGCAAAAGCTCTGGTTCCTCTTTAAGTGGTAATGCCTCCCAGAGTAACCTGCGTGATATCTGTCAAAGCTGATCCTGTGATGATGCGCGCTACCAGCATTATCTCAGCCTCCTAGGGGCTTCCGGTGATTGCCCATGAGGCTGTGGCTGTGGCTCTTGTGGCCCTGAACTTTCCAGGTCTTTCTCAGTCTGGATGGTGTGTCAGTGGCCAAGACAAAAGTTAACATAGTATTATTATAGCAAACATAAGACCCCGGTTTTATTATTCAGAGAACTTGGTGTGTTTCTGTTATTTTCATAAATTTAAGGTGATCAGATGTTTGGAGATTTTTGCAAAACCAAGGTTAAAACAAAACTTGGAAGCCCTGGTGACGATCTCTGAATTTCTCTTTAAGAGATTAAGAACTCAGAGTTTAGAACCCCCTGATGGTTGATATTGAAATATCATAGTGGAAATTCCATTTTCTGATAAATGGTAACAAAATACTATCTTGAAGAAATTTAATAGTTATTGCATATATAGTAAATCCCTACTGAGTGCCTTTGAATTTTTAATCCAATTAATTGAGGTATAATTTTTTTAAATCTTTACTCAAGGATATGTTTATTGATTTTAGAAAGGGAGGGAAGCGGGGAGAGAGAGATCGATTGGTGTGCAAGAGAAACATTGATTGCTTGCCTCCTGTGTGCACCCCAACCGGATCAAACCTACAACCTAGGTATGGACCCTGACCAGGGATTGAACCTGCAGCCTTTTGGTGCATGGGATGATGCTCCAACCAACTGAGCCACCTAGCCAGGGCAAGGTATACTCTCTATATAATAAAATTTACTGCAGTTTGATGAATTTTGATCAATACATTTACAGTTGTGTCACTCACTACCATCACAATCACGTGCTTCTAGAACATTTCCATCAAAATTTTCTTGTGCCCCTTGGCAACGAATCTTCCCCCTCTTCCACCATCCTTTGGCAGCCACTGATATGCCTTCTGTCACTATAATTTTGCCCATTTTATAATTTCATGTAAATGGAAGCATACTGTATATAGTCTTTTGTATCTGACTCTTTGACCTGGGATAGTGCTTTTAAGATTCAACCATGTCTTTATGGGTATCAGTAGTTTGTTCACTTTTTATTGCTGAATAATAATCCATTGTATAGTTATACTACACTGTGTTTATCCATTCTTCAGTTGATAGACATTTCAGTTGTTCTAGATTTTGACTGTTATGACTAAAGCTGCTATTAGCATTTGAGTACAAGTCTTCACATGACCATATGTTTTGAGTTTTCTTAGGTGAAGACCTAGCGGTTGTGTTGTTGGGTCATGTGCTAAGCCTATGGTTTATTTTATAAGAAACCAAGAGACTGTTTTCCAAAATGACTGTACCATTTGCATTCTCACTGCTTATGTATGAGAGTTCCAGATGTCCCACATCTGTGTCGATACTTGGTATGATCAGTTTAATATTGGCCGTTCTAGTAGGTGTGTAGTAGTATCTCAGTGTGGCTTTGATTTGCATTTCCTGATTGTAGAAGAAAAAAACTATAGTTTTCTACCCATATGGAGACAAACCCAGTCCGTCCTCTTCTTCTGTGTGTTTTTCTTCTGTGTGTCACCTTTACTATGCACACAGAACACTTAATTTCTGATCACTAAATGTTTGGGGGGTTTTCTTTTTCCCCTGCCAGCCCATTATCTGTGATACCAGCTTGGTATTCTGCAGTGCAATTAAATTCTGCCACTGTTTACCTGGAGACAGCATCAGATCTCTTATGTTAAGGCCTCAGTCCCGCAAGACTGGCCCCCACCCCATGTCAGTCGCAAGCCCAGGTTATCACCTGTGCTTATAACCAACCAGCTATAGAATGGGGGTTCCAGCAGTCACTCCTTGGATTCAGTTATTTGCTTACTTTAAGCATCTCACAGAACTCAGAGAGATACTTATGTTTACCAGTTTAGTAAAGGGTATGATGGAAGATCCAGATGAACAGCATGATGAAGAGATACATAGGGGGAGGTCTGGCAGGATCCGAAGCTCAGGAGCTTCTGTCCCCGTGGACTTGGGGTGTATTACCCTCCCCATATGAATGTGTTGGCCAACCTGGAAGCTCTCTCTGAAACCCGTATTATTGGCATTTCATGGAGGCTACGATCAGCTGTTAACTCCATTTCCAACCCCTCTGCCCTCTCCCGAGGATGAGAGATGGGGCTAATTTCCAAAGAAATTTTGGAAATTTTGGAAATTTTGGAAACCTTTGAGGTGACTCCAAATTTCCAATTATGGCTTGGTCTTTCAGATGACTAGCCCTTATCCAGAGGCTGTCCAGGAGCCCACTCGGAGTCACCTCATTGAAACAGGAGACGATCCTAGTGTTCTTACCATGTAAGAAATTATAAGAGATTTGTGCGAGGAAGCAGGGGGCAGAGACCAACATGTGTTTTCTGTCACCTTATACTGTTGAGCATCTTTTTATGAGCCTACTGGCCATTTGTGTATCTACTCTGGAGAAACGTCTTTTCAGATCTTTTGATCATTTCTTAATTATCTTATATTATTGAGTCATAAGAGTTCTTTTTATATTCTCAATATAAGTCCTTTAGCAGATCTTTTGCAAATATTTTCTCCTATCTAATGATAGGCATGCCATTTCATTTTCTTAATAAAATAACAGAACAAAAGTTTTGAATTTTGGTAAAGTTCAGTTTATCAGTTTTTTTCCTCTTATATTTTGAGCTTTTTGTGTCCTACCTTAGGAATATTGCCTCTGTTTTCTCCTACAAGTTTTATAGTTTAGCTCTTATATGTAGGTCTGTCGTCCATTTTGAGTTAGTTTTTATTTATCATGTGAGATAAGGTTGAGAGTCTTTTTTTACTTACTGCTTTCTAATTGTTCCAGCACCATTTGAATAAAAAAACCTAATTGTTGCCTTAGTAACCACATGTGTACTTACGTATGTGTGTATCAGTCTGTTTCTGGATCTTTTGTTCTTTTCAGTTGATCTATATATTTATCCTTGTACCAAGAACACACTGTCTTGATTATTGTAGTTTTATAGTAGTGTTGAAATCAGTTAGTGTAAGTCCTCTAACTTAATTTTTTTTTTTCAAAGTAATTTTGGCTTTTGTAGGTTTGGTGCATTTTTATATAAATTTTAGAATTAGTTTGACAATTTTAACCAAAAAAATCTTGTGGGATTTTGACTGGAATTCCATTTAATTAATAGATTAATTTGGGAGAAATTGACTTCTTAAATTTCTATCTGGGCTTTAATTTTGGATATGTATTATATTTTTCCAATATTCATGAAGCAAAGTTTTATTTATTATTTTTATTAATATATTCTGGAAATGCTTAGAATTTTGTTGCTTTTTTCAACTTCCCCTTATGTGACCAAATAAAAATTTTTACCAGACAGGATATGACCAGCTCTTAGATTTAGTTCTCTTTTTTTGATAAGCAAAAAAAAAGTAAATGAGGAAGGAAAATTACTTTTCACTAAACTAAGATTTTTTGTAACCCCTAACCCCTGTGTAAACTAGTGACATTTATCTCATTTTAAGCCCAGATCCTATTATATGACTTAAAATTAATATTGTCATCTTCTAGGCCAGTGCTTTTCAAAGTTTTATTTCTGTGACTATCAGTATCAGCTGAAGACTTGTGAGAAATGCCGACTCTGGCCCCACGCCAGACCTGCTAAATCAGAAATTCTGAGAGGGGAGCCAGCAATCTGTTTTCACAAACATCTACCCACCCCTACCCAAATTCTGTTACAGCTTAATGAACTGTTATCATGGACTTTATTTTTAAAAACAGCTTTATTGATAATACAAAAAAAAGCATGTATTTATCATAAATGTTTAAAAAATAGGAATTACCCAGTGTTCCTTGGCTCTGAGCACCTGGGGAGATTCGTGTGAGAATTTTCTTTCTGGAAGTTAAATCTCAAGCTTTACCAAGGGGGAGAGAGGTATGGAGACCAGTTGTGACGCTATTGCAGCAGTTGATACAGAAGTGAAATCTACAGGACTTGGACATCAGGGCAGTGGAAAGGGAGAAATCAGAGATGACTCAAGGTTTTGACACAGCGAGTCTGCATTCTACAAAGTTCTTGTGGCACACACCCTCCGATTTCCTCATTGGTCAGCTTTAGAACTCACATTCTTTCTTGTTTTCTATACAGGGTAGTTCTTTTAGTGTTATATAAACAGCCCTGGGCACCCTGGAGTACTCACTGCTGTTTTAATTTGGGGAGATTCATTCATAGCACAGTGTTAATGGTGGAGCAAAATGTAAACTGCTCGTGGGAGCAAAACAGGAAACCTTAAATCTGGTGTTTCCCTTTTGTCATTTAGGATGGATAGGAGGCAAAGGGATTAGAAAGTAAACCCTCAGTTTATTGGGGAACTGATAGTCTGTAAAAGTTTTTCTAAGTCTCAGTTTACTATAATCATTTTCCATTGACCAGTCATAGGGAAAAAAAGCACATTAAAAAAAGATTTTATTTATTTATTCTTAGAGAGGGGAGAGCAGGGAGAAAGAGAGGGAGAGAGACATCCATGCGTGAGACAAACATCAATCAGTTGCCTCTGGTATGTGCTCTGACCTGGGACCGGATCCACAACCCAGGCCTGTGACCTTTCGCTTTGAGGGACAACATCCAAGCATTTGAACTACACCCGTCAGGGCAAAAACATGATTTGACTATTGTAAGTGAATTCTGCTTTTAGGACTCTAGATTAAAAGGAAAAAAATAATAGGTTTATTGCTTGAAGTTGCCAGAATATTTTCATAAATGGAGGCATAACCAAAATTATTAGCTCGTACCAGAACCACTTTTTCTTACTCTAATAGAAATTCTAATCTAGGGAAGCAAATTTCTTATACTGGGTTTTTGTTACAGCCAGTCCTCCTCGTTTTGTGACAGTAGAAGAACTTTTAGAGACAGCAAAAGGAGTCACTAACATGGTTCTAGCCCATGAAATTGTAGTCAATGGAGACTTCCGGATTAAACCTGTTGAATTACCAGAAGACAGGTAAGATGGCTACTGAGATACTTATTTAGTAGAATACTGTCATTTCCCAGTTTTGGAAATGTTTTTTTCACTTGACGTTATCATATTCAAATACAACTCTTCTCGGTATGTCGTTACTAAAAAATATTCCTATACCAAGAATCATGAGAGTTTGAAAGTGGATCAAAGGACCACTAATCCTTCAAAATGTAAACAGAAAGTATGGAAATCTCCTTTGAGAATCTTTCATGTTAGCTTCTCCCTTTTCCATAGGACTTGGCTGCCCCATATTGTGTTTTCATTGCATTGTTTCATTTATTTCTTGTAACTATCACAGTGTACTGTAGTTGTTGGTTTATTGTGTTCCTTACCAGGCTATAAACCCTACATAGGCAAGGACTGTGCATTACTCTCTATATCTATAGCACCTGGCAAATATATTAACTTTAACTCTCTATTGATAGTAAGGTACACCTTTTAAAATGTATTGTCATAAGAAAGAAAAAAAATCGCCCATTATAATTGTGAAAGTGCCTTGGAAAACATGGGTATTTTCTTAAGAAAGGAGGCGGATTTGCTGCTGAGTTGGCAAACTCCAGTGTCTCCCACGATAAGCTTCTAAATATGACTTTACAGACACTTCTTATGTGTTCTGCAAAGATAGTACTTTTTCACATTAATCACGAAGAATTACTTGTTTTGCTCTTATAGTATAATTACTAGTTTGTTTTTAAGATTTTATTTATTCATTGTTAGAGGGGAAGGGAGGGAGAAGGAGAGAAACATCAGTGTGTGGTTGCCTCTTGTGCGCCCCCTACTCCTACTGGGCACCTGGCCTGCAACCAAGGCATGTGCACCGACTGGGGAATTGAACCGGCAACTTTTTGGTTCACAGGCCAGCGTTCAGTCCACTGAGCTGTACCAGCCAGGGCTAATTACTAGTTTTAATTAGGTGTTTTGATATAGTTCAGTACATCATTAAGCAGTTGTCTCATATATCACATGGGAATAGGATTTTTTTAGTCTTTCAACCTATATACATGCTGAATTGTTATCTTAAACTACTTAATCATACATATCTTAGGAAACTTGATGGTATCAGGAAACTAAAAATTAACAGCTCTGAACTTTCCAATATTCCTAATATCATATGGCACTGTTATATGCTGTTCATTGGACTAACGCCACCTGTCAGATTTGTTGAAAGTTATTCTTTCCAGTGAAGTACTTATTGAAATAAATCACTAACTAAAAATAAGGTATGTGATTTATTTAACAATATTTGGTAAATCGTTCCTTCATCCAGATTATTTTAAAAAATCTCAATTAACTCATCCTAAACCCATAGAATTTGTGTGTGTTTTTTAAAAGTTTTATTTATTTTATTTTAAGAGGGGGAGGGAGAAAGGGGGAGAGAAACATCAATGTGTGGTTGCCTCTCATGCACCCGCTACTGGGGACCTGGCCCGCAATCCAGGCATGTGCCTTGACTGGGGAATCGAACCTGTGACCCTTTGGTTCACAGGCCGATGCTCAATCCACTGAGCTGCACAGGCTGGGGCTAGAATTTGTGTTTTCAAAAGTGATTTGGTAATAGCTAAAAAGTAGAAATAATCTAAATGTCCACCAACACAAGAATAGATGAATAAAACGTGATATATCCATATAATGGGTATATTCAGTCATAAAAAGTATCAAAGCACTGATGCATCTACATGGATGAGATGCTTGAAAGTATTTTTCCTAGTAAAAGAATCTAGACACACAATTCCATTTACATGAAACATCCAGAAAAGGGAAATCTATAAAGACAGACAGTAAATTAATAATTTCCTGGGGTTGGGGGTAGAACTGGGCAGTGACTGCTAATGGGCACGTGGGATCTTTTTTTTTAATGACATATAGTCATCACTGCCACATTTAATATGAGTTCTTAAATGTTCAACCTAATTTTTCTTCCTGGATATGTTTTTCTTTCATATCTGTCAGTTTTAAAAATGTAATGCCAGAAGACGAGGGGCCCAATTCCAATCACAGCTCCTAAGAGTGAGGCCTTGGGAGTGGGTCTGAAATTGGAATAGACAGTTGCTGATCTTGTGTAGGTCCAACAAGTCAAAGAAGGATTTTTGATGGGCCCTCAGCGGCTGGAGTTGTTGTACTGAAGCAGGTACTATTCCCTTTTAAGCCTGAGTCTTATGGCCAATGGCTTGGCTCGTGTCTTCCGGGTTCCCAGAAATACGCTCCACTCAGCTGGGTCGAGGATAAGGAGCAAGGTGGCCAGGCATTGTACTCAAGGAATGACATCTTGGGAACTTGGTGCACATTTCGGGCACAAGGGGTCTTATTGGAGTGACAGAAGTGTTTTCTAGTTGGATTATGGTGATGGTTACATAACTTAATAAATTTACAAAAAATCTTTGAACAGTATACTTAAAACAGGTGAATTTTACAGTATGTAAATCATAGTTCAAGGAAGCTGTTTTTAATTAAAAAAAGAAAGTGAGTTGAGGCTCAAATATTTTGTTTTTGCTTCTCCCCCCCTCCAGTTTGGAGAAGAGAGTAAAGGAGATTGTGCATAAAGCTTTTTGGGATTGCTTGAGTGTCCAGCTAAGTGAAGATCCCCCAACATATGACCATGCCATTAAACTTGTTGGAGAGATCAAAGAGGTAATGCGAAGAACAAGTCGTGGTGCTTTTCTGGTATGTTAGGAATATTCAACCTCTCTGTGTTACTGTGGCAGAAGACTAAAGAAATTGAAGGATTAAGTTAAATTACTTGCGAAAATGTGGATTAAGAGTATTTATGGCTTAATGCCCTTTTTAAAATTTCAAACAAACTATGATAACCTGAAGGCTTTCCTTTGTGGGCAAAGAAAAAGTTAGTATTTTTAAAATTTATTTTATGAAATATAGGCAATTTATAAAATTTTTAATAGATATGGACACATCCCTTTTTTGGTGGCCAAAAAGTGATTCAACCTGTGGAATAGAGACTGCACTAAGTGAAAGACACGGCTGTTTTTGCAATACCTTTAGCTGTAGTATCAAAGAAAAGATCTATCCATAGAAATTAGCATCTGTGGTTGGTTCATAGGCTCATGTTAGTTAACGTGTTTTACTTTTCTCACTTTTAGTCACATTGTATCCAGTTGATTGCTACCTAGAGCTTAAATGAAAATTTAGATAGTCTTAATGATTTGTAGACATGTTTGTTGAATAAGAGGTTAAACTGTGCAACATTATAGTAATAATTTGTAAGTCCTCATTTGGGTAGATGTAAATTCCTTTATGTATAATCAAAAATATCTGACAAACTGATTAAACTTGGCTGTGCTCTTTTGCAGACTCTCTTATCTTTCTTGCTACCTGGTCACACTAGACTGAGAAACCAGATTACAGAAGTGTTGGATCTGGACCTGATAAAGCAGGAGGCAGAGAATGGGGCCCTAGACATTTCCAAGCTGGCAGAATTCGTCATTGGCATGATGGGGACACTGTGTGCACCTGCTCGAGATGAGGAAGTTAAGAAACTAAAGGACATTAAGGAAATAGTGCCCCTTTTCAGGTATGAGAATTGTGTTAATCATATTAAGGGCACCTAAAACAGCGTATTTTCAAATTTAGACTTAAGTATAGAAACTCATGCATTTAAAAAAATTAAAAAGCAAACTTTATAAAATATAGAAAGGTAGAAAAAAGGAAAAAAATTCACCCATAATTTTACCACCAAAAGGCCAATCACTGTTATTATGTTGATATATGTATATATGTATGTATGTATTTATTTTTTAGTTATTTACAATTAATATTTTTTTGAAAAATTCCAAACCTACAGAAAAGTCACCGAAACAGTATAATTAACACTTATCCCAGCTGGTATAGCTCCGTGGATTGCATGTCGGCCTGTGAACCGAAGGGTCACCTGTTTCATTCCTCAGACAGGGTACTGAGTTGCAGGCCAGGTCCCCAGTAGGGAGCATGCGAGAGGCAACCACACATTGATGTTTCTCTTCCTCTCTTTCTCACTCCCCTTCTGTCTAAAAAATAAAAATTAAACAAACAAACAAAAAAACCCACTCGTGTATCCTTTATGTAAATCCACCAGTTTTTAACATTTTGTCAATTTGCTTTCTTTTTATATATATGTGACTATGTGTGCATGTGTGTATATTTTTTTCTCCTGAACCTTGTGAGGGTTAATGGCAAACATTGTGACATTTTATCCTTAAATATTTCAGCAAGTATCTCCTAAAAATGTAGACATTCTCCTACATAATCAATGTACAATAAGGCATTCAATAAATTTAACATTAATATAATCCTATTAACTAATATGTAGTCCGTATTAACTTTCATCAGTCTTTTGCATGTTTATATTTAAATATTTATAATTGTGATTAAATTTATATGATTTTTATGCTAATATGGGCAAAGAATTGACATCATGCTACCTGGGAATTTTTTTAAACCATGTTTATTGTGTTTTTCCCATTACTGTTTATCCCCCTTATACCCCTTTCCACCTCCACCCTCCTTCACCCCCCGCCCCCAGTCACCACACTATAGTCCCTGTCCATGAGTCCTTTTTCCTCCATCCTTCAGCTCCTCACCCCCCCTCCCAGAGATTGTCAGCCTGCTCTCTCTATCTATGAGTATATCTCTATTTTGCTTGTTAGTTCAGTTTGTTCATTAGATTCCACATATGAGCAAAATCATATAGTATTTGTCTTTCTATGACTGGCTTATTTCACTTAGCATAATATTCTCCAGGTCCATCCATGCTGTCACAAAGGGTAAAATTTTCTTCTTTCTTTTATGGCCAAGTAATAGTACATTGTATAAATGTACCATAGTTGTTTTATCCACTCATCTACTGATGGACACTTGGGCTGCCTCCAAATACTGCCTATTGTAAATAACGGCTGCAGTGAACATAAGGGTGCTGATATTCTTTCAAATTAGTGTTTCTGGTCTCTTCGGATAAATTCCCAGAAGCGGAATCACTGGGTCATAAGGCAGTTCCATTTTTAATTTTTTGAGTTAACTCCATACTGCCTTCCACAGTGGCTGCACCAGTCTGCGTTCCCACCAGCAGTGCCGAAGGATTCCCCTTCCTCCATATCCTTGACAGCACTTGTTTTTTATTGATTTATTGTTAATAGCATTTCTGACAGGTGTGAGATGATACCTCATTGTGGTTTTATTTTTTTAAAGATTTTATTTATTTATTTTAGAGAGGGGAATGGAGGGAGAAAGAGAGGGAAAGAAACAGCAATGTGAGAGAGATACAGGGATTGGTTGCCTCTTGCATGGCCCCAGCTGGGGACCTGGCTGGCAACTAAGGCATGTGCCCTAACTGGGAATAGAACTGGTGACCTTTCGGTTTACAGGCAGGTGCTCAATCCACTGAGCCATACCAGCCAGGGCTCATTGTGGCTTTAATTTTCATTTCTCTGATTAGTGATGTTGAGCATCTTTTTATATGTCTATTGGCCATCTGTATGTCCTCTTTGGAGAAGTATCTATTCAGGTCCTTTGTCCATTTTTTTAATTAGATTTTTTTTTTTGGTGTTGCATTTTAAAAATTCTTTATAAATTTTGGATATTAACCCTTATCAGGCGTATCAGCAAATATTTCTCTCATTCAGTGGGTTGTCTTGTTATTTTGTTGATGATTCCCTTTGCTGTGCAAAAACTTTTAGCTTGATGTAGTCCCATTTGTTTATTTTTTCTTTTGTTCCCTTTGCCAAGTAGGTAGATCCAAAAAATATTGCTATGAGCAATGTTGAGATTTTACTGCCTATGTTTTCTTCTAGGATATTTATGGTTTTGAGTCTAACATTTAAGTCTTTGATCCATTCTGAATGTATTCTTGTGTGTGGCATCAGAAGGTGGTCTAGTTTTATTTTTCTGCATATATCTGTTCAGTTTTTCCAATGCCATTTATTGAATAAACTATCTTTAGCCCATCGTATGGGCCTGCTTCCTCTGTCAAATATAAAGACATGGGTTTGTTTCTGGGCTCTCTATTCAGTTCCATTGATCTATGTGTCTGTTTTTATGCCAGTACCAGGATGTTTTGATTACTATGGCCTTATACTATAGCTTGATGTTAGTTAGCATGATTCCTCATACATTCTTCTTCTTTCTCAAGATCACTGTTACTATTCAGAACTTTTTGTGGTTCCATATAAATTTTTGAAATATTTGTTTCTCTGTGAAATAGACCATTGGTATCTTGATAGGGATTGCTTTGGGTAGTAAGGACACTTTAATGATGTCAATTTGTCCTATCCATGAACATGGTATGTGCTTCCACCTATTTGTATCTTCTTCATTTTCTTTCTTCAATGTCTTACAATTTTCCAAGTATAGGACTTTTACCTCCTTGGTTAAATTTATTCCTAGGCATTTTATTCTTTTTGAAGCAATTATGAATGGGATTGTTTTCTTAATTTCCCTTTATGATAGTTCATTATTGGCACATAAAATGTATCTGATCTCTGGATATTAATTTTGTATCCTGCTACTTTACTAAATTCATTTATCAGTTCTAGTAGTTTCTTGGTGGCATCTTCAGGGTTCTCTATGTACAGTATCATGTCATCTGCAAATAATGACATTTTACTTCTTCCTTTCCAATTTAGATGCCTTTTATTTCTTTGTCTTGTCTGATTGCTGTGGCTAGGAATTCTAGTACTGTGTCACATGAGAGAGGTGAAAGCACACATCCCTGTCTTGTTCCATATCTTAAGGGGAATGTCTCTATTTTTTGCCTGTTGAGTGTGACACTGGCAGTGCATCTGTCATATATGGCCTTTATTATGTTTAGGTATATTCCTTCTATTCCCACTTTACTGAGAGTTTTAAATCATAAATGGGTGCTGGATTTAATCACATGCTTTTTCTACATCTGTTGACATGACATGTGGTTTTTATCCTTCATTTTGTGTATTTGGTGTATCACATTTATTGATTTGTGAATGTTGTAGCAGACTTGTAATGCCGTCAGGTCTAGGGCTTTTGTTTGTTGGGAGTTTTTTCATTATTGCTTCAGTTTCACTAGGTGTAATCTGTCTATTCAGATTCTCTGATTCTTCCTGATTTATTTTGGAAGATTTTATGTTTCTAGGAATCTATCCATATTGTCCAAGGTGTTCAATTTGTTGGCATATAGTTGTTCATAATATTTTCTTAAATCTTTTGTATTTTTTTGGCATCAGTTGTTATTTTTCCTCTTTCATTTCTGATTTTATTTATTTGAGTCCTCTTGCTTTTTTTCTTGATAAGCGTAGTTAAAGGCTTCTCAATCTTTATCTTTTCAAAGAACCAGCTCTTGAATTCATTGATCTTTTGTATTTTTTTAGACCCTATTTCATTTATTTCTACTCTGATCTTTATTATTTCCCCCCCCTTCTACTCACTTTGGGCTTTGTTTGTTGTTCTTTTTCAAGTTCCTTTAAGTGTAAAGTCAGTTTATTTGAGCTTTTTCTTGTTTCTTGAGATAGGTCTGTAATGCTATGAATTTCCCTCTCAGGATTGCTTTCCCAGTGTCCCACAGATTTTGGGTCCTCGTGTCCTCATTTTCACTTCTTTCAGGGATTCTTCTGATTTATTCCTTGATCTCGTTGTTGACACATTGTTTAATAACATGTTATTTAGCTTCCCTGTCTTTGTGTATTTTTCAGTTTTATTCTTGACTGATTTCTAATTTCATAGCACTGTGATCAGAGAAGATGCCTGATATGATTTCAGTCATTTTAAATTCACTGAGAGTTGTTTTGTGTGCTAACATGTGGTCTGTCCTAGAAAAAATTCCATGTGCACTTGAAAAAAATGTATATTCTGCTGCTTTGGGATGAAATGCTCTGAATATATCAGTTAAACCCGTTTGATCTAGTGTGTCCTTTAAGGCAGCTATCTCCTTGTTGATTTTCTGTCTGGAAGCTCTAGCCATTGATGTTAATGGGATGTTAAAATCCCCTACTATGACTGTATTTTTGTCAGTCTCTCCCTTTATATCCGTCAAGATTTGCTTTACATAGGTGCACCTGTGTTGGGTGCATAAATGTTTACTAGGGTTATATCCTCTTGTTGAATTGTTACCTTTATCGTTATGTAGTGTCCTTCTTTGTCTCTTATGATAGCCTTTGTTTTAAAGTCTATTTTGTCAGCTATAAGTATTGCCACGCCAACTTTTTTTCCTTTCCGTTTGCATGAAATATCTTTTTCCATCCCTTTAGTTTTTGTATGTATCTTTCATTCTTAGGTGCTTCTCTTGGAGACAGCATATACATGGGTCTTGTTTTATATGATTTTATCACTTAAAAACCTGTGTAAGTTTGTGTATCTGCCACCACATTCAAGATCTTGAACAATTTTGCCCTTGCCAGGTGGCTCAGTTGATTGGAGACCATTGTCCTGTGCACCAAAAGATTGCGGGTTCAATCCCCAGCCAGGGCATAGGTTGTGGGTTTGATTCCTAGTCAGGATGCATACAGGAGGCAACTGATCGATACTTCTTTCTCACATCAGTGTTTCTCTCTCTTTCTCTCTCCCTCCTTCCCTAACTCTATCTCTTCCTTCCTCTCTAAAATCAATGAATATATCCTTGGATGGGGATGAGAAAAATGAAAAAAAAAGAGAAACTGAAATGTTTCAACACCACAAGGATCTCTTGCATTGCCCTTTTATAAACAACTTAATTTTAAAAACTCCTGTATGCACTTTCAGTGGCTGCCAAATATTCTTTGCATATAATTAACTTTTTTATTAAAATGGACAATTAGATTATGTATAATGATTTACTATTTAACCCTGCAATGAATTTCTTTCTGCAGAACACTTGTATCTGTATTTTAGGTTATTTCCTAAAGATAGGTTCTTAAAATGGGAGGACTATGTCAAGTCTACTCATTGGGTACATTCAGAGAATGAAACAGCAGTTATGCCACCAGAACTGGAATATAAAGCATGACCCAAAGAGGAGAGGAGAAAGAAGAGTTAATTTTCTTTCTTTCTGAAGAAAGTGAATTAACCTATGTGAAAGTAGCTACCAGGTGGTGAGCTCTTTGCCCTTAACCTCGAATTTAGGGCTCCTTCCTTCCTCTGTGGTTGCCTTGGGGGCTGACCCAAAGCCAAGGAATGCATTCTGGTCTAGACAGGCCATGGAGGGAACTGTGTTTGCTTGAGGGAAAGAGGTGGAGGGGTGGGGACAGAAAGCAGCTTAAAAATTTGCAGCCTTTTCAAACTATGATTTAAGTTTTTTTGTTTTTTAAATTTGTTTTTCTTAATCTACTTTCTCATGATTTTACTAGCTTTTCTTTCCACCGTTTCTGAGATGAAAAGACTGTCTCATATCAACTCACCTCTTTTTGTAAAAACAATGTTTACAAATACCTAGTTCTAAACCCTTTTATCTCTTTTCTTCTAGGGCAATTTTTTCTGTGTTAGACCTAATGAAAGTGGACATGGCAAACTTTGCTGTCAGTAGCATTAGGCCACATCTCATGCAGCAGTCAGTTGAATATGAAAGGAAGAAGTTTCAAGAGCTTTTGGAGAAGCAACCAAGTATGTTTAATGTTTTGTGGTGTTTTTTTGTTGTCTTTGTTTTTTCATTTTAGTTGCTGTAGCTTGTTGCATAACAATACTGTTTTCAAACAAAGCCAAAATTTAGTGTGAGAATGGTCTAATTTAAAGACAGAAAGCACAAGACATTATTATGTGAAAAGAAAATTTAATTGACAAGCAAGAGAAATATAAGTAGGATATAAGAATAGAAATTTAAATGAATGAAGAAGCCTTAAATACGTTTTTAATGAAGATACCAGTTTGAGATAAATTGGTATGCTTGGCCTTGATTTTAAAAACATGACAAACTTTTTGTGACCATTTAATTCACTTTGCTAATTCTAATTTCATTTTGCTTTTGTTTCATATTGATAAATCTTCTGTTTTCAGACCCAGAAAAAGTCTTATTTTTATGAATCTCGCAGATGACTGCAGGAAAATGGATGACTATAGAATCCAAAGCTGTGTTGCATTTCTAGTGTCCTTTTTGGGTCTCTGCATTGGCAGCTATAGATTGGGTAAATTGCAATCTTCGGGTCTAATTTATATGACTAGTCCCATTTAACCTCTAACTTTGGTCATCAGATGAAGGTGACAGTCTTGGCATAGTTGTGTTGCCTGACCAGAATAGCTAATTCAGCCCTGAACAGTTGCTCATCCAGCCCCAGAGGGAGAAGTTAGAGACGGTGTTGGGGCCAGGAAGAGATTGAAAGAGCAGAGGAGAAGTATCAGAACTGGAGGAAGATTGACTAACGTTTATTCCCTACTAGTCTTGTGCCAAGGTTGTATGTGCGGTACATACATAACCCTCACACTCTAAGCCTATGAGGTAGGTCCTATTTTTTAACCTCATTTTACAGACGTGGACGTAGATTTTGAGAGATTTTGATGAGAATTGATTGACCAAGCGGCTCACTTCCTCAGGCAGTATTGTACTGCCTCTCAGGAGACACTCAGGGTTGCATTTTGACAGGCTGCAGAGCCTTAGTGTGGGAACCACTTGCCGGCAGCCGGAGCCCCGTGAAGGGCACACTGCTGGAATGGAAGCGTTACGACAGTCCCTGAACAGATCAGAGTCTAGGACTTATTACTCATAGTGTAAAAGCCAAGGTTTCCCAAAGCGGATGGGCTACAGAGAGTGCCGTTGGCAGAAGGCTAAAGGAAGAGCAAAGTGCAGAGCTGGGAGCTTGGTATGCTCACTGTGTTGACGGAAACAGAGGTGTGTCCTCTTGCAGCAGCGAACAATGAACTCCAGCCATGACCTCGACTGCCCACGGGTTTCAAAGTGGATTCCACTGGCAGAGCTGCAGTACGTTCCAGGACCTGTCAGAGGAATTTTTTTCTCAGATAATGTGGACAGAAACCTCATTTTCTTTCTCTTGTGTTCCTCAGAGTCCTTGGTACATTACTCAGCTTAGAAAAATAGGGAAAGCGTGATGGTGGACAAAGGACAACTGGTCCCCCTGACAGTGCTCCAAATGCTGTATAGTGCACATCAGACTGGTGAAAGAGCTCACCTCCCTCAAGGCTGACAGTAAAGCAGATTGATGCGCAACTAAGAACTAGACAAGGAAAAACCAGGGTGGGAGAGAAGAGAGTGAAGGCTTGTTGAACATCTGTAGAGCAAGGCCTGGCTAGGTGCTTTATATTCACAACCTTGTTTAATCCTTACAACAGACTATGATATGATGTACATTTCTTTGTTTTAGGAATCCGATATTCAGACAGATTATGGTTTGCCTAAGATCACTTTGCCTGTAATTAGCGATACTGTGATTTGGACCAGGTTCTGTTGGATTCCAAAGCCCTTACTCTATATGGTACCGCACCTCCAGGATGATCGTATCTTCCCCGAAGTAATTCTGAGGGGCATCCCTCCCGAGTATCATAGTAATGTTCACAGCCTTGTTTTTCACAGATTCCCTGGACTTTGTCACCCAGTGGTTGGAAGAAGCTGCAGATGACCTTATGAATCAGAAGTATAAAAATGCCCTGCCAGCTGGGGGAGAGGCCGCTGGCCCTGGGGAGAGTCTCCTGCCAAAGCCCATTGCTGTCCAGAATTATGCGTACCTGAAGCTCCTGAAATGGGACCACCTCCAGAGGCCTTTCCCTGAGGTGAGCGCTCCAGGCCATCTGACCGCTCGTTTCTTGTTGAGCTGCTGAGCTTTTAAAAAATAATCTTTTTATTATGATATAATTCATTATACCGCAAAATTTCCCCCTTTTAAATTGTGCAGCTCAGTGGTTTTTTGGTATTTTCATAGAGTAATGTGACCATGACCACTGTTTCATTTCAGAATATTTTCATTACCCCAAAAAGAAACCCTGTACCCATAAGCAGTCACTACCCATCTCCTGCCCCCAACAGCCACTAATCTGCTTTCTGTCTCTATGGACTTACCTGTTCTGGACATTTTAAATAAGTGGAACCATACAATACCGGCCACTGTGTCTGGTTTCCTTCACTAAGTTTCCTCAGTTATGTTCACCCATGTGGTAGCATGTGTTAGTCTGGTCAATACATCAGTCTTTTTTTTTTTTTTAAGTTGTATTTTTCTTATTGTGGTAAAATATGAATTACAAAATTTATCATTTTTAAATGTACAGTTCAGTGGCATTAAGTACATTCACACTGTTGTGTAGCCATCACCCCAGTCCTCTTCAGGACTTTTCCATCTTCACAGATTGAAACTCCGTGCCCTTTAAACAGTAACTCATCCTTCCCTCCCCCTGCCAACCACCATTCTACTTTGTGTCTCTGATTTTGGCCACTCTCAGTACCTCGTGTGAGTGAAATTCTATTTGTCCTTTTATGTCTGGGTAATTTCACTTAGCATAATATCTTCAGGGCTCATCCATGTAGTAGCATGTGTCAGCATTTCTTTTTGAGGCTGTGTGGCTGTACCACATTTTGTTTGTTAGCTTATCAGCTGATGGACATTTGGTCTGTTTCCACTGTTTGGCTCTTGTGGGTTGTGCAGCTATGAACATTTGTGTACAAGTTTTTCTGTGAACATATGTTTTCAGTGCTCTTGGGTATGTACCTCGGATTAGTTACTGGGCCATGTGGTGACTCTTAAGTTTAACATTTTGAGGAACTTCCAAACTGTTTTCCAAAATAGCTGCTCATTTTACAATCCCCCCCACAACGTATGGGGCTTCCAACTTCTGCTGCTGGACTGCTCTCCTGTTGGTATTCACCTTGATTGAACAGTAGCAGTGATGTCGCCTTTCAATTTTATCTAAAGAAACTTCTTCCCCTTCCATGCAGTGCAGTGTTTTTTCTTTGTATGTTTTTCACAGTAAGTACGTCTAGCTGCAGTAGTCCTTTGAGGAGATGACTAACAAGGGATTTCCCCTTTTAGTCCGCAAACAGTGAGTTTGGTGTGTAGATTCCCCTCTCTTTGTTGAGGGCACTCAGGCTTCTGATCTCTAGCCTCAGATGCTGCTACTTCTCTGTCCTTATATCTGAGTTCCTTTTTTTGTTTCAAGATATTCATTGTAAGCCTTAGGTTCACCTCTTGCCTCTGAGTTCCGTGTTTTGTGCTAGAGGAGGCTCTAAAGAGGGTGCCGAATTGGGAGTAGTGGGTAGGGAGTGGTTGCTTTCTGAATAATGGCATGTTTTCTCCTGGAGGGCAGTTCTCAGCCTTAAAAAAAAAAACCAGCTGTGAGGAGGATGATGTTTTCACTGGGGACAAATGTCTACTGTCAGAATTGGTCCTTGGAAATCTTTGGCATCCCAAAGTCACCTGCTGCATAGTACTGGGAGGCATCAAAGCCAGGGCACTGCTGTCTAGCAAAATGAAGTTTGAAAAAAAAAGAAGAAGAGGCTGATGAGAGGCCAGTTGAAGCATCTGTGTTTAACAATAGCGTCTTATTCTTCAAAGATTTTACTTCCTGAGAAGAATTCTGGGCTAAGACCCCAAATTGTTAAAACTCGATTTTGTGTATCAGTTTCTTTCAGCAAAACAGGTCCTTAAAATTTACTCGATTAACCTGTAAAAACTCAGCTCACAAGTGATATCTCCTCAGCTTCTCTATTGCCCTTTCCCTCACTCCACACAGGGGACTTGGTCCTGGTAGGACCCAGGGGTGTCTTTAACAAGAACACAGTTGGGAAAATTCACTCACTGACTGTCGTCCAGGAGCCTCTGGGTTGTTAGCTGTCATTCCCACCTGTTCTCTTTGCTGTTCATTTTCCCCTTTCTTTATTCAGTTACCAATTCTTGAGAGCCTCCTTGGTGCTAGATACCGAGGGTGAGTAAGTGTAGGCTTGGCTCTCAAGGACTTTCCACCTTCGCTGGGTTCCTGGACAGGGTGACTAAACTGCCTGGTTTGCCCAGGTCTGGTGTGTGTTTATGGGAAGTGGTGGTGTTACCCGTCCAAAGTCCATGTGCCTGACACTTGGAAAGGCCAGAACTCCAGACATCAGACTCTATAGCAAGGGGGTGGTTATCGATCCAGCAGACACCACCTGAGAAGAAGGAGTCCTAACCCTCAAATCCGCCTTCAGAAAGTACAGAGTTCAGGCTTCTTTCACGTCAAGGGACTTGAACATGGGAGGGGCTGATTTTGCAAAACTTAAGCCACACGCAGAATCCCTTTAACGTTTAGCATGTCTGTGTGCTGGACAAAGCGGGAGCCGTTAGCCTGAAGGCCTGAACTAGGTGGAGTCAGAGAGGCGGAGCACTTCACTGACAATGGTGGTTGGTGGCTCTTGGACTTAGGGATTTCAGTTTTAAAAACGGGATAGTCCTGGCCAAGCGGGGGTGAGTAGGTCGCCCTCACTCTGCGTGGCATTACTCTTTCCTATCTCAGGATATGACGTCTGTTTATTGAGTGTTGGCGCTGCCAGCCATTTTGTATGCATGGGTTTTTTCATCTTTAAAACAGCCCTGTGAAGTAGTAATCCTCATTCTGAACAGGGCTGAGTTGAAAAAAGTTGTGCGAGGTCATACTGCTGTGCTGCTATTAAATGACAGAGCCTGGGTCACACCCTGTCTGTCTCATGTCCTTAATGAGTGTGCTCTACTGCAGCCTTTTTGAGGAAGAAGGGGCTCTGAGACCGAAGGATAATCCGCACTTGATTTCCTTATGGCTCTAAAATGACTAGAAAATCTGAGGGAAACCTTGGCTGGGGCCCCATCGCCCTCTGCTGGCCAGCTGGAACCTGCAGCTCAGGGATGATTTCTCTTTTCACTGCAGACAGTTTTGATGGACCAGTCTCGCTTCCAAGAGCTCCAGCTCAAGCTGGAGCAGCTGACCATTCTGGGGGCCGTGTTGCTGGTCACGTTCAGCATGGCAGCCTCAGGAATATCCAGCCAGGCCAGCTTTGCTGAGAAACTCAAGACGATCGTGAAGATCCTGCTGACAGACATGCATCTGCCGTAAGTGGCTGAAAGCTGCGGAGTGGACCTTTAATGGGTGGGTGGGCCGAGAGCAGGCTGGAAGTGGGGTCTCTGAGTGTAGGACAGAATCTTGGTCACTCTCCAGGAGCCGAGAGGAGACCTTGCTCTCCAATTTTCTTTACCCCAGCAGAATTTACTCAGAGTCACACAGTCAAGGTTAGAATCCATTCTAGGGTTCGCAAGGCTCCGGGATAGTGGCTTTCAAATGTTTTTGACCAGGACTCACACTAAGAAATTTGTTTTTTATTGTGTAACTGAAATAAAACTTTCACAAAGTGAAATTTATCCTAACTATGCTTAATACACCCTGATATTTCTATTCTATTCCATTAAAAAACGCTGTTTGCTACCCACTGAATTGCTTTCACAACCAACAGTTTGGACAACACAGCTCTAGGGAAAGCACATATAAGAAACAAGCCATATTCCTCCCAGTTTCACATACCATATTTTGCTATTGTATACTCACTTTGTTGCCCAAATTTTTGAGGGAGAAATAAGGATGCGCCTTATACATGGGTATAATGATTATATACAATGCGTATAATAAGGGGTATAATAATCCCATGTATAATGCACACAAAAATGTGGGTGCACGTTATATGTGGGAGTTCATTATACACAGCAAAATATGGTATGTGATTCAAGTTTTCTGCCCTTCACACATTCCTCATTGACATTTTGTGCTGGGTATAAATGGATTATTTTATCAACCAGCACTAATCCACACTTTTGAGTGCAGCTACTCTAACTGCTATTGCAGTGAAATCAGATTAGGCGATTTACGTGGTTTACGACGTATAGAATACTTTTTAATTAAGTAAACCAGTTCTGACAAGGTCCAATTCAGAGGATCCTTGAAGAAGAATGTCCCCAGACATTCTCATCCTTACAAACTAGGGATTTCATTGCTGATTTTACCCAAAGCATGTATGTGTTTGGTGCGGTGAGGAGAGGGCCCACACGTTGTGACTTGGGGTTCAATAGTCCTGATTTAGGCCAGGATGGTGTTTGCTGAGCTGAGGCCTAGCCTGAGCCCCTTGTACAGGCATAACGCTGAGCTGTCACCTAGGTCCCCCTCCAGTAGCACTGCTCTGTCAAAGTTACCGATGGGAGCAGCCCCACTTGGCGCCCCCTTAGGAGCCCAGCCCTGCGCTGCCATACTCACCCTGCCAGTCGGAGTTGGTGCCAACAGTGAGTCCCGGGGCTTGCTCTCACTAATTCTACTGTTCAAAGAATCGAGGCCCAGAACAAAGGCAATTGGTTACCTCCTCACAGAACATCCACCAGCAGGAAGGCCCCCTACAGACACTCGAGGAGAGCTGGGAGGCCCCAGGAACCCCAGATGCTAGCTTTCTTAACTTTTAGATTTCAATTCTGTTTATTCTTTTAAAGGAGTTAATACACCCACATGTTTTGAAAATCAAAAGGGTAAAAGGGTATTGAATGAAGAGTTTCCCACTTCTATCCCGAAGCTACTGAATGTCCAGTTCCTTGTGCCTTGTTCCAGAAATGTTCGTGATATTCTTAAGTCAGTTCCAGGCTTGTTTCACCGCATAGATGCTAGTAGGAAGTTGGGTTTTGGTTGTTGGTCCTGATATAATCTGAGGTCTTCCCCTTCCCACTGTCCTTTCTGGGGTTGGGGGGAGAGAGAGAGGGAGAGAGGGAGGGAGGGAGGGGAGAGGGAATAGGGGAGAGAGACAGTCCTCGAGTCAGGTGTACACAGCCTGAGAGGCTGGGGGCAGGGAGGGGGTCACAGATGTTTCCTTTGAAGACATCAGTCCATGAATTCGTGGTTATGACTCTTACCAGGGCAGGGGCAGATGTGCAATTTGTTTATAGGTTCTTTCTTCCCTGGCTTTTCCTTTCCCTTCTCTGCTCAAGCTCCTTCCACCTGAAGGAGGCCCTGACTACCATTGGGGAGAAAGTCTGCCTGGAGGTGAGCAGCCGCCTTTCCCTGTGTGGGTTCACCCCCTTTACCACGGACCAGGAGACCGTGCTCAAGGGCCAGATCCAGGCTGTGGCCAGTCCCGATGACCCCATCCGCAGGATCATGGGTACGTTTGGGGGAAGGCAGGGAGCAGGGACCACCACAATGTGATTAGAGGGACCCAAAGGCTTGGGCAAGTGACCAGGCAGCCATCACTGTTCTGAAGGCTCTGACTTTGAAATTACAGGCCTTGGTTCAAAAGCCTGCTCCAGCAAAAGCTGAATGATTCGTGGTGATCAGATTTCAGGTCGGAGTAGAAGGCTGGACCAGTGGTGGGCCTGCTTCTAATACTACGACATTTTAAAAAATTATTCTTAATAAAAGAACATTTTAAACTTTATCTCATGTTTTAATGAAAAAAAAAAAAAAAGAGTTACGTGGATTAGTGTTTTTTAAAAAATTATTTTATCCCAGCCCTGCATTGGTCACAATATCACCTGTGCATCACTCCGGAGCAGCCTCTCGAAGATATTGCCAGGTCCTCGGATCATCAAGATTAATATTATCGGCCTTGGTAGAGATGCAGCAAAGTGCCTGTAAATAGACCGCTGGCTAACGAGCTGCTCCTTGTCCTGCCATCCTGGTTGTTTAGTAACAGCCAGTTATAGACATGGAGATAGAAACCAGCCCTCAGGTAGGAATGATACGAGGATCAGTACTTCTGGGTGAGGCTTCCACATCTGGGAGCCTTAGAAACCAAGCTAACTTCGGCACAGGGGCAGTCGGACCTGTCCGTCAGCAGTTTCTCTGTCAGTGTGTTCTGATGTGTGTAAGTCATTTACACCTGAGAGGGTTCCCCAGAGCTGGGGGTGGGCAAAACAAGTGTGAAAAAACCCATTCAACATAAATGCCCATATTGCTTTTGTTATAAAATCTTTAAGAAATGTGGCTTATACACAGTTTTTTGACTGATGAGGATACACAGGAGAGTACAGAAGTACTGTAGAAGGGAATGGGCTAAAAAAGCATCAACCTGCCCTGGCCGGTGTGGCTCAGTTGGTTGCAGCATTGTCCCATAGACTGAGAGGTTGTGGGTTCGATTCCTGGTCAGGGTTGCTAGTTCTATCCCAGGTAGAGACACACATGAGAAGGCAACCAAGTCAGTGTCTCTCTCACATTGATGTTTGTTTCTCCTCAATCTCTCTCCCTCTGTCTCTCTCAAAGCAATGAAAAAATGTCCTCAGGTGAGGATTTAAAAAAAAAAAGGAATTTAAAATAGAAAATACTTTGGGGTGCAGGGCAGAGGGGATAAAGGGGAGAAAAAACGGGATAGCTGTATAAGCATAATCAATAAAATATACCAAAAAATTGAAAAAAAATCAACCTAAATTATTTCTCAAAGGAGGACAACTTTACAAATGACCCAAACTCCATGGCCTTCCAATATAGACATTAAAGAGGGAAGTTCATGCTTCTTTCATATTGACTTAGTGGGAAAAGCCAGATGACAAGCCAACAGTGCTGGAATCTTCTCTTTTCTTTCTTTATTTTTTAATCCTCACTCTAGGCTATGTTTATTGGTTTGAGAGAGAGAGACACATTGGTGTGAGAAACATTGCTCAGTTGTTTTCTGTACGTTCCCTGACCAGGGATTGAACCCGCAACCTAGGTATGTACCCTGACTGGGAATCAAACCTGCAGCCTTTGGTGTATGTGGGATGATGGTGCAACTGAGCTGCCCAGTTTGGACACTCCTTTCTTTTTTGAATTTGTAATTCCTGCTTTATTTTTTGTCCCACTTTTTATATGATCTTCGACAAGGGTTAATGCTGGTCCCAGCATGTCTTGCTCCTCTGAGAGCAGAACCTGTTAACCCTCTAGTCTCCCTTTTTATATTCATACATTTGTTCTCGCATTTCAAATGTATTTTGAGCTTTTACAGGGGCCAGGTTGCATGCTAGGCACTGAGCTATTGCTGGGGAGAGAGTGATGAACACAATAGGCCATCGTTCCTCGTCTCGTGAAACTAACCATCTGGGGGCGGGGGCAGGAAACATTATAAATGGGATGACTGTTCAGAAGTGCAATGTGCTGTTGGTACCTGATCTAGGGGGTGGTGAGGAAAGCCTTTCCTGAAAAGGTGACGTTTAAGTTAAAAACTGAAGCAAAATCAGAAGTTTGTAAAGTCACCCTGAACGTGAAACAACCAACTGCCTTCTTTTATATCACAGATTCCCGAATCCTGGCCTTCTTAGAAACCTGCCTTGCCTCAGGTCATCAGAAGCCGCTGCCCACAGTACCTGGGGGACTGGGCCCAGTCCAAAAAGAGTTGGAGGAGGTTGCTATTAAATATGTTCGCCTGGTCAACTATAACAAGATGGTCTTCAGTCCCTACTATGATGCAATCCTCAGTAAGATCCGTGTTAGCTCCTAACCTGTACGCTCGCTATAGCAGCAGTATCATCTACTTCACTCAGAATACCTGTCCTCAGCTGTTATGTTGCTTTGGAAAATGGCTATTTAGTACATTTCTATTTAATAGCATTGATTCCAAAAGGAAGAATGTTTATTATGTATCAGTGTTGAAAAGACTTGTTGAAAAATGCACTGAATTCTATTTTGAGGGTTTGCGTTTAAAAGTTTACAGATCAAAGAAGCTTTTTGTTATCTTGAGTTTCAGAGGTAGCACCCAGCTTTTGAATGGTTGACTGTCACGTGTCTCTACCCACTCTCTATCATGACTGTGGCTGCCTCTCAGAGGAGGCTGGGACCTGCCTTCTGTTATCCCGGTAATTTTTCTTTCAGACACTCAAGAATGGAAGAGAATAAGCCATGACCTTGTCTAGACTCTAGCCCTTCTGACACAGCCTCCACCCCTCCTCCGTCCAGGTGTTTTGTGTTAGAAGGGCTATATAGTCTTACTGCCAACCCCCACTGCCCCTATTTATTGTTTTTCCCCTACCTGACTTTGCAGAGCCCCGGGACCCCTTTGTTCTGGAGTACAGTTACTTGATTTTAAAAAGCTTATTCTTCTATACAAAATTACTCTTGAGCGTGGGTGGTAGCAGTTATGAGTTATGGGATCTAGAGAGAGGAAGTTCTTTGACTTTTAAGCTTTGAAAGTTGAGGAAATATATATATTTTTAAATATATATTAATGTAATATAAAAGGAAATAAATGTCTGGAGTTTTCACTGAAAAATTCACTGTGATATAATACATGGATATATTAATTGGATTAGAATTCCAGAATTAGATTTAAGCGATTTCAGATAAAAATAGTATGGACTTATTTACTTCTTTGATAAGGGAGTCATATAGAAATCCCTGGTTATTGAGCAATATTTTTTGAGGAACTTCAGTGTTCAGAATTACTGACATATCTTGTGACTAAAAGAGGAGTTTGGGTCTCATAGATGACCCATTCTATTTAAAAAAAAACGTGTGCATGCGCATGGTGTTTCCGACAGAGACACTGCATTAGAAGCAGGGCCGTGAAGTTGTTGGTGTGGTCTCCAGCGCCAGAACAGCAGGGGATGAAATAATGCAAGGAATCATTTTATTAAAGGCAATGAGGACAGAGATCCAAGCTGGTGGCAGAGTAGGTGGAAGCTACATTCACCTCCTCCTGGGACCAAACTGGAATTGCAACTGAATTGTAGGACAATCATCCTGAATAAACAACTAAAGACTAGCTGGAGAGAAGTCTCATACGAAGGATTTACAGAAGAATCCGCACTGGGACTGGTAGAGAGGGCAGAGACCTGAAAAGGGCTGGCCCCACAGGTGGCAGCTGAGGTCCCAGAGGGATATCTAGCCACGAGGGTGGGGGGTTTCCCCCTAAGGAGTGGGGGGTCTAAACCCCAAGCTGGACTCTGCAGCCCAAAACACCAGAGCTGGGAAGAGGTATCCACATAGCATCTGATGTGAAAACCTGCAGGGTTTCTGTCTGCCAGGGAGAGATGGGGGACTGCAAAGACTCAAGCACCCCTTAAAGGGCCAACACATGAAATTTCCTTTGCAGCCACTCACCCTGGGCTCTGGCAGAGGGAGGACAGAGTTAACTAAAGTCGTGTGAGGAAAGTCTGGGGTTTGTGGCCCTGAGGAGGGAGCTGAAGGGATAGCGTCCAGGATCCCTGTGCCGAGTCATTCCCCATACTGCAAAGGCCACCTTTCTTAAGTGGAACACTCCCCTCCCTATGTTATTGGCCTGGGGGGAGGCAATAGCCCTACCCTTTGAACTCCCTCCCACCCCATCCTGGGAGCGCAAGCCCTCCTGAGGAGTACAGACAGAGGCCTTTCAGTGACTGGGCCTAACAGGCGGCCTTGAGGTAGAAGCAAATCTTACAGTGCCTTGGGACTTTTGCTGGCTTGCCCCCAGGCCTGGTGCTGGTGAAAGCTGGCTTTGGTGCACAGCTTGGTTCTTCCCACAAGAACCCAGGCCCAGCAGAGGCAGCCACAAACTGTAGATCACTTGAGCTCCAAACAGATTGCTGAAGGCCAGTCACAGGCAGTGTATTATATCGACTTGCACCAGAGTACCTTCCAAGAGGTCCAGAACCAACACCCAGTGGCCAGCTTCAGTCAACATCAGAGCAGGATCCAATAAACTTAGTAGGTGGCATATCCAAAGGGTGACCTGAGCAGGCACCACACCCTATGGAGGTGAATTCTGCTTCATGTGGTCAGCAATTGCACAGCAGCCTACATGTCATGGTTGGGGTTGAGCCTCACAGTCAGCCTGAGGGTCAACCCCATGCACAAATGGACTAATAGCAATCAAGTCTCAATTACGCCCTGGTCATTATGGCTTGGTTGGGCATCGTCCTGCAAGGCAAAAGGTTGCTGGTTCAGTTCCTGGTCAGGCCACATGCCTGGGTTGTGGGTTAGGTCCCTGGTCCAGATGCGTGCAAGAGGCGACCAATTGATGCTTCTCTCTCATGTCGATGTTCCACTCATTTTCTTTCTCCCTACCTTCCCCTCTTCTAGAATCAATACAAAAAAATATTTTTTTAAAAAAGGCTCAATTACAACAGGATGGCCCACATACCTACACAAGGGACACTCCTGGAGCACCCAGCTCAGGTGATCAAGAAGACTGCACTACTGGACACCATAGGACACCTACTACATAAGGCCACTCCACAAAGACTGGGAGTCATAGCAGGTCTATCTAAGACATAGTAAGAAACACAAAGAGGCAGCCAAAATGGGGAGACAAAGAGACCCTAATTGGAAGAACAGGAGAAATCTCCAAAAAAGAACTAAATAGAATGGGGGCAAGCAATTTATCAGATAGAGAGTTCAAAATCATTGTTAGAAGAATGCTCAACAGCATGAAAAAGGACCTGGAAACCATAAAAAAGGACCAGACAGAAGTGAAGAATACAATATCTGAAATGAAGAATACACTGGAAGGGATAAACATTAGGTTGGTTGAAGCAGAGGATCAAATCCGCGATTTGGAAGACAAAGTAGAAAAAAAATCAGAGCTGCAAAATGAAAACAATTTTTAAATGAGGTGAGTAATATCATCATGGGAATACCAAAAGGCGGGGAGAGAAAGCAAGAGACTGAGGACCTATTTGAAGAAATAATAACTGAAAGCTTCTCTAAGTTGGTGAAGGAATAAGACACACAAGTCCATGAAGCAGAGGGTCCCATACAAGATTGATCCAAAGAGGCCCACACCAAGACTCATGATAATTAAAATGGCAAAGGTTAAAGACAAAGAACTTAAAAGCCACAAGAGAAAGACAGTTACCTACAAGGGATCTCCCATAAGACTGTCAGCTGATTTCTCAACAGAAACCTTTTAGACCAGAAAGGATTGGTATGAAATACTCAAAGTGATGAAAAGCAAGGACCTACAACCAAGACTGCTTTACCCAGCAAGGTTATCATTTAGAACTGAAGGAGAAATAAAGAGCTTCCAGACAAGAAAAAACTAAGAGTTTGTTACCACCAAACCAGTGTTACAAGATGTTAAAGGGCCTGTTTGGAGAATGAGAAAGAGAAGAAAGAAAAAACCCCAAAACAGGAACATAGTTAAAAGAATAAAATGTCAATAAATACATACCTATCAATAATCACTTTAAATGTAAATGGCTTAAATGCTGAGATCAATACAGATATGTATACACACACATACACACACACACACACACACACACACACAGTCTATAAGTGACCCACCACAGAACAAAAGATACACACAGACTAAAAGTAAACGGATGGAAAAAAGATATTTCATGCAAATGGAAAGGAAAAAAAGTTGGGGTATCAACACTTGTATCTGGCAGCTGACTTCTCAACAGAAACATTTCAGTCCAGAAAGGCAAATTAGACTTTAAAACCAAGGCTATAATAAGAGATGAAGAAGGACACTACTAATGATAAACGGAACACTCCAACAAGAGGATATAACCTTAGTAAACATTTATGCACCCAACACTGGAGCACCTACATATGTAAAGCATATTGTGATGGACATAAAGGGAGAGACTGACAGTCATACAGTAATAGGGGATTTTAACACCCCATTGACATCAGTGGATAGATCTTCCAGACAAAAAATCAACAAGGAAATAGCGGCCTTAAACGACACACTAGATCAGATGGATTTAACTGATATCTTCAGAACATTTCATCCCAAAGCAGCAGAATATACATTCTTTTCAAGTGCACATGAAAAGTTTTCTAGAGTAGACCACATGTTAGGACAAACAAGTCTCAATATATTTAAGTAGATTGAAATCATATTTAGCATCTCTGACCATAATGGTATGAAACTAGAAATTACAAGAGAAGCCCTCAAAAACACACAAAGACAAAAAATAAATAACATTACTAAATAATGAATGGGTTAACAATGAGATCAAGGAAGGAAGAAATTAAATAACAGGCAATGAGGGGTGGGGTGGAGGATGGGACAGGGTTGGAAGTGGTTAGAGGAACATTAACCCCGGTGTCCAACCTTTTGACATCTCTGCACCACACTGGAAGAAGAGTTATCTTGGGCAACACATTAAGTACATTATGACACATAATCACAAAAAAATTCAATGTTTTAAGTAAATTGACAATTTTGTGTTGGGCTGCATTCACAGCCATCCTGGGCGACATGCCACCCATGGGCTGTGGGTTGGATACCCCTGCCATAGACTGTGTAGTGAAACCAGGCTTCAGAGGAGTGAAGGGTTTATGTTGTGGGGCATGCAATTTCTCCAAATACATGTTACACTTTGTTTTTGTCTTGTTTTTTATTGCAGTCAGAGAGGTATGCTGCATTATGTGGTCAGAAGTCTTCTATATTCTTAAAGTTTAGACTCAAGGACAAATCTCTGATTTTATTGGAAAGGGATAAAAGTTGAGCAAGTAGAACTTTTAAAGAACAAAATCGCATCTTTCCCAGTGTGTTCAATGAGGTAACTTCTGGAATTGGTTCTGTAGTTGAGGTTGCTCTGTGGCAGCTGTGCTCATGGGCTGTATGATATCAGCTTCAAGCCCAAGCACCCAGGGGCAGCGCTCCTTTGCTGGCCTCGGCCTCAAGAGGGAGGTTTTATCCTCTGTGCAGGGACAAAGGAGAGGAACTTTACCCCACATACACTTCCTATAAGTTATCCTTTCCAAATCTCGACAGTTCTTCTTGCCTTCTTTTGTAAGAGTTATCTCACTAGATTTGTTTTCCCTCATAAGTTCCTAAATTGACAAAGTTATGTTTGCTTGGAACCTTAATGTATAGCATGTAACAGGGAGCTTCACAGAGTCTTGTGACCACCACCCCCACGGCCCACCTCACGTTTCACTGATGGACTTCTCTCTACAAGCGGCAAAAGCGAAGCATGAAGGAGGCAAAGTTCAGAAATACAGTATTTATTTTGAATTGTTTTGTTGTTGGTCTTTGAAGATAAGTGAGCTAATTTTCTTCCTGGAATCTCATAGGATTATCACTAAGGGCCAGGAAAATTCACTTAGTTCATTGAGTCACCCAAGAAATGTTTATTAAGCATCTCCTTGTAACTCTTCCCTACAGCTCTCCAGCTCTCCCTCCACGACACAATACCCTATGGCATATAAATTATCGTTCAGTATTGACTTGGTTTTATTTACTAAATATAGATTAGATTGGACATGATTTCCTGCCTAACGGGTTTGTGGAAACATTGTCAGAACCACACTGATAGGATGTCTTACTATTAAATACAGTAGACAGGTGTAAAAGAACTTTATTCTCTGTGAAGAAAAGTTTTCAATAAGTTTGACATATGAGGCATGTAAGGTGCAGATGCTGTCTGACAATTCCAAAGGGACTATTCAGCAACTCTCTTTTTGTGGCAGTGCTTAACTTTCATTTCCCCAAGCCTTGAAGTTCCTGGGAACAGAGAGGGCTGCTACTCCCAGTTTTCTTGGTGAATTTCAAAGGGAATGATGATGTTTGCTATTTGATTTCCAGTGACTTTTTGGCATGCCCTGACTTGTATCTATAACATTTGTGTTTTTAAATTTTGAGGCAGGCTGGTCAAGTGGAAAGATGGGAGCAACCAAGAAAACAGTGTTCTGATCCCATTACTGTTAACGTACTAGCTGGGGCAAATTGGGACCCATTCCTAACACCTGTAAAGTGAAAGGACTAGACTTGACCTTTAAGTTCCTTTCCAGGTCTGACATTCTGTGACACATCTGACGAGTAACTTAATAGACTGAAGTAGGATTGCGCACAAAGTTCCTGATTTAGAGTAAGGTCTAGGTTTGAGTTTTTCCTCTGTTGCCTTCTTACTGGTTTCATGATGTTGGCCAGTCTCCTAGGGAACCAGAATTTTCATCTGTCAAATGCCAACGTTTACTAACTCATACTTCCTGTGAGCATTAAATTTGATCATGGATATTAGAATGCTTTGTACATGGAAAAGGACTATAAATTGCTTTATTAACAAAGGAGAGCATATAACCCTCTACCTGTAGGTGCACCCCTATTATCGTGAGATTCAGCTGTTGGTGCTCAACCTGCCTTTAGTCAAGCCCATTCCATAGGCCTGTAGGGAAAGTTTTCTCCTTTCCTGTCCTAAGACTTATTTTCTTTCACCGTCTCTTCTGTACTAGAGCTGCAACCTTACCTTTTCTAATCTCCCATCATCCACTTCCATTCCAGTGATTTCTCCCCATCTCCACCTCTATTATTATTTGAAGAAATGAATGGATGACAGTGGTACCAGATGATGGACTATGACACTCATTTAAAGGCATTATCTAATTGAAATTATAATTTAAATAACCATAATGTTTGCAGTTGTGAATTTAAATTGGATTTTGTATTAATAACTATTTCTAATAGATAGCCTTTTAGTCATAGTATTTAAAGCAACTTGATGGCAGAGAGAAGGGGAAAAGCTTTGAGCCTAATAAGCTCCATTAACCTATTAAATGTTCACTGATACTTTCAGAAATAGCTGGAGCCCTAGAAAATAAGCATCAGAAACTTTAACAGGCACAATATTACTTAAAATGGCCCCTAGTATGAGTTGCTGTTATACCTGATTATATTGCCTTGTGAACCTAAGAACTAGAGCTAATCTATAGGCCCAGTCTGATGGAGTATCATTTAGTTTTGAAATCAGATGTGTCCGGAGTTAGGAGCAATAGTCAGATTTCACCATATTTAGGTTTATCTTATCTGAACTAAATATTGAGAACCTTTAATTGCAACTTCTGGCTAAAAAGCAACCTTAAAATTGGAGTAACACTCTTTTTCCCTTCTCATTCACATTGCCTCTGCTTTTTAAAGTACTTTCTTCTTTATGCTCAGAGTAGAACTTTGGCGAGGGCTCAGACAGGGAAGAAGATTTTAGTGAACTGAATTGTTTTTCTTGACTTTTATTCCCTAAACTTGTTGACTCTTCTGTTGAATATTTAAGATTTTACTTAAATCAGTAACAAGGTACCAGAGTTTTGTGCTTGGTATGAATTACCTTTCAAGACTTACGAAATTTTTACTTAATAAAATGTAATTTTACTTGCTGAATGTCATGGTCAAGGAAGAACTACCAACTTTAATGAAGTCTATTTTGAGAATTGAAATGTGAAAAAAACAAAATTTAGGAACATGGTGATTATACTTTCACTACTGTGTAAATGAACTCTTAGTTTTACATATGAAGGTTGATGGAGAGTTATAAAATTACCAAATAAATTTGTAATTATTGACCAAGGTAAAAATGCTAAGTGATGTATTTTCTCATTCTTTTCCAGTGGTGCAATTTGGTTGTATCAGGTAGTTATGACCTTTTACTTTACTAAGTGTGGTAACGTAGATATAACCTCGTTTGAAATTTACTGCTATATGCCAGAGTTTGACTAATTTTTGTTTATAAAGGACTTGCAGTCCTTAAATTTTATCCAGTTCTAGAATTGTAGGGATATTGTCAATTTCTTTTTTTAAAGATTTATTTATTTATAAAGAAAGGGGAAGGGGGGGAGAGGGAAACATCAATGATGTGTGCAAGATACATCAATCGGTTGCCTCTCACATCCTCCAACTGGGTACCTGGCCTGCAACCCAGGCATGTGCCCTAACTGGGAATCAAACCAGTGTCCTTTCAGTTTGCAGGCTGGAACTCCATCCACTGAACCACACCAGCCAGGGCTGTTTTTATAAAAAGGAAAAATATGGAATTTTTTTTTTTGAAATTTCTCTGGGTTCTGCAATACAGGTATCTGAGAGTCCTTGGATGTGTGGGACTGGCTGTGCCATGAGAGTTTGCATTTTAAATTTCCAAAAGTCAGTTCCAATTTCTAACATGCTACCGTTCAGCTATGTTCACAACAGGAATTGTCAAATATTCAGACAGAATCATATTAAAAACTAAAAATTCGTATGTCTGTAGCAGAACATTAGAAAATGCTTTCTTCTAACAAGAAATAATCCTTTTTGTGTTTAAAGATCAAATAATTTCTAGGGGAAAATATCTTAGAAGCAAATGCACTAGGAGCAATTATAATACACATAGTACTTAGTGGTACTTTTCACCTAGGTAGGTAGAGGTGTTTTGTCTGTATTACAATGCTAAAAATTTTTTTTCATGCACATTCATGTCTGTTTTGTCATTTATGGGAACACTATTATAGACCATTATAGGTATTTGAAACCATTTTGTCTTCTTCAAAACACTGTCCAAAGACAGCATTTCAAGCAAGATTCCCTACCTCTATATCCTATTTTCAGATCTATGCTATATGGTATTTGTGCCTTTTAGATTGTTTTGTTGATAACCATGATATAAAAACCCCACACAGCCTGAAAATGATATTGAGGGTAACAAAATCTGAATGGAAGCTAGCTGACTTTGTTGAGGCAGTTTTAGTTTTAATGGGAAAAATAGTAGACACATGCCTGTGATCCACTTACACGTTTATATAAAAAATTATTCGATAACCATTCCAATAATTTTATATTTTAGTTTTGTAAGTATTTGAGAGTATTATTTTAAAACACAAGATTAATATTTAGTCACATATGGATTCAAAATCTAAGCTGTGTACCCAATACATAAGATAGTTTCTTTATAGCCATAATACTTTCCTCACTGTTTTCCCTGATTTTTTGCTTTTATTCTGAACCACGAACCTTAGTCTTAACTAATTTTCTGTATGGATGTTCTAGAAATGAGCCGAGGAAGTAATGTAACTAGCAAAGAGCAAAACCTAATGCTTTGGACTTAATTTGCATGACAAGTTTGTACTCCCTATAATTAAATTTGGCTAATTGGCTATAGTTTAATGCTGTCTCTGAAAAAAATGTTCTTGAGCACTGAGCACCTTCTGAAATATAATTAGAACAAGACAGTGGATGGTTAAAAGAATTCCCACAAATTGCTTTTAAGAGAGTTGATGATAAAATATCTCAATCTGCCTTAGGTTAACTGGGGGAAATGCATTCATATTGAGTTTTCCTAAAATGTTTAATTTGCCTCTTAAAAATGGATCCCTCATATTTTCAGTTAGTACCAAAAAAGATCAGGGAGGATATGTTAGTTACACACAATAAATATGACTCTTCATTGTATTGTTGACATTAATTTTTTTATTTTCATTGATTTTAGAGAAAGAGGAAGGAGGAGAGAGGGGAGAGGGGCAGGAAGAAGGGCAGAGAGGGGGAGAGAGAGAGACATGGATTTGTTGTTCCACTTATTGATGCATTCACTGGTTGATTTTTGTATGTGCCCTGACCAGGTATTGAACCCACAACCTTGGCATACTGGGATGACATGCTAACCCATGAGCTACCTGGCCAGGGATGACATTTATTTTTAAACTGTATTGGCTGAATAACAAAATAAGTTAGCTATTTTAAATAAATTCTGAATGAAAGCAGCAGATGGAGGCAAGACATTTTTGAGATCCTTTTATTTTTTAAAGGATGGTTTTAAAATTTTAAACTACAAAACAGATTCCATACATTCTGCCATAAATAAAAACAAACAATAAGGCAGGACTCTACATAAGCAGACCGAGAACAACTGTTTTCAGAAAAATGTGATAAAATGCTTTACAATCATAAGCCATCCAGTTTTTAAAATAAAACTGTTGAAAACTCACAAGTCTTCAAGTGGCACATACAAGACACCCTTGAAGAGGGAACAAAATGTGGTTCTGCCATTTTGTACTGTTCTCACATTTCTGAAAACCTAATTTTGCTCAGAGCGTAAGTTCCATATTCTAAAATTCACACAGGTTGGTTTATTTTCTTTCTCAAGAACCATATGATAGAGGCACCAATGACAATACAACTTTGTTTCCAAGAATCTTGTAACAAAGTATTGTCTCTTTTAAACATACGACTTAAGAGGCAAAAAGGGAATCCTGGATAACAGTTTTCTTTCAGAGGCAGGTTTTGAGCCTGTTTCACCGAATTCGTTTCTGCTGCCGTGCTCTATAAATGTCATGAACAGGAGGGACAACAGCTCCCTTTTCCTCATCTTCATCTGAATCCTCGTTGGGCCTTTTGACGGCCTTGGTGAGCACCGCATTACTTTCCACCGGGCCATTGCCTTCCACAGCTAGCTCTGGGGCTCCACCAGTAATGATCCTCACAGCTTCCTCAACAGCTATTGAAACAAAGCGAAAAGGACTTTTGGAAGATGCTGAAAATTACACTGCTATGAAAGAATATGTATGTACTACTTTGGATACTTTGTAGTTTATTTCATAGCCTACTATTAGCAAAGCATGGGATATTGCTACTCACACTAAATAAAGGAAAAGACAAACACTGCTGTTAAAATTAATAAAATTGTTTTCATAAGCCAAGTCTAATAGTGCATGTTCACATGAATAGAAAAGATAAGCTTTTATGGCATTTTACTTAGTGAAAAAAAATACAAGTAAGTCTCTGTGCCAAGGAAGGTATGCGTCACTCCTAGGTTTCTTAGCCCTTGTACAAGATGGCTAGCTGGTTTTGCAAACTTCAGTGGCAAAGAAAAACAATCTCTCCTGCACAGGAGGCAACAATGTGAATTCCACTCTAAAAAGAGGAGCTTTCAGCACTTACTATTCGGTATCTTACATCTTCGGAAAATTTCCATCAGTTCATCCACTTGTACAAAAGGACCCTATTTTGATATAAATACATTTTATTTTATTTTTAAATTTTTTATTAAAATTTAAACAATTTTTTCAATTACAGTTGACATTATTTAAAATTTTTTTATTGACTGATTTTGAGAAAGGGGGGAGAGAGAAACATCAATTTGTTGTTCCACTTAGTTATACATTAATGAATGATTTCACTGTTGATTTCTGTGTGCGCCCTGACCAAGGATGGAACCTGCACGCTTGTTGTGGTAAGACGATGCTACCTGGTCAGGGCATAGTTGACATGTAATATATTAGTTTCGCATGTACAGCATAGTGGTTAGACATAACTTATGAGGTGATCCCCCACCCTAACAAGTCTAGTACCTACCTGGCACCACACACAGTAAAATATTATTCACTATACTCCCTGTGCAGTACTTTACATTCCGCACGAATATTCTGTAACTGCCAATTTGTACTTCTTAATCCCTTCACCTTTTTCATCCAGTCCCCCAACCCCCTCCCACATGGCAGTCATCATTTGTTGTCTGTATCTATGAGTTAGTTTTGTTTGTTCACTTATTTTGTTTTTTAGATTCTACATATAAATGAAATCATATGGTATTTGTCTTTCTCTGATTTACTTCACTTAGCATAATACCCTCTAGGTCCATCCATGTTGTCACAAATGGTAAGATTTCAATCTTTTTTATGGCTGAGTGATATTCTATTGTATGTGTGTGCCACATCTCCTTCATCCAGTTGTCTACTAACGGACACTTGGGCTGCTTCTGTATCTTGGATATTGTAAATAATGCTGCAATGAACACAGGGGTGCATATATCTTTTTGAGTTAGTATTTGCATTTCTTTGGGTAAGTATCCAGAAACAGGATTGCTGGATCATATTGTAGTTCTATTTTTAATTTTCTAAGGACCCTCCATACTGTTTTCCATGGGGCTGCAACAACCTGCATTCCCACCAACAGTGCACTAGGGTTCCCTTTTCTCCAAATTCTCACCAACACCTGTTGTTTGTTGATTTATTAATAATAGCCATTCTGACAGGTGTGAAGTGATATCTCATTGTGGTTTTAATTTGCACTTCTCTAATGATTAATGACATTGACCCAAATAAATTTAATCCCCAATAATCTGACAAGTTAAAACAGCACTACTTTATATTTCCCATGATAAGAGAGAAAAAGCACACAGGTGCCGTAACTCACACAGCAAGTATCTATCGTGAAAATTGTGAACTAACCTGGAAACAAATAGGAGGAGGGAGAAGTTTCATTAAAACAACAGCTGCAGGTGGCACTGGGAATACTCCACCAGGGACAGGGTGCAAACCTGGAGCTGTAAGAGAAAGAAAAGTAGGAATCAGATGGGATGGAAGAAGTTCTGTACATTTAAGAGCTAAAATAAATCATCTGCACATAAAGATGTTCTATGTCTTTGTTGCTTTGTTCTGGACAGTTTAAGTTGTGTTTAGTGTTTTTCACATTTTATCAAACTCAAGAGGGTTAGACAGAGCTGTCTCAACCCTACCTATGGCCACTGGGAATCAGAAGAGTATACAAGTGACTTTGTATAAGACAACCCAGGGTCTAAACTAAATCCATTTTTGTCAAACACCATTTCTAAGCCTCACAAGTCATTTGTTCAGCATTCCTGTTTAAAGTCAGTTATTCAACAACATATTTAATCATAAGGGTCTGGTTCAAATAGGATCTAGAAGGACTAGTGCCCATTATTAAGCATAAATAATACCAAATAACATCACTGAACTAAGTTTCCAGCTGTACAGGTAATCTATACATAATAAAATTTCCGAAAACTATGTAAGTATCACTGCCAAAAAGGGTTACTGGAATCTGAGTCATTGAGTTTTTGTTTTTTTCATTAAGACATTCTTAACATAGTTCAAAGATTACAGTTGAGTCACTTGTCATAGTGACCCTTGTCTAATAAATAACCTACAATGGAAAGTTCACATTACTTTGCCCCCCACACCTCTGGATTGAAATCAGTACTGGATCTAAAGTCATGGCTTACGTGCTAAATGTCGTGGCTGAAATGGAATCATCTGCTGAGTATCTGGTTTAGGGTACTCTGGTTTTCTATCCACTTCATCTTTCAGAACAGGTACTATAGAAGGAGCTACAACTGGGTCTGGAATTATAGCTGCTAGCTTAGCACGGGAGACATCCTGAAAATGCAGAACAGAAGAATCCTAAACCTGAAAAAGGGACTTATAGAGTATAATCGTGCAGTTCTATAATCTTGAGGATACACTGAATAATTGGGTAAAAACCACAGAAAGAGAGAATGGAGAGGAATAAGCAAGATCTTGATGACGGTAAAGATTGTTAAATACTCAACAAGAAAAGCTAAAAGGCGCTAAAGACTTGATGTTTTACAGCACTACCCAACCCGGTTAAGAATCATTTAGACACAGTGTTGCCAGGTAGGACCTTTGTTAGATACAAGCTTTTATCGGTAAATACATAAGACCTGGCACCAAGTAAAAGTGGAGTAATTTGAAAGAAAATCTACAATTTTAAAATATTTTTCTGACACTTCCCTTCCACTGGAATTGAACAACATCTATCAGTTTAAGTGAGGAAGCTAGATTAAGTGAGGATCGGCTTCATGAAAAGTAAAATAAAGTTTTTTAATGATTATGCTAGTTAATGAGATTTTGCTAATTAAATAAAAAATTATTCCCAATATACAGTTATAGGAAGAAGGAACACTTATTGAGCAGCTACTATTTGCCAGACAGTTTTAGCTATTTATTCCTTCTTTGATGAAGCAAACAGCAACATCTCCATTTTAGAGAAGGGAATAAAGCTCAAAGAGGCTCTATTTCCAAGGTCACACAGCCAAGAAGTAGCGAGAGGATCGGGAGCACAGGCCTGTCTGACCTCAAACCCATCCGAAGTCTTCATTTTAGTATCCTGGCAGTACCCGACCAGGGCTGAGAGCAGCTCTCCAAAGGGAGCGATGCGTCCACCTATTGTTGGAGACCCCACCCCAGGGATTCTCTGCTACAGGCGACCTGTGTCAATCTGCCTGTCTAGAACCAAAAGAGCCCATTTTGCCACCATCAAGAGATATAAGAGCATCTCACTTCTTCAAAATTTGCTCCAACGCAGTTGGTGGCACATCTAAATTAGCAGGCCTGTTGGGAATTACTTTCCTCTTGCATTCCTCCCTCACACTACACACACAGAAGCATATTAATCCTTCCGAAGTAAACAAGAGTGGAAAGAGAAATAGAAGGTGGGAAACTCATATTCAAGATGTGGTTCTACTTGGAAATAGCTCTTTATTTTCATTAACTTTCTTAATTTCCATTTTCATCTTGGCAAAGTTGAAATAACCTTTTCTAATAAATACACACAGTCTAAAATGTCTTTGGCTTTTCATTGAGAAACAGTTAAACTAGAAGCAGAACCTGTTCAGCCCCAAGCAGTAATCCCTTGGTTCAGAATAGGAATCTGGGGCTTCCATTAATGAAAAGGTCTAAAGTTTAATTATGGGTGATTTTTCTCAAATATTTAATCTGGCTTGGACGGCGGAACAGTGACACCCAGGCCACAAGAGGGCAGTGAGGAAAGGGAGAACGATGGTCAGGAAGGGCCATTACACAAATGCTGGTTAGATTGAAGGGATCAATCTAGGACTCTTCCCTTTGAATTTCCATGTTGGTCCTTGTTAACATGACAGAGAAAAATCAAGAAATAATAGAACAATGGTTTTTCTCAGCAAGGGCTATTTCTGGGGTTACGTAAACATTAATTCTTCCTCCTGGTCTGAATAGGTAGTCAGATTTGTTTTCTTATGACTCAGTGATCTATCTACACAGAGGAGTTCCATTTCTAGATATGCTAATTTCCTCAAGGGTCCCACTGAGGCAGCACTGTTTTAAAGATACAGATCTCTCAAAGAAATTTACAGATTTATCAAGCTGTAATAATATGTCTTCATTATACCTACAAATATGTAACAGGAACAACATTTGGTAACATCTCCCGTCAAAATATATCCGTTAGTTTTTTAAAAAACATTTTACTTATTCATTTATTAATTAAAGAGAGGGGAAGAGGGGAAGAGAGGAAGAAAGACGAGGGAGAGAAACTGACTCATTGCCTCTCATAGGCACCCCAGCCGGGGACCAAACCCACAACCCAGGCATGTGCCCTGGCTGGGAAGCAAACAGGCAAACTTTCAGTTTGCGGGACAACGCCCAACCAAGTGAGCCACACTGGTCAGGCCCATTTGTCAGTTTCAAGAACTATTAGAAAAAAATATAATACCTAAGATGACATTCAGATTTCTTTTGCTTTTCTTCCCTCCCAACACCTCCATCTGCTCACCGGACATAAGGCATTGACAATTTCAGGGAAAGAATGAAAGCATTTGTTAAATCTCATTTTAATTTTCATTTTTGATACTCAAATGTTTCATAAAACCAAGGAAAATCCCTGAACTCTTTTTTTTTTATCTTCACCCAAGAATAGTTTCACTGCTTTTAGAGAGAGAAGAAAGGGAGAGAGAGAATGAGAGAAATATCCATGTGAGAGAGAAATGTCATTTGATTGCCTTCTCATATGTACCCCAAGTTGCGTATGCACCCCGCAACCTGAGTACATGCCCTGACTAGGAACCGAACCCGCAAGCTTTCGTCTATGGGGTGACGCTCCAACCAACTGAGCATATCTATTCTAAAACTAGATTAATTTCTACTTCAGGATTTAGAGTGAGGTTTATCCATGAGGTATTCTAAAACATTGGAGAAGTCAGGACACATCTTGATCCTAAGTACATACCTTATAACCAAGTGCTTTTAGTTCACTTGCAGAGCAAGGATATAAATCCATGAACTTGTATCTATCTACCAGTAAAGCTGTTTCTTTTCCTTCATACTCTTCTTTGAATGCTGTAAACCGTCTTTTCTCCACTTTGAGTATACTAGCTAGATCACCAATATTACTTTCAAAAGCTAGAAATCGGGCCCAGATTTCTCTGTAAGAAAATAATCAATACTTAATTATTCTGGGTTTAGGACATGGAGTCTGTTTACAAAAAAGCCTTAAGTTGCCCCTCTCCCTTTTAAAAAGTATGTCTCTTTTTCATTATAAAGATTTCCAAACTATAGAAAAATAGAATAGTGTAACAAATATATCATTACCTAGATTTAATCACTGTTAATATTTTGCCATAGTTTTGTTTTTGCTTAAGTATTTAAAGTAAATTATAGACATAATATTTCACCCTTGGTACTTCTGTATTTAAGCCCTTTTGTGAGTTTTTACTTATTTAGCATTCGTTCCTATCCTTTCTGGTCAATAAGAGGGATAGTTTACCCTGGAAAAGGTAAACTCTAGGTGGAAGGATAGAAAAAGGAATCTGGACAGATTTCCAACTTCTCCTGAATAATGTGCCTTCACCATTTTTGTTGAGTGGCATGAATTATAATGTAGAATACATTCTTCATTCAATGTATGAATAAAAATACAAAAGTTCTCTATTTTTTCCCTTTAATATGGATCATTGGAAATCAATTTATGCCTCACCATTATTCTAACAGCCAAAATTAATTCTCTGAGACTCTACTTAAGTGTCATTCAGCAGGGGTGTACTAAAGTAATATACCAAGTGCCTATTACATACCAGGTATAGAACTATCACAAAAATCTTACACTGGTAGGTATTATTGTTACTCAATGAGAGTAAGGATTGGGAAGGTTATGAGATCTGCCCAAGTCATAGCTGGCTAAGCTGGAATTTAATCCCAAGACTACAAAGCCTTACTATTTCCACTGTATCATTATTTCATTGTTTCTGTTTGTGTCAAACAAACTTTCAGTCTGTAAGAATCTGTGCTCTCAAGGGAGGTAAACATTTCAGAACACTTCTCTAATTTGTTCACATCAATTTCTAGGGATATAGTAAACCACAAAGATATATTAAAATATTCAATAATAAATTGCTACGGCATCTCAAAACGATTCTTACCAGTATACAAAAACTAAAATATAATTATCTTAAACAGGTATGAAAATATTGTAGGCAGGCAGCTATAAGTTAAGCTTCGAGAGACAAGGGAAATTTCTCCTGAAACTTATACCCAACAAACAAAGTTCACCCCACAGATCACAATTCAAGCATACAAACCATGTTAGAACTTGACCAACAAGCTGTCACAATGGCTTACCCTGACTTTTCAGGAGGAAGGCTTCCAGATGTTAAAACTCGTTCAAACAAAACTCGGGTATTATTGTCCTCTATGATAATAGAAGAGTTTTTAAATATTAAAAAAAATCAGTTTTAAAATTCAACAGTGTATTTGCACATGCATTATCTTGTTTAATACTCAGAAAAATCCTATGCAGAAAGGTAACTACTATCATACTCAATTTTTATAGGTGAGGAAACTTGAGGTTCAAAAAATGAAGAGAGTAGATCTGGCTCACTGTTATTGGGCAATACAGCCATAGCTAGAAGTCGGGTCTTTCTGTCTGTAGTTCAGTCCTCCTTAGTATACTGCAGTTGTAATGTAAAGCTGTAACAGTGTGATATCTGAGTTCGGCATCCTATTTGCCTTTTAAAAATAATGAAAATTACATATCTGCCTCACATTAGAAGTGTCAGACTACTGATATTTTTAAAATACAGTGAATGTGAAGGATGACAAGTTCAAATTTAGAAATACTTGAGTTTCTTATTTTGCAACACTAGGACTACTCTATATTTAAGTTTAAATTCTTGTATTGGTTACAATAATATCTAGACTGGTAAATAAATATGCAAATGGAAAATGAATTAAGAATGGTCACCAAAGGAGCATCTGAGTTCTTGCTCCCAGGTATATGTCATCGGTCTGGCTGAAATAAACTCTTATAAAAATTCTTAAAAAAAAAAAAAAAAGAAAGAAAAATGGTCACTAGAAATGGATTAAAACTTAAAGAGTCTTGGGAGGTCCCCTGTAGTCTTAAGTGGGAAAAATGATACTTTTTGCTAAGCTCTAATGGATCTATTAAAATTTAAGAATCCATTCAATTATTACTAATAATGTAATAATAATAATAAAAATAAAATAATTGAATTGTATATTTAAAATGGGTGCATTTATGGTACATTAATTATATCTAAATAAAGCTGTTTAAAAAAAAAAGTAAAGCAGAGCCCTGACCAGGTGGCTCAGCTGGTTGGAGCATCAGCCAGAATACCAAAAGTTTGCAGGTTCAATTCCCAGTCAGGGCACATGCCTAGGTTGTGGGTGGTCAGGCGTGTGCAGGAGGCAACCAATCGATGTTTCTCTCTCACATCGATGCTTCTCCCTCTCTTTAAAATCATTAACCATATCCTTGGGTGAGGATTAAAAAACAGCAACAACACAATACAGCAGAGTAGCTGGTTGTTATTGCCTCAGGGTAGTTATTCAGTTTTACCATATATCCACGTGCAAAGTAAAACAAGAAGATTTAAAATGTACTGAACATGTATTAAAAATGGATTGAATGCAGGAGATGTAAAGTACAACATAGGAATATAATCAATAATATTGTAATAACTATTACTGGAAATACTAGGGGGGATCACTTTGTAAAGTATATGACTGTCTAACCATGATGTTAGAACTTAAAACTGATACAGAACAATACTGAATGTAAGTTGTAATTGAAAAATAATTTTTTTTGGATAAAAATGATATGTATTGAATGCATTATGTATTAAACCAAAGAAGATGACACCATATTCATGGCTGTCACCTTAAACTTACCATATTGTACTTTAAAAATGGTAAGTATATCTTGTATTTTATTCTTTTTGCTGTGCTCTCTGCTTTGCTCAAGGCACATTCTTTACTATTCCACATAACTTCCCACTGCTTGTTAATTGTTCTCTGCCTGGAATAATGCATTTTCTTGTATCTTTATCTGGCTAACTAACTACTGGTCATCTCCTGTCCCCTTCTCTATGACACCCTCTAGATAACACTGTCCAACAGAAATATGATGCAAGCCAAATATGTAATTTAAATTTTCTGCCAGCCACATTTAAAAGAGTAAAAACAGGTGAAATTAACTTTAATTTATTTTATTTACCCCAATTTATCTAAATTATTATTTCAACATGCAATCTATTTGAAAAATTAAGATATTTTACATACTCTTCTTCATACCTACTCTTTGAAATCTGGTATTTTGCTCTTGTACCACATTTCATTTTGGCCTAGCCACATTTCAAGTGCTCAGTACTCAGAATTTACATTATACTTTCCTCTTTGTGCTTCCAAAGTATTCAATACTTCATTTGGGGCTCTATTACAGAGTTTAGCACATTTTCTTCATCATTGCTATTATATCATAAGTAGTTAACATTTATATATAGTATGCTTACCACATTTCATATATAAGTCAAACACATGCAAACCCTTTATGATCCTCTCAACTATCTTATGAAAAGTACTCTTACTATGACTATTCTGCAGGTGAGAAACCTGAAACAAGTTTATACACCTAACCCCAGAATTCATGCTGCAATTAAGGACCAGATGATGGTGTAATTATGTTTACAAATCTGATTCCCCCATGAGAATCCTCTGAGGGGAAGAATGGAGTCCTATTCACCTTTGTATTCTTACACCCTAGTAACTAGAAGGTACTGAATAAATGATGGATGGATGGGTGGATGAATGAATGACGAGTTATCTAAAAGACAAAAATACTGACATCAGATATCATTGTTCATTTTCGAATAGCAAATATTATACATACTAGGCACTATTCTAAAAAAGCAAAAAAATTTAAATTGATGAGGAAGATTAATTTCATACAAGAAAAAAGATTTTTAATTAAATGGTCCAGTGTCTCACTTTTTAGAGTTAAGTCCTTTTCCAGAGTGTAGACACTAGGCTGAAATACAAAATCATATTTAAATTTTATTCTTTTCTACTATTTAGGTATATAAAATGCTATGTTTTCTGAAACTATCATTTCATTGATATATAGCTGTGATATCTAGTTATATAATCATTTATACAGCATATAATTGTATAGTGCTTTCTTAAATCAATTGTTATAATTTTTAGTTGAAAAATTACATATCCTTGACTGTAGGCAACTGGACTAAATGAGATACATACATGTACATATGAATTTCCTAGCTCAGTGACTGGGATAAGGTAGGAACACGACAGAGGATGGCCATAATTATTATTAGAATAGAATGGGGATATAAAAATAAAGATACTAAATAAACATAACGTTTGTTTTTGAAATTGCTTCCCCAATAGTCTCAAAGCATTATACTTTACTTTGAATTTTGGTGGCTTGAGTTTTTGTTTGTTTGTCTGTCCTATCCCATCGCCCCTAACCCTTTCCCCCAGACTAGGCACAAGAGATGATTTGCCCGGAGTCATCAGAGATGAGCATCAACAACTCTGTCTCCCAACTCTAAATCTGTGGCTTTATCCTACTCTGATAGGACTTACTGACAATGTGTTCAAGACCATTCTGCAGCGTCAAAAGGCATCTACTATTTCTCAATAAATACAAGTTCATGGTTGACAAGCCACAAATATTTCTTGAGTGCCTATCAAGTATCTGATTCTGGTGTGATGACCTAATTATAACACATTCAAGAAGGAAAAAATATCTAGCAACATAATATCACAGAATGATATTTGAATTGCTTAATATTAAGTAATCATTATAGACCTAGAATCTACTTACCATTGAGGTGAGAAAGATAGTCAATATAGGCCAGAACATATTCTGGAATGTCTCCATATTTCTTTAGCCCCAGCTCAAAAATCTTAAAGGCAACAGATTTGTCCTAGAAGTAAAGAGGGGAATGTACTGATTTCCATGGAACAACAGACAAGATGCTCAAAAGGATATTAAAACTGTAACACATAAACATGACAAGGTACAGTAAGAATTAAAATGGAAATTAAAATCATATTAAGTATAACTGCTGAGCTACAAACCACTCAAGGGGATTTAGATTCAGAAATATGGGTTTTAATAAGGCAGAAATTAGCAGGCAGTGGGGGGTTTGAATTAATGCTCCATGCAATTGTACAGAGATACACTTAGACTTCCTTCATGACATGAGCAATTAAAACTTAATGACAGAAACTAGGAACATCTTTCTTTTAATTAATGTATCTCAGATGAAGGAAATTATATTTTATTTTAGCTCTTACCTTACTACAGTAATACTCCATGAGTGCTGCAGTAACATAGACATGATGGCGGGTTCTGGTATCTTCTCTTGCTTTTTTAAATATCATTCTTCCAGATTTGATACCTTCTGCTCTTCTTGCAAATTTCATATACTGGATATATACCTATGCAAAACCAAGTATTTGTTTTCTATAAATTAGGTAGAATGTGATCCACATAGCATCCAAAACAGACTTACCTTATTCCAATACTAATATGTTTTCTGTGTTAAGAAAGAAATCATGAATACACAAGAAATCAGAAAGTAAGATTATAGATATTGCGCTAAATCCACAAGCAAATCTGTTCTGATATTAGCATTATTATTATTATTTTAATCCTCATCTGAGAATATGTTTATTGATTTTAGAGAGAGAGGAAGGACGAGAGAGAGAGAGAGAGACAGAAACAGTGATGTGAGAGAAACATCCATCGGTTGCCTTCTGGGACATGCCCATGTCCCCTCTGAGGATGAACCCGCAACCTAGGGATGTGTCCTGACCAGGACTCAAACCTGCGATCTTTTGGTTTACAGGACGGCGCTCCAATTAATTGAGCCACACCGGCCAGGGCTTTATTTGCCCAGTTTTCATGACATCAAACTGTTAGCCAGTATTGACAGGCAAGTAGATAAATGAATGAACTATGAGTTCCGCGAGGAGAGAAAATTGATCTAATTTGTCATTATACTGCTGGAATCTAGCACAGTGCATAGTACAGAGAAGTTTGCAAAATAAATTTAAAAATGATTATTAAGGCCTGGCCAAGTGAATGAGTAGGTCTGAGCATCATCCTAATATGCCAAAGTTGCAGGTTTGATCCCCAGTCAGGGCACATACAAGAATCAACCTATAAATGCATAAATGAGTGGAACAACAAATCAATATCTCTCTCTCTCTAATCAATAAATAAAATTTAAAATATAAAAATGATTATTAAATGCCAACAATAAGAGCCAATATAAACAAACAAAAAAGCTGTAGTTGACTTTAGGCAGAGGGTCTAGAGCCCCATGAACTGGCCTGTCTCCCTTCCCGTCCCACTGAAAGAAGAGCTCCTCTGTACTATTACAGAAACTCAGGGCTTTGAGAACCATTATTATAGAGCAGAATTCAGGACAAAGTGAGTTTCTGTCCAACCCCTTCTCAGGATGTTTGTTTCTCCTGCCTCTATTTTTTAAAAAGAAATATTTATTATGTAACAATTATACGGCATAAATGACTTCAAATCATGATCAGGAGGAAGGTATTAGATAGAGAAAGCCCCACTGTAGCTGTTTCATACTGCTGCATTAAAAAAAGAAAACTGAGTAGAGAACAGATCAGTAATTGCCAGGGATTGGGAAAGAACAAGGGTTGACTACAAAGGGTCACATGAGGGAATTTTGGGAAGTGACTGAAGTGTCTCCTGTCTTAATTATGATGGTGATCCCATGACTCAATGTTATTGGTCAAGATACATAGAACTATGCAATAAAATAGTGCATTTTATTTTATATAAATACATTTTTTTAGTTTGTTAAAGCAGACTGCAAGTGGGAAAGAGATATGTAATGTTACTCACCAAGGTGGGGTCAATATCCTCAATTGCCAGAAGTCTGTTATATATACTGTGAACTTTCTCATACTTCATGCGACTCTAAGGTGGTAGAGAAGAAGTGGATATAAATATATACTCTAAACAAGCAGGATTTGAGCTCTGAGGAATCCAGAGGCGGCACCTCACAGTGGCACCTGCTTTGAGCATAAATATATAATGAGCTGAGGACTAATAAGTGTTCATTTTGCATCATCTTTGTCTACCAAAAGCAATATTCTTGGTAAAGAGGCAGCGAGAAAAATAAATCCAGTCTTGCAGTAAAAAATCCAATTATAAGAAAGTTCTAATTAGTTTTACTGACCTCTTCATAATCTGCATATGCAAAATAAAGGAGCATATTCTTCTTTAATAAAGTGCTTATGGCTCTTTCATATATATTAGCAGCTTCATCACTAAATAATTTGGCATTATTCATATCCTAGAAGGAAACAAAAGAAAAGCTTACTCTCAATAATTTTCACATAGAGACTTCTGTCTAAGATGGAGGTGTAGATAGATACACTTTGTCTCCTCACACAACCAAAAGAAGGACAACAATAAATTTAAAAACAAAAAATAACCAGAACTGCCAGAAAATCAAACTGTATGGAAGTCCGGCAACCAAAGAGTTAAAGGAAAAATATTCATTCAGACTCGTAGGAGGGGTGGAGACGGGCAGCCGGGGCAGAGAGGACACAGAGAAGGCCCACGGCAAGGCAGCAGCTGGTAGACGGGGCAGGCAAGGCAGCAGGTCCCACATGTGCGTGTGGATAAACCAGGAGGAACAACTGGGGAGTGAGAGAGACCTGGCAACCCAGGATTCCGGTGCGGGAAAAGAGCCTCAAAACCTCTACTGGTAAAAACTTGTGGGGGTTGCGGCAGCAGGTGAAACTGCCAGTCTCACAGGAGAGTTCATTTGTGAGACCCACAAGGCCCTAGAACGTGCACCAACCCACCCTCCCAGGAATCAGCACCAGAAGGGCCCAATTTGCTTGTGGGTAGCAAGGGAAGTGACTGAAAGCCCACCAAGAGCCAAGCAAAAGGCACTGTCCCCTCAGATCCCTCCCCCACATACAGCACCACAAGGCAGTAATGTGATTGCCCCACCCTGGCAAATACCTAGGGCCCTGCCCCTCACAACGTAATAGGGGCGCCGAGACAAAAAAAAAATATAGCCCAAACGAAAGAACAGATCAAAGATCCAAAAACAGAACTAAGCAATGAAGAGACAGACAATCTAACGGATGCAGAGTTCAAACACTGGTAATCTGGATGCTCACAGAAATGGTTGAGTATGGTCGCAAAATGGAGGAAAAAGTGAAGACTACGCAAAGTGAAATAAAGAAAAATACAAAGGGAACCAACAGTGAAGGGAAGGAAACTGGGACTTAAATCAATGATTGGGAGCAGAAAGAAGAAATAAACATTCAACCAGAACAGAATAAAGAAACAGGAATTCAAAAAAATGAAGAGACTGAGGAACCTCTGAGACAACTTTAAACGCTCCAACATCTGAATCACAAGGGTACCAGAAGGAGAAAAGGAACAGCAAGAAATTGAAAACTCATTTCAACAAATAATGAAGGAGAACTTCCCCAATCTGGCAATGGAAATAGACCTCCAGGAAGTCCAGGAAGCTCAGAGAGTCCCAAAGAAGTTGGACCCAAGGAAGCACACACCAAGGCACATCATCATTATATTACCCAAGATTAAAGATAGGAGAGAATCTTAAAAGCAGCAAGAGAAAAGGAGACAGTTACCTACAAAAGAGTTCCCATAAGACTCAGCTGATTTCTCAAAAGAAACCTTACAGGCAAGAAGGGGCTGGAAAGAAGTATTCAAAGACATGAAAGGCAAGGACCTACATCCAAGAATACTCTATCCGGCAAAGCTATCCTTTAGAATGAAAGGGTAGATAAAGTGCTTCCCAGATAAAGTTGACGGAGTTCAACATCACCAAGCCCTTATTAAATGAAATATTAAAAGGACTAATCTAAGAAAAAGAAAGATGACCAAAAATATGAACTGTAAAATGACAACAAATTCAGTTATCAACAACTGAACCTAAAAAAACAAAAACAAAAACAAACTAAGCAAACTGTTAGAACAGGAAGAGAATCACAGAAGTGGAGATCACATGGAGGATTATTATCGGGGACGGGGAGGGGGAAAATGGGGGAAAAGGTACAAGGAATAAGAAGCATAAATGGTAGGAACAAAATAGACAAGGGGAAGTGAAGAATAGTATAGGAAATGGAGAAGCCAAAGAACTTGTATGTATGACTCATGGACATGAACTAAGGGGTGAATGCTTGTGGGAGGGCAGTGCAGGGCAAAAGGGAATAAAAGGGAGAAAGAAATGGGACAACTATAATAGCATAATCAATAAAATATATTTTAAAAGTAATTTTCATATAGTTTAAAGAGAATAAAATACTCATGTACATACATTTGGACACATATGCATTTCTGGATTTAAAAAATATCCCAAAGACTTATTCCATTATTTTAATAGAAGAATCATAAAATACTCTAAATGATTCTTCACTATAATATATTTAAAAAGCCACTATGTATTTAAATTCTGACTAAGGAAGTCTAATCCTATAAGGGTGTCACTAAAGTTCATATTGACATAAAATTATTACACTCACTTTTATTACCAAAATTCAGTGTTACATGTTTAGCAAATTATTGCTATACCAAAACCATGAAAAGACCAACAAGGACCAAAAGGAATACTCACCCCCTTCTCTGCCAGCAGTTTACTTGACTGCTCAAGATACTGGGCAGCTTCATACCAAATATCAGGGTGATGGCCCAGCACAAGCAGGCACTGTTCATAAGCAAACATAACTAAGGAAAGACAGTCACAACACTCAATTAAAATAAATATTATTTATGAAACTACCAATCCAAGCATCATAATTAAATTATTAAGCTAAGATAGGGCACTCAATAATGAATGATAATTAGAAATAAGAAGCTTAAGTGATTTCCGGCACCATCATCCTCCCAAGCCCCATCCATCCATCCATCATTTATTAGGTTAATATTTACTGAGCACCAGCTATACACTAAGAATGTGAAAGACACCATGAATACGCCAGTGAATAAGACTTCCTATTCTCAAGAAATCTGCAGTATATTGAAAAAAATAAAAATAACATTAAGAGGTCAATTACAAAAAGTACTAAGTATTGTGATGAGGAAAGTACAGGGTATTCTTGAAACTTACAGCAGCAGGACTTAACATAGTTTAGGGACTCAAGAAAGGCTTCACTAAGGAACTGACATCTAAAGCGAAACCTGAAGAAGGGATAGAAGCTGGTCAGATAAGACAGTAAGTGGAAAGCAAGAATGTCAGGAGTAGATAAAAAACCAGTGTAGGCAAAGAAAAGAACCAACCAAAACAAAAACCAGTATTTCGAAGGCCTAAGGGTAAGGGAGCAAGGCAAGACTGAGGAATTTTTGAAAGTTCCCAATTCTATTTCTGGCAGTGGCAGAGTAGTTTGTATTGGACTGATTCTCCTGAAAATAAAATTCATAAACTGAAAAACAAAAAACCAACTATTTAAAGGCACTGGAGAATGGCCAAAATAACAGAAACCAGAGAAGGCTGAGCTAGTAAAAAGTCAGAACCACACTTGAGTGAGATCCATATTTAACATGGCTCTTCTCCTCAAGGACATAACCCTGTGTGTCAGTTTGGGGATGGCTAGGACTCAAGCCAAATGCTGAAGTCTTAATTGCTTGAGATAGGTACCACTGAGTTCTGGGCTATGAGTGCAGCTGAAAACTAGGGGGGAAATTCCCCAAAAGAGAAAGCCACAGATGGTGGAGCCTGAAAATCTGGGTATACATGCCCTCAAATCTTTAGGACCCCCCCCCCCCAAATATACACATACAGGAAAGAATACAAAGAGCCCAAGCAGAAAGCAAAGCTGGAAGGCTAAAAGAGCTGAGCAGATATCTCAGCAGCTGCCCACTGTAATGGAGAAACAAGTTTGGAATTTGCGTCCCATCAAGTTAGATGGTCTGGGTAAACACCTTGTACTTTCCATTATGTCTTTGGAGTAAAGACTGTGTCCCAGAACTAAGAGATTTACCCTGAGATTAAGGGCACAACTAAAACAGACCTATCTTAACAGTGTAAAACCAACCCACCACAAGGTCCAGGTGATCTGCCAGTGACTTAACTCCCTGCTAAAATAAAACTCAACATTCTTCAGGGGAAGATAACAAAATCCAGCTTTGCAGTATTTCATCTGTACATCTGTACAAAGTCCAAAAGAAAATGTGACCCATAGTCAAGAGAAAGAAAACCAACACCATGATGGCCCTGATGTTGAAATTAGCAAAGATTTTATAACTGCTGTTATAAGTATGTTCAAAGATATGAAGAAAAAGATGGTAATGAATACTGAATTGCAACAGAGAAAAGGAAACTATAAAATAAGAACTATAATACAAAAATTTCGAGAATGGAAATTTATAAAACTGAAATGTAAAATATCTGAAGTGAAGAATTCGCTAGATGGGCTAAATAGTAAATTGGATACGATAAAACAAAGCTCAGTGAACATGGAGATCTATAAAATTACTGAATCTGAAGACCGTAAGAGAAAAAAAGACTGGGGTAAAAAACAACCTTAGTAAGCTATGGGATAATATCAAACAGCCTAACATACATGTAACTGGAGTCCCAGGAGGTTTAATCCTATTACCTCTTTTTGTTATAAGGGTCTGATCTTCCGTACGAAGAGGGTTACTCTTCTCCCACTGTATGTATTTCTTCCACATATCTACCTGCTGGGCCTCTTGAGGAGTATTCTGAGGAGGCACTGAGGGAGCATTGCGGTCCAAGCCTTTCATTACTGTCTCATATTCCTAAACAACAAACATTTAGCATTCTGTGATGAGCATAGGAACAACTCAAATATACAGATATACAGGATAGAGTTAATCGGTTTGGAATACTTTGCTAAAATGTCTATTTCTTCCAAATGGCACTTTGTTAACATGATCTAAAAACTATTTAAGAGCAGTGAGAAAGATCACAGAGAATTACCTCCCCAAGAATAGGCTGTCAGGACTGGGTGAAGAGAACACCCCTGGGTCCTCTCTACAGGTACTCCAAGAGGTTGCTGTCCAGGACAGATCAACGTGACTGGTGATCTGGTGGCATCATTACTGCCATCTTTGGAGAAGCTATCTATCTTTTTAAATTTCAGTAGTTTGTATTATTAGGTTATTTTCCCTAACTTCTCATGGTGTCAATTAATAAAAAGGTATGATCACAAGACAAAAGTCTGTCCCTGAGAGCTGTTATCAAACAGCAGAGTGGTACAGTGTTCAGATGTATGAGCAAACAGGAGGGAAGGATAAGCACTTCATCAATTCTAGCTGGAACCTTGTCTCTACAACCTGTTTCTATATTCAAAAAATTTCTTCCAAACTTGATTTATTCTATTTTACCCTTTAACACGTCTGTAAAGAGGTATTTCATTTTACATATATCATCGGCACAGACAATGCAATCGTCATTAAGACTGCTAATGACTGAAAATATTAAGAGTAATACCAGACAGGGAAAGTTCTTGTGTAAACAACATACGCATAACAATCATTAAAAGGAGTGGCCTTACAGAATGTCATACCTTTGCTACACGCCTAGCATTCATGTAATCTCTACTCCGATCTTCAATCATTTTTTTAGCTAAATGAATATTGATACCCTAAGAAAAAACAAAGGAAAACATCTTAGTTTTAAATTAAATATATCTTAATATGAGTACAATAGTCAACCTATTCATTTTCTGAACAGGCAATAAAATTTCCATATTTTGGGAGTTTCTAAAGTTATGGAATGATTTTGAAAAAATACATTATTTCCCATACAATTCTAATAGCAATAATAAAAAATGATGTACAGCTTCATGTGGGTGAACAGCCATGCAGGGGAAAAAAAGAAATTAAAAGAAAAAGAAAAGAAAAATGCAGAGGTAGGAGGTAAACATGAACATTATTAGTCATATCTAGCAGTTCTCAAAGAGTAGACTGATAATTCCTGATTCCCAAGACCCTTTCATCGGGGTCCATGAGATCAAAACAATTTTTGTTTAATACTAAGACATTATTTGCCTCCATTACAAATATACAGTGGAGTTTTTCAGAGGCTGCATGACATTCGACATCATAACACACTGAATTTAGCAGCTTACAAGAATATCTAGCTCTCTTCTATTAAGATAGGTATTAAGGACATTTGAAAAAATACAAAACAATGCCATTCGTCTCACTAAATTTCTTCTTGTCCTGGAAAATAGTTTCTTTAATGCTACTTTTGTTAAAATGTAAAGAATTTATTACTGTAAAATTTACATGACTAAGAAAGTACTTAGAACTCAGTTTAAACTTCAATATGCTACATTTGACATATAATATCCGTATTAAAATTAAAAGTTCTTTGTGGTCTTCAATATTTTTTAAAATCCCAAGACCAAAAAGTTTGAGAACCACTGCTCATACCTATGAGGGAATGATTTCAATACTCTACATAGTTCTTCCAAATCACAGGACATATAAAGAACTTAAAAAAAAAAATTGATTTGAGAGAGAAAGTGTGGGGAGGGGAAAAGAGAGAGGAACATTAATTTGTTGTTCCACTTACTGATGCATTCATTGATGGATTCTTATGTATCCTGACCAGGGATCAAAGCTGCAACCTTGGAGGGTATTGGGATGATGCTCTAACCAACTGAGCTACCCAGCCAGGGCTTACAAGGAACTTCTTTTTAATGATGAAGCTTATTTGGCATGCACATTTACTTATTAGCGCTGATGGTTAAAGGATGTGCCAATGAGTCAAAAATCTTGGCTTGCAGCTCCATATCTCACAAATGCAAGCCAACAATCATATCTGTAACTAGGTGAAAGAGTGCATTGCAACTGATCATTACTACTGGAAAAAAAATTATTTTTTATTTTTTTAATCCTCACTTGAGGATATATTTTCTCATTGTTTTTAGAGAGAACAGAAGAGAAAGAGACAGAGAGAAACATTAATGCAAGAGAGAAACATCGATTGGCTGCATCTTTGTAGGCCACCTGACACGGGATAAAACCCTGCAACCCAGGTATGTGCCCTGACTGGGAATCAAACCCACAACTCAGTGGTATACAGGATGATACTCAAACCGACTGAGACACTAAGCCAGGGCTGTTAAAACAATTCTGAAAAAAATACCATTCCATAAGAGATCAATGGCAATGTATGTGTATGATTGTGTGGGTATAGTTTAGCACTGAATAAAAATTGTTTTGTTAGAATTTGAATTTTTCCAGAACATCCTCTAAAAATAACTCAACAATAATATGAGACTCTTGAAACCTTGCAAAAACATTAGGAGTGGTTCTCTTATCACAATCAACATAAAAACAGACATGTGTAGCATTGATGATAGCCAGGTACCTAATTCCAGAAAGGCTAGCATCCACAAATCCACAATGCGCAAAAATTAAACTGGCTTGGTTATAATAACTACTCTAGCCTAATTTACCTCTTCATACTTGTTATAGTCTCTCCAGAGTTGTTCAATGTTGATCATTGGATTAACACAACCTCGCTGATAAACCCTTCGGACAGCTGTTATTCTCTGATTTTCTGCGTAAGATCCAACAGCCTCCCTGGTGTTGGATAAGAAAGGTCATCAATTATACTATAGCTAAATCAACTGTGCACATTGGGGGAAAAAAAAACCTATAAAAATACTTACACGCCTTTTAAGAAATTGATATAATCCACCCAAATCTAAGAAATAAAATAAAGTATTACTAACTTTCTTCATATTTTCAAATTTATTAAGTGTATATATTCAAAAACCTTTAACACTACCTGGTAAGACATAATTTCCATTCCAATTTTATCCAGTGCAAAGTCATATGCTTGAGCCATTTTTTCTCTGAAATAAATGTGAAAAATATGTTTTTTTAAAAATTATGTTTAAAATGTATCTACAACTAAAACACAATCATAACTTCTGATCATATGATCAGAATAGCATTTGAAACTTTTACATATATAAACAAAAATGCAAAGGTATCTTTAGAAGTACATCAAGTTCTTTTGTTTAGCTTACCAATGTCATTAATTGTTTCCTTTGCCTATTGCTTGTGAGCCTACCAACAATGAGGCCCAGGTTTTACTAATTTTTACGTCTTTTAAACTGTCTAATCTTGTAAAAAACAGAGTAAAATGTAGAAATATCTTTTGTAAGCAGGTAAGTTACATCTGAAGATCTATTAGCACTTAAGTAAAATTCAGAGAAAAAAAAATTTGCTTTTCAATATAAGACAATAAAGGATAATGAAGAAAAGAAGACAGAATTCTAGTTATAGGCATAATTTGCCAGTGTGTAATAATAAAAATAGCATTTGGGAAAGTCCCATTACTTACATTCAGTGAAGATAGATGTGTGGGTTAAACTCAGAGCGACTGAACTACAACAGAATTGTCAAAAATACCTTGGAATATATAAGTAGCACACTGCATCATAACCTGCCAAAGTGTTGCCATGACAAGTAATAAGATGCTTTTTATTAAGTTTGACAGTAAGCCTCTTTCCCTGGAGTTAAGAGAAGTTGTGAGTTACTTTGGGACTATGTGCCTGGGGATCACTTGCATTCTGAAGATCCTAACTGAACTTACTTGTAACTTGGTAGTTTGCCCTTGGTTTCTCGGACATATGAAAGATAACACTTCCATAAATCAATGTGCAAAACCTTCATAAGGCATCTCTGAAATAGCTATAAATACAAAAAAAATTATCAGAAGTCATGGTTAAATTTCACAGGTACGTGGGCAAAGTAGAATATTAAAAAACAAACTCGGTTCCTTTCATGTATTTATTTTCTTGCAAATAAATGGTAAATAACAATTCCCTTCCTATTTTCTATTTTTAGATAGTCAAAGCATTCTCATCATTTTAGTCAGTAAAATATAATCACTCTTTCCCTTTTCCAAATTTTTATTACTAACATTTTAAAGCATAAAGAAAAGCTGAATAAATACAACGAACTCCTGTATAATCACTACCTAGATCTAATAATTGTTAATATTTTACTATGTTGGCCATATATATGGTAAGTCTTAAGTTATACTTCAGCATAAAAGTCAAAGTATATTTAATAGAACTCACCTTTTCAACCTTGTCATAATTTTTAGCTTTAATCTGAAGAGAAACAGAAAAACATCTGGTTAACATCATTCTTTATAGAGTATTAACACTACCTCTCATTTTTTAAATTAATCCAACAAATTCATCTCTATACTTTCCTATTAATTTTAGCTTTCAAAAACAAATAGATGTTTGAACCCAACATGAATATATGCACTGTAAGTATGCCTTATGTAAACTGATCCTATACGCATACATTTTCATGCACTCAATGTTGAAATTTTGTGAATATAAAATTTTCTAAAATAGTCAACATGATGCATACAGATATACAAGGCATAGTAGGGCAGAAAAAAATTTTGCTAATTTTCACTACACATAAATTTTTAGTCACTCAGGCAAACTACTATAGTCTAGGCACTGGGGTTACCAGTGAACACAACATGCATAGTCCACCCATGTTTTCACAAGGCTTACAATTTTATGGGGAAAATAAGTGCCAAGATGGGGGGAGTAAAGGGTGCTATGGGAACACTTAGAAGGAACATAAAACTCAAGACTTGGGAAGCTGCAAAAGATTTCCTGGAAAATGTTAAGATGTTAAGGATGGTGTGTTACACTGGTAAAGAAAGGAAAGACTTATTCCTGGCAGGAAGAATAGCATGTGCAAACACCAAGATTAAATATTATTTTCATTTTCTTTTGGGAATTTTCATCAGATGGTAGGTAGGCTTAGTTGCTCAACTGTGATATAACAGTCTTTGTTTCACCCTGATAAGTAAATAATTTGCTGGTTAGAGTAATCTTGGCTTGTGGTCCTTTTCTCTCCAGTAGTATATACAAATTTTCCCAAGTTTTCTGGCTTAAGATGCTGCAGATGAGAACTCTGAAGGCAGTCTTTGAGCCTGACAACTTTTTTCTTTTTAAAATTATTGCCTCTTCTCCATTTGTTACCCCTTTTCCTTTTAGAACTCCTATTATATGTTAAGTCTCCTTATTCTATCCTCAAAACCTATTATTTTTACCTTTTCTTCGATTTTCTGCTCTAGGTTTAAAAATATTTGTTCCACTTGATCCTCCAGGCCACTAATTTAAGTCTCTGAGTAACCATCCTCCTCCCTTTGACCTACTGCTGTAGTTGGTTCAAAAATAATAGTTTTTGACTCCAGAGTTTTAATACTGTTCTTTCAATCTCACTGTATTCATATTATTTTACTCAAGTTAGTGTTTCTCCCCTGCAGCAGCTCTACCTTGTTGGGGGCCTATCCCGATAGTTGCTGGATCTCTAACTGCAATTATTTCTCCTGTGTATTCACTGAAGCTGTGTAGGCAGTCTTAAGAGTCGTAACTGATTCTTCCCCTACCATGACAGCTATGTAGCAAGTGCAGGCAGAGAACAGGCTGTTAGAAATCCTCTGATAAAAAACCAGAAAGAAATCTTGGCTCAAGAGTAGGGAGGACTCAGCCTGCCTGATGTTCACATTCTTCTGAAGTAAAAGGGCAGCTGAGGGTCGCTGGCTACCTCTATGCGTCAGTTTCTTACGCCTTGCCCTAGGCTCCCCACCAGCCATCTTCTCTGAGACAGCCATAAAACCTGAGGTTTCCTTGCATCCAGCTGCTTGGGTCAGCAGACGTAAATTAAGTTGGGAGTGGGGGTGAAGTCAAGTCACCAGCTTTCAAATGCTTTCAAATGCACAGGTTATATACAGTGCTCATAATAGGCTAGGAAAATAAACACTACTTAGCTGGAATATTGGCAGAGAATATGAACAGGTGATTCCCAGAAGAGAAAATGAAAATGGTTAAAAACAAAAAGGCAACACATACAAACTTACAAAATGGGAAAAAACATTTTATACCAATTAGAATGGTAAAAGTTTAAAAGGTTATTAACACTACTGAAGCAATATGAGGAAAAGGGATTTCATGCATTGCTGTAGGAAATAAAAATGTTATGGCCTTTATGGAAAGCCATTGGTAAAGGCTATTCAAACAATAAAAATACAACAATTTTGATATAGCAATTCCATTCCTGGAATATATCCATAGAAATAAAAGCACCAGGATATAAAGGTGTTGTACCAAGTTATTTACTGCAAACTTTCCAGCAACAAAACAGTTAACAAATATTCACCAACAGGAAAATGGTTTAACATATTTTGATGCATTCACATCATGGAATATTACATATCCATATAAAATGAATTAGGACACTAACAGGCAGTTTGGGAGAATTTCCAAAAGATTTTATTGAATAAAAATACATAAAAATGTGTAAAACGTTTTTGCATTTTTGTAAAACAGGATCAAAAATAAATCTTATTTGTATATAGGTATGTCTGTATATGATTTTATCAGAATGGAGAAAATATGGAAAATATACAAAGTTCTTAATATAGTTGTGGGCAGAGTTCTATGGGTGAGGGGAGGAAAAGAGGTAAGAGACTGAACATCGGTTATGATTTTATTTATGCATTTTAGTAAAAATTACCTCTCTGTATGTGTAATAAATGTAAGCCAAAAGAATTTTGTATTTCTTTCCTACACGAATTGGTCCTACATCTTGGACTCATCAATTATTTGCTTTAATCGGTATCGGTTCAATACATATGTTGAAAAAGACACCTCTGACTAATACAAGGTGAGTCTCTGGCCTTGAATACATACACGGCCACTCACTCATTCATTAATTCAACCAATATTCTTTCTTTGACAGCCCCTTTATAAGAGCCTACACTGGTGGCATTATCATAGCAGGTACGAATTTTTAAACATCATTCAATTTTTTAAACTATCAACCTGCTTTGGAGAAGCAGTGTTGATATAATAAAAAGAATTTGATTGCCTTGTATCAGCTACTGAATCTCTCTCAGCATCAGTGTTCCTTCTTATAAAATGAGAATGATAATTATTACAAATGATTTTCCAGAAATTGAAAAGCATCTAGACATTCCAAGTGCTCATAAATTATACTAATTAACAAAATTATGAATCAAAGGAATATAAGCTTTTCATTATATCTTCTCTAAACAGATCTATGTAAACCAAGTAGCCAGAAAGACTAATGTCATTATAATTGGCCCCATTAGAGAAAAACAAAGGTTACATTCGAGTTCCATTATTGGTGAAACTTATACAAGAACACGTGAACACCCTTCCTTTGGTCATCCTACTACTGCACCATATTTCTTTAAGAAGTTACATTTCTGGGTATTGTTTACTAGTATTTACATGAAAACATCTTACTTCTAAGTTAAATATTCTTAAATATATTTAGCATAGTTATATACATTTGTTCAGGGATCCACTTGATAACAAAAGCTTGGTTTAAATTTACAAAATAAAGAAAAAAAAATCTTAGCCTTGGCTAGGTCGCTCAATTGGTTGGAGTATCGTCCCCATGTGCCATGGTTGTAGGTTTGCTTGCCAATCAGGGCACATACAAGAAATCAACCAATGAATGGATAAATAAGTGGAACAACATACCGATGTTTCCCCCTTCTTCTCTCTAAAATTGGTAAAATAAATTTTTAAAAAATTCTTGGTAGTGCTTTAAATTTCATTTTGATGCCACAGATTCTTGAGTCTATCATTAACCAATTAAGAATGCCACCACTTAAAGCCCTGTATATACATACAAATAATTTACGAAGCATACTGAAACTTGCTCATATCTATTAAAAGTAATGTTATATAATTATAAATGATGGGCTCTTATTTTTGTTTTCAGTTCTCAATCATTAATGTACAATCATCTGAGGTAAATATAGATTCTATTTTGTAACAGGAATCCAAAGTTAGTCTAATGCAAAGATTTTTAAAATGATTAGAAATATACCAAAATATGAACAATTTATGTGGTAGTGTGATGGAATAATTAATTGTCTTTTCAAAATTTCTATAATGTGGTTAACACTGTTTTTATATTTTAAAAAATCATTACAGGAAAAGATTGAGGATAATTTTTAATACTCATCCTTTTGATATATCTACTGTTAGTCATAAAAATTTGTCATAAACTTGCAATATTATTATTTTAAAAGATTTTATTTATTTTTAGAGACAGGAAGGGAGGGAGAAACAGAGGGAGAAAAACATCAATGCGTGGTTGCCTCTCACATGCCACCAACTGGGAACCTGGCGCACAACCCAGGGCATGAGCCCGCACTGGGAATTGAACTTGGTTTGCAGGCCGGCACTCAATCCACTGAACCACACCAGCCAGGGCACAATACTGCTTTTTTGATGAGTTATTTTAATTCTACTAAGATATGAAAAGTTGCTTTTGAGTGAAAGGAATAAAATATTTCTAATTATCAAAATGCTAATTATTTTTATTTTATTAAAGGAGAAAAATTAGATTATCAAGACTGTATTTTCTATTTGATTAAATTAAGTGAGTGGTTATTGGGGAAGAGTACAACAAGTATAACACTGAATACAGATCTATTTCTGATACTTTTTACATTTTTTAAAATTTTATTGATTTTAGTGAGGGAGAAGCATCGACTTGCTGCATTCATTGGCTGATTCTCGTATGTGTCCTGACCAGAGGTCAAACTCACAACCTTGGCACCTTGGGCCAATGTTCTAAACAACTCAGCTAAGCAGCCAGGGCCTATTCCCGATACTTTTAAACACTTCCTAATTCCAGTCCTTTGTTAACTTCCAAATTACTTCCCAAGCATTAACTGAACAATAATTATCTTTTAGAACTAAAACTAACCTTTGGGAAATTATTGAAACTAATGATCACTTACAGATTATTTAATTTTACAAAATGTAAACCTGATCAGAAGAAATGTTTAACAAACCTTTGACTAACTGTGGTAAAATCCATTTTTTACCAGTTCAGATTAGCTGTGTCCTTTATCTGGACATTTTTTATATGATCTAAAAAAGCCACAGTATTTAACAGTTCAAAAAGAAATTAGTGTCCCCTAGTCCTGATTGGTATTGCTCAGTTGGCTGGGCGCCCTCTCACAAAGCGAAAGGTTGCTGGTTCAATTCCTGGTCAGGAAACATGCCTGGGTTACAAGTTCAGTCCCCAGTCTGGGGCACATACAAGGTAACCAATCGATGACTCTCTCTCTCCCTTCCCTTCTTTCTAAAAATAAATACATAAAATCTTAAAAAAGTAAATTAGTTTTCCCTAAATAGTATTAGGAATATTTTTTATATTTCATTGAACATTTTATAAAATGTTGATGTAATTGCCCAGAAAACTAACATTTTTCTTAACAGAGAAACGTCTACATGTAAACAGCATTTTAGCTGATTTCCTCAAAATCAACATTTTTTCTTCTACCTTGGGGGGGGTGGGGGACACAAATTTCATTACATCAGTTTTTAAAAAAACTTATTTTTAGAATTGTCAATTTTAAGTCAGTAATGAATAACTGTACAGTTTTAAATAATTCAAAAACATATTTGACAAATGAACCCAACTGACATAACTCTACAGAGAAAAGTAAACAAGCCAAACAATCTAAAGGAAAAAGCCTCTATATACCTTGTTTCCCTTTTCATATAATAACCACCTAGGACAAGCTAATGCTTGTTTTCAGACACTACTGGGGTAGGCCCCACCTCAAATGAGTTTACATAGCAGTTGCTTACAACAAATGTGATAAATAAACAAATTATAAACCTGTATTACTAATTTATTCCTGACATCTTTTCTACTCTAAAGCAAAGCATATGCACTTTTATGAATTTAAGACAATCAATTTAAACTGAGTTTGAGCTGTAGATTAGCCTCAATCCTAAAACTTTAAAGCAGACAGCATCCTAAACACAAACCTTATCATCCATTCATTTAGTCTTTTTCATTATTTTTTTCTGCTACTCTCTAAATCCCTTAAACCCTGAAAAATATGTCTTGGGAATATTACAATACATAAGTAGCTTTAAGGAATTTGGGGAATATTGAAGAACGGCACTTTAAAATCTACCAACAGATTTTTAAGTCACTACAGTGGCTACAGAACATTCTGCTTTCCACCATCCAGTCTCAATTTTAAAGTAAAGATATCAGGAAAGCAGTATCTGCAAATCAATTCATTTTATTAAAGACAAAATTGTGTGCCTATGTGGCAGGCTCTTACTAGCAGAGGAAATACAGTGGTGGATTACACTAAGTTTTATAGCTCATGGAGTTGTATTCAGTGAGGGAGTCTGGTAAATAAACAGATGTCATAGTTAAATCTTTATCTGTACTTCCTAATTTTTCCTACAACATATTGTATTATTTCTGTAATTTATAATTTGCCTATTAAATGTAGTTATAAATGTATGCCTACATATACACAGATTTAGATTTAACAAATTGGCTAAAACCTGTTGATGCCTCATAAATTTTATTCCTTGAGGCCCTTAAAATGTGTTGCAGAAAGAACTATTGGTTAAATATCAGTGGGAAATATAAGTGACTGTTATAGTCATTATAATTCAAATTCAAATTTGTTAAGCAAAAATACAGTTCTAGATTGCTTACATTCGTTTTGATTCTTTATACTAACCAAATTTGGTATTAATCTTCCACTATTCTGAGCCAACTAAAAAATATTTGTAGCATGTGCTTTGGAATTACCTGGTGGATATAGGAATGTGGACCTGAATTTTATTAAAGATCTTATAATCAAGTTGGAAAACTGAAATTATTGGAAAGAACAGAGGACTAAATTTTTAAATTTATTTTTATATATGCTCCATACCCTATAAAATTCAGAGGAAAAGGAGTGCCATGCAAATTATTACCAAGGACGGTTTTACTGAGCAGATGAAATCCAGACCATTGAGAAAAAAAGGTTTGTGTAAGTCAATGAAATAACATAGTTTCTGAAGTTTAATGTGGAATAGTGAAGACATCCATACAAGAAAGAATATGTATTAGGGAAATAGGTTGGCTAATTTTGGTGGTAGCCCATTACACAGGGCCTAAATAAAAAGCCAAGCAGAGTTTAAACCTGATACACACAAAAATTGAATGTCGCCCAATAATGGAAGTATAGAAGTGATAGCTCATCATAGGGTCAGGGAGTGTGAAGGTGAGGAAGATAGAGCGATGCCTTTCAGTGTCATGGGATGAGGCAAGAAGACACAACCTGAGAAATAGCAAAGAAGCTGCTGTTGTCATCTTTAACTGGGTAATAGTGGCCTGGTCTTTTGGGGGAGGCAAGACAGAGAACAAAAGTAATACAAAGGGAAAATCAATACAGGTAATTTTTTCATGGGCACAAAAATGAAAAATATGGCAATTGCTGTACAGTAAAGTTTATTTTTTATTGGACTTAATGAGATGATCATAAATAATTCACACAGGAATTTTTAGGTGAACTTCTGGTCAAGATGGTGCCATATGTAAACACAGCTCTCCTTGCACTACGACATCAAAATTACAACTAAAATAGAGAATCGCTATTCAGAACCATCAGGAATTGAGTTAAATGAAGTCTGAGAACTATGGAATTAAAGAAACCACATCCACCTAGACTGGTAGGAGGGATGGAGACATAACTGGTCCCACATCCATGTGTGGTGGATAAAAATTTGGGAGGGATATTTCAGGAGCTAGGAGTCCCAGACCCACACTAGGCCACCCAGCCCAGTTCCAGCGCCAGGAAGGTAAGTCCCCACAACATTTGACTGCAAAAGCCAGCAGGGACTAAGTTGGTGGAACAAACTTCTGGAGTCGCAAGAGTTCCTTTCAAAGAACATGGACTTAAAGGGACTCACTCCCTCTGAGCTCCAGCAGCACTAGGTTAGCAGCTTGAAAGGCACTAGTGGTTTACATGGAGGAACTGAAGTATTTGGCATCAAGGTGGGAGCTGGGGGACAGCTTTCTCTCAGACAGAAAGGTAGGCAGAGGCCATTGTCACTTTTCTGAGCCCTCCCCCTCCAGAGCCATAGAGTTGGCATGCAAGTGCCTATCTGAGGCTCCATCAACATGGCTAACACTGTTTGCCCCCACCTCCCACCAGAGGTCCCTGAGACTCCATCCCATACAACTTACGGGCCCACACCAAACTATTAACTATGACTTTTCCATATGAATGGCTGGTCTTGGCTCATGATTCACAAATTCCTAAATGCTCTCAAACAAGCAATAATCCTCCAGCCCCCATAAATCTTGCTAAGTGGCCCTAGGCCCTACACTAAGAACAACCAGCCTTCACAGCATGGCTCCCCTGGGAATCTGCAATCCCAGCACAAGAGGCAGCTGTCTCAGATTGCTTTTGGCTCATGCAGGCTGTCCTTGGCCTGCACCACCTGGGAAGCCCCAGGGCCAACTCACCCAGTGGCCGGCTACAGACCACATCAGAGCACCATCATCCTGCCCCTGAACAGCTGATCCTCCACAGAGGGCAGAGGTTGGTAGCCAGTGGTCACAGCCAGTCCTTATAGCTGACTGGCCTGGATAAATCCCTCCTATTGATCTGCCAACAGAGACCAAGGCTCAACTATGAGAAGAGGGTGTACTAAGCCCACATGAAGGTCACACTTCAAGTACCCAGCTTGGGTGATGGGGGAGGCTGTGCCACTGGACCCCACAGGACACCAACTATTTTAGGCCACCCTTCTAAGATAATGGAGTCATAGTAGCTCTATCTAATACATAGAAACAAACACAGGGAGGCTGCCAAAATGAGGAGACAAAGGAACAAGGTCCAAATGGAAGAATAGATTGAAACTCCAGAAAAAGAGCTAAATAAAATGGAGATAAGCAATCTATCAGGTGCAGAGTTCAAAACACTTGTTATAAGGATGCTCAAGGAACTCAGTGAGAACCTCAGCAGCATAAAAAAGATCCAGTCAGAAATGAAGGATATACTAATTGAAATAAAGAACAATTTACAGGGAAACAACAATAGAGTGGATGAAGCCAAGAATCAAATCAACGATTTGGAACATAAGGTGCCAAAAAACAACCACCAATCAGAACAAGAAGAAAAAAAGGTCCAAAAAAAAAAAAAACAAAAACAAAGATAGGGTAAGCAGCATATGGGACAACTTCAAGTGTTCCAACATCTGCATCACAGGGATGCCAGAAGAAGAGAAAGAGCAAGAAATTCAAAATTTATTTGAAAAAATTATGAAAGAAAACTTCTCTACTTTGGTGAAGGAAAGACATGCAAGTCCAGGAAGCACTGAGAGTCCCACACAAGATGGATACAAACAGGCCCACACCAGGACACATCATAATTAAAATACTGAAGGTTAAAAATAAAAGAGAGAATCTTAAAAACAGCAAGGGAAAAGCAGTTAGTTACCTACATGGAAGTTCCCATAAGACTGTCAGCTCACTTCTTGAAAGAAACTTTGCAGGCCAGAAGGGATTGGTAAAAAATATTCTAGTCATGAAAAGCAGGGACCTAGAGCCAAGGTTGCCCTACCCAGCAAAGCTAGTATGTAGAATCAAAGGGCAGATAAAGAGGTTCCCAGACAAGAAAAAACTAAAGGAGTTCATCATTACCAAACCATTATTATATGAAAGGGACCTATTTAAGAAGAAAAAAAGGATCAAAACTATGAACAATAAATACATATCTATCAACAACTGAATCTAAAAAACAAACGAAGCAAAACTTGAAGAACAGAGATAGAATCATGGATACAGAGAACGTTTTGATGGTTGCCAGATAGGAGGGGTGTGTGGGGGAATGGGTGAAGAGGTGAGGGGATTAAGAAGTACAAATAGGCAGTTACAGAATAGCTATGGAGATGTAAAATATAGTACAGGAAATGGAGTATCCAAGGAACTTATACACATAACTCACGAACATGAACAATGGTGGGAGGACTGTTGAGGGACAGGGCAGTGCTGGGTGGAGGTGGGGCAAAGAGGGAAGAATTGGGGCAACTGTAATAGTATAATCAATGAAACATAATTAAAAAAATAAACTGTCTTAAAGTTAGGAAGTAAGTTATTGGTTTCAAATAAGACAGTGAGTGGAATTAAAGATGTATATTTGAGTCACTGGTTTCTAAAAAATATTCATTACCAGGCAGAGAAAAAGAACAGAATCTCAAAGACTACTTGAGATAAGAGGAAGAAAAAAATACTGTCTAGAAAGTCAAAGGAAAATCCTATAAGAAAAAGAGACCTGATGGATTATACACTTTCATACTGTTAATAAGCATAACATTTATACTAGATACTGAAGTATCATGGGTAATGTTTCAACTAGCCTTTCTTAATATCACTTTTCAAAAACTGGATTACATTTCTCTACTTTTTGAGCAATTTGCCTACTCTTCCATCATTACAACTAATTATAAATGTGGAAAAAATACATTTCCTGCTTCTATAAAATTTATAATGTATTCCTCAGACTAAAATATTAGATTTTTATCAATGCTGCTATTCAAACTCTTAATTGTAGATCAGAAATTATTATAATCATATTGTGTACTCTGCCTTTGATACCTTTATTTATCTAACAGAATCAGCATTTGTGTTATGAGCCAATTCAAGTTTTACTCATATTCATAATTTCTATTTTTAATGGAAATGACTTAAATCCATTATTTCTTTAAAATGTTCATCAAATAATCTCCAAATCATACTTTTCACCAAAATTATACATTTATTTAATCTTTATCTCTACTCTTGGACAAACCATACATGGGCCACATCTACAAAATTCTGGAGCAAAAGCCATCATTACCTAGTTCAATCTCACAGATCATGTCAGCAACCTTTGACAGTGAAATGTCACTTCTAAGTGGTCAGTCTAAAGAAATGATCAAAAATGTTTAAAGATATGTAAGTAAAATAGTATTTATGTTATTTATAAAGCAAAAAAATGGAAACAATATCAATGAATAACAATAAAGGACTGGTTAAATAGCATATATCTATAATGAACATGGGCTGGTTGAGAAGGGTGAAAGAATTAAGCAAAGAAAAAAGACTCATGAACACAAACAACAGTATGGTGATTGCCAGAAGGAAGGGGGGTTGGGGTGAGGTAGGACAGGGTAAAGGGAGGATAAATGCTGATGGAAGGAGATTTGACTTGAGGTGGTAAAGACAATACAATATACAGATGATGAATTGTAGACCTGAAACCTATATAATTTTATTAACTGTCCCCAATAAATTCAATAAAAAAATAAATAAAATGAACTACTTTAGCAAGTTTAAAAGTGATTTTTACATAGTAAATAATAACAAAAAGTGTAAAACCCATGTAATGACAAAATTTTAAGTTTTTATTTTATAGACATCTAAAAAAGCTAACAGTGGTAAAAGGGAGTGGAAATATAGATTTTCCATTATACTTTTGAAATTCCCTGAAATAAACATATTATATTACTCTTTACTTATTTTTTAGAGAGAGGGGAAGGGAAACATCGATGTGCAAGAGATAGATCAGTCAGTTGCCTTGTGCACACCCCCAACTGGAGATCTGCCCTGCAACCCAGGCATGTGCCCTGGCTGGGAATTCAATCAGTGAACTTTAGGTTTGCAGGCCAGAGCTCAATCCACTGAGCCACACCAGCCAGGGCTATATTACTCTTTAAATAAGAAAAATACAAAAGTTTCACTTTCCTTTTTAAACAGTCACGACAAGTTGTTTTTCCTTCCTGTCTCTTTTCAACTTCCATTCATTTGATGTCATTATGCTTGCCTTTTAAAATTGCACCATTTGATTCCAAAATTTTTATTCATCCACATATTTAGCTTCAGTGACAACTGTTTATGAAAGCCTACTATAAAACTATTTTTTCAGTACTCCATCTCCATACTATTCCATTGACTCATTTGAAAACAAGTGAGTCAACATCATCAAAGAATCCCACAGGACACGTTTGTCTTCTCCAGCTAGCCCTTCAGCTGGTAATCAAGTCTGCATGTCGCAGGACCTGGTCCTTCTTCTGTCTGAGATATGGCTGAATAAACGCCCCCTCCCCCTGATAATAAGTTCCCACAATGGCACTGAATTTTATCAGTTTATTTCAGAGCTCCTAAAATAGTGTACAACATATAGTAGACATTCAATAAATAGTTGTTAAATAAACGTGGATAACAATCTATCACTGATTGCATATTCTTTCAAAATTAACTTGTGGAATTAATATTGTACTATCTTATCTATTAATGAAAATATAAACTTTTATAGAACTCGTAAGTTCTGTAATTCTTATTAAAACGTTAAATAAAAAACCTCACTTCACTAAAAGGGTTTATCGCTAAAACATTAACTGAAAAATCACACTTCAATAGAAAGAGTGCTACATATTATATGGTCAGTCAATTCAGAATAAAGTAACAACTTTTAAAAATAGATATAGACTGATTAAAACTCTAAAACGGATTTTAAAAGATTTTCACATGGTTTTGATAATTTCATGTAAACACCCAAATCAATTTTTTTCATTAATTCTCTTGAATGAAAACATGATTTCCCATCTAACACTGTCTCACATAACCAGGTAAAAGATGAGAAATTGGGATATTGAAAGTGGAAGGTTAAATAGGTATATATACCTAACAAATTATCTTTATAAAAATCAAAGAAAAAAAATCAGGTAAAAAACCATTTAATTCCAGCAGAATCAAGACTGAGAGATGAACTGTCTTTCTCTAAGATAAATACATTCCAAAGTGAAAGTTTGGCTCTACTTTGAAATATTAACTATTAGCTCCAGAATGTTTATAACGTTATCTAATAGGTACTTAATTTTTTTCCTTTATACTGTAAGTTCCTAAATGCATTTCTCTGAACAGGGTCACATTTAATGACTTAACAAAAGCATGCACTATTTTCTCTGAAATTTGATTTATATAGTTTGAAATGTTTGATTTGTATTTTACATTTTATCCCCTCTAAATATGTTTTTGATATTTTCCAAAATGGTGCCACCAAAAGTAATGAATTAAGTTCAAATCCTATATGGAATACTTATTAAGGTTTTAGTAGGCTAGAATGAAATAAAGATCAGACTGGAATTCCTGCCATAAAAAAACAAAAACAAAAAAACAACTCTGTGTTATCACTGAAGGGGAAATAACCTGAACAAGCTCTAAGTCAAGAAATGATACTCTATCCTGTAAATGAAATCTGGAGGAAGGCTTCTGTAATCTAATAAACACATGGTCATTCTTTCTAGTGGATTCTAAGATACAGGTCTAATTTTGTCCAGGCTTTTACGTAACAGGTTACTGGAGCTGTCAGATTATCAAAAGCTGTGATATATAAAAAGTTAGTAGGAAAATAACCTTTCGCTAATGTGTACTAAGGTCCTGACAGCCCTTTCCCACTTACTCCTAAATCTAAAGAACAGGGGAACAAGAACAAGACCATTGTTCTATCACCCTCCCTTCATCATCCACAATATGCACACAAAGCATTAAAATAAACTAAGGATGGGCTTTCAAATGCTACAGTTGAGAAGTTGAGATACACTATTGGATAGGAAGGTATACATGTTGGAAAATTAGTTTTTAAAATGTTAAATGTTAAGTAGTATAAATATAACCCATATACTACATAAAACTCACATCAAAGGGATCTCTGATTCTTAAAAGATGCTTCATTTTTCTATTTTCAATGTCTTATTGAATAACTCAAGAAAATGTGTACTATGAATCAAGATTCTTCTTCACAAATATTTTATAGGCACATTAATTTAAGGGAAAAAGAATGTAACTACCAGGAGAAATATACTCATAAAAATCTATTTTAAATTATTATCACTACATATGGGCAATTCAAGTTTCCTTTCATGTCTTTCCAATGTTGAGTTGCAAGAACATAAAAGGCTCAAGACGTGTAAGAAATATAATTTGCAAACAAGATTTAAATGGGAAATCATGGGCTTTGTTCAACTAAATGAAACTCTAAGCACACAACATGTATTTGAAAGAAAAATATTTAACGCAAGTCAAAAACACCAAAATAACAAAGGAAAATATTGGTCTTTCTTCTCAGAGCGTATTTATCATTCCTTCCAATCTGATATTGAGAAAAACATAAGCAATAAAGATAACATATTATGTAGTTATATCAAAATTACTTGAACTTGGTGTCATCATGCTAAAGTTTCCCTTAACTTTCCTAATGTATAGTACTCCTGCAAATTAAAATACACACACACACACACACACACACACACACACACACACACACACAGGACATCAGTTTCAGAAAAATAAATCTAAAGGGTCTTTAAAGATATGAAATGCTCAGTCTCATTTAAAAGATAAATGTAAATCAAAACCGCACTGAGATTATAATTCTTTACCTATGAAAACCGGTAAAAATTAAAGGGTACTAACAAATTACATAAAGAGGATATGAAATTGGCTCTTTCAAGGATTACGATGTAATTTTAAATTGTTACCTCTGTGGAAGGCAATTTGGATATAAAATTAAAAAAAAAATCTCACAAACTGATTCAGCAATTCCTCTCCCGGAAATTTAATATGCAGATATATTCACACAAATGGGAATGACATGTATTCAGATATTCAAAGCAGTATATAATAAAATGGGCTTGGGAAGAACCTAAATGTCCTTCAGTAGGAAACAGGTTAAAGAAAATATGGAATAGTATGTACCTGTTTTTAAAAAAACCCTCTAAAATGTACTTTGTTAAGCAAAATAAATAAAAAGCAAGGTGAAAACAGAACATGATTACATAATTATTCATTTAAAGGAAAGGAATAAACTAAACATTTGTCACTGGACAGCTCAAAGATAGGTGGGTATCTTGGATTTTTGAACTCTACTTTTTCAAAAATATTTTTTAATGCTAGATGATACATATTCTTTGTGGCTTCTTTTATGTTTAAATATATTCCTGTACTTCACTATCAATTCTCAAAACATTCCAAATACTCTATGAGCAGAATAGGATATATATTATACACACAGGAATTAGATGCATATTGTTCAATTATGTAAGTATTTCTGAAGGCAAGGGGTTACTTTTGCAGTTCCTCTGAACACCTACAATTTAAGCATTTTAAAAAGAAAACAGTCAACCTTTATATAAACTGGTAAGACAGAGTACAAAGGTACATACTATGATACAGATTTAACTCATTTAATCAAATAATTTTCAAACCTAAAAATGGATAGTGAAACAAGAGGTGGTCACTCAATATTTTAAATGTTTTATAAAGTACTTGTAACACTTAACAATGAGATTATCGAAGTGATAAACGTGGGTAAAACATGACTGGGAACCAGCGCTTAAGATGTTGGAAGCCGCAAACTTTGTGAACTTTCAGCACTAAGCCAATCAAATAAGATTTACCCAATTTATTTATAAATAAACATTAAAATAATCATTTAACTCTTAAAAATAAAGCTAAAAATACCATCAACATCCTAATAAAAGTCCTTTCATTTTATGAGAATTTTCATTAGAACAGAATGACTTTGGGAGAGATAGTTTATTATTAAAATAAACTGAGTAACTTGGATACTTACTGAATAAAAATATTCTTTAAAATATACATATATAAATATGGGGAACTTTATCAGACATGTCCAAAATACATGTTATTTTACTGTGTCTAGAATATCTTTCTTCACATTTCTGCAAATTCAAGACACAATTACAATCTTCTCTGGCTTTCATCACTCCTGTTTGGGAGTTGTCAACTGTGGATCTTTTGAAGGTTATTCATCTGTTCATATCCACCTACTTCTGTAATTTCTTTTCCTTTCATTTTCAATAGTTCTATTTTCATATGTCTAAGTGGGTAATTTTTCTTGTTTGGGATTCACTGAACATCCTGATTTAATTCTTCAGCCATTCTGCAAAATTCTTAGTATTTCTCTTGAAATCTTTATTCTGACCATTCTCTCTTCTACTTCTGGAACTTTAGTAACACATTTTCACTCTATCCTTTGTAGCTCTTAATCCTCAATTTATTATTTTCTATTTTATTGTCTCTTTAAGTTCCAACCTGAATTTCTTCACCACTTCAATTCTCTTCACCATGGTCTAATATGTTATTATCCTATTTCCAACTTAATTCCAATTTTTGAAGTCTTTGTAGATGTTTCTAATATAGGGGATTCCTTATATGCTTAAGTTTTTAATGACTGAACTCCTTTTCCTTGGAAAAGTATTTGTGGAGATTCTTTTATGCCTTAGGATGAGGTGCATTCATCAAGAAAGGATTTGAGTAAGCATATTAGGTTCCTAGGAGCAAAATTCAGGTTGAGTCCACCTTACATTCACGGTTCAAATTCTTTTCGAACCACCCACAGTGATGTTTATTTGAATCACAAATCCACCCAAAGGCCAACTTATTAACATCTCAGGATTTCTCCATTCAGATGGCTCTGCTCAGGATCACAGCAACTTCCCCCAGTCTCCTAAGGTTAGGAAGGTAGCATACATTTAATTTGGGTTCACTGTCACCCTGAATATGGTCTGCACACTTTAATGGGACAGGATATTCTGTTGGGCAAACCTTGGGCTTTGACTTTTGCTGCCTGGGTTTCTAGAACCATTCAAAATTTCAGCTCAAACTCTCTCTGTTCGGCAAAAGCTCTCACAATAAAAAAATTACGTACTCTGCTTATTTCCCAGCGTTGTTTTTTTTGGGGGGGTGAGGGTGGGGTAGGGATTGTGTTGGCTTCCCTATGTTTTCTCTTGGTAATTCTTTACGATGTTTTTTTTTTTCTTTTAAAGATTTTAATTTAATCTTTTAGACAGAGGGGAAAGGGGCGAGAAAGAGGGAGAGAAACACCAATGTGTGGTTGACTCTCACACACCTCCTACTGGGGACCTGGCCTGCAACCCAGGCATGTGCCCTGACTGGGGAATCAAACCAACAACTCTTTGGTTTGCAGGCTGACACGCAATTCACTTAGCTACACCAGCTGGGGCTACAATGTTTTCAAGATGTTTTAAAAATGTGTCTGGCCGCCTTACTTGTTTTCCATGAGAGCTGACCTGAATAACTGAGCTCACCATAATGCCCAAACCTTAAATGTTATTAACATCTAGGTTTCAAAAAATACGAAAAAAACTTTGTATGCAAACTATCTTAAAAAGCAACTAAAAACTTTAAAATCCAGTGTTCATTAAAACTCTATAAATTTCCAGAGGTAAAAAATGTTATAGAATTCCATTAATCACATATATTTCCTGTAACATTTTATAGCATTCCCAAATAAGTGTAAAGTTTACCTTTCATATTTGCTATACCCAAGTAAAGTAAGTGTGGGTGAAAACCACAAGGAAAAAGACAAATAAAATTGAACACAGAATTGTTTTTTTAAAGACTAAAGCTGGAGTAATCTTATACATGTTTTAAAAATTATAAATCTATATAGTCTAGGATTAAAGAATTTATATGTATTTTAATATCTAGATGACTTAATGAACGTCCACTCATCAATCCAACGCTGACATTGTACACTTATATATTAGTGAAAGTTGTGAAAGGGGTGGGGAAGAGTTAGAATGTTTATGCTTTACTAATTAGACAAAACAATCTGTGAAGACTCAAGCTTTTGTTTCATATACACATATATAAATGTTTCAAAAATTTTACTTCAATATGTGGCTGAAAGTTTATTGTAACCAGGCAGGCTATATTATCTTCTGTGTTAGGCTTTTAAGTTTTATCTGAGAACATTTTGGAATCACAAGCAAACATTTTTTTAAAGGTACTTCCAAACACTATGTAAATTAGCAGTGTCTTTTATATTGGGGAACTCCTTAAAAACATTTCTCTTGTGTCACACATCTAGATAATTTATATACATACATATATATATATATTTAATCCTCACCCCAGGATATGTTTATTGACTTTAGAAAATAAGAGGAGGCAGAGAGAAAACACTGATGTGAGAGAAAAATACTGATCAGTTGCCTCCATATTCACCCCACCGGGGATCCAACCCACAACCTAGGTATGGCCCAACGCTCCAACCAAATGAAGCACGTGGCCAGGCTCATCAAGATAATTTTAAATATAGCTCTGACTGCTGTGGCTCAGTGGATTGAGTGCAGGCCTGCAAACCAAAGGGTCGCTGGTTCAATTCCCAATCACGGCACGTGCCTGGGTTGCAGGCCAGGTCCCGAACAGCGGGTACAAGAGAAGCATCCACACTTTGATGTTTCTTTCCCTCTCCTCCTCCATTACCCTCTCTCTAAAAATAAATAAAATTCTTTTAAAAAGAGATAATTTTAAATATAAATAAAGCTTATTCTAAGATACTCAAATATTTGAAGGTGTTAGACAATTTTTAAATCTTAACAGTAAATGGCCACCTATAATTTTATGAAAACTACATTTTGTTATAAATTGATATCATACTCTAAATCTTAGAAATTAAAATTCAAGTTGAAAATATGATAAACTCAACCTTATTCCCACTGTGGATTTTTCATATATGTTTAGAGGGCCACTATAATGCCAAGCATTGTTCTAGGTTCCTAAAACATATCAATGTACAGGAGAAAAACCCTAAGCACAGTAAACTCTTCACTGTATTATGACATGGTACTACAGGTGAAAAAATAAATGAGTTTTGAGGTGTTGCAAATAAAAGTGGCAATTTTAAACAGGATAGTTATCACAGATCTCACCGAATAAGTAACACTCTTACAGAAATCTGAAGAAACCAAAGGATTTTGCCAGGCAGTGACCTGGACAAATCTTTTTAAAAAGATTTATTTATTTATTTATTTATTTATTTATTTAAGGGGTTGGGGGAGGAAGAAAGAGAGGGAGAAACATCATGGTTGCCTGTTGTATGCCCTCAACGGGGGCCCAGACCTGCACCCTGGGCACGTGCCCTGACTGGGAAATGAAAGCAGTGACCTTTTGTTTTGCAGGCCGGCGCTTAGTCTGCTGAGCCGCACCAGCCAGGGCTGCACAAGTTTCTTTATAGCAAATAAAACTAATGTAAAGAAAAGCCTTGAGGTGACAATGTGTCTAGAATGTTTCAGAAAACCAGTGTGCCTGGAGAACGGACTACTATATGAATTATCTACCATGCAGACAGCAAGCACAAAATGTTATACTTAAGTTGGTACCTAATTTCCTTACACTCATTTCCTAGTTATTAAAATTTAAACAATCTGTCTGCATTTAAGACTAATAACTGATTATTAAACACATACAAATGTTAGCCATTAGAAGGATATTATATTTTGCGGAGTATAATGCACGCTTTGTTGCCCAAAATTTTTCAGGGAAAAATAAGGGTGTGTGTTATATATGGGTAGTGCCTGAAATGGCTTGTATCTCTTCTTGTGTTTTGTAACTATTTGTTACATAAAATTTCTTGTACCATATGTTCAAAAACAAATGCTAAAGCGCCTTCACAATACAAAAACCAAGTATCTAAATATAAATAAACAACTGAATTAAAAAATTAAAATGAGGCCCTGGCTGGTGTGGTTCAGTGGATTTAAATACTGGTCTGCGGGCCAAAAGGTTGCTGGTTTGATTCCCAGTCAGGACACATGCGGGGGTTGTGGCCAGATCCCCAGTTGGGGGCATGTGAGAGGCAACTGATGGATATTACTCTCACACCTAGGTGTTTCTCTTCCTTTCTCTCTCCTCTCTATAAAGAAAGAAAATATTTTGAAAATAAATAAAAAATTAAAATTTTCCCCCTGAAACTTTGGGTCAAAAACGTGGGTTCACACTATACAAGGGAGCACATTAGACACAGCAACATACGGGTCAGTTCATTTAATATGTATGAATTTTTTTTAAAAACTATATCCAATTTCTACTTGAAATACAACCCTGCTTATTCAAATGTTTGGAAAGATGTCAGAAAGTAGCCAAACCCAATCAAGAACTAGAACTCACTAATTTAGTGATCAAATTCCCATTATAATCCTCAAGTACTCTTATTGCTAGAAAAACAATGTATTCCATGGAAATACCACTCCTTATAAACAATATACAATAAACCATGATATTAATACAGTTCTAATTAATACTTATTTCATTATTCATCTAACATATTGCCATAGGGAAACAATATCTCCTCCCTAGCAAATTTTTGGACTGTACAAAATGTTGAAAACAAAATTAGAGATTTCGGTAGATTTACCAATCTTTTGTTAAATAGACGTTTGAAAACCAATTCTTGTGCTTTCACTTTTCATAATTTTAGCCAGTCTTATAGTATTCTAATAACATTCCCAAGCCACCAGAACATTAGTTTCAGGGTTTTGTTCAAAACTAAGTTTCGATCTTACATCGATAAAAGTGTTAAGTGCCATTTTAAAATCTTGGTTATCAATACTTTGTCCTTTTGGTATAACTGTCCCTTTTAGTGCACACTTCCACATTTACACACTCATTTAATGAAATAAGGAGATATTCACTTTTTTTCATCAATACAATTCACCTAACGAATGTGGATCATTTTTTTCTGTGCATGCATCAATCTGGAAACTGTGTTACTGTACACTAGCAATGTGGTTTCCTGGGACTGGAATGTAGCACAGATTTTACTCATAAAGTTTTCTAGGAATCAAATTGAGGAAATTGCTCAAATTTTAGCTACATATAAACAATAACTAATTTTTCTCCTTTAGAAAAAGCTTTGTCTCCCCTGAAATAAATACTCTGGTCAACTAGTGTCACATTTTCCTCCAACTATATAAAGGCTATTAAAAGGAATAAAAGGTTTCACAGCTTAATTCTATTAGTTTCTTGACTTAAATACAAAATAAAAATTTCTAAGAAAAAAGGAATTTCTAACCAACATGCAAGTTTTCTTTGGAAAGGAAACTTGCACTCGGTTAATTTCGAAATTCATGTGGGCATCTGAGTTAAAACAAGGGCCCAAAATTATAAATACCTCCACTAAGATTTTCCTAGAGCAAAATTACATTCATATTACTTTAGCTATTATAAAATTTCAGATGTTTATGCCTTTTCTCTAGTTCTTTTTCTAACAGTTTAGCTAAGTTAAGCTGTTAATAACTACCTTAGCTAAGTTAATAGGACTTAGCTAGTTAATAGTCACAAGTCAGCAGTTTAAAACACTAAGAACTAGAAGCAAAATTCAGCTTAGAAACTATCAAGTTGTTTCAACACCTCAAATAAAGTATGCTTTTTTTTCTCATTAAGGATTTGGCAAATATTTTTTCTATCAAGCATAGGTATTTGCTCTGTCATAGCACCTACCACCTGGTACTGTACTTGTCTCCTATACCAAACTGTAAATTTTTTCACTTGAGGTTTCCATAGTAGCTAAGTGTCTAGCATGCATTTACTGTAGATACTTGGGAATTAATTCCCCATCTTCCTCTGATAATATAGTCAAAGGACGAACCTAAAGCAAAGACAAATTCATGTAGTACTTTTTCTTCCCTATAGCCACATAAAGCCCATGACAATGTAGAGATAGTATGAGATTTGAAAATGTACCAGGTAACATTGAGAATCTACAAATTCAATAGTCATTCGTACCACTGAAAAAAAGTGTAACTTGTTGGGCAATTTTATCTGAGCCTAACCCTGGCAAATACAGGCTGGGGCAAAAGTAGGTTTACAGTTTTAAGTACACAAAGGAGTTTCTTTTAAAAAAATATTTTTTAATCTTCACCCAAAGGCATTTATTTTTTTCCTTGCTTTTTAGAAAGACAGGAACAGACAGGGAGCAACATCAATGAAGGAGAGAAGCATCGACTAGTTGCCTCCCATATGTGCCAGGACCAGGGATTGAACCCGCCTTTCAGTTATGAATGATGCTGCAACATTGCCACACTGGCCGGGGCAAAAGTTTACTCTTGTTTTATTATTGTATTATATTTCATATGAACTGTAAGCCTACTTGTGCCCCACCCTGTATACCAAAGGGCTTCTGTTTTAAGTCATTTTACTAAACATCCACTGTTTCTGGGTACTTTTTAAGTACTCCACATACAAAATCACTTGCCAAAGGGACTGTTAGCAAGATTCTACATATTTTAATATGGAGAGAATTCCTAAAGGCTAAACTGCATCTTACACTTTTCTTCCTACCCAAAAACTTAGAATAAGCACCACTGAAACACACTTAATTTCCACAGTTCAATTTTGGGAAACTTAGAATTGCAAAACTTTTATAGGTAAATAATTTATTTGCACATAACATAATTTATTTATAATCAGTAGAGCAGAATCAGGAGGCTGAATGTAGATCCATTTTCAGTGACAAAAGATGTGCTTAAAAAGTATCTCGGGTGTTTTAAGTCTGATAAACCACAAAATACAAGTAACTGGAAATGTTAGACCAGTTTCAATAAATGTGGTTTTTTCTCATTAACTATGAGTCAAAATCCTCCTTCAAAACTTAAGTTTTTCAAGATTTTTATTTGCCCTGGCTGGTGTGGCTCAGTGGATTGAGCGCTGGCCTGTGGACCAAAAGGTTGCCAGTTCAATTCCCAGTCAGGGCACATGCCTGGGTTGTGGGTGAGGTCCCCAGTTGGGGGTACCAGAGTCAACTGACAGTTGTTTCTCTCCCTTTCTCCTCTCTAAAAATAATCCTTACTATTACTTAAAAGATTTTATGTATTCATTCATTCTGAGGGACAGAAAACAGGAGGGAGAGAGGGAAACATTGATCTTCTGCCTCTCACATGTGCCCTGACCAGGAATTGAATCAGTGACCGTTGCTTTGTGAGGCAATGACCAATCAACTGAGCCACACTGGTCAAGGCCAAAACTTTTTATTTTTAAAAGAGAGCTAGATAATGTGTTTGTCTTCAATCTTTCATTTCTTCCTGAAGTTTCATTTCACAATATCAAACATTGTGAAGATGTCTCCTCCAAGGCCAAAATTCACAATAAATTATTGTCTATCCTATCGGAAAACTTATTTTGCAAGTTCTTCAATGTAAAGAAAAGTATGAAGAAAACTGTTTAATTAGCAGATATTCAAAGGGTAACAAACTTTACCTGAATTCTAAATTCTGGCTTAATTTAAGGAAATTCCATTCTAATAAAACTCCTAATTGCTAAACCAGAAACAGAAAGTAAGGTATTGTTCTCACATTAACAATGATTGTAAATAAGCATTTGGAGTTGTAAAGAATGTGTTCTTAAAAGTCCAGAATTACAAGAACTTGCTGCTTGTGTTCAGGATTTCCTGCTAGTTGTAATTAACCCAAGTATATGCAACTAAAACTTTTTTAAAACAGTGAAGGGTAAAAAAAAAAAAAAAAAGCAAAGTAGAATTTCAGAGCCAAGATTTTGTACAAAGTGTAAGACAAGGTTGCAAAGAAATTAATGTACTATGTCATCTAAAAGATACGTAGAAACATTATGTGGTTGTAGCTAAATCTTTTTTTTTAAATGTAACCCAAAATCCTAACAGTTAAATAAGAACGCAAGAAATCTTGAGCAAAGAGAAAAGGAGTCAGTTATGAACCTACTACAGTTATTTCTACAATGTAGTCTTTAGGTTCGTTAGTATAGTGGTTAGTAGCTAGGAGCTTAAACCCAGGAATTAGGATACCAGAGAACGAACCCCTGCCTTTCCCATTTACTTCCCAGTAGCTTAACATTTAATTTTCTTGCTCTTTGGAGAGATATATAAGCCCTCTAATCTCAGAAATGCTGAACATCAGAAGAAAATGAGGGAAAACAGATACCTATCTCAAAAGGTAAAATGTGATAACCAGGTATTTCATATAAAGTACTAAACACAGTACCCAGAATACAGTAAAGGCCAAATTTTGGTTATTACTGTACAGGAAGTAATCAGAAAAAAGAAAAAAGTTGCTATCAACATGACACAACTGAAAATGAACAATGGATTTTTCAAACACAGGACTTCATCTTTTTACTTCTAAGAATCTATTGTAGACTATACTTCACCTTCAAAAATGCCTCCCTCACTTTTCTTTTCCCTATATAATGTTCAGAGTAACTATTTTCCATAAAATTCAGTAGTTTTGTAGATCTACACCTAAAATGTAACACAACTGACAAACACCTACTTACTTTTAAGAACTCCGGTAGTTAGTTCTGTGCATATTTTGGGTAAGATCCAAATTAATATTTTTACTAATATGTTTAAATTCAGAATAAGGTATCTGTCAGTAGTAAAAATATAAAAAATTCCCACCCTGCTCCTTGTATTATGGTAGTTTAAAGAAAACTCTTGTCTGGAACAGTTAATGAAACTTTTCCATTTATGTCCCCATTTACAGATCACTGCAAACATTTGAATTCACATTTTCTTACTCAGATGGGAAGGGGATGAAAGTAAGAAAGCGAATGCATCTATGGCCAAACCACAATGAACACCTGATTGCGTCAGAAATAGAATGAAATCTGTGTGGTAAACTGATACACAGAAGGCACAGCAGAAAAAGGACCATTATGAGATCATAAAATTCAAATGATTTCACTGATTATAGACAGGGAATTTTGGAAACAGTAAATCTGGGAGTTAGAAAAAGATAAACATGAGCTGGATATTAAATTACATTAGGATACCACTGTTCCTTTTCAGTGTGATAATGATATTATGGTTATGGAGGACGTCATTTACACAAAAACAGAGAAAGCAAGAACACATGGCAAAACATAACACCGGGTCAAGGCGGGAGGTGCACAGGTTCTCTACCATGATGTTCGTACTACCCTTTCAATTTTGGTTTTAAAATTTTCCTAACAGGGGTTCTGACTGGAGTGGCTCAGTGGATTGAACACCTGCCCGCGAACCAAAAGGTTGCTGGTTCGATTCCTGTCAGGGCACATGTCTGGGTTGCAGACCAGGTCCCCAGCTGGGGGCAGCAAGAGGCAACCAATCAGTGTTTGTCTCACACATCAGTGTTTCTCTCCCTATTTTTCTCCCTCCCTTCTCCTCTCTCTGAAAATAAACAAAATCTTTTTTAAAAAATTTCTTTTCGTTAACAGGGGAGGGGAGAAGAGAGGTTAAATGGTTTCCCTAAGATCACAGTAATTCTATGGAAGAGCTAAGTAGAAAATCACAGGTCACCACATTCCAAGTTGTGTCACCTATTCCTCCATACTACACTTTAGAGTAACCTACAAATTCCGTGTTTAAAAAAATAAAGTAACAATTCCTTACATATCTCTTTCTACACTACAAAAAATCATCAGGTCGCTGTTTTAATAACACAGAAAATGGGTAGAATTCAGACCCTGCACTTGAGACACATGGCAAATAACCACCACTAACTATATAAAAATTAAACCAGGCAGTTACATAAAAAAATTCTTTTGACTTGGAGTATGTTCTTGAATGTAAATCTCACTATTCTGTGAACTCGGGAAACTCAAATATACCATCTAAAAACTTGCTTTTTCGAAAATATCACTTTTATGGTTTAAGTAATGTTTAAATGCTAATACATAAATTATTTTCTGCGCTGACCAGTATGGCTCAGTTGGTTAGCATCATCCCGCAAAGCCAACAGTTGCTGCTTCAATTCCCCGCCAGGGAACATGCCTTGAGTTGTGGGTCAGTCCCCATTTGGGGCCTGTACAAGATGCAGCCAACCAATGTTTCCACTCTCTTTCTTCCTCCATACTCTCTCTCTAAAAATAAATCTTAAGGAAAAAAAAAAAGAGATTTTCTAATTTCTAGTGTTCTAATTTATACCTCAAACAAGAAATTATTTTTACAGAATTTTAAAAATATAGCGTTTATAAACACAAATATTGAAGTGACCCTTTTGACTTTCTAACCTGTTTTAAAGCCAAAGATCCTATGATTTCTAAAAAACATAAATTCTTACTTGAAATATGCCATTTGGTCAACTAAGTAAATCAGTAAAGATATTTATTTCCTGTAGCTTACAGTGGTTCTTGCATAAACATTAAACTAGTTAAGTTTCTAAATAACCTTATGAATAAGGTAGCAATATTTTTTATCTTTCCCGTATAATTTATGACAAAATGTAATAAATAGCATTACTAACACAGTATATGATTTTATATTTGGAAAACTTGATATAACCGTAACTCACTCAAATTCTGCCAGTTGTCTTTTCTAACTACACTTACTAGTAAACTGCTTAAAAGAAAAAAAGTGGGGACAGAGAGGAGCTAGTTATTTCCAAGTTTTCAAAAACAATAAGCTTCAAATTTGAGTCATCAATAGAATATTTACACTCAACAGTAAACAGGAAAGCACTGATTTGTCTGAAAAATATCAATGATACAGGCAAGAATCATTAACAGATTAAAATGGGGTGGGCAGTTACTGAATAAGAAATGATTTTTATAGTCTCTAAGTATCTCCCTATTTATTATTATTTTGAGTGCATTTATTAAAGCTGGGGACATTGAAACAAGGAATGGCCTACCATGTAAGAAGCAACAGGAGAGAATCAATCTGTGGCTGCTTTGGCTCACTGGAAAGTCAAGAGAAAAAAGGGATCTTGGAGACAGGTTCAGAGGATTAGCCTGGGATGGATTGCAGCTGCACATCACTCTCCTGTTTACAAGCCTCGTGGGGTCCCTTAAAAGTTTAGGATGGAATAAAAGTCAACTGCCAGCCAAGATGGAGGCATAGGTAGATATACTTTGCCTCCTTGCAAAACTGAATGGACAACAAATTTAAAAACAAAAAACCACCCAAACTGCCAGAAAATTGTATGAAGTCCAACAACTAAGGTGTTAAACATTCATCCAGACTGGTAGGAAGGGCAGAGGCAGAGATGGGAAGTGGTGGTGGGGGCGGACGTGGCAAGGTTGGTCCTGGAGGACCTGGCACGTGAGACAGCAGCTGGCAGTCCCTCATATGCTTGTGGATAAACCAGGTGGAACAACAGGGGAGCAAGACAGATGGTGCAACCCAGGGTTCCGGCACTGGAAAAGGCGGCCCCAAAACCTCTGCCTGTAAAAATCTGTGGGGGTTGTAGCAGTGGGAGAAACTCCCAGCCTCATAGGAGAGTTCATTAGAGAAGCCCTCAGGATCCTAGGACATGTAAAATCCCACCCACCCAGGAACCAGCACCTAAAGGGCCCAATTTGCTTGTGGGTAGCAGGGGAAGTGACTGAAAGCTGCCAGAGATGACTGAACTACATTGTTCCCTCCCCCCCAACACAGTGCCACAAAGCAGCACATGGGCTGCCCCACTCTGGCAAATACCTAAGGCTCTGCCCCTTACAACAGGCGTACCAGAGACAAAAAAATATGGCCCAAATTAAAGAACAGATAAAAGCTCCAAAACTAGACCTGATGAAGAGATAGCCAACCTATCAGATGCAGAGTTCAAAACACTGGTAATCTGGATGCTCACAGAATTAGTTGAGTATGATCACAAAATGGAGGAAAAAGTGAAGGCTAAGCAAAGTGAAACAAAGAAAAATACAAAGAGAACCAACAGTGAAGGGAAGGAAACCGGGACTTAAATCAATGATTGGGAGCAGAAAAAAGAAATAAACATTCAACCAGAACAGAATGAAGAAACAAGAATTCAAAAAAAATGAGGCAGCTTAGGAACCTCCCAGGCAACTTTAAGCACTCCAACATCCAAATCATAGGGGTGCCAGAAGGAGAAAAGGAACAGTTAGAAATTGAAAACTCATTTCAACAAATAATGAAGAACTTTCCCAATCTGGCAACAGAAATAGACTTCCAGGAGGTCCAGGAAGCTCAGAGAGTCCCAAAGAAGTTGGACCCAAGGAAGCACACACCAGGGCACATCATCATTACATTACCCAAGATTAAAGATAGAGAATCTTAAAAGCGGTAAGAGAAAAGGAGAGGGTTACCTACAAAGAGTTCCCATAAGACTGTCAGCTGATTTCTCAAAAGAAACCTTACAGGCGAGAAGGAGCTGGAAAGAAGTATTCAAAGTCATGAGAGGCAAGGGCCTAACATCCAAGATTACTGTATCCAGCAAAGACATCATTTAGATCGGAAGGGTAAATAAAGTGCATCTCAGATAAAGTTAAAGGAGTTCATCACCACCAAGCCCTTATTATGTGAAATGTCAAAAGGACTTACCTATGAAAAAGATGATCAAAACTATAAACGGTCAAATGGCAAGAAACTCACAACTATCAACAACTGAACCTAAGAACAAAAACAACCTAAGCAAACTAGAACAGAAACAGATCACAGAAATGGAGATCACATGGAGTTATCGGTGGGAAGCAGTGGGGGGGAAAAACAGAGAAAAGGTACAGGAAATAAGAAGCATAATTGGTAGGTACAAAATAAACAGGGGGAGGTTAAGAGTATTATAGTAAATGCAGAAGCCAAAGAACTTGTATGTATGACCCATGGACATGAACTAAGGTGGAGGGGATGCTGGTGGGAAGCGGGGTGCAGGGTGTAGGAGGAATAAAGGGGAGAAAAAAAGTTGGACACCTTCAATAGCATAATCAATAAAATAAAAAATTATTAAATGAAAGAAACAGGGAGATTTTGTCATTACTATTTCTAGTATGAACACAATGGAGCATAAAAAAATTTAGGAAATGCAGCCCGAGAGGCGAGGTGTGGTTGTGTTCATGCTCCCAGGGAGTGTGTCTCATTTTTATAAAACAAAAGAAAAATGCCCTGGCTGGTGTGGCTGGTGTAGCTCGGTGGATTGAGCGTCATCCTGAGAACCAAAGGGCTGCTGGTTCAATTCCCCAGTCAGGGCACATGCACCTGGGTTGTGGGCCAAGTTCCCAGTAGGGGGTGCGGGAGGCAACCACACACTGATGTTTCTCTCCCTCTCTCCTCCTCTAATCTAAAAATTTTTTTAAAAAATTTTTAAAGAGTAAATAATTACACAGTAACAAAAATGTCAACAATGACATCCCAACAAGGGGTAAATGGACATTGTGTACCTTGTGATGAGATTCAGAAGACACTCATTTGTACCTTTTCAGTTAAAATGCAAATGACCCAAATCTAATGAGAAAATATCAAAGAAATTAAAGCTTAAGCCAACATCAAATGAGACTAAAGAGGATGATAACTGCATGTAATGGCCTTAGATTAGAAATTATAAGAATATCGCTATAAAGGAGATTACTAGAATAATGAAAGAACAGGGAGTGCAGTGCAGGTTGAAGTTCTATTTATGTTGTTTCCTGAATTTCTTAAGTACTTATTTATGTATGAGAATATCTTTGTTATTAGAAAATACATTACGAGGTAATAATATATGCAACCCAATCTCCTATGTTTCAGGAAAAGCAGGATAAAGCATATGACAAATGTTAAAAACTTGCCCAGGAGGGTGTAGTGTATATGAAAGTTCTTTGTATTGTGTTTGCAATTTTTTTTATCAGTTTAATAAAATATTTTCAAAATAAAAAATTTTAAATATATAGAAATTGTTTAAATTTTTAAAAAAGTCAGTTTACAGTCTGTTAAAGCAATGCTGACTTTTTGGTCAACCCCTAACAAGTAGACTAAATCATGTGATCCCCAGTGACACAATTTGATTCTTCAACTCTAAACAGTGATAATCTAAATACTGTTTTAAGCAGAGAACCACAATTATCTCAAAAGTCACTTATTACACAGTAGTTAAAACTGATTAAAAAAAAAAAGACGCAGACATGGGAATTAACCGTACAAAAACACGTACCAAAATTTTGTTGGCAACTTTCTCCAAACACATCTAAGCTCCCTCCTATCAAGTCTACACTTTCACAAGGTATTTCATTTTTGACATTTACATTTTGTAAAATTTAGACTCTACTCAAGTACTTATACAAATATCACTGGTGCTTAAATTTTTAATTATAGCTGGAAAGTTAAACTCCCTTGAGGGTAGACAGTAGACATTAACTGGAAATAATGAAGTTATTATTTTTTTAGTTACTATTTTAAAACTATCGAAAGCCACTTTAAAAAAATTTTTAAATAAAGGGACATGAGCTAAAATGGCTGATACTTAACACTCATTTGTGTAGTGAAAATTTCAAAAATGGGTAAAACCTCGACTACACAAATAGCTAGAAATAACGATTGGCTCTTCATGAGAACATATCATTCCGCACCTCCCAAAACAGACTCAAGTACTGATTAAATAAATGAATGTTAGCAAGTAATCTGAAATTCTGATGTGGTATTCATGTTTAAAAACTGTCTCAAGGGTAGCTGTAATTACTCTTCTAAGTCTTTCTTCAGCCTATGTGGCCCTCTTCTAACACATGGGACTTCCTTAGAACTTGTCAGTTCAGCACTTATGTGATTATACAGGATGGGGCAAAATAGGGTTTACTGTTGTTAGTACATGAGTTTATTCTTTTATTATATATTAACATACTATTACCAATTATTATTTTCCATACAAACAACTTTGAACCTACTTTTGCCCCACCCTGTATTGTTTATGGAGCCAAAAAATTGTGCTGTCAAACCCAGAAATAAAATCAGCAAGTAAAAAACGGTCAAAGTTGAATACTGCAGATCTTGTAGTTACACCATCAATACTACTCCCAGCCACACAGTACATGCCAATTAGAATATTTGATTACATACTGACTGATAAATGACAACATGTTGTATTCAAAAGAATTAGCCAGATTTTAATCACTTTATAATCTAGACTTTAGGGAGTATTTTGCAAGGTATGAAACATAGTCAAAAGCAGTAGATTCGACTGCTGCCCTCTAAAGCTTCAATTTTCAAAACTGACAATAAGAGATCTAACGATAACAGATTCCATGTGTTCATTCTTTGGAGACTGAGTCAGTAATTTGGTATGCTGTATGCAAAGCTTGTGCCATTTTAAATGCTTCCCAGGTGATCCTAAAAAAGTATCATTTGTAAACTCTGGGTTTACAGAGCAACAATCTCTTGATTTATTTTATTCATGTATATAGCAAGAGGGCTAAATTAACTCATTTTATCTTCTACCTTTAAATTTCTAATTTAAACTTAATATCCACTTTGGCTTTAAATGTGTGATACTTGCACATTCAGGGTTTGTTGAGTAGAAAAAATTTCAAGAAAACCATCAGGAAATGGTCAACACATTTTCCCTCCAATTTCCCTATGAAATTGTCACCATAAAAGATCATTTCCCTTGTTTACTATGTGAGGTGATGTATGTTAACTAAACACTGCAATGATCATTTTGCAATACACACAGATCAAATCATTGTACTGTATATCTTAAACTTATAAAATGTTATATATCGATTATATCTCAATAAAACTGGTAAAGGAAAAAAAAAAGACCATTTCTCATACAGCAATCTTTAGACAAAGGCATACAACAATGTTATCTGTACATGCCAGTTAAAGTTAAAATCTTTGCACTTAAAAAAAAAAGGTTGTAACTGAAAATGTTCTGTCACACGAATAACAGTATTAGAAAAATAATAATAGCTTTGGGGCTTTACCTTTGGATCTTAGCACATTTCAGATTATTCCAAAATGACATTTCAATACTGTCCTTGACATAATATTCTTTGTCTTTATAACTATGACTTAGTATTTCCAAATACTTTTCTTTGGAAGTCTCTAGCATACAAAATCATAAAACTTACCCCAAGTTATGCTTTCCTGAGACTTAGAAAAGCTGTTTAGTTTCTCAAAAAAGCTGTTTAGTTTCTCAACCAGCTGTATTCAAAGCAACCATTCATAATTTTGTTGATAATTGCTGTGGACTCTGAATTATGTGGAAAAAAATTACAGGCTTTAACTAATTACACCATTACACTGTTTTCTGATCCAAAGTTGTTAAAAGTAAAACTGTTTAGTAATAAAAATTTAAAAAGTATATTATTTATAAGCAAATAAATGCAGTCTTCTCCACGTTTAGAAGTATAGGTGTTAAAAGATATCACTAACATTATTTTAGACATCTTCATTTCTTGGAAGTGCCTTGAACAATCATTCAAAGGAATAGCTGTTTGCAAGGTGAAACCATATACTAAACAAAAACAAACAAAAAAATCCCACAAAGAACCCATTAGAAAATAGTTGAGCCTTGGACTGAAGAGTCTTTTTTTTAAGAGAAAGCTAATTAATTGCCACCTGGTTCCTTTATGCTCTAATAAAAAAAAAAATGCACGGCACCCTAAAACTTTTTTGTTAGGATTAGTTCTACATCCAAATATGTTAAATTTATAACTGTAATATTATGAAGGGCTCATATGTATTTGTGTTTATTCATTGATGGCATGTTGGAGCATACTTTAATGCCTCTTGGGACAGGTATAAGGGGTAATATACCAAAATAACCTCCTATAACCTTACTGAAAACAATGCCCAGTAATTTTTAAAAACTATTAGGTATTGTATATTAATTACGTTATTCCATAAATGATCAAGAAATTTAAGCTAAAACACTACTCACAGGGGATCTCGAAATTGCATGATCAAGCAGCCCTTTTTGTTTCAAAACAAGTTTTAGAATGTATGTACTTTTTATTAAATCTGGTTAGAGATGCCTTTTCTACATTTTCTGAATATACCACAACTCTTATCACTCACACAAAAATAAAATACAAGTAGCTGGGTTAAAAATTTATCTTTGCAGAGGGAAAATGACGACCATATTTCTTGGTATGTTTATCAGTGACGGCAAAGATGATAATTTTGCTTTATAAAGAAAGATAAAGGCAATCAGGTTGATCAGTGCAAAATTTTGCTTAAAAATAAATGCCTACAGCCCTGGTTGGTGTGGTTCAGTGGACTGAGTGCTGGCCTGGCAAACTGAAAGGTAGACGGTGTGACTACGTCGGGGCAAATGCCTGGGTTGCAGGCCAGGCCCCTAGATGGGGGCTTGAGGAGGCAACCAATTGATGTATCTCACACACATTGATGTTTCTCTTCCTCTTTCTCCCTTCCTTCCCTTCTCTCTAAAAATAATAAAATCTTTTTAAAAACCTGCATTTCACATAAAATACCTACAAGACATAAAGAACAGAAAATATTTTTAAAAATAAGTTTATCTAAATTAACTATATCCTTTTGCAAACAGTTTTATTTATGCAGTGCCTTGGGTGAAAAGGCTCTCAAGGAAAAAAATGTGTAGACCATGTTAGAAATGACAACACAACAGCTATGCTGCAGTAGAAGGGAAAACAGGTAAGACATTATAAAACTGAAAGTAGACAAATACTGCCTTTGTTTTGAAAATAGTATATTATTCAAAGCACTTCGGATAATCACTCAGTTCTGTGTCTGCAAATAACTGCTATTTTCTTTTACATCCCTACACTACATTATCACATGCATTTAGGAAACTACAGAGCATATTGTGTTTTAGAGTATGATCTGAATAATCACACAGACATGGACCAACATTTATTACAAACAGGAAAGAGTAGAGCTATAGGAAAATAGTACAATTTTAAAAAAAAGATTGCAAGCTGAAGAACAGAAAAAAATATAATCTATAATAATGCAAAAATTTTATCTGCATTTAAAAAAAATCACATTGCCCAACATATACAAAACATAATACAGTTTAAACTGATATTTAGAGGCATTAAAACAGTAGACAGTAGAGAAGTTTATTTCAATTTAGGTCACTCATGTTCCATCCTGAGTTCACTTCCATTTTCCAAGAAGAAAGGTATTTTTAAGTCATTTTTCCAACGTAGAAAGGTTATTTTGAAAAATTTGAAAATGTATACCGTACAACCCATTATCTGTATAAGAAAAGTATCCCTGTTTTTAAATTTTTTAAAAGATCAATCTTCTGTTCATGTTTATTAAAGAATTAGTTCCACAGACAGTAGCTTATTACCTTCATTTTTTCCTTCAGCTACCAATAAAAAACACCATCCTTTCATAGGAAAAATTCTTGTAATTGTGGCCCAATTCAAAACAAATTATTAACAATAAGATACTATACCTTACATGCTGGCTCACTGACTACCTAGCTACAGGAAAAGCTGCGGTCACAGCAGGGGGAAAAAAATTATATATGGCAAAACTATAAATTTTCTCAATTCTGTGATACTTAGTGATCCTTCTGACCACTCTAAACAGTGATTCTTTATAGAGCCCTGACCAGTGTCGCTCAGTTCTGCAAAGCAAAAGGTCAGGGCACATATCTAAGTTGTGGGTTCAGTACCCAGTTGGGGAGCGTGCAAGAGGCAACAGATCGTTGTTTCTCTCCCTTTCTTCCCCTCTCCTTTAAAATTAAACTCTTAAAAAAAAACAAAGCAGCACTGAGGCTGTGATAAGGTATCCCACTTAACTCTAGTGTTTAAAAACTCACATTTCTTTTTTTAAAAAATATTTTATTTACTTATTTTTAGAGAGGGGACGGAGGGAGGAACACAGGGAGAGAAACATCAACATGTGGTTGCCTCTCACACCCCGCCCTACTGGAGACCCGGCTTGAAACCCAGGCATGTGCCCTGGACTGGTCATCAAACTGGCGACCCTTTGGTTCACAGGTCGACACTCAATCCACTGAGCCACACCAGCCACATTAAAACTCAATTTAATTAATTAGGTTAAAAACTCACATTTCTTAAACTCGAAAATATACTACACTGCAGATTTAAGACATCCATACATCAAGTGAATGGCAATAGATGTATTAAAATGTTTACTTTAAAACTAACCAGTGGCAAAAGTATTTTCATATAATCATTACAATTATGCTATATATTTGATAACTACTGCGCTTTAAGAATAATCATACAATTGTTAGGAAAGTTAAATCATGTAAAGTAGCAGTTCTGGAATTCAAGAGTAAACAGTAACTTTCTCACACCTGAGGCAAAATGAGTGCCTATAAAGTCATGAACTGTTTAACGACAGGCATGGTTTCTTCTCTTTAGATTTCATTTTATCTAGTTTTAGAGAGATGGGAAAAGAATTATACAGGGAGAGAAACATCGATGCAAGAGAGAAACTTCAATCAGTTGCCTCTGTTATGTGCCCCACCCAGGGACCAAACCTACAATCCAGGTATGTCCCCTGACCAGGAATCGAACCAGAGACCCTTTGCTTTGCAGGACAATGCCCAACCAAGCGAGCCACACTGGCCAGGACACAACAGGAATACTTTCTGAGAAATGCACTGTTCAGCAATTTTGTCACTGTGCAATCATCAGAGTGCACTTGAACAAACCCAGATGCACCTAGGCTATGTGGCATACCATCACTGCATATGCAGTCTGTCGTACCAAAACATCATTATGTGGCGCATGGCTGTATAATATATACAACACTCAAGAAATTTGGCTTAATTTTGAAATTATATAATATCATAAATACAAAGACGTTGGTCCTAAATGCCCTTTCATTAGAACAACAGAATTTTAGCTCCAACAGTTTCTATGCTTTAGCAAAAAAAAAATAAAAAGCAGATAATGAATTAAGGATGACATTGTAAAGTTCGAGTTTTATTCAAGTAGTCAGGTATTTGCTAAATGCTCATTGATACGACAAAAGCTGATATATTGGCAAATACCTAAAATATCAGACTAGCAAGTATTAATTTCTTTACTAAGAATTATTTATAATATGCTCCCATTTGTAACTGATATTTCAAATTAAGCAGAAAATCTTTTTATGTCACTCTGAACTTAAGTAGGATTAACAAATTCCTCTGGGAAAGCAAATCATCTCTTGTAATGAAAAATGTATGTATCTTCTATTAGAGAAGAACTAAATGTATTTGGACTCATACAAGCTGGTTTAATTGAACATATATAAATGAAACATTGTAATTTTCCCACCATGAAGTACTGAGTTACAACAAGCGTATCAACAAAACTTTATTTTCTTGAGAGTGCATACAGGATGTTATGCAAACATAAGGTTAGTACTACCTTTGATATAAAGACATTTTTATTATTACTTCAGGTTTTAATATATTATAGAGGTTATGTGCCTTCACCACAAATATTAAAGGCCTCATTGGGTGATATGACCAAAGAAAATTTTAGCCTCTCACAGGCGAAACAAAGTACAAAATGGAAAATTAAAAAAAAAAGAAAAAAAAAAAAGAGTAAATCAGGAAAGAGAAAAACACACAGTTCAAGATATGCATTTCTGAAATCAAAATTCAATTTAACATCTTAACTCCTAAATCAGAAATACAAATTTTACAAAATACACAATATATTCTTTAGCACTTTTTCTCAAAAGATGTTTTATACATACATGCATATTTGTGTGTATGTGTATAAAATAACTGTAAACATTACCAACTAAACAGATCAGCCAACTGCTAGCAGCTCTGAAAGTCTGACACTTAGCCAACTTTCAGCTCCCTGGAATAACATCTGGTCTGTCTTAGAATTCTTATTAAAATGCGGTCATATTTTTAATTAGGAAGTGGGGAAAACAGACTCATTGTGTTTATACTTATAGAATGACATACCTAATTGCCAATTTCAGTTTAATATGCTATAATAAAACACATTAAGTGATAACTATTTGAGAAACTGAAAGAAATTTCTAAAATTCAGAAAGTACTACTTCATTATACAAAAACTATTATATGCCAATGACATTCATTTCTGATGAGTTTGCATGTAAGCTGTATTTGTAAAGTCAAACTGGAATGCAGACCAAGAACAGGTGGTTCAGGTTCCTTGCTTTCATGATTATCATAAAGCAGCACTGGCTTCAGCATACTTCAGACCCAACTATTCACTCACCTGGTGAATTTCGTGCCAGTCTACTCTGATGATTTAAATATATTAAAGAAAGAAATGGTCCCATAAGGATATGGTCCTGGCCCAAAACCACAACCAGACTCCACATAAGGTACAACTTCTCTCACACAACAAACACACAAACACACATACCACATATACGACCACATACAAAATATTTTTCACACACACACAATGTTCCTGCTACTGTCCAGTAATTCTCCCCTCCCAAAGTAATATAATACAAACTATACCACAAACACGATGTGAGTACACTGTAGCCTCCACTTAAAGCTGCTGCTGGTTGAGTCCACTCTGAGGCACACATCACAGGTAACAACACTGTGTTGTGCTGAAGTCTGCTCAGTATCGTTGACGACTAAAGCCCTTTGAATAGGTCCAAACAGACCCACATATTATCAAATTTCAGCTATTGTGGAAAATATGATGAGGCTGCAGTGTACTTGATTATGGTGAGAATTTATACTACAAAATTAATAGTCAAAATAAGAATACTCTGTAAGTTACAAAAAAGAAATGGATCTCATTTTCAGCTTAATGTGGGTATCAATTATTCTCATCTCACCCTTTCCATCCCATTAATTTATAACCTGAAAAATGATTACTTGGTGTCAATTGTTATCAACACATTAACGCTTTATTATCATCTTGACTGCTAATTCCAGTTTTCAAAAATGAACATTCCCTTCCAATCATAATTAAGAATGGGGTTCTTACTGTTTAAAATAAACATGCCTGACTTCAAATATCAAGACAGAAAACAATTTTTAAAAAGAATCCTTGTGTAAATTATGATTACATAGATTTGTCACATTAGCTTATTACTGTATAATGTAAACTTTTTCCTACAGAAAAACTTTTCTTTAAATTATTGAAGTGCTCACATTTATTGACAAACCATGTATTTTCACAAAATTAAAAAATGAAATAACTTTTCATCTAAATGTTTCATTCACCAGAGACATTCAAAATACCCTATGAAACTAAGTTAACATTTCTGTATTTGCTTATAATACCGGTAGTTCATATTTTTGTAAGCAGGGATAACAAGAAAAATGAGTTCTAAATAAATGACACAGGAGGCAATAAATTGACACATGACAAGTAAATAAAAGGCTAAAGCACTCCAATACCATTGAAACTGTTTTAATGTTGTTGCAACTGCAAAATGCAACAATCATCAGCTTGTAAAGACCCAAATTTCAAAAATTCATTTTAATTACTCCTTCATACCTATTTTACAAAATAAAGGCAAGAGACATTTTAAATCCTCCTTGTCTGAGTTGTGCTATCTATGTTCCTAACTTGTTTTTGCCACTATAGTGTATGCTACAATTCCCATAAGAAAAATAAAAAAAAATATTAACCTCTGCTTCAATGTACAGTTTCCAGAATCTGCCAGAACTGGGGAACTGGGCAACAAGGCGTTCATAAGTCTTCCGTGCTTTGTCTATAGGTTGATTCTAAAATTGAAAACCAATAAACAGCATTTACAATGTTAGGATTATGAGAATATTTACTGCAGAACCAAGTAGTGTGATTGGACCCATAGAGAAGGAAATGTAATCCTATTATCACTAAACCTGTGCCTCTCGAATGAGAATGCTCCAAGCGTCAAGGTCATATGGATTCTCTTCTAATTTCTTTTCGGCTTTCTTCACCTTCTCTGGGACGTACTCAGCTGCCTGGGGAGAGAAAGTAACTGAAGTTACTGTTTAAAAATCTCATGCCTAATTTAATTCAAGCATATTATCAGTCCTTGGATACAGTATCATTAATACAAGGCATAAAAATATCCTCTTATAAAAGAGGCCTGTATTTTCTGTAATCTACGTTAAATCAACTGGATAAACACAAAATCAAGTAATCACATACTTTTAAAAGACATTTTAAAATGTAAATAAACCCATGTTTTACATTAAGTATTATAGAACAGCAGTTCTCAAACCTTGTGGTCTCAGGACCCTTTTTCTATTCTGAAAAATTAGTAATTATGCCAAAAAGCTTTTGTTTATGTGGTCTATTTCAATATTTACCATATCAGAAATTAAAATTGAGAAAAATGTTAAATATTTATTCATTCACATTCAAACATTATTTACTTATTAACATGAATAACATTTTAATGAAAAACAACTATTAAAATTCAACGAGAATATCCCTGTTTTACATATTTACAAATCTGTTTAATGCCTGACTTTTAAAAATATAGCTGGATTTGTATACTTATAAGAGGTTAAGAATGAAAAAAGGCAAATAATGCCTTAAATTTATTAAAACAATTTAAACTTACAGATCCTCTAAGTCTTAGGAACCCATTAGGGTCCCGGGACCAACTTTGAGAAACACTGTTATAGTGCATTCACCCTGAGTCGCAAAGAGAAAGCATGAAAAGACATGAAAACTTTATTTAAATAGACATAAAAGTTTAAAAAATACAACTCAGAAATTTTATACATCAAAACGAAAACTGTAAAATAAATCTGCAATGAAAGATTTAAAAGATTGTACTGAAATGTTTAGTGGTCATGTGGGTGATAGATGATGGAAGTGATTCCCCCCCCTTCTATCTTTCAGTATTTTCTAAATCCTTTAATAAGGTAGTTTTATTTTTATTATAGAAATAAAATCTTTATTTAGATTTTTATTCTTAGAGAGAAGGGAAGAGAGGTTTCGAGAAAGAGAGGGAGAGAAATATTAATGTGTGAGAGAAACATTGATCAGTTGCCTCTTGTACAGAGCCCTACTGGAGACAGAGCCCACAACCCAGCCATGTGTCCCAGACTGGGAATCAAACCAGAGATCTTTCACTTTGCAGGACAATGCCCAACCAACTGCATGAGCTGTGCTGGTCAGGGTTAGAATTTTAATTTTAATAGTAGCTAGCACCTGATGCATGAACACATGTTGTTGGTAATACTACTGTGTACCACAAAAGCAAAGTTATACACAATAAGTCAAATAAATGTTAATTTATACAAGGTTCCATGCTGCCTTCTTGCAGGACTTCTGGAAATCTATAATAGGATGCTACACATTAATAATATTCAAGAGGGGATAGTTTAATGAAGGACTACTGGCCCCACCCACATCTTAAAACATCAAACGGCACAGTAAAACAGTTTGGTAATGGTTACAAGCCAGTTATTCAGTCAGGCTGGTTCAGAAAGAGAATAATATAAGGAAAATTAGCAAATAATAAAGGTGATATTTCAAATCAGAATGGTGGATTATTCAAAGTATGAGGTTAGAATATAACTATCATCATCTGTTAGAATAACTGCAAAGTTGGTAGAAAAGGGGAAAGGAAGGATAAATGGTGATGGAAGGAGACTTGACTGAGGTGGTAACACAATACAATACACAATGAAACCTATATAATTTTATTAATCAATGTCACCCCAATAAAGTCAATTAAAAAAAAAGAATAACTGCAAAGTCAACTTTGTCAAAATAAAGTGGAATTCTGTTTTATCCTATCAGAGTAAAAATCAGGTAGCTCAATGACTTAAACATTAAGAACAAAAACACAAGAAACAAGAGAAAAAATACTGAAATTTAAGCTCTGCTTGGAAAAGGCTCTTCAGAGCCTTTGAAAAAAGAGAACTTAAATCATGAACTTTAAATTTGTGTCAAAAAATCATAGTCAAAAGACGAACTTTAAAAATATCCTCAACACAGTGGCAAAGTACTAAAGTTTATTTATAATAAAAGTTCAGTCAATAAAACATCAGCAGCTTAAAAGAAAAAAAAAGCACCAAAGTATTCAAATAGTTCCTAGAAAAAAAGTAAGTAAATGAACTTTAAAAAAGTAAAAATAAGTAAAAGTAAAAATGAACTTTAAACAGTCAACAGAAATACAAATGTAATCCATAAAACAGGGATCGAAAGTGTTTTATAATTAACATTGCACTGTATTTATGTGTAAACATTCTCACATTGTTGAGGCAACAATCAGGGGCAAGTAGTAATACTGATCAAAATTAACATGAATCTGACCCTGAAATCCAGTTCTGGCAAAATATCCTACTGCACATGTATACTAAAGAATACTGCCCTGGTGGTGTGGCTCAGTGGATTGAGAGCCGGCCTGCAAACCAAAAGATCATTGGTTCAATTCTCAGTCAAGGGCACATGTGTGGGCTGCAGGCCAGGTCCCTAGTTGGGGGCGTGCAAGAAGCAACCACACCACACCAGAGAGGGATGTTTCTCTCCCTCTCTTTCTCTCTCCCTTCCCCTCTCTCTAAAATAAATAAAACCTTTAAAAAACAAAGAATACTTAGCTATGAGGCAATTTATTATTGCACAACACTAGAAATTTAAATAATTGCATATGAAAAAACTTATTAAATATTATTATAAAATTTGCAGTCTCAGTAAAAAGAACAAGGTCTTTTAGCAACATGGGTTTAAAAAAAAAGTGGGGGTAGGCTGGGGAGACACATAAACGCAAACAAATACATACACTTGACTTTACACTGTATACTCTTCTGGTGTTTAAATTTTGCTATTCACCTGAGAAATATCTGCTCAGTGCCTACTATGTGCTAGACATTGCTCAAGATCACTTGAGATACTACAAAATAGACTTCTTTCAAAAGGATTTATTTCTTGAAAAAAACTTCAAAAATATTTTAAATAGCCCTACTGGTATGGCTCAATGGGTTGAGCGTGGTCCTCCATTCCTGTCAGGGCACATGCCTGGGTCATGGCCCAGGTCCCTGGTTGGGGGCAAGCTGAGAGGCAACTGATCAAGGTTTCTCTTGCCCTGTTGATGGTTCTCTCCCTCTTTCTGCCTCCCTTCCCCTTCCTAAAAATAAATAAAATATTTTTTTAAAATTCTAAAAATATTTTAAATAAACCAGCACCTTAATTTGTAAGATACCAACTATAAATATTAATAAATTAATCTGATGCAAGATGTTTAAATTAGGAACTAAAAAACACCTAATCTAAACTTGAATTGCTTTAGTCGAAGTTAATTAGTTTTTCCAAAAAGCCTAATGGGAGAGCAAACCATTCAGGATCTACTTGCTGAAAATTAACCTATCGAACTAGATAATGTATACCCAATCTGTAAAAGAACAGAGAAAACTGAGGAGATTGCATCAAATATTTGAGCAGCATAATCACGGCAAGAAGTATAAATGTCTCCTTACTAAAATAAAGTAAGCCTTAATTTAGTGATTGTCAACCCTGGGAGCACATTGGAATTAACTGGGGAAAACTGGATTTAAAGATGTGCAAGCGCTCCCCAACCCCATGATCAATTAAATCAGAATCCCTAGGAATGGGACTGGAACATCACTATTTAAACAAACAAACAAACAAACAAACAAACAAACAACCCCTTCAAAAGTTGTTCTAATGTACAGCCTCAGTTGAAAACCATGGCTTTGCAGGGCTTCCTAACCTTTCTCTGTGCCACAGAACCTTCCAGTGAAGTTCCATGGGAAGCCTATGGACCCTTCCTCAGAATAATGTCCTTAAATACATGAACTATGAGTGACTTCAAAGGAAACCAACTTTATTGAAATATTTTTAAAACAAAGTTTTATATATTAACAGATACTTAACACATTAAATAACGAGATCCAGTGGCGAGCCTAGTGATGAGTCCAACAATATACTGACTATTTATGTTCCAACCACAGCTGTTGCTAACACTACTAGTGCGGTTTCTTGCCTATATTCATGATTAAAGAAAAGGCTCAATTTGAGCTAAGAGATTTGTGAAAATAAAGTCTTATTTTCCCCATCCACCTCATGGAACCCCCAAAATTCTTATCTAGACATCTGGGGGGAGGGGTTACCATGAGTCTAAGGACTCATGCAAAGGATGTTGGAGATCAGATGCAAAAAAATATTTGTCAGGCATTAATCGTCACTTGTTAATTAATAACCCCATTTCATAATAATATAATTAAATTACATGAAACTGTCCAAAGTCCAGTTAAAAGCTAATAGAACCATGGTCCAGCTCTTCAGAATCTGTTACATCCCTAAATATCTTCCTTTGGCCAAAGATTTCAAATGCTCATAAAATTATCTATACAGATAATTCTCAATCAAGGGCATTAATTAACAATGGAAGCTAACCAAAATGACCAAGAGTATACTCTAGTCATTATGGACACATTTAATTCTCACAATAAAGTCATTCATTCATTCTCACAGGTATGAACCAAGTGGGTGGCTAACACATCTCTGTTTTTCGGCCTGGTTACCATGTTGCTATAAGGGAAAGGAAAACTAAAAACTTAACAGTTTGCTAGTATCCACAAGGAGTCTGCACCTCTTTAAGTAATGGAGTTGTATTATTATTTCCTGAATCGGATGACCGATCAGAGGAATAGTTCACTTTAAGAAAACTTCGGGCAAGTTTCCAGTGCCTATTTATAATGTAATGAGTTCAGAACTCTGCTTACTATCGCAAAAGAACAGCTGTCCCATGCTTACATATACCAAAACTTACTAGAAGAAACTACTGAAATCCGGCTTTTGCCTCTGGAATAAACTATAATCCCATCATCATGGCTTTTGTTTTTTAATTTTGAGGGGGGACACACATCAATTTGTTGTTCCAATTATTTATGCATACATTGGTTGATTCTGTATGTGCCCTGAGGAGGGAACCTGTAACCGTGGCATATGGGGATGGCGTTCTCACCAACTCACCTATCTAGCTAAGGCCTATTTCATTTTTATTGGGGTGATATTGGTTAATAAAATCATGCATTTCAGGTGTACAATTCTTAAATACATCAACTGCATATTGTATTGTGTGTTCATCTCCCCAAGTCATGTCAGCAACATGTCACTTTAAAGTGTTAATGATTAGAGGTGGTCAAACAGAAGCAGTCTTAATAGATTTCTAAGGATTCAGTGTCCTTTCTTTGAGAGTACTCTTTTGAGAAGCTGTGTGTTTTCTTTCCTCTTTAGGTCTTTATGCATTACATTGTTCTTTCGTTTTTCTGGCTTTCTTAAGGAAACCTGTCATAAAGTAAATCTCTGCCCTGTATGCATCCTGAAATTTATCACGAGAATAAGAAAGAGATCTTTATTTTTTCTTAACATACTCTTTTCTATTCCTTCTACTGTTTCTGACTTGATACCATAGTTTCCTGAAGCACAGGATTTCCTGAAGCCATGGTGAAACCCATTCTCAGTTCACAAGATTATGATAGTAAGATATGAAACTTAAATAAGAGTGTTTCTGCATTAGAATGGTTTTTTAACGTATTTCACTAAATTCCTAAAATAGGGCACTTATATAAAGTGCCATATCTGGTAACTGAAACATGAGAACATAATTGTAAGGGGTGAAAAAAAAACCCCCTTGCAGCATAGATATAAGATCTTAACAGAAATTGTAAAGAACAAGTAGCTGACTTTTTTGTTCCCGTGTATTTTATTTTTTAAACATAAAATGTCTTTCATAAAGATTTTCAAAACTAAGTACTGTAATCAAGCTTATGCAACTGTAAATATTTGCCTTTACAGCTCTTACAAATGCAAAACTGTCATTGTATGGGTGTAGCATGGGGGGGGGGCAGCTACTGTTCTTGCTTTACGGGTTAAGACTTAAATTTTTTTTTTAAATTTACAGAGAGAGAGGGAGAAAGAGGAACATGCACTGGATTTTTCTTGTAAGTGCCCTAACAGGGAAACAATACTTTAACCAACTGACCTACCTGCCCAGGGTTCATAATCATTCTTTAGATGTTAATGGGGAGTAAGATGGAGCCACAAATCAAAAGAGCAGAATAAAAGTTGGACTGGTTTCCAAGGAATGAACATTACCAATGGTATTAGGACTTTGATTTATACAATTTTAAAAACCAGAAAAATACAACTGTATGGAGTATACAGAGACACACATCAACATATATAATTTCAAATGGTTACAAAAATCAGAAAAAATTATGAATTGCAAGATGTGCTTTTTCATATAAGGAGAATATATTACTGAGGAACTCTCCTGTACCTGTTCTATGAATTATTTTCCTAGTAGTGTCTTGCAAAGATATGAACTACTTTAGTACCTTCTCTGTTAATAACATATGCACAACTAACTACAAATACAGAGGTCGGGTAAACCCACTGGATGTTTGACCTTTTATAATTTCTTAATTATGCCTTACTGAGACATAAACATAGGCAATATAATTCACCCATTTAAGTATACAATTCAGTGGCTTTTAGTATATTCAGAGTTGTGTAACCATCACTAAAATTTAAAACATTTTATCACCCCCAAAAGAAACCTGCATTCATTAAGTTATCCCCATTTCTTAATTCCCTAGCCCCAGGCAACCACCAATCTACTTTTGTCTCCATTGATGTGCAGGTATTTCGTGACTATAAATGATACACATGTGTTGTTTCTTTCACTTTGCATGTTTTCAAGGTTCGTGTTTGATCATGTATTAGTACTTTCTATTACCAAAAAAATTTCACTGTATGGTATATCTCATTTTATTCATTCTTCAGTTAATAGACATTGGGGGGGGGGTGGCAGAAGGAGGGAGGAAGCAAGGGACAAACATGGATCCTTGCTCGTATGTCCCAGACTGGGAATTGAACCTGAAAAGCTTCTGGTGTACAGGATGACACACCAATCAGCTGGGCAACCGGGTGAAGGCATACCTGTCTTTCTGATGATTATAATCATCCTAGTGGGTGTGAAATGGTATCTTACTCTGGTTTTGATCTCCACTTCCCTGACTGCTAATAAAGTTCAGCACTTTCTCATTGGCCACTTGTCTATCTTTGGAGAAATGTCTATTTCTTTGCCCACTTTTACTTGAGTTATCTTAATTATTGAATTGTTAGAGTCCTTTATATGTTATAAAGTTCTTTATAAGATACATAATTTATAAAAATTTTATCCTATTTGTTGGATTGTCTTTTCACTTTTCATGCCTAACCTTTTGTTTATTATGTGAAGCTAACTCAGAGAAAATGAACTTGAGACACTGGCCTCACAGGCCCAATGAAATATTTCAACAATTCTCAAACTTTTTGTAAAGAATGGCTTTGCATTCTTAAATACTGAGAAGACTTCAAAAAGATTTTTGAAAAATGTGGGTTATTTCTATCAAAGTTATATTAAAAATAAAAATTTTAATTCATTTTAAAAGGAACTCATTAAAAAATACCCCCCCTCAAGTGAAAATAATAGCACTGTTTTACATTTTTGGGTGATTCCTATTGTCTGGCTGAACTGAAGACATTATCTGCTTCTGTTTTCAATCTATTGCAATATATTGTTTTGGAAGATATGACTACAACACTAGTTATGAATTTGGAAAACAGAAAATCATTTTTAATAGTCTTTTCATATAACTGTGGAATGTGTCATGTATATCCTGGAAAACTATGAGTCAAATGAGTGAAGCCTGACTGAAATTGCAAACCACTCTCTATATTGCAGCTCACTTACACTAGGAAGTTATTAATTGAGGGGAGGAGAGAAGTGACAAACTAGTAAATGTGTGATAAAAAGAATAATGTAATTTTTCTTCCCATTCCCACTAAGTAAAACTTGAACAGAAAAAAAGGTAGACCTTTCTCTAGTTTATTTTTGTAGTAAATGAGGCTGTTATGCTAGAGGTCATACAAAAACTAAGTTAAAATACAAGTCAGTGAAAGTTTAACCCAAGTGATAAGAGTCAAAAGTACGGATGGGAGGGAGTAATGATAAAGGATTTAAACCTATAAAAGCTCTTAACCATGACCAACAGAAGCAGAAATGAGTCCTCAACCATCCTCAAATACTCTGTATTTTTCTCCTCCACTTATTTTATCAAGAAATAAAAAATAAAATATACAATTAAAAAAAAAGAGAAAAAAGAACAAAGCAAAGGGAGAAAAGAAAAGGAAAAACAAGACAAGGAAGACAAGGAAGGAAGGGAGGGAGGGAGGGAGGGATGTATTAAAAAACTTTTAAGGTCCATGTATCTTCGATCCATATTATGCAGTGTATAATGCACACCTTTTTGCCCAAATTTTTGAGGGAAAAAAGGGTGCTCATTACAAACTGCAAATACGTTGACTGGTCTGCAAGCTATCATTTACATAAAAATCACCTGTGGTGCTTATTTCAAATGAATATTATGAGCCTGCCTCACAGAGTCTGTTACAGTATGTCTCAAACTGGGGTGTAGACACCTATATTTTTAAAGCAGCTAAATAATTATGATGCAAGGGACCATGGACTCCATGTTCAGAACCACTACCTAATCTGTTCTGTAAATCAATCTTTCCCAAATGTTCTCTTTCCTTAAAAAAATAAAGTGGCATCAGGCCTAAGTCATTTAATCTTCCTTTCTTTCTCTTTCTTTCTTTTTGCTAAAGCATTAAGAAAACTGTATATGGTATACATTTGAGGTCTCTCGAGAGGTAACCTTTTTTCAAAATTAAAAATAGACCAAGGTGGCACTCTGCAAGAGCATGTTCAAGTACAGTCCTAAATGAGCCAATTTATATGCAGAGTATAAAGCACTTTATGTGACTAGTGACATTAGGACTCAATGCCAGTTTAGTCCTGTGTTCCTTTACCAGTCTGTTATGCATTGGAATATGTAGCTGGTATATAATCCCTTCAATCCTTTCAAAAACTAACAATCTACTAAACATGTAAACAATCCAAAATCTTAGGGAAAAAAATACACTAAAGTTTATTGGTCCAAATAATTACACTTATTATATTTCCTTATTGAATTTGCTTGTTCATCCCCTAGGAAACAAATAGCTACAAACTTCATAAAAATCTTAATCTTTTAGAATTTAAAAAAAATGTGGCTTCTTTAGACCAGGAGTAGCCAAGCTATTAATTCATCAGATAACTGAGTGAAACATCAGAAAAACATCAATTAGGACATGGTTTTGCCATGCTGGCTTTAGTCAATATTTACTGATTATAAAATATCCATTAATCTAAAAATAGCTTAAATATTTGCCCAACTCAAATCCCTTTTTAGATCAATTCTCACATCATTACCAACTGTACAGCAAAACAAAAAAACTCAAATTCGCACCTGGGTCTTGCCTAAAGAGAAATAAATTTAGGGACAATGGCAGAAGAGAGTAAAACTATTGTTTTTGACAACTGTCCATTTAATAGGTACAAACATCTGAATACAGATTTTGCTGTCCCAGAACGTCTATCCAGGGTGTCAACTCCTGTATTCCCTAAAATTCCTCTAATTCTAATGCTGAAAGAATACAATCTCTCGTAACAGTACTTTTCTGCTGCACCTCTAAGGAAAACCAACAGTTCTGTAAACACAGATCAATCTCTCTTAGAAACAATGATTCCCAAATGTTCGGTATAGTCCACTTTTCTTAATAAACATTAACGATGAAAATCAAATCAAATTTGCCCACCCAAAACTGCTGTATTAATATTTTAAAAACAGGAAGAAGAAAAGTAGGAAAGGCTTTTACAAAAATATGTTGTTCTTAAGAACATAAAAATAACTGAGCTCAAAGAAAGCATCACCTAACATACATACGTGGCCCTTTCCGTCTCTCTTCCTCACACCCACAAACATCCACTTTGGCTTTAAAATTGTTTGGAACTCCTCCTAACTGCAAGTAAGTACTAATAATTATCCAACAAAATAAACCAGGCTTCAGGTTTCAATATTGTGGGTGTTTCATCCTTCTTTCCTCATTAAATCATAACAGTATATAACAGAACACACATTTTTCATATTTTCTGTATCTTCAGAAACTTATTTTTCACCAAAAGCAAACCAATGATTTATGGACCCAAATTCCCCTCTTTTTAAAAATGAATGGCAATTTATTTGTGCTTCTTCAAGTCATGACATTTTTCCAAAACAAGAGTGATTTTGTTTATATTTTAGTCTTTCCTAATTTTTAGATAGGTTATAGATAGATTAAAAAGTGAAGTCTCATTTCTGAAAGATAAGAATGTAGAAACATTTTAGGGTATTAAAGGTTCTTATGAACTGACTTGGCCCAATCCATTTCTCTGTTTCCTCTTACCCAAAAAATTTTAGAAACCATCCAACTCTTAGGCCCCAATTATATATTGTATTAATTATTTATGCACTTGTTTTCTCAAAAGATTAAATTGAGAATTTGTAATGTATCACCTGTAGTGATACATTATCATTCATTTACTGAATACCTTTAAGTATGAAATAGTATTTCCCAGGTTTTTAAGATGCAACAATAAATAAATAAGGTAGCACGTTCAGTCCAAGTTCAAAACCAGTAGAGGAACTCTAGTCTCCTAAATGCTGTAAGGAGTAGTGCACAAGGTAAACCAGAGCTAAGAAAGAATGCAATCAAAAGGTGAATCGAGCAGTTAAAAAAACAAACAAAAAAACCTACAAGAGAAAAATACTAGTTATGAATTTGGCCTTAATTCCACACAGGAACCAGATTTTCTTTTTTTTGGTGGGGGGGGAATCCTGTATGTACATATCCTGTATATACTTTTGTCACTACTAAACTGGCAAAACAGTAATCGTGAAGCTCCAAAAGAAATTGGACAAACACTGCAAAGTAATTTAAATGGTCCTAGAAATGTAAACTGGAACTTCCCTACAAGAGCAAAAAAATTTCTAAAAAGACTAAGCAAACAAAAACATTCATGAATATGGAGAGCATTTAGATGGTTGTCAAGTGGGAGGGAGATGTGAGGGAATGGGAGAAGAGGTGAGGGGATTAAGAAGTACAAACTGGTAGTTACAGAACAGCCATGAGATGTAAAGTACCATCTAAGAAATGGAGTAGCCAAAGAACTTATTATGTATGACCCATGGACTGAACAATGGTGTGGGGATTGCCTGAGGGAGTGGGCAGTGATGGGTGGAGGGGGACAAAGGGGTAAAATTGGAACAACTGTAATAGCATAAACAAAAACAATATGATTAAAAAAAAAGACTAAAAAATTTACAATAGACCCTGACTGGATAGTTCAGTTGGTTAGAGCATCCTCTCATGATATGCCCAGGTTGCGGGTTCCATCCCCAGTCAGGGAACATACAAGAATCAACCAATGAATGCATAAATAAGCAGAACAACTTGATGTTTTGCTGTCTGAAAATCAGTAAGTAAAATTTTTTAAAAATTTTCCTATAGGTCTTTGCAGTGATTTTTGTTGTCTGTAATCATTTCCCTCTTTCAAAGGGCACAAACCCAGATTCAGTACCAAGAAGTGACCATCCATATTTTTGAGTAACAAATTAAAAATATTACTGGGTTTATTCAGCATATTTTTACATTTCAATGCTAAAAGAAACCTACACTGTGTAACTTGCAGGATTCTTTGTTGATCCCATCCCTTGGCATCTTTCCAAAGAAAATCCATGATTCATAGTGGTTTCGATTTTTTTTTTATTCTTCATTTTTATTTAGTTTTTCTTGTCTATCATTTCAGGTACTCCTATTTTCCTCCATATTTTCACTGACTGTTGTAATACATAATAAGGCAAGCTAGCTGATTCATAATTTTAATGATGTCACTCTTTAAGGTATCTTTTAATTACCATTTCAGTTAAAGTTGAATAATACAATATCTGGAATTTGCTTTAGAATAATGGGTAAGGGAAGAACAGTGAAAGTATGGAGAAAACAAGATTTGCACCTTGGGTTGAAGTTCTATGATAGAACACTATACATTTTATTATTCTTTCTTTTTTTGAATGCTTGAAATGCATCATTAAAAAGAAAAGATTATATGAAGAAGACTCCTTATTGGTAATCAGATGTCAATAAATGCGTTTAGATTGATAGGAAAAAGATATGAGCCACCAGAAAAGTTGGGACAAGGTGAGCATCCAAAAGAAAAATGGTTATAAATGATTTTAACACACTAAGTAAAGAGAAACCTATGAATCTAGAGTGATACTGTCTTTGAAAAGGATAAAGGAAAAAGAGGAAACTTCTTTACAGAAAAATATGAGCGAGAAAGTAAAGACAGAATATTAGAATTTTTAAAGAACCACCACTTGTGACCTCCAATGTAGTAACTGATTTATTAAAAGATCAATTTATAACTAGGTAAAAGGTTACTGAACACAGTATCACCCTACAAATAGTCCTGGCTGGTGTGGCTCAGCGGACTGAGCGCTGGCCTGCAAATCAACAGGTCACTGGTTTGATTCCCAGTCACAGTACATGCCTCACACATGCCTCCGATGTGAGCCAGGTTCCCAGCTGGGTGTGTGCAAGAGGCAACAGATCAATGTTTCTCTCCCTCTTTCTCCCTCCCTTCCCCTCTCTAAGAATAAATAAAATCTTTTAAAAAATCAAAAAAACCCCACAGATAACTAACTAAAGGGGAAAATAATCTTTTATAGTGAACAGAGATACAGCACTATTACCCTAACCAAGTGATCAAACTTAAACATCACTAAAAGTGGAGTAATCTAGCATTAAGTACCTTTTAACGTAATGTTGTAGTCTATCCAAAAATAACCTAAATATTATCAAAGCTGAGTTTAGGTTTCGGGAAATACAAAAGGTGATGAGACAAGTTAAATGACACTGCATATACAAAAATCATATAAACCCACAAAATGAGAAGTCTAAAAGAAAACTGTCCTGTAATCTTCAAATAGATAATATCCTAGGAGATAAAATATCAGGGGACTATTAAAAAGACATAACCAAATAACATAATGTAAACCTAGGTCAGATTCTGAAGCAAAAACAAAAACTCAAACCTATAAATCATATTCTTGGGACAAAAATTAGAATGTGGACTGGATTGCAGAAACAATACAGCATTAATTACCTTAGGTGGGGAAAAATGGCATGGTAGTTATATAAGGGCGTTGATGCTGAATTATGTGGGGCTGATGCTGAATAATGAGAATGCTTAAATGTGTGTCCACTTCCTTTAAAATATACGTATGGGAGATAAAAACGGCAAAATGTTTAACAACTATTCTATGTAAAGAATTGTACTGTTGGTGTTATTACATTTTTAGTTTTTTTTCTGTTCTAAACTTCGCACAATAAAACTTTTGGGTGAGATGTTTTTTTCCTGTAAAATTTCACTAACATTTCTCCCATTTAAAACACCACAGTTCTGAAATATTCAAGGTCAGAGCAACATTTCAGTGCCTTTACAATTTTAGATAAATTTAACTATTAACAATGAATTTGGGAAACTTTCAATGAAACTTTTGCACATTACTCTTCGACTTCCAGATTACCCCCGACCTCCAAAAAAGCAAGCCCTGAAAAAGGGTGGTACACATATATTAATTATAAGATTTTGCATTCTTGGCATCATAAAAAATGTAAACACTGCCAAAATTTCAGGACTGAAATCAGCAGACGAGCAAACAAAATTCAGTTAGCCAAACTTTTCCGACAAAATGAAGTTTTGTTACCTAGACTACCTCTACGTTATAAACTGAGGACTTAGAAAACGAATATCTAAGTGCATTTCGTTGCTATGGCAATGGGAAATTTCAGGAAATTGAGACTGCAGGCTAGCTAGCCTCCATTTTAAAAACTATTTACCTAAACATACCAAAACTTAACTCGAAAAACAAATACCTTCTATAAAATATCAGTTTCATCTTTCAAACCAAAAGGTAAACACTATCCCACAAAATTCTGAATAAAGAGCAAAAGAAACAAATCATTTATCTAAAATTGTGAATTTTGAAATATTTAAACGTCACTTATATCCAGTATTAAAACAGATGCTTTTATTTACAGGGACCGAAACAGACTTCTCATTTCAGATTTATCAAGTTCTGCAGTATTTGTTTCTCTGTAAAACGAAAATGAAATGTAAACAGAAGAAGGAAGAGGGAGAAAGGCACAAAATTCCTAACTCTTACCCCGCAAAACCATGCTCTACTCCCAGACTGTTTCCTTCATTCGCTCTGGCAAGAGTCTATTTCTCCAGATTAGTTTAAGCTCAAATTATTCTCATGCTAATAACTTATTTCTGGGTACAATATATACCGGAGAAGGCGTCGAGGGAATATTGTTTAATTTTTTGAAAATAGCGAGTAAATGTTTAAACAATTAATTCCTAACCATCCTAACATCAAAATGGTATCAAAGGAAGGCATCCAACCGGGGTAGTCCCATGAATCTAAACTGGACGAAGCAGCTTCCCGGCTATTGTCTAAATCAAATGTGTTCATATTTGCGCCTAAAACAGAAGCCAAAAGATAATTTTAAATCTCAGATCCTGCTCCCCATTCCCACAATTTCTCTGTACCCGGTCCTCCGGGTTCATTAGACCTCCGATCCCTTCCTCAAGCGAACATGGCCGGAGAACCAGGATGAACAGACATGGAGAGAAGAGGTCGCCACGAGGCCCCACCACTCTCCTTCCTCACCTGCTCCGTGGCTGCGTCTCCTGACATGGTCTCAGATAATTAGAACGTGCAAACTGGCCAGTGATGTGAAGCTAGAAAAGAAAAATTAAACTAAAAACCACCCCCAAACCAATACAGTTACCCCCTGCCCAGCAGAGCCAGGCAGCCAACACAAATCGCCACCGCCCACTCAACTATGAATTAAAATGGCTGCGCCCCTGCCGGTGGGGGAGAGGGGTGGGGCTTCTGTATTAACTTCCGGGGCAGTAGGCGGAGCTAAGGCCGCGACACACCGGTTACTCAACCGCGCAGAAGCAAAATACTGGGGGAGGGCGGGTTCACTGCCTGTGATGACGTCATGGCCTTGGTCTGGAGAGACTATTGCGGGCTGAACTGGCTGCTAACGGCTAGTAGGCTAGGAGGCGGGAAACTTTTGCTTGAACGGTCGCGCGGCTTTTGGAATTTAATTATCGAGTTGTGGATCCCCGTTCTTCACTTTTGAAGCCTGACTGCCAATCAGTTAAGTTCAAGCACAATGGCCATCTTAGGGAGCAATGCTAAATGTTAAAATACCTTCTATATTTTGAGGTAAGGAATCAGTCTATCGAGGTTTTCTGTAGTCTCGGCTCATGCTTTTTACGCTTCTTGAGGGTTAGAGGGAAATCTCAAAACCATGTTAATTTATTCCGTCACCACCCACTATTGTGTTTAAGAGTTTAAAATCACTAAGGCCCAGGAATTATGCTCAGCATCTCACCATGGTTCCTTGTCTGCTAAATGGTTATAGTAGCTCAGGCTGTGGAGCCAGACCGCATTCTTTTAAATCCTGGCTTCATGGTAGCATTGGGCAATTTAACTTCTCCGTGCCTCAATTTCCTTGCATATAAACAGGAATCAAATGTACCTGCAATTTTAGTAAGTTATACGTGAAAACGTGCTCAGAACAGTACCTGACATGGTCTGAGATTAAGTGAGAACAAGTCTTCGTAAACGTTTTCCATTCAAGGATCATCATGAGGAGACACCTCTTTGCCTATAGTGGCCTAACCCCAGACAAAGTAAACTATTCAGCTTTTCCACGCATACACTCCTATCCTGCCTCTGCCCATATTTCTGCCTCTGCCCTTTGCACAGCCTGAATTCTTGCCCTTCCAAGTAATCAGACACATGGGCAAAAGATTTGTATTAACAAATGTATATTGCACCATCCAACAACAGAGTACTACTTAAATATAATCCATTGCATCTCTACAATGGAATGTCACGCAGCCAGTAAAGACTGAAAGACATCCATGATATTGTCAGGTGAAAAAGCAGAATATGAAAATAATGTACATTAAATAGGATGTACAGTATATATATATTATATACAGTACCTAGATTGTGTCAAATTTTTTTTCTCTTTCTCTGTTTTCTAAGTAGGAACTAATGTATGAACCATATTCTTTAAGAATAGTATTCACACTCTAGCTGATTGCTTAGTTGGTTAGGACATTGTCCCCATACCCTAAGGTTGTGGGTTGGATCTCCAGTCAGGGCACATAGAAGAATCAACCAATTAATGCATAAATAGGTGGAATAACAAACTGATATTTCTCTCCCCCCCGCCAAATCAGTTTTAAAAAAATAGTATTCACATTCTATTCTTCAAAGCTTGAGTCAAGTGCCATTTTCTATATTTTTAATGAAAAACTAAAGAATTAAAAGTTCAAAGATTAATACAATAAATATGTGTATAACCACACCTTGATCCAGTGACTAATATTTTGTCATGTGTACTTTATATGTATTTACATACATAGTTTGGTCTTTTGCAAAATAATTTGAAAGTAAAGGAATCTGCGTTCAGTTTAGCTGGGTGCCTTTGGCTTAAGTTCTCATGTGGTTGTAGCTAAGCTGTTGACTGGGTCTAAAGTCTCATCTGAAAACCTGTCTAGAAAAACATTGGCTTTCAAGCTCACTCATATGGGCTTCTGTTTCCTCAGGACTGTTAGATTGAGGGCCTCTTTTTTTTTTTTTTTTGTCTAACTGTTGGCCAGAGTCGTCTTTCAGTTTCTTTTCCCGTGAACTTCTCCGCAAGACTGCCTGATAGTATGGCAGGTGGCCTCCCCCAGAGTCAGCAGTCCAAGAAAGAGAAAGAATATCCAACACAAAAAACACTGTCTTTTATAACCTAATCTCAGAAGTGACATCCCATCACTTGTACCATACTTGATTCATCAGAAGCTGGCCAATAAATCCTCTCAAGAGAAGGGGATTACACAAGGGTGTGAAAGCAAGGAAGTGGAGGTCATTAAGGGTCATCTTAGAGGCTGTGTACCTTAGCACCTGGCCAGACACAATGCCAAGTTCTCATGGGTATAGCTATAGTAATAACTAGCTTTGCAAGTGGATTGAATCCAGTAGGTTCTTTTGAGTGAATTAAAAAACAATCAAAATTTTGTTTCAGCTATGACTTGAAACGTGTAAATCATCACTAGAGTTTGGGAATTTGTCCTGTATTATAGTAGTTTAGAATGTATTGAGTCCTTACCTTTCATTGACTTCCAACATCATTTTAAAGCTGAAAATAATTCAGATACCAAAATTGTACAACATTGGTACTTTATAACTAATACTAAGGCCAGTTTTACTTATGAACAAAATTGGAAGAATCCAAAATCAAATTAAAGACAGCACAGAGCTTAGCCCTGGCCAGTGTGGCTCAGTTGGTCGGAGAGTCGTCCTGTAAACCCAAAGGTTACAGGTTTGATTCCCGGTCTGGGCACGTGCCTAGGTTGCAGGTTCAGTTCCTATTTGGGACACATATGAAAGGCAACCAATCAGTGTTTCTCTCCCACTCTCCCTCCCTTCCCCTCTCTCTAAAATCAATGAGCATGTCCTCGGGTGAGGATAAAAAAACAAAAAAGAAACACAGAACTTAAAAAGCAAATACAAAATGCGGCATAGTTAGATTTATCCTAAGGATGGGTTAACAAATACATTGTCATATTAACAATTAAAAAAAATAAAATTTATCATCTGATATTTATTAAAAAGTATTTGATAAAATTCCACACATATTTATGATTTAAGAAAAGGAAAATCTAACTAGGAATAGAAGGAAACTTCCCTATCTGTTAAATATTTTCCAGAAATCTACAGCAAATCATTTTAAATTACAGTAATGGTCACTTTCAATTCTACTGCTACACTGCACTGGAGATCCTAGCTAATGTCAAATGAAATACAAATGTTGGAAAGTAAGATAAATCTATCAATGGTTTCAAACAATATGACTTTTCTACCTAGAAAATACAAGTAAATCAATTGACAGACTATTAGAAATAATAATAAAATAAGTAAGGAGGTCAAATAAAAGATCAACTTATAGAAATCACTATTTTCCTATACTCTAGCAGTAATGGATTAGAAAAATGTCAAAAATGAAAAGTTACCCACATAATAGCAATAAAAATCATAGAACATCCAGAAGCAGCTCTTGTTCTGGTCACCTATGACCTTCCAGTTGCCAAATGCAGTGGTCAGTATTCAGTTTTCTTCATCTTATTTGATCTACCAGCAACTACGAAACTAATCATTCCCTTCTTTTGGAAACATTTTTGTAACTTGACATCCAGAATAAAAGTTTCTTGATTTTGTCACTACCTCATTGGCTACAATTATACATACATATATATATACATACACATATACATGTGTATATGTGTATGTATGTTTTAGCCAGCATCGCTCATAAAACAAATATAATACTGTTAACACATATATTGTAATATTTTATTTCTATGAATTTTTGCTACTTGCAGTGTTTCCATGAATCCCCCAGGTGGCAGACAAATAACAATTTCCACTTGATTAAACAAATTTAGTTAAGAACATTACTTCCTTATTGCAAATCATTAGGATTATTAATTAGAATTCTAAAGCCCAGGCATACCATATGATTAAGGAGCTAACTTTTTACAACTTACACACCAATTTTTTAAAAAGATTTTATTTATTTTATTTTTAGGGGAAGGGAGAGAGAAAGAGAGGGAGAGATACATCAATGTGTGTTTGCCTCTCGCATACCCCCTACTGGGGACCTGCCCCGCAACCCAGGCATGTGCCCTCACTGGGGAATCAAAGCCGTGATCCTTTGGTTGGAAGGCTGATGCTTAATCCACTGAGCTACACCAGCCAGGGCCAATTTTATTAGAATTTTATTAGACAACTGTTAAATTGCTGAGCAATCATTATAATTAGGTACTCTGATAAATATATATTCTACGTGATCCATCATTCTAAGCACTTAGAAATGTATCTGCTGGCTATGAATGCTAAGATTGGTTCTTTGTTTGGAATCTGAAAAAACTCAATTAAGTGTCATTGGTAATAAAGGAAAAGCCCTGTTAACCAATTGATTGCATTTTAAAAATTCTTTGAAGCTTCCTATAGTTATTTCTAACTTTAAATTCACGTCAGTTAAAATTGGTCATAAAAGAATGAGTATTTGTTATACTTGATATAATATACTCACATTCTATCAATACATTAAGCATACCCAACCTCCTGACCCTCAGAGCTATATTTTCCTAACAGTTCAGTCTACTTTGTATATTTTGACCTTTTTAACCAAAGGTTAATAGGTGCATGACCGCAGCTTTGTAGAGGTGGGCATGTATTTTAAAAGCTGTGTGAGAAGGACACAGATATATCTGATTTTATTTTTTAAAGTATATATAACACTTCCAAGCAATGAATTCTCCATGTACATGATGAAAATGCCTGGAATGATTTGACTGATTATGAATTAGAATGCTAATTAAACACATCTTTTACACATTTCTTAAATTTAATCTGACTCTACTACTTGAGTTGAAAAGAACTTTAAAAGTAAAAAGAAAAAAACTGGAACAGATCAGTTAAATATCTGGGCATAGTTAAATTATATTCATTGTTGTAAATATTTTTAAGACTTCTGATCAAGATGGAGGCATAGGTAAACACGACTTGCCTCCTTGCACACTCCCATCAAAATTACAACTAACTATAGAAAAACCATCACTCAGAGTTGAATGGAAGTCCGACAGCTGCGGAATTAATTAACCACATCCATCCATAGTGGTAGGAGGGGTGAAGATGTGGAAAGGGCTTATCCCACATCCACGTGCAGTAGATAAAAATTCAGGAGGGATATCCGAAGAGTGAGTAGTCCCAACCCTATACCAGGCCCCCCCATCCCAGGGTTCCAGTGCAAGGAAGATAAGTCCCCATAACTTCTGGCTGCAAAAACCAGTGTGGATTGAGTCCATGGAAGAAACTGCTGGAATCTCAAGCAGTTCGCCTTAAACCCACACATGGACTTGCTCAGATTCATTTTCTTTGAGCTCTAGCACCAGCAGGGTAGCAGCTTGAAAGGCACCAGGGGCTTATAGAGAGGAATTGAAGTGTCTGTCATCAGGACAAGAACTGGGGAACAGCTTTCACCATGACAGAAAGGTACGCAGAGGACATTCTCCATTTTCTGAACCCTCCCCACAACATAGCCTCAGGGCTTGGAGAAGAGTGCCATATCTGAGACTCCATCATCCTGGCAAACACTGATTGCCCCACCCTGGAGATCCCCTGAGACTCTGTCCCACCCAACTTAAGGACCCACCCAAGCTGTTAACTGTGACTTTTCCATATGAATGGCTGGTCTTGGCTCATGCTTCACAACTTCCTAAATCCTCTCAAACAAGGAATGCCTGGCCTCAGTGAGCCCCCAGGCCCCATACCTCTTGCTAAGTGGCCCCAGGCCCTGCACTAGCAGTAGCCAGCCTACGTTCACAAGCTGGTTTAATCTGGGAATCTCCAAGCCTAGCACAAGTAGCAGCCAACTCAGACTGCTTTATAACTCAGTCAGGGTGGCTCCAGGCAAAACACAAGTGTAGGTTGACCTAAGCCTGCACCACCTGGGAAACTGTAGAACCTATGAACCCAGTGGACAGCTACAGGCCCAACTTGGAGCGCCACCACTCTGCCTCTACATAGCTGATCCTCCATGGAGGGAAGAGGTTTGTGGTCAGTGGTCATAGCCAATCCTTGCAGCTGAATGGCCTGGGTAAATTCCTCCCATTTATCTGCCAACAGCAATCAAAGCTCAACTATAAGTGGTGGGTGAACTCAGCCCACATGAAGGGCACATCTCGAGTACCCAGCTTGGATGAAATGGGGAGGCAGTGCCACCGGACCCTGCAGGACACCCACTACATCGAGCCATGTTAGTAAGACAGGGAATCGTAGCAGTTCTACCTAATACATAGAAATAAACACAGGGAGGCTGCCAAAATGAGGATACAAAGAAACAAAGCCTAATTGAAAGAACAGATCAAAACTCCAGAAAAAGAACTAAACAAAATGGAGATAAGCAATCTACCAGATACAGAGTTTAAAGTACTGGTTATAAGAACGCTCAAGAAACTTAGAACCTCAATGGCACAAAAAAGATCCAGTCAGAAATGAAGGATACACTAATTGAAATAATGAACAATTTGCAGGGAAACAACAGTAGAGTGGATGAAACTAAGAAAGTGTAAGAAGCCTCTGTGACAACTTCAAACGTTCCAACATTTGCATCATAGGGTATCAGAAGGAGAAGAAAAAGAGCAAGAAATTGGAAATCTATTTGAAAAAATAATGAAAGAAAACTTCCCTAATTTGGTGAAGGAAATACATATCCAAGGCCAAGAAGCACGGAGAATCCCAAATAAAATGGATGCAAAGAGACCCACTCTAAGAAATAACATAATTAAAATGCCAAAGTTTAAATATAAAGAGAGAATCTTAAAAGCAGCAAGAGAAAAGCAGTTAGTTACTACAGGGGAGTTCCCATAAGACTGTCACCTGATTTCTCAAAACAAACTTTGCAGGCTAGAAGGGATTGGCAAGAAATATTCAAAGTCATGAAAAGTGGGAGCCTACAGCCAAGATTACTCTTTACCCTGTAAAGCTATCATTTAGAATTGAAGAGCACATAAAGAGCTTCCCAGACAAGAAAAAAACTAAAGGAGTTCATCATCACCAAACCATTATTATGTGAAATGTTAAAGGGACTTATTTAAGAAAAAGAAGATTGAAACAATGAACAATAATATAGTATTAAAGACATGTCTATCAACAATTGAATCTGAAAAACAAACTAAGCAAACAACAAAAACAGAGAATCATGGGTACAGAGTGGATGGTTGCTAGATGGGTGGGTGTTAGGGAAATAGATGAAGGTGTATGAGAATTAAGAAATAGAAATAGGTAGTTACAGAATAGCCATGGGGATATAAAGTACAGCATAGGAAATGGAGTAGCCAAAGAACTTATACGGATGACCAATGGACGTGAACAAAGGTGTGGTGATTGCCTCAGGGAGTAGGGGGTGCTTGGTGGATGGGTGAAAGGGGGGTAAACTTGGGGCAACTGTAATAGCATAATCAATAAAATCTAATTAAAAAATTAAAAAATAAAATATTTTTAAATCTTTCTTAAATTAGTCAAAGCAATAGAAAAATATTGGTGAAAACTGAGAGACAGAAATAAGCAATTATAATCTCTTTGAAAAAATTTTTTATTTCAAAGTCTCTTGTATACAAGCATATAAATACATTTTTCCATTATAGTAAATGTCAGTATATATAATTTTTATTTTTGTGGTGGGCACTGTACTAACTGGTGTGACATAGACTTTATACTGCTGCTTCTTTCCTCTTAAGAAGCTAAATGCTTTTGTCAGGGATGCGTAACAGAATCAGAGACTACCCAATAGAAATATTTCATAGTTATAAATTAAACAACCCAATCACATGTACCTTACTTGAAAAGTTGAAGCTGGAAGGAGACACAAAAGGGAGAGAGAGAGGGGGAGAGACACACACACCAAATGGACCCTGGTTTAACCAATCCTAAAATCATCTCAGTTATAAAATGGCTTGCAATTTAAAATTATACATATCCTTATAGTTAACCCTTCTTCCTTGAGGCTGAATGAAATTCTGTTCTTTGCAACCTAAAGTATGACAAAACCATATTTGATAGGTTATCAGCTTAAGTCTTCTTTCCCTTCCTTTTTCTGTTCCCTTACCTTTTATATGAGCTTGTTCAACAAATGATTTATTGGAAACATAAATAATTTTTAAAACAGATGTTATCAACTCCAAAAACAATGTGATATTGCAGAAAAATAATGAATATTTTAGAATTTTGCTTCCACAGTTTCACTAGTATTCTTTATCCTGGAAATTGTATAAAAGATGTATTCATTTTCTAGAGAAAAAAATCTACAGTCTCCATAAATTTCCATTATCTAAAATGCCATGTCTGTTTTCAGCACATGAATTTCGCCCACAAAAGACTCTCAGTAAAGTAAGTAGGCCTCGTAATCTTTAGTGCGATAATATTCTGCACAATGGTATAATACTACTACTATACTCTGTGTGGTGATTTTCATCCAAAGACTTCTGAATTCCATTTATGAGGCAACAAATACTTAGAGTCTGTGATGGTCATTTAGTTGTTTATTGGTAATGGTACACAGAAGGATGGAGTATGCTATCCGTGGCACAAAGAGTTCTGTTGGAAGTTTAGAGAGAGAAAAAACGTCTTCATACTTCAGCAACTACAGAGAAAACACTTTTGGAAAAGAGAGAAAGCAAAGTTCCAGGAAGTATGTATTTATTATCTGTGTGCTGGTTAGTTGGAACTCTTTGTCAATGAGGTCATAGTTTTCATCCCAATGTAGCTTATTTATCTTTGCTTAGCTTCCTTAATCATAGCATGCACCCGTAACCCCAGCCAACTGCTTGATAAATGTCTCTTGTTGGTCCAAAGGGGGCCTGAAAAGAGAATAAAATATTCTGTAAAAATCCACCACTGTAATGGAAAAATAATTTCAAATGCTTGTCCAGCCCTGACTGGTGTGACTTGGTTGGGAGTCATCCTGCAAAGCAAAGGGTCTCTGGTTTAATTCCTGGTCAAGGCACATGCTTGGGTTATGGGTTCTGTCTCTGATTGAGACACATACAAGAGGCAACTGGACAATGTTTCTCACTTCAGTATTTCTCTCTCTTTCTTCCCACCTTCCCCTCTCTGTAAAAATAAATAAATAAAATCTTTTAATAAAATAAAATAAAATACTTGTCTAATTGACAGTACATTAATAAAGTTACCATTTTCATCTAGACACTGGTTAGTAGTCATATAGAAAGGTACTGCCTATGTATACACAGACAATTCCTAAATGATTCTAGATGAAACAATTATTGATCCATATTAATGGTAATAGAATTTTCCGAATGTGTTTTGTAATGTTTCAGTCAATGTACACATGAAGCTGTCAATTGTCCCAAACTGATTTATAGTTTCAAAACAATTATAATAAAAATATAAGCAGGATGTTTTGAGAATGTTGATGAATCAATCTAAAATTTGTACAGAAAAAAAAGAACAAAGATTGGGATCTTACACTACCTGATTTTTAAGATTTATCTAGATGGTGTGGTATTGGTAAAAACACAGACACATAGACCAATGGAAGAAAATAGAGTCCAGAAAAAGACCCATACATGTATTACCAAATGATGTTTACCAAGTGTAAAGGAAATTCAACAAAGAAAGGATAGCCCTTTCAGCATATGGTGTTAGCATTATCAGAAATCCATGCCCAAAAAATGAAATCTTTTAAAAATTATTTATTTATTTTTAGAGAGAGGGGAAGGAAGGGAGAAAGAGAAGGAGAGAAACATCCATCCATTAACTCTTGCATGCCCCGAACTGGGGACCTGGCCTGCAACCCAGGCATGTGCACTGACTGGGAATGGAATTGGCAGCTGTTCAGTTCACAGACTGACACTCAATCCACTGAGCCACACCAGCCAGAGCCAAAAAAAATAAATCTTGACTTGTACTTCACACTTTATACAAAATTAGCTCAAAATAGATCACAGACCTAAGTAAAACTATAAAGTTTTAGGGGAAAAAATGGAGAAAAAAATTTTACCTTGGATTAGTCAAAGAGTTCTTAGATATGATTCTAAAAGTATATTTAATCCGTAAAGAAAATATTGATAGCCCTGGCTGGTGTGGTTCAGTGGATTGAGCACTGGCCTGAAATGTTGCTGGTTTGGTTCCCAATCAGGGCACATGCTTGGGTTCTGGGTCAGGTTACCAGTTGCAGACGTGCGAGAGGCAACTGATGGATATTTCTTTCCCACATAGATGTCCATCTTCCTCTCTTCCTCCCTCCCCTCTCTCTCTAAAAATGAAAATAAATAAAATATTTTAAAAATATTGATAAATTGAACTTTATCAAAATTAAAGTTTTTGTTCTTTGAAAGACACCAATTAATGGAATAAAAAGACAAGCCACGGACTTGGAGAAAATATTAACAAATCATACAGTTGACAAAAGAGTTATATCCAGAATATATAAAGAATTCTTGAAAGTTAACAAGGACACAACACAATTTTAAAAATGAGCAAGAGATTTGAACAGCTACAGGACCAAAGGATGTGAAATAAGCACATGAAAGATGCTCAATTTCGTTGGTGATTAAGGAAAGGCCAACTGAAACCATGAGAGAATACAGCTATAAACCTATTAGAAAAGCAAAACAACAACAAAATCTGAGAATACCAAGCACTGATGAGGATGCAAAGCAGAACTCTTATACAGTACTGGTGGAAATGCAAAATGGTAGAGACCCTTTTTAAAACAGTTTGGCAATCTCATAAAGTTAAACGTATACTGCCCTGAACAGCATGACTCAAATGGATGGGTGTTGTTCTGCAAAGCAAAAGGTTGCCAGTTCAATTCCTGGTCAGGGCACATACCTACGTTGAGAGTTTGTTCCCCCATCAGGATATGTATAAGAGGCAACCAATTGATGTTTCTCTCCCTCTCTTCCTCCCTCCCTTTCCCTCTCTCTAAAAATAAATAAATACAACCTTTTTTAAAAAATTAAGTGTATACTTACAGTATGACCTAGCAGTCTCTCTCTTAAGCATTTTCCCCAAGATAAATAAAAATTATTTTCACACAAAAACCATATACAAATGTTTATAGCAAGTTTATTCATAATCTCTAAAGACTGGAAGCAAACCAAATGTCCATCAATTAGTGTTAAATAAATGAACGATGGAACATCTATATAATGAAATACTATTCAGCAATTAAAAGGAACAGCTATTGATATATGGAATAACATGGATGAACCTCAAATACATTACTGTTAGTGAAAGAAGCCAGACTCAAAAACACTACATACTGGTTGATTCTATTTATGTGACATTCTAGAAAGGGAAAAACTATAGGATGGAGACCAGATCAGTGTGGTTGCCAGTTAGCTGCAATTTAGCACCAGGTATTTATAACAATTCTGACCTTGTACAATCTTCTTTCTTTGTCTATTTTGCTGAATGAACACTCTTTATCTCCCAAATTTAGAATGTTCCAGAACTTAGTTCTTGGAACTTTTCTATCACAGTCTTTCCTTGGTGATCACATTCAGTACCACGGCTTCGAATACCAGCTATTTGCTAACTCCCAAATTTATTTGTTCAGCCATTACCTCTATTATGTACTCCAGACTTATTAACTAGTTGCCTATGACATTTGAACTTGATAATCTAACAGTATCTCAACCAAGCTTTTGATCTTACTCCCCAAACCTGCTCTTCTCCCAGGCTTTACCATCTCAGAAAATGGCAACTACATCTTTCAAATTTCTTAGGCCAAAAACAATGCAGTCATCCCCGACCTCTCCTTTTTCTCTTACACCCTACCCTAGTAGCAATTCTAGTACAGCTTATCTTTAGGGGGAAAAAAAGTCAAAATCTGATCACTTCTCTCCACCCCTACTACCCTAATCTGCTCTGAGATACAATCATTTCTCATCTGGATTATTGTGATTGGCTTCTAACTGGTCTCCCTTTTTGCCCTTAATCCCTATGTTGATTCAGATGCCAAGAGAGGATTAAATGTACAAGAAATTTATTATGGGAAACTCCTGTAGGAAAAAAATGAGGAGGAAATTAGGAGAGGCTAGGAGAGCTGTCAGACTATAATGCAAGTGTGATGTCAAAGGGAGAGAAGGAAGGTTTGGTAAAAAAGTCTTAGGTTGCTGTGCAGTTAAGAAAAGTCCTTGAACCAAAGTCATTTATCAGGGGAGTCCTATGATTCATGGGAAAGGACCTGCTGTGCTCAGTCATTGGCTGAGAGCAGCCAGTGCAAAGAATGGCCTCAAAATGCTGCAGCTGGGGCCTTCAATTATGTTTCCTACAGTAAACCATTGAGAGTGCTTTTCAGTACCTACTATATCCCCTTCAATATATTCTCTCGTCAGAGTGATCTGCTAAAATGTAGCTAGGTCATATCATTTCACTGCTCAAAACCCTCCAGTCACTTCCCATTTGATTCAGAATTAAACCAAATTCCAAATAGGGGCTGCCGGCTGGTATAAAGAGGTGAGATCGATAGGTCCTCACCCCCTAAACTGAAATATTTGTGGCAGATGTGGAGTAGCCTGACCTGGTGGTCTGCTCTGACCAGATTTAATAACAGTTGGAAGGTCAGATGATATTGGCTTCTTAGAAAAAGTATTTTGACTTCTCTGGAATCTTGTTATATTTTAAACCAATTTCTCAGAGTGTTAGGTCTAGAATACAGAGGGGATTACATCACCATACAACAGATTTACTTTTCCAATGGGAGAATGAGGAAAGTGTGCACGCTTGAAGTTTTCTTAAAGAAATATTCAAAGATTCATCTACAACCAGGGACTCTGTTTGTTTAGGTAGATTAGAATTTTTCTTTTAGTCTCCTTGTAGATTAATTGGACTCTCTTTTCTATTCATCACTCCTAGAAGCTTTAGAAGACTCTTTCTGAAATTAATGTTTAAGAAAAGTAAAAAGCACAAGGGCTACTTGGAGAAATAGTTGACTGCAAGGCTGGAGAAGGGGAAGACAAGATGGATTTGGAACATCTTATTGTATCAGAAAGTAAGGAAGTGCCGAAAAACTGGCGGGGACATAGGAACCAGACTGAGGGGTTTCCAGTTGATCAAAGTATTAGTTAATTTGAGCATCAAAATAAATAATAACAGGAATGGATTATAACTCACTGATTAACAAAAAAGAACATGAGTCCATGTTATTACATAAACTATATCACCATTTTATCATCCACATAGTAATAATTGATTCATACAGGAATCATCAATAAATACTAAAAATATGTGAAGAGAAAAATTTTTAAAAATACAAATAAAACTATTATGTGAAAAACTGTTGGATAACAGGCTACTCATTTAGTCTCAAAGTATCACTCTATAGAATACTTCCTAGTTACGAAGGGAAAAGGTATTTTTATATTAAAGAAATGTAGGAGGAACTCAGAAAAATGAACAAAGTTAACACAACAATGAAGCAAACTGACAATAAGATCCCCTCATTTTGATAATTCACCAGAAGTACTTATAAAACTCAGAAAACTGAGTTACAAAACTCAGAAAGCTGTTATTCTCAGTTACAGTTTATTGTAATAAAAGGATATAGACTGAAATCAGCAAAGTGAAAAGGAACATGAGGCAAAGTCTAGGAGAAGTCAGGAGTAAGCTTCTAGTTGTCCTTTCTCAGTGATCACGTGGACAACGCAATTCTCCCAGCAACTGTTTGATAGTATGTGTGAAGTGTTGCCATCCAAAGAAGCTGACCTAAGCCTTGGTGTCCATGGTTTTATTGAAGGTCAGTAACATAAGCATGTTGCACTATGTGACTGGCTTTAGGTACCCAGTATCTAGACCTCCAGAGGTCAAACTGATACATCATGGTCCAGGGCCTCAGGCATGTAAAAACAGGTATTTACTATAAAATGTCCTTAGCATAAATTATCTGGTCAAACTGATATAGGATGTCCCAAGACGTAAGGCACACCAGAACACTCTTTTCAGGCAAGATATTCCAAGGGCTCAGAGATTATCTCCCAGGAGTAGGTTAAGATCACATCCTTTCTTTAGAACAGCAGATTTTGAGCAACTAAGCCTGCTGAGTTAACCTTTTATGTCATACCATCTGACAGGAAAAGGACACAAATCAACAGTGTAGTATCCTGGGAAATTTTTAACCTAGATCTAGTCATGAAAAGCCATCACAGATATCCAGATTGACTGACATTTGGCAAAACAATTGTTCTGACCCTGAAGAAATGTTATTGTTATTAAAGACAAAAGTAAAAAGATGGGGAACTAGTCTAGATTACAGGAGGTTGAAGAGATGTGACTAAACACTATGTGTGATTTTTCAGTGGATGTCCTTTATCAAAACAAAACAAAATACAGCCCGTTTAAAAGACATTATTGGGACAGCTGGGGACATTTGAATATGGACCACGTAGTAGATAATAATACAGATGTCCCCTGCTTTTAAAAGTTTACATTAAACCACTTTACTTCTATGAAACACCTGCATATTAGTACCTGTTTACCCTAACCAAAAGAAATCTGAAGAGAATTTTCACTTTTATAAAAGTGGTGAAAGTGAAAATGGCTTTAGCGTTTATTTTGCAACAGCCATTATAGAGGCAAAGGGTACTACCCCCCCACCCCTGAACCCCCACAGAGTAGCCCCCTTCAACCTCCTTCCAGGGGAACTACATTCAGCATTTTTTTTTTTTTAGGATTTTATTTATTTACTTTTAGAGAGAGAAGAAGGGAGGGAGAAAGAGAGGGAGAGAAGCAGCTATGTGTCAGAGATACATTGATCGGTTGCCTCTCACACTCCCCCAATCAGGGACCTGCCTGGCAACCCAGGCATGTGCGGGGACTGGGAATTGGACCAGCAACCTTTGGTTCACAGGCTGGTGCTCAATCCACTGAGCCACACCAGCCAGGGCTATACTCAGCATCTTAACGTCCAGCCACCATAGCTTTGAACTTTGTCTGTGAGCATCTGGGCTTTATCTCCATTTATTTTGAGCCTTCATTAGCAAGATATGTCCCAAGGTTTCAGAAAATCCTAAGAGAAGGTGTAACGTAAAACTGGATGTAATTAGGTGTTGCGATCACGGTGAACGACATAAAGTCATTGTGTATGTGTTGAACTCAGCTGTGTACATCATTTGTACTATTTGCACAGAGAAAGAATCTTGAAAACTGCTGAAGTTTCCATTCTGTTAGTAACAAAGCTGTATCTCCTATTTGGCATCCAGTAATGGATAAAATGGAAAGTCTATTTCTTGATGGGTATACAAAGTGTGGTGTGTGTTTATCATATCACTCCTAATTTTACAATATATTACTATTATTTTAGGTATGGGAATGCTCAAAATATTCCCATATAAACTAATGGTAATTGCTTCTTCACTTTACACCATTTTGGCTCATGAAAGATCTTGTAGAAACACTCTCAAATTATATTATATTTGTCCCACATATGACAAAACCTCTCTTCTTTGACTAAACATGAGTCAGTCTCCTCTGAGCCTTCTTTCTGACTATGCCCCTGACTTTGGGCTTTATCCTTGGCCCATTTAGTACAGTTTTAACAAGAATCCTATTGGGTAAGTTTATGGTAATTTCCCCACTCTTGGTTTCTGATCACTCTTGACATCTGATCACATTTCTCATCCCTCACCTTCCATACCTTATCGCCCTGAACTGGCCTTCAGCAAGAATCCTGTCAAGTCAGTGTAACCAGAATCTCCCTGTCCCTGATGTTTCTTCTTAGTAAGTTTTTATCTACTGACTCCACCCTACCCCTTTCTTATAAATTCCCACTTGTCTTCGTTGGAGTTGGGAGTTGAGCTCAGTCTCTCTCCCATACTACAAAATCCCCATTGTAACTAGCTGCCCCTGAATAAAGTCCAATTTATGGTCTTTAACAAGTGTCATGAATAATTTTTTCTTTAACAAGTGAAATATGTAATTATATTATGATTATTCTGGAGAAAATTCTTGTTCTTAGGATACAGGACAAAATATTTGGGAGTAAAGTGTCATGATATCTGTTACCAATCTGTAAATAATTTAGCAAAATAATTATATATGTGTGCATTTATATGTTATATGTATGTGTGTAATGTATGGGAAATGAGAGAGAGAGAAAAAATTATATGTGGCAAAATGTTGACTGTTGAATCTAGCATGAATTTTCAGTTTATAGTTTTTACAACTTTTATGGTTGGTTTTTTTTTTTTTTTAGGGAGAAGGGAAGGGAGAGAGAAAGAGAGGGAGAGAAACATCAATGAGTGGTTGCCTGTCACGCACCCCCTAGTGGGGACCTAGCCCACAACCCAGGCATGAGCCCTGGAAATCGAACCAGTGACCCCTTGGTTTGCAGGCTGGCACTCAATCCACTGAGCCACCACACCAGCCAGGGCCCCTTTTCTGGGTTTTTAATTTTACCAAATAAAAAGCTGTAAAAAAATAATTCTGTAAACCTTGGCGAGGGGAGGAAAAAAAGTATTAGAGAAAGGATTTTGGCAGGAAGGCAGATATTGGGGCAACCTCCCTGATATTTCTTTATTAATTATTTTTATTTATTTTTTATTGAGGTAGAAACATGTAAGTGAAATTTGCCATCTTAACTATTTTTAAGTGTACAGTTCAGTGATGTTAAGTATATTCACATTGTTGTGCAATAGATGTCTTATAGAACATTTTCATCTTGTAAAACTGAAACTGTATACCCATTAAGCATTAATTTACTCTTTCCCTTTTCCCCAGCCTTTGATAACCACCTTTCTACTTTCTGTTACTATGATTTTGATATTTCATAAAAGTGGAATCATATAGTATTTGTCCTTTTGTGACTGGCTTATTTTACTTAGCATAATGTCCTTGAGGTTCATTCATGTTATAGCATATAACAGGACTTCCTTTTTTTTAAGATTTTATTTATTTAGTTTTAGAGAGGGGAAGGGAGGGAGAAAGAGAGGGAGAGAAACATCAATGTGTGGTTGCTTCTTGAGCGCCCCCTACCGGAGACCAGGCCTGCAACCCAGGCGTGTGTTCTAGACCGGGAATCGAAATGGCCACCCTTTGATTCACAGGCAGGCACTCACTCAATCCACTAAGCCACACCAGCCTGTGCAGGACCTCCTTATTTTTTAAAGCTGCATAATATTCCATTGTATGTAGATACCACTATTTTTTTTCCAGATTGGTCTTTTATTATTGTGGTAAAATTGCTATACAAGATTTTATGTTTTTCAGGTGAACAACATTATATTCTAATATTTGAATACACTACCTAGTGTTCACTACTGTAAGTCTGGTTACCATTCAGCACCATAGAATTGATTCCTTTCATCCCCTTTGTCCTCCCCCCAACTCTCTTCCCCTTGGGTGACCACTAGTCTTTATCTGCAGGTTTGTTTTGTTTGTTCATTTGTTTCGTTTTGTTTAGATGCCACATGTAAGTGAATTTATACGGTGTTTGTCTTTCTCTTATTTATTTCACATAGTGCAATACCCTCAAGGTCTACCCATGTTATTGCAAATGCCAAGATTTCCTTCTTTTTCATGGCTGAGTAGTATTCTATTGTATATATCACATCTTCTTTCTCCATTCATCCATCAATGGGCACTTAGGTTGTTTCCATATCTTGGTTATTGTAAATAATGCTTCAATGAACATAGGAGTGTAGGGGTGCATATGTCTTTTTCAATTAGTCTTTTCATATTCTTTAGATAAATACCCAGAAGTGGAATAGCTGGGTCATATGTATACAGCATTTTCTTTATCCACACATCCATTGATGGACATTTGGGTTGCTTTATTTAACCTCTTGGTTACTGTGCATAATGCCTCAATGAAAATAGGTCTCAAATATCTCTTTGAGGTCCTGTTTTGAATTCTTCTGGATAAATATTGAGAAGTGGGATTGCTAGATCATATGGTAGTTCTAGTTTTATTTTTTTGAGGAACTTCCATACTGTTTTTCATAGTGATTACACCATTTTACATTCCCATCAACAGAACACAAGGGTTCCAATTTATCTGCATCCTTCCAATATTTGTTAGTTTTCATTTTTTTAATAGTAGCGATCCTAATAGTTGTGAGGTTCTTATTGTGGTTTTGATTTGCATGTCTCTTATAATTAGTAATGTTAAGCATCTTTTCATATTTTTTTGCCATTTGTATATCTTCTTTGAGAAATGTCTCTTTAAGTCCTTTGTCCATTTTTAAACTGAGTTACCTGTTTTTATTGTTGTTGAGTTGTAAGAGTTCTTTTTATATTCTGAATATTTATCTCTGACCAGATATGTGATTTGTAAATATTTCCTGCCCTACTGTAGGTTAATTTTCACTGTTGATTCTTTCTTTTGATGCACAGAAGTTGTAAAGTTTGATGTAGTCCCATTTGTCTACTTTTGCTTTTGTTGCCTGTGCTTTGTTGTCATAGCCAAGAAACCATTGCTAAATCCAATGTCCTGGACCTTTTCCCTTGTGTTTCTTCTAGGAGTTTTACATTTTCAGGTCTAATGTGTAGATCTTTAATCCATTTTGAGTTAATTTTTGTATATGGTATAAAATAAGGATCCAGCTTCATTGTTTTGCATGTGTATATCCAGGTAGCTATTGATTTTTAAACTTTTTTGTATGTCTGGCAAAGATTTTATTATAAAATCATAATATATTGATTATTGAGGGCATGATAGTAGTCTTTTCTTTTTTGGTTTGTCAATTTAACTTGATAAGGAAAGTTCTCAATTTGGTTATATAAAAGGTATGTGTGAATTTTCTCTGTAAATATATTCGAATACATAAGCAACAAGTACATTCTGATATACCTTACAAACGTATAAAAGAAAAAAAATCTAAGCAACTCTAATGGTACTTCATAAATACTAATATAGAAAAGTTAGTTGATTAGAAAGACCAATAACAGTAGAAATAAAATAATTTATTAGATAATTTGCTTTCCAAAACTTAACCTGTAATAACAAGGATCTTGCTTAGAAAAGTAACAATGAAAACAAACTTATATTCTTGCCATAAATTGTGCTAAGTATTTCTCTAGAAAAAAAAAAAGAATGTCTTAGTTAATATAATAGTGGAAGATGGAACAAAACAAGAGGCATTTGGATTAATTTAATTAGTGTCCTGTTGAATTTAAGAATATAGTATCCTACACATGTGCAAACATAGATCAGCAGCAGATTTAGGGAAGCACTATTAGACTGCACCTGTTGGAGTCCTCAGTGATTCCAGTCCTTGTTTAAGGCTTCCACTTGGAGCTGGCAGTTGTTGTTGGGATTAAATTATTTAAAGCCTTCAGCTGGCTAGTGTAGGCAAGCAGTAGCTTAGAAAACACTTAATCTATTTTTTAAAATCTGTTCCTAAGTTTGCTTTGCTTAGGCTATAAGACCTCATGCACCACCCACCTGCCACATTCTGGAATCTTTTTGTTAGAGAGGGTAAATTTATTCAAGGGGGGGAAAAAGATCTTTAAGGAATTCTATATTCTAACACATAGTTATTTTGAACATAATTTATTTGTAATAAATATTTTGCTAAGCAACTAAAAAGGTATTGCTTAAATTTATTTTCAAAAGGCAAATACCAAATTACTTATTTCAATAACTATCTTAAAGTATTATTTTTAATTATAGTTAGAGGGGCTTTTGGTAACCAACAATATGTGGACCCTTTCAACAGGAGCATTTTAAAAAGGCAACTCCATGTCTATTAAGTAATTTGGTAGACCATTATAATATATTTGACTTCTTTTTAGAAAACAGTATTACTTACTACACTGTACTGTATCTCAAAGTGATCTAACAGGGAGTTTGGATTAAAAAAAAACAAAACCCTTCTAGATAACTCTGAAGCAGGGAATTTATTAGGCAAATCTACTTATATGTATTTAACCAGTGTATTTTTTTTTCACTGAGGAAACCTGCAAACATCTTTTCTACCAGAAATTTTCAGTCTACTTTAAGTCTATCATTTGAATTTGTGAGATGCATTATAGATTAAATCAATACATGTCTAACATGAAGAACTATGTTTCTGACATTATTCACTGTCTGAAGCTCTTTCTTGGCTGCCCTCTAAAATAATAACTCTGTTATCTTTCCAAATTGCAGCATATGGAATATGATAACAATGGTGGTCATATACTCTTATTTTCCTAAAATTTATGTGTAGAATTTTTTAAACAAGCAAAACCCAATGAAACAGGAATAAAGTGTTAAATGTAAAAGTCTTAACTTCTTAGATTATAGGCCTGAAGATTTCTTATTTGTAAAATTAACAAATTTCATCACCTTCTTTCTTTTCCTCCTTAAGACTTTTCATGTTTTTAAAAAAAGATTTTATTTATTTATTGAGAGGGGAAGGTAGGGAGAAAGAGCTCGATTGCTTGCCTCTCACATTAGTTGCCTCTAGTCTGCTCCTAACAGAGTGGGGGGTGGGTAGGTGGGGAGCAGGCCCACAACGCAGGGATGTACCCTGACCAGGAATCGAACCGGTGACCTTTCACTTCACAGGAGGCCAGAGCTGATTACTTTATTTTTAGAAGCTTATTTTGGGCATGGTAAGATGAAGGCAAAAATTTTGGATATGTAGGAGATGAAGGAAATCAATTTAGGACAAATGGTCTTTTAAATAGACAAGATAATGGTTGAGCTATTCATTAGTGCAATTTCTTACTTGACTGCAAGTAAACCTCCAAAGACAAGTAGAATATGATTTCATGCTAAATGGTAGTGGCCTTTGGAGAGCCAAGTTGGGCAAATCAAACCAAATGACCTAAACACTTACACCAGCTAATTTTAACTAATTTTATTCAATCAGGCAGAGTTTCACAGTTTCTCCAGTGTGGTTGCTTTAAAAATGTTCACATTGGGCACCATCCCAGAACCCCACTGGCAAGGCTTTTAAGAAGTGCCAGCTCTATTCCCACTTCTAGGCCACCTCCCTCCAAGTCTCTTTCTTGCTTTCAGCAGGCTCCCTAGGGATTCAGCACTCATTCCTCTACTCCTCACAGCTGTCACCACCTGCTCTATTTCCTGGGGTTCCTCCCCCACCCCATCCCACCTAAGACTGGTTGTGGTCTGACCCAGTTTCTTTAGCTTCCTCCTTTCCTTTCTGTCTCTGAAAATAAGTATGAAGACTGTTTATACACTAAGAAAACAAAGTGCTGGGATGAACCTAGAATCCAGCTGTCTCTACCTTTGTCATAAACATATCCTTTGTTGGAGATCCATCAACACTCATGTTCCTGACTTCCCCTTAGAATCTTTAAAAAGTAAAACCAGAATGTTTATTTAATTTCTCTTTAAGCTATTTGACTTTTCAGCCAAGTATCACTTTGCCTAGAGTAGCTTCTCACTGTAAACGCAATGACTGTTGGCATGAAATAGTTAAACAATAAAATCCTAAGCTGCTGCACCCAGAGGGACTGTTGAATGGTGTCAAAGGGAGTAAGCACTGGTGACTTGGCTACACCTGACCTGCTATATACACTTAGAGTCACCAGCCCGGACCCCGTAGGTATTTAAATTTTCCCTTCTTGCCTTAGATATCTCTCAGCTGAATGCTTATCAAAATTAGCCAATCATGTCTATAAATTTCTAGTGTGCACTATTAAAAGAGTACTACCTGGAGTTCAGAAGTATTATGTTGGAGCCTTGATTTCCTGTATATTAGATGGGCAAACACAACCCTTTCCCCATTGGTTTAACTCTAACTCTTTGACTCTCCTCACCACACCCACACCAAAGGTTACTGGTGATGAATGATCTGTGGCCAACACCTAAACTCTCACCCAGGTAGCGATTCAAGACCTCTTTGCTTCAGTGTGCTTTGAACCCTCTCATATAGTAGCTCTTCTCCAGTTCCAAGTTGATTAAATTTGCATCCTGGTTTTCTCTTATTTTTCCCCATTTGGACATAATTATCAGGTTTCATATTCCACATCCCCACCTTGGAACTGACCTGATAACTCCATAGAATACTACCTCTGGCAATTTCCTTTGACCCAACAGGAAAATTAGATGAAATCCCTTCAAGAACAGGGGCCATGTTGTATTTCTTATCCCCAGTGCCAAAATGGTGTCTTTTATGTAATGTGCATTCATCATCCAATTTTGCTGTTGATCACGGTATTGAAGATTATGGCTTTGACAACTAGCTCTGCTCTAAGAAAGCACTCGTAAGCCTTTACCTTTGCACTGACATGGTAGACGTATAGTTAGCCTACAGAGGGGTGATTTGGTGTACTGACCATTACCATGAACTCTAGAGGCAGACTTCCTGTGTTCAAATCCTTGCCCTGTCACTTTCTAGCTATGTGACTTTGGTCAACGTATTTAGCTTCTCTAGGCCTCAATCTCCTTATCTGTACACTGGGGATAATGAGAATATTTCCTAGGGTTGTTAGGGGGGTTAAATAAATTCATACCAGTAATGATGTTAGAACAGTGTTCAATACTTAATGAGCACAAAACGGTTAAACAGACAAGGTAATTTTTAAAGTAACTGATTAACTTCTACCCACCTAGGTAATATTAAAATATTGTAATAGAAAATGTTTTCATGTGGTTCAGCCAAGTTCCAGGATAAATTTAATCATAATCACTTTGCCTAACATTAAATGCTTTTAGTTTCAGCTTTGAATCACTAATAACAACCATCCGGTGTATAATTATGATGTGGATTACTCTGAAGTTCAACAATGAGTGTTGATAGTGTCTTTTCTTTTTTACAAAATCTCTCTAAAATGGAAATACCTAAAATAAAAATAAAAAAATAAAATGGAAATACCTTTCACATAAAATAGATATTTAGAAAGTATGTGTTTAAGTGCAGTAGAAGCGTTAAAGTATTTGTTTACAGATTAAGACTTACTAACGTATTAACAACACTTTAAAAGAATGATTATCCCTGGCCAGTGTGGCTCAGCAGATTGAGTGCCGACCTGGGAACCAAAAGGTTGTCAGTTTGATTCCCAGTCAGGGCACAGGCTTGGGTTGTGGGCCAGGTCCCTTGTTGGGGGCATACAAAAGGCAACTGATCAATATTTCTCTCCCTCTCCCTCCCTTTCCCTCTCTCTAAAAATAAATAAATACAATCTTTTTAAAAAAGAATTTGAAAAGGAGTGATTAAAGTAAATCATGTACATCTTTATAATAGTCTACTATGCAGCTGTTTAAAAGAATGAAGTAAATTTATGTATACTATAATAGTATGGAACAGCCACCCACCTATACTATGATAGAAAACGAATGTGTAGAACAGAATGTATGGTATGCACATATGCTTTTGTAACAATCCTATTAAATGGGTCACACTCAAAATAAAGTAAAAGTAAAAAGCAACTACATTTTTTTCCTTCACTATCCATTTAAACCTCAAAGAAAATCTTGTGCGAGATCATAACTTCCTTGGTCACTTTTAGAAAATTAAAAGTCTTCAGAGCACTTTTATTTCCAGTAATTGTTTCATTTCTGTAATTAAATCGGCCAGTCAGTGAAATAGTTGAAATTCCAAACCCCTGTGTAAATTAGAGCTTCTTCCTTTTTCCAGCTCAGCTCTGCATGAAGCATGAGGAAAGGGGCAGGCTGGGAGGCTTCTTAACTTCTCAGCCTGGGTCTGCTGCTACCTCTCTTCTGCTTCTCTAAGCTCCTCTGGCCTTCTAGGAGCAGCGGATTCTGGCTCTGATTCTGGACTCTGCTATGGTTTTCTCAGAGATCCCCAAACTAGGAACCTCTGATTGCAGTTCCTGTGATGTGGTTGATGCTCTTCTCTGGCAGGCCACTTCCATCTCTGATCCTCAGCCTTTGGGCGTCTTATGGTTACACACACACACACACACACACACACACACACACACTCTCTCTCTGCTGGGGGTCTCATGACCCTCTGGGCAGTCCAATTGGGCAATATTGCTTTTAAACCAATTTCAACATGGTTTTTGCCCATGAATATACTTTGCCTTCACATTAATGCAGCTCACTCCTGGGGAAGCTTGGCCTCTTCATTCTTTGCCTCTTCATTCTTTGCCTCTTCAGGCCCAGCTATAGCTTCTCACCCTAGATTCCCCAGGTGTGCATCAGATACCATTCCACCATGTTCCTCAAGCCTTGAGGGATACTATCCAGCCCAGCCTTAGGAGTGGGCTCTTTTTGAAGGCTTCCTCTTGGTTTAAGGCAAGGGGAAAACACCATCCTGTTAACCCCCATGGGCATGAGGAAAGCACAGAAATAGTACAATTTCTCCAAAGAAAATTCCCCTTTCTGACCAGCTCAACTTAAAACCTTTAATAAACTCAAGACTGGCTAAAATTTGCAAAACCAGTTTTTTATTTTTGCCTTTTAAGTCCTGTTTGGCCACTTTCTTTGGAATATGAGTGTATGTAAGATACACTGTTTTCTCCCAAACTTTGAGGAGTTGCAACTGAAACTAAGACAGAAGGGGTCTCATAACATCCTCCTTAACATACAGGGTGGGGCAAAAATGGGTTTATAGTTTTTCATAGGGAAAATAATACAATAATTAATAAATAATAACACAAGAATAAACTATGTTTTGCTTATTCACCAGTGTAAACCTACTTTTGCCCCACCCATATATTCAGAGAATACCTCTTCATGGATGCCCAAGAAATAGTTTACCTCCAGAGGAGCTGGGGGAGAGGCAAACAGAGCGAGATATGTAACTGTATAGCCTCCTGTATTTTTAAAATTTTAGACTGTCCTGCCTGGTGTGGTCAGTTGGTTGGGCATTGTCCCACAAAGCAGAAAGTCACCGGTTCAATTCCCAGTCAGGGCACATGCCTAGGTTGTGGGTTTTGTCCCTGGAGGGGACACCTACAAGAAGCAACTGATCAGTGTTTCTCTATCATATTAATGTTTCTCTTCCTCTCTTTCTGCCTCCCTTCCTCTCTATCTAAAAAAATAAATAAATAAAATCTTAAAAATGTCTAGATCATGTGCACTTGTTATCTATTCCATATATACAATAATCTTGTCCTAAGCCACTTCCTCCTGTAAAGTCAGAGCAAAAACACATTAAAGAATGATGTTTGTTTTTTAAAAGCAAAATAACTCAACACACAAAGAGAAAAATTGATGCGATCGTATAGCTTTCTAAGCCAAGAAAGGCACTATATCTTTAATTTTCCACATATCTTAGCTCTGCATTTTGTTCTATTTGGACTAAATTTTATTGTCTCAGTTCTTCATTGCTTATTTCTGCCTTTCTGGTACCACCAAACTGATAAATTATGGTTGAGTCAGTTTTACTTAAATTCTGCTTAACATCTGATTTTGAGTCATGGAAGTGTAAAATTGAATGGAAACTTAAAAATTAATATTCAACTATTGCTTAGGTCATGGATGAGGAAGCTTAGGCCCTCGAGTAAGTCATCACAGCAGAAGATACTCCAACAAGCCTTTTAGAGTGCAGTGGAGCCTGCTCTTTTGCTGGTGTGTGTGCCTGCCTTTTGTGTTTGCGGGTTTTAAAAAAATTTTTTAAAGCAAGTGTAAAGATAAATGTGACTATCTACTGCATTATATAACCAGCGACAGCCATTGTTCTTGCCTTGTGCTACCCTTAGGGTTAGAGTCAGTACTTTATATCTCAAAAAGAAAAACCCTTCTACAAGGCACTAGAGGGAAGATTTTGTAGAGAAAATGGATTGGAGGGTTACATCATAAAACATACAGTAAAATTTAATAAAAATCCCCATTAACCAGTTCTGTTCTTTCCCCAAGTTCATCTCTGGATACCAGATACCTTGTCTTCCTTCTAGCCCTTTTTTTAGGCCATCTACCCTGTTACAGTCACCTTTACAGTCATTAGGATCTTCTCTCCAAACTCATAAATTTCTCCTTTTTCTCCTACAGAGCAATTCAGCCCTCTCAGTTCCTTCAATTTTGCATCTTCACACATAAAATCCTGTGACTCTAATAATGCACTTTTATTCAAAGAGAGCAAAGATTTAAGAAAGAAACAAAATTTAAAATCTTCGTGTTTTAAGAGTGAAGTTTGTCCTTATCACCTTACAAGAAAGCAAAAAGTAAACACAGAATCCAGGTTTATGCAGTTGAGGAAATTTGGTATCACAATACCCCAAAATATTAGAGGCTTAAAGGCTCCGATTAAAGAGATGAAGGAATAGCCTTAGAATAAGATCCATCAAAGACTATCAGTTATCCTCCAAAATCTGTTTCCCCAGACTAAATTCTTACTAATGGAAGGGGAGCAGAAGTCATTTGTGCAGCTTCCAGATCACTTGCTTAAAAGGAAATTGCTTATTTTTCACTTCCTCTCTTTCCCCATTCTCTTGAGCTGGAAATCAGACTTGATAGTGACACAACTCAGACCATTCAGACAAAAACAGTGCCCTAGTATCTTGCTACTTTAAGTGTGATCTGTGGTCTAGTAGCATCAACATCAGGATTTCTCAGAAAGAATTTGCTAAAATAGGCCCCACCCCAGACCACTTGACAAAATACCCAAGAGATAAGCAGTTATATAAAAGATTGAAAGAACTGCATAGCGGTCCCCAACCTTTTTGGCACCAGAGACTGGTTTCATGGAAGACAATTTTTCCATGGACTGGACTGGGGGTGATGGTTTCAGTGTGATTCATTCAAGTGCATTACATTCAATCTCACCTCCTGCTGTGTGGCTCAGTTATTAGCAGGCCTGGACCAGTACCACTGAGTGGAGTCATAAGATAGAAGGAATTAGAGTCACTGATTGTCAAAAGCTGAACTACCCTGCTAGCCACCTACTGCCTACCCCCTCTCCCCACATTTTTTTATCTTGGTAAAATACACAAAACATAACATTTACCATCTTAACTATTCAAAAAAATTTTTATTTATTGACTTTAGGGAGATTGGAAGGCAGAGAGAGAAAAAAAGCACATCAGTTTATTGTTCCATTTATTTATGCATTCATTAGTTGCCCCCTATTTCTGCCTGGTTGGGGATTGAACCCTGGTGCAGTGGGACAATGCTCCAACCAACTGAGCTATCTGGCCAGGGCCATCTTAACTATTTTTAAGTAAACAGTTCAGTGGTATTAAGCACATTTATATTGTTATGCAACCATCGCCACCATTCATTTCTAGAACTCTTTTCACCTTTCAAAATTGAAATTCTATACCCATTAAACAATACCTCAGGGATTTTCAACCAGTGTGCTGCAAGAACTTTTAAAACATGCAATACCTAACTCTTCAGTCAAGAGCACTGACTTCTTTTCCCCTACGTTGTCAAATTTTTTAAAAAAATGACAACAGCCAACACAACGGTAGCCATCTGCTGTGAATGAATCAAAATTATGCCTATTTTTTTGTCAGATTGGCCAAAAATATATTTTTTTGGTGTCCCACAGAATTTTCATAATTAGTTTACATGTGCCACAAGATGAAAAAAGGTTGAAAATTGCCACAATGCCTTCCTATTCTCCTCTTCTCCCAACTCCTAGTAACCACCATTCTTTTTGCTGGTCCACCTACTTTGGGGTCGGAGAGAGACAGAGAGAGAGAGAGAGAGAAAGAGGGAGAGGGAGAGAGGGAGGGAGAGAGAGAACAAACATTTAACTTATTTAAGCCACTGTGTTTTGGGGTGGATTGCTCACATTCTCCTCCTTTAGGACTGAAACACTTATTTTCTCAGCTGGTACAATTATTGGCATACGACAGCCTTTACTGAGCCCCTGTCTCCAGAAAGTGCCCTTGACTGAAGAGAGATACCTTACCCAGTCTTTCCAGGACCAGTCATTTTACATCCAGTGAATTCAGGGGTCAGTGCAAGCACTGATGGCCCCCTTTCCCAATTTGGGGTAACTTGAAAGCATCATTCCAACTACAGAGCTTCCCTTGAGTTACTGTGATTGTGTCATGGTTCAACTTTTCCCTCTACCTAATTCTGCCTCCTTTACTCTTCCACATGGTTAACCTCTTGAAGACTCCCCAATAAACCCTGATTCTCTATCCTCGGCCTAGGAATAAGAGCTATGATAGTGAGGGAGGACATGATTCTAAGACTACCAGTAAAGGTAGTAAATAAAGATCTAGCTGGTGTGGCTCAGTGGATTGAGCACCAGCCTGCGAACCAAAGGGTCACCGGTTTGGCTCCCAGTCAGGGCACATGCCTGGGTTGCGGGCCAGGTCCACAGTGGGGGCGCATGAGAAGCAACCACACATTGCTGTTTCTCTCCCTCTCTTTCTCCCTCCCTTCCCCTCTGTCTAAAAAAAATAATAATAAAATTTTTAAAAAGATAGTAAATTAAAAATATCACATTCTGGGGGAAATGGCCTCATAAGATTGTTGGCCTCATAAGACCACTCTTTTGAAACCTGAAGAGTGCAGTGGTGGTGGTCACAACATCTCCATTTCTAAGAACTGCCAAAATGTCTTCTGAAGTAGCTGTGCCATTTTTCATTCCCACCAGCAATGTTTAAAGAGTTCCAGCTTATCACATGCTTTTGTTTGCTTTTTAGCCAGTCTAATGGAGGACACACCTGTATCTCATCATGGCTTTACATTGCTTTTCCTTAATGACTAATGATGTTGAACATCTTTTCATGTGCTTGTTTTCCAACTGTATGTCTTCTTTGGTAAAGTGTCCCATTTTTTAAGTGGATTGTTTATTTTTGTAATTAAGTGTTAAGAATTCTTTGTGTCTTTTGGATACAAGTTCTTTATCAGATATGTATTTTTCAAATATTTTCTCCAAGTTCGTGGCTTGTTGTTTCATTCTTCAACAGTTGTCTTTGGCAGGGCAGAAATTTTTAATTTTAATAAAATCCAACTTGATTTACATATTTCATGGATTACGGGTTCACTGAAGAGTTATATCTAAAAACTCATTGCCAAACCAAAGCCATCTAGAAATTAGGAATGTTTTATTCTAGAAGTTTTATAGTTTTGCATTTTAGATTTAGTTCTGTGACTTATTTTGAATTAATTTTTGTGAAAAGTGTAAGATCTGTGTCTGTATTCATTTATTTTATTTTACTTTTAATTATATTTTATTGATTATTCTATTACAGTTGTCCTGATTTTTCCCCCTATGGCCCCCTGCACCCAGCACCTGCCACTCCTTCAGGCAACCCCCCCACGATTGTTCATGTCCATGAGTCATGCATATAAGTTCTTTGGCTACCCTATTTCCTATACTGTACTTTACATCCCCCTATGCAACTACCTATTTGTGCTTCTCAATCCCCCCACCTCTTTACCCATTCTCCCCCTCCCCACTCCCATCTGGCAACCTTCCAGTAACTAACTTCTTTTCTCCTCCTTTTAAGAGTCTCTCTTTAACTTTAACCTTTGGCCTTTAAATAATGATGTGTCTTGGAGTGGGTCTCTTTGTGTCCAGCATAACTGGGACTCTTTGGGCTTCCTGGACTTTCATGTCTATTTCCTTCACCAAATTAGGGAAGTGTTCTTTCACTATTTTTTTAGATAGATTTCCAATTTCTTGCTCTTTCTCTTTTCCTTCTGGCACCTCCATGAAGTGAATATTGGACTTCTTAAAGTTGTTCCGGAGGCTGTTTATACTGTCCTCATTTTTTTGGATTCTTTTTTCTTCTTGTTCTGTGTGGTTGTTTTTTGCTTCCTTATGTTCCAAATCATTGATTTGATTCTCAACTTCATCCATTCTACTGTTGTTTCCCTGTAAATTGTTCTTTATTTCAATTAGTATATCCTTCATTTCTGACTGGATCTTTTTTATGCTGCTGAGGTTCTGAGTTCCTTGAGCATCCTTATAACAAGTGTTTTGAACTCTGCATCTGATAGAATGCTTACCTCCATTTCATTTGCTCTTTTTCTGGAGTTTTGATCTATTCTTTCATTTGAGTTGTGTTTTTATATCCTCATTTTGGCAGCTTCCCTGTGTTTGTTTCTATGTATTAGGTAGAGCTACTTTGACTCCGTGTCTTGGTAGTGTGGTCTAATGTAGTAAATGTCCTATAGGGCCCAGTGGCACAGCCTCGTCTATCACACAAGCTGGGTACTCAAGGTGCACTCTTTGTGTGGGCTAAGTACGCTCTCCTTTCGTAACTGAGTCTTGATTGCTGTTGGCAGATCAATGGGAGGGATTTATCCAGGCCAGTGAGCTGCAAGGACTGGCTGTGACCACTGACCACCAACCTCCACCCGCTGTGGTGGATCAGCTGTGCAGGGGCAGGGTGGTGGTACTTGGACGTGGTGTGTAGCTTGTCCACTGGGTGAGTTGGCCCTGGGGTTTTCCGAGTGGCGCAGGCCAAGGTCATCCCCCACCTGTGTTTTGCCCGGGGCACTCTGCCTGAGCTGTAAAGCAATCTAAGACGGCTGCTATTTGTGCTAGGCTTGGCGATTCCCAGGTGAAGTCAAGCTGTTCTAATCTGGCTGCAGCTATGGCTCACTGAAGCCAGCTGTTGCTTGTTTGTTAGGATTTAGGAGCCAAGACCAGCCATTCTTGTAGAAAGGAACTTGAGCCTCTGTGGATCTCCAAGGTGGGTCACACAGTGTCAGCCAGGTTGATGGAGTTTTAGATATGGCACCAGCCTACCAGCTCTGTGGCGGGAGGGCCCAGCAAAGGGACAATGGCCTCTGCTCACTCTGATGCAGACACTTCAGTCTCTCCCTATATACCACTGGTGTCTTTCAAGCTGCCATCCGGTGCTGGAGCCCAGAGGGACAAGTCTAAGTACACGAGTCCATGTGTGGATTCCCCAAGAGGAACTGCTTAGGGCTCCAGCAGCCTCCTTCACTGACTCAATTCCTGCTGGTTTTTGCAGCCAGAAGTTGTGGGGACTTACCTTCCTGGCACTGGAATTCTGGGCTGGGGTGCTGGTGTGGGGCTGGGACTCCTTGTTCCCAAGATATCTCTCCCAAATTTCTACCCACATGGAGTGGGGCCAACCCATTCTGCATCCATGCCCCTCCTACCAGTCTGGATGGATGTGGTTTCTTTAATTCCGTAGTTGTCAGGCTTCCATTCAACTTGATTTCGCAGAGAAACCGGAAAAGCCAGTGTTCATGCTGCCTGTCACCTACCAGACCCAATAAGCATAGACAGAGATTGAATCTTTGTGGGTGCTTTATTCACATGACCGGCGATCTGAGAAGACGGCAGGTTTGTACTCTTAACAGACCATCTTAAATTCCATTTTAAAATGGCCCTTTTTTAAAGGAGAACAAAGGGTAGGTAGGGGGTTTGGAATTCAGGGAAAAGTTAATTGGGTTAAAAAAAACTGCAGCATTCTCATCCTGGTTGGTGGTCTTTAGCTGTGTCCCAGGTGGCGGATGTCTCAACCTGGAGTACAATGGCTCAGAGACCATTCTGATGCTTGCAGTACTGAAGCACAAAGGTGGAACTGCTTACAGTCTCCTGGAGTCAAGGTGGGTTATAGTTTCAGTTCCTGAAACAATAGCTTTTTACATACATTGATTACTAAGCTTATTAGCTATTACCTGAAACTATAATTTTTCCAACATTTGAGCCCCCCATTGCTAGTTGTCAGACTTCCATTCAACTCGATTTCTTCTGAGATTCCTGAGTGATGGTGGTTCTATATTTTAGTTGTAATTTTGATGTGGATGTGTAAAGAGGTGAACCATGTCTGCCAACATCGCTGTTTTGACCAGAATTGTATTCCTTTTTCTTTTTTTTTGCATACGAACACCGACTGTCTCAGCACAAACTTGTTCAAAAGACTATTCTTTGTTGAATTGCTTTTGCATCTTTACCAATGACCTGTTGGCTATATTTGTGTGGGTCTATTTCTTGGATCTCTCTTCTGTTCCGTTGATCTATGTGTCACAGAGCCTCTTTTTGGTTAGCCAGCCTTAGCATTGTAGCTAATACTCATTGAATGTTTATCCTATGTTTGGCACTTTTCTGTGATCCCTATATCCCAAGTGAGAAAAGTAAGGAACAGATGGTTAATAACTTGTCTAAGGTTATACAGCAAGTTTACACAGAGCTGGGCTGTGAACCCAGGGCGTCCACTTTCCAAAGCTCATGCTCTTAAATCATTGTGAGGTATTGCCTCCACACAGGGTCAAATCAGTGGCAAAAAACAGGCCTGACACTTGGGTTTCCTGAATGCCAGTTTAGAGCTCTTTTCATTTCTCTCTCTTCACTGTATTTCCCTAGTTCTGGGGAAAGTTTCTCCTATTCTCCAATAAAGGTTGTGCCCTCCATCTAACGCAGTGGTAGTGAGTCTCTACCACTTACTAGCAGTGTGTCATTGAGGGTATTACTCACACCCGGAGTTTTAGTCTCGTTATATGTAAATAGAAGTAATACTAGTGCCTGTTTCATAAGGTTGATATAAAGATAAAATGGGATAACATTTAAAATGTGAGGTAAAACCCTAGCACATAATAAGCCTCAGTAGCGTTAGCCGGCATTATCATTATTCCTGCCTGGCTTCTGAAGCTCTAAGGAGTTTCTCTCTTTGCTGCCCCTTATCCTCAGCTTTAGTTTCCCATTCAGACTGGGAACACTGACTCCTGAGAGTTCATTTTAATCTGATTACTCAAGTTCAAAATATTGACTGGCAGATGGATGGGAGAACGCTGTGATTTGCCCTGATATATACCGCATAGGGATTCCCTTGAATCTCATTCAGCACGTACACAAAGCAACTGCAGATATGACTACACAAAACAGAGGGCTGTTCATTTGTACCTCAAGTATCACTACCACTGTGTTATCAGGAAGGCACTTTTTCTATAAAGGCAGTAGTTCTAATAGGGCTATCCATCTTTCACAAATACACGTACTTCATAACATCTCCTGTATTACCCTGAAATAAAATTCATTGATACATAACCCATTCACACATATAATTTTGAAAACTATCATGGTCCTAATGTGAATATAAAAGAAAAATGAAGGGAAAGCACTTTATAGTAATATATGTATCTCGATACATCGATGCTTAGGTGTGACCACATTATGAGATCGTAAAGCAGTTGGATGTTTGCACCTAGAAGTGTACCTGTTATAGCGAAAAATGCAGAGTGCTACAGTTGTGTTGAACTAGTGACTTGAATGTCATGACTATTGTGGCTGTTGCTGATTTTTTTTTCTGAAATAGTGACATATTCTTTGTAAAATTCCAAACCAAACAAAACACAGCCTCCCCTCATTATACCTGCAAGGTGTATTTCAGAAAGTTCAGTGTGTATTAGAATTTGTGTTTATATGAAAAATGAGGGTAGCTTATAGACTTAGGCCATTATAAATAGGTGTTTCACTGATATGTCTGGAGAGACATTGAAAATTGTGAGGGATTCAGGATAATTCTTTGGAGTGGACAGCATGCCTGGCAACTGTCCATTAAATCTCAGTAGTGCTTCTTAGTAGGTCATGTGAAGATACTCCCACAGGAACCCAAATGCCCCTGGAGAAGTTCCACCTGCTTTGAGAACCACAACTTTAAAGAAAATGTTATTATATCAAGGCAGGAGAACTCAAAACTTCCCAGAAATATTTTCTTCAATATAATCATCATTTCATACCATCACCATTTTCTAAATGAGGAAACAAGCTCATCAAGATTAAGTCACTTGTGCCAGGTCACACAGCCATTAAGTATCAAATTCGAATAGTTCCAGCTCTTGACCTTACCCCACCCTGCTCATTATATCTTTCCACTGGGAATAAATTGGAAAATTTCATGTCTCTGGCTCAGGGCCCAACAATGAAACTGATAGAACTTCAGCCCCGGACCCTTACCTCCATTCCCTAGAAATCCCCTAAATTCTGATTCCAGGGACTCTGCTCAGCTGCCTCGCCGGTGGTATTCGCCTTTCCTCAGCCGCTCCCTAAAGACCCTGCCGCTACCACCCTCCCTGCCTTATTTCTATGGTCACTGGCCGCTGCGCAGGTTTTCTCACAGAGTGGCCTGGCTGAGGTGGCAGAAGTGTCTCCCTCAGGCTGACTCTGCTTCCAGTTTCCTACAGGGCTTCAAGGGGACAACAGCTATTTTATTTGATTTGGTCCCCCCACTCCCAAATTATGAGAAAATTTATTTCGAAAGTTACAGAAGTAGTAGAAGTGAGCCAGCTAGGCTGTGTAAGCTCAGGAAACAAGTTATGGAGGCAGAAGAAGGGCTCTTAGAGCTTAGAGAAAAAGGCGAAGGTAATTCACCTGTGGAGAAGAGAGGAAGGAAACGTGCTCTTAAGGGGGAGAACACCTTATTTGGTCTTTATCCAGGTCACTGTCTCTGGAATTCTGACATGGGCACCTGGGGCTGGCCTAGAAGGCTGTCACCACTCACTCAATAGTGTCCTTCCCTTCCATATCCCAATAGTATGGTCAGTCCCCTCCAAGTGGGTCCTTGTTCTAGCCACTTGACTGTATGGGAGATTAAAAAGGGTGTGGGGGCAGGCGTGGACGGGCAGGGCATTATTCAGTAGCTCCCTAGAGGAAATTTCAGCTCTGTTGGCCTAATACTAGCCTCATGCTTCTTTAACTGGAGTTTGCTGACCACTTAGAAGTCATATACCTTGAAATGTGCAGCAGCATGATGGAAAAGCAACAGGGAGTATCTCCTGGGACCCTCAATTTTTCTGAATGGTAAGTGATTTTAAAGTATCTTGATTTTATAACAAATGTAGAGGTTTCATGGAATAGAATTCAAAATATTCACGAATGTTTGGGATAAAGCTTGTGACCTAGAAAGATACCTAGTTCTTCATGTTCTTACATGCCTATCCTTTTTCCTTCCTTTCCCCTCCTCTATTCCATCCTCAGACCATCAGAGCTATGCATTCCCTTTCTTCTGTCTTAGAGATAAAAGCTGGAGCTGTACTGGCTTAAGGCACCTTTTATGTGGTAATCAGGTGTTTCTGTTAACAATCTACTGATCTCCTCAACTCTTGCATTCCCACCCCAGATATGTGCGTTTTCAGAAGCTGCCTTGCTTCACCTCTCATTTTAGGGTGCCTTGCTATGTACCCCAGAGCAGAGTCTGACCTTATTTCGTATTTATATCACACTGGAACCAAATGCAGTGCTGGCATTTGGTATGTGTTAAATAAATATATAAATGAATGAATGAAATACTCTTTTGAGATCTGAAATGTAAAGCTCTACCTCACCATTTAGTTAAATGCTAATTAAAATAAGGGATACCAATTGCCACCATTTCATTTGACAGAAATTTTGAGAGGATAAAATGCAGTGTTAGTATGGTAAAGGCACATCTGCCATGTAAGGCACTTGGTCCTCTGCTAGCACTCTACAGCACTCAGTAGTCCAGGGTGGGGAGGAAGAGCAGCCTGTTTATATTGATAGTGAGACCGTACATTGGCACTGCATTGCTGAGCGGCAATTTGGCAATAATATTTTCATGCTCTTAACTCAAACATTTATCCTAAGGAAGTGATAAGATATATGTAGAAAGATTTGTTGATGGCAGCGTTCTTTATAATGAGAAAACTTGGAAATAATCAAGATACAAAGTATGGTACTGGTTATATTAATTATGGCATATCCACACAATGAGTTATTATAGGATCATAAAATATCTTCCAGGAATATTTAATGACATGGAAAAAGATTCCATAATGTGCAAAATAAGATAGTAACTGCAAATATTGCTGAAAGAAATTTTGTTTATTTTTTTATTGATTGATTTTAAAGAGAGAGAGAGAGGCAGACAGAGAGACATTGATTTGTTGTTCCATTTATTTATGCATTCATTGGTTGACTCTTGTTTCTACCCTGACCTGGGATCAAACCCACAATCTTGACATATAGGGATGATGGTCTAACCAATTGAGCTGCCTGGCCAGGACTGCTAAAAGAAATTTTAAAAGACACAAACAAATAGAAAAGGATCCTGTGTTCATAGATTGTAAGACATAATATTGTTAACATGTCAATAGTACCAGATTGATTTACAGATTTGATTCAATCTCCATTAAAACCTCAATGGCATTTTTTGCAGAAATAGGAAAAAAAACATTGTAAAATTCATATATTATCTCAAGGGATCCCAAATAGCTAACACAGTCTGGATAAAGAAAAACAAAGTTGGAGTTCTCACACTTTATGATTTTAAAACTTATTACAAAGCTACAGTAATCAAAACGGTATGGTACTGGCATAAAGACAGACATATAGACCAATAGAATAGAATAGAATAGAGGGCCCAGAAATAAATCCTATCATACATGGTCAAATGATTTTCAGCAAGGGTGCCAACACCATTAAATGAGAAAAGTACAATTTTTTCAACAACGGGTGCTGGGAAAACTAGGTATCTACAGTCAAAGAATGAAGTTGGATTCCTACCTCACACCATACACAAAAATGAACTCAAAATGCATCAAAGTTCTGAATGAAGTGCTAAATCTACTAAACTTTAGAAGAAATACAGGTGGAAAGCTTCATGACATTGGATTTGGCAATGATTTGTTATGTATGAAACCAAAAGCACAGGCAACAAACATAAAAAAATAAATTGGACTATATCAAAATTAAAAACTTCTATGTATTAAAGGACACAATCAATAGTGTATCCAGTATATACAGGGTCTGGCACAAATAACACCCCTTTTTATTACAAAATTTTTTATTACAAAATCATAGCATATAATTCTGTAACATAACAATATCACACTCAAGCACATCATATAACATTTTAGGTGAAATGTTCAAATTAAAACTATAAATTATTGCACCCATATTATTACCCTACCAACCACAATCAAGCAGACATTACTTCTGCTGGACCCTGTATGTAGAACTCCCACAACTCAACAACAACCAGAAAACTAAATAACTCAATAAATGTGCAAAGGGGTTGAATAGACATTTCTCCAAGGAAGACATACAAATAGCCAACACTCACATCAATGGATGTCTAACATGACTAATTATTAGAAAAATGCAAATTGATGCCACAGTGAGCTAGCACCTCACACTTACTGGGATGGGTATAAGAAAGAGAGAGAGGGAGGGAGGGTGGGAGGGAGGAAGTAAGGAAGGAAAGGAGAGAGGGAGGGAAGGAAGAAAGGAAGGAAAGGAAGGAAAGAAAGGAAGGAAAGAAAGAAAGGGAAGAAAGGAAGGAAAGAAAGAAAGATGGACAAGCTGGCAAAGATGTGGAGAAATTAGGCTTGTGTGTTGCTGGTGGGAATGTAAAAGCCTACAGCTGCTATTATAAAATAGTATGTTTTTTAATATATATATGTAAGTAGAATTATTATATGACCCAGCAATTCCACTTCTTGTTACATACACAAAAGAATTGAAAGCAAGACTTGGCCAGGTGGCTCGGTTGGTTAGAGCATTGTCTCTATATGCCAAGGTTGCTATTCAATCCCTGATTAGGGCACATACAATAAACAACCAATGAATGCATAAATAAATGAAACAATAAATCGATGTTTCTCTATTCCCCCTGAGCCTTTCTCTTTTCACCTTCCCTCACTCCCTAAAAATCAATCAATTAATTTTTAAAAATGTAATTAAAAGCAGATCTTGTAGAGATGTTTGAGAGAAACATCGATGGCTTGCCTCTCGGCCTGAAACCTAGGCATGTGCCCTGACCAGGAATCAAACCAGCAACTCTTTCATTTGCAGGCCAGCACTCAATCCACTGAGCCACCCTAGCCAGGGCTTGAAGAGATGTTTGTACACTCATGTTCATAGCACCATTACTCACAATAGCCAAAAAGTGGAAGCAATCCTGGTGTCCATCAGTGGATGAATGAATGAATAAAGAAAATGCGATATATACAATAAAATATTATTCAACCTTGCCCTGGCTGGTGTGGCTCAGTGGATTGAGTGCTGGCCTGCAAACCAACGGGTTCCCTGTATGATTCCCAGTCAGGGCACATGCCTGGATAACAGGCCAGGTCCACAGTTAGCGGCACACGAGAGGCAACCACACATTGATGTTTCTCTCCCTCTATATCTCCCTCACTTCCCCTCTCTCTAAAAATAAATAAGATCTTTAAAAAATATTATTCAGCTTTAAAAGGAAGAAAATTTTTACATATGTTGCAACATGGATGAATATCAAGGACATTATGATAGTGATATAGGCCAGTCACAGAAAGGGCAAATACTATATGATTCCATTTATAGAGGTGTCCAGAGTAGTCAAACTTATTGAATAAACTGAAAGTTTGATGAGTGTTTTGTGAAAGGACCTTTTAAGCAAAGCAGCCCTCAAATGCTGACGGAGCTGAGAGGCCAAAGAATGAGGCAGGCAAGTCCAGCTTGTGTGTCAGTTTAAAGAATTTATTAGGGAACTCACGTATTGAAGGCAGCCCAGGGCAGCAGCAAGGTGAATTGATCCCCGTTCCCTCCACCCCCTACCAGACCCTGTGTTTCATAGCTAAAAGCAATGAGAATGTGTGGATGATCCGGTGCCAGAGTTAAGAACATCTACAGTGCCTGTCCCAGAGAGAGAATTAATGGGAATCCTGTGATCAGCCCAGAGCTCACCCTGGGTGAAGGAGAGGGGGTCAAGGACCCAGGTTCACCTAGATGTCAAGATGGCAGAGTAGCTCTAAGAAAGAGTCACTTATGGTCTGCACACTGAGGAATGAGACATTTACGTAGTAACCACAAAATACATTCTAATGTCTTCAGACCTTCTGACTGAAGAGAAAGACAGAATTGTCTTCCCAGTCAAGGCAGTCTTTGTGGTCCAGAAAAGTTTCAGTGACTTACTGCTTTTTATTCCCTTATTTATCATATTCTAGTCCATTTTTTATAATCAATTCGATTCAAGAACTTCTGAAGAAAACAGCATGAGGACTAATGATGAGGATGCCTGTAGGCCACACTCTAGACAAGGATTAATGTCTGCAGCTCTCGCTTGTTGTGTTTGGCCTAGCTTTCCTTCTTCTCCCAGGTGGCTGAGCTGGAGTAGTTGTAGTAGTATAGCATAATGGCTCTGGATTATGCCTTCTGGAAAATTCCCCGTTCTACCAAATGGTAGCAATGTGGTTAAGTTTCTTCATCTACAGGAACTGAAAAAACAAAACAAAACAAAAAAAAAACCTCTAACCCTGGCTGGTGTGGCTCAGTGGATTGAGCACTGACATGTGAACCAAAAGGTCCCCAGTCTGATTCCCAGTCAAGATACATGCCTGGGTTCCAGGCCAGGTTCCCATTTGGGGGCGTGTGTGAAAGGCAACCAATCAATGTTTCTCCCCCTCTCTTTCCCCTTGCCTTCCCCTCTCACTAAAAGTAAATAAATAAAATCTTTTTTAAAAATCTGCCTCATGGAGCTTACATTGTAACAGGGAAGTAAGCAGTATACTATAGATTTAATAAAATATATAGTGTGTTAAAAGATGATTGCTACAGAAAAAAATAGAGTGAGGAAGATCTTGTACACTGGGAGGATAAGGGCAAGCTGCAGTATTGCAGGATGGTCAGGGGTAGTCTTATTGAGAAGGTGACATGTGAGCAAAGATTTAAAGGGAGTGAAGGAGTGAGCCATGTGGTCATATAGGTGAAGGGTATTCCAAACAGAGGAACAGGTAGGACTTAGGGCAAATATACTAGGGCAGGAGAGTGACTGGTGTTTTTAGGAACATCAAAGATGTTAATGTACTATGGCTGGGTGAAGTGATGGAAAGGGAGAAGATTAAAAGATAAGGTCAGAGAAGTGAGAGGAACATAGGTAATACAGAGTCTTATTACCTATTGTTGGGATTTTGACTTTTCTAAAATATTTTTTTTAATTGGTTGGTGGAGAGGGAGAGAGAAAGAGAGCAAGAGAGAGAGAAACATTGATTTGTTGTTCCACTCATCCACGCATTCATTAGTTGACTTCTGCATGTGCCCTGACTGGGGATCAAACCCACAACCTTGGCTCATCCAGATGATACTCTAGCCAAACGAGCTACTTGGGAAGGGCTTTCACTTTTATTTTGAGTATGAAGACACTGGAGGGTTTTGAGCAGAGAAGAGACATGATCTGACAGGTTTTAAAAGGACCCCTCTGAATATTTTCTATATTGAGAATACACTGGAGGAAGGTGAAGGGTAGAAGCAGGGATATCAGTTATGTGCCTAGTGTACTCATGTGGGAATGACAAGCTGGTTTGGACCAGGACGTTAGCAGTGGAGTCAGCGAGAAGTGGTCAAACTCTGAGTATATTTTGAAAGTAGAATTGTCAGAATGTCCTGATACACTGGAGATTTGACTCCCAGGGATTTCTCCTGAGCAGTTGGAAGGATGAAGTTGCCATCAACTGAGACAGGCAAGACTGTGAGTAGAGCAGATTTGGGAAGAAATATCAGAAGTTTCATTTTGGATATAAGTTTGGGATGCTTATAACACATTCAAGAGGAGATGTCAAATAGGTAGTTGGCTATATTATTCTATAATTTTATAGCTAGATCTTGACTAGGGATACAAATTGCATGTAAAAACCTTTAATTCAGTGCCTGGAAAATGGTAAATGCTCAATAACATTATAGTGCTGCTGATAATTTTCATTACTCACCACTCCAACTCCCAATTTAACCATCCTATCCTTTTAATTCAGCTAAAATAAAGTTGGTTTTTCTACTACACCACCTTTTTTAATATACAGCACAAACAAAATAGTTCAACAATAGAGCAAAATTGTTTTTAAAAAGCCTCATAATCTTACTATGTAACCAAATTTTCTTATTTTTCCATGTGCACCCTGTTGTCTCATTTTGAAAATATAATTTAAAATACTTGAATCACGGTGTATATATACATATGTATCCTGGTTACTTCAAATAACGTTATCTCATAACCTAGTTTCCATATTTACAATGTTTTGTGGTTGCAAAATAATCCATGTTTAATTGTGCTTTTTGCTATTGTTGCTCATTTTACACTGTTTGTTAACCTAGTACTCATAACTAGGGCTGCAATCTCATATACTTACAATTTTTTCCTCCTAGGACATATTGCCAAGAGTGAGCAGAATTACTGGATCAAAGGGTATAAACATTTAAAAAACTATCAGTATGTAATGCCAAGTTGTGAAAGGGTTGTCCCAATTTATAATGCCAAAGGTTGAATTTTTTTTTTTCATAAGAAAAAGGAGAACAAAGAATAAATCAAATGCATGAAACTAGAGTCATTTACAAAATAAATATCCTGATTCCATTTTAGTGAAACTCTACTCATTGATGTTTTTAGCTAGGCTACACAGCCTCAGCTAATTTTTCTAGCTTATTTGATCCCTATGTCACATTTAAATTTTATCCTGAGTTAGGACTTGCTTGCCACTAGGTATGGTGAATGCTCTGATATAATCTTTGTTACTCATACTGAGAATTGATTTTTTAAAAGATTTTATTTATTTATTTTTAGAGAGGGAGAAGGGAGGGAGAAAGAGAGGGGAGAAACATCAATGTGCAAGAGATACATTGATTGATTACCTCTTGCATGCCCCAAACTGGGGACTGGGCCCGCAACCCAGGCATGTCCCCTAACCAGGAATCAAACCAGTGACCTTTTGGTCCACAAGCTGGCACTAAAGCCACTGAGCCACACCAACCAGGGCTGAGAATTGATTTTTAAGATCATTTTTTAATAAAAGATTCATATTTCCCTCTTTATATCCTCACTCTCTAATTCAGATGTTCTAGTTTTTGGTTTGACTTCAACCGTTTTAATGCACCAACGGATAATCAGTGATTTAGTTTAGTTTAGTAGTTTAGTTTAACTACTGCTATGGCCTAAGTTAGCTGTTCAAAGTTACCTAGCAGTAGAATTAACTGGCCTTAGTGATTAACTGACAAATCTCCCTTCTCTTTAGAGGTGAAAAGAGGCATGTCTGAGGTTGGATACTGAGGTAAAAATCTAGATAAGCTGGTTCAGACTGGGTAGGTTATGACTCAAGGTAACACTATAAGGGCAGGAGTCATAGGCCAAAATAACATTACTTAACAAACTACCCCCCAAACTCAGTGGTTAAATCCCCAATCATTGTTCTTCCTCTTTGTTTCTCTTCTTTTTCCTCCTCTTCCTGAAGCTACTAGGTAGGGCTGAGCAAGGTGACCCCTATGCCTGGCTGGCTTGGGAAGCCATGGCTGCCGGAGCAGGGTCTGACCAAGGTGGCTGCTGAAGTCTGAGAAGGGCGAAGATGTCTGCTTAGGGTGTGGCCGAGTGGGGGAGTCAGAGCCTGAGCAGGGGAAGAGAGCTGCTTATAGGGGAGGGGTTAGTGGCAGAGACAGGGAATAGGTTACACACAAGGGGTTCATAAAATAGTGATAATAAAGATAATGGGAGAATGGTTTGTTGCTATTGGAAAAGAGAGGTACAGCTATAGAAAGGAAGAAAGATTGAATAAATCCTCTATCAGATTGGAGTAAGAAGTATCAATGTAAACTCATGGTTTTTAATCTATATATAATTGAATTGCATTCAGTTTTATATAGATGTTACACATGTAGAAATACATATTGAAATATATGTCCATCTATGTACATAGATATGTATATACATTCTGGAATTATTTTAGATAGTAGTAATGGCTGTACAACATAATGAAGATACTGAAAGCCACTGAATTGTACACTTTAAAATGGTGAATTTTGTTAAGTGTATAATATCTCAATGATATAACTATATTATATTTAGATATATGAGAGGGAAATATAGATATAAATGTGTATACATACACACATACATCCATGCATACATATATTGTCCAACTCTGTCCATCGAGAGAAACTTGGAGCAGTGAAACCCTATACAATGATCATGCTTAGTGTGACCAGGTGCTCATTTTTTTTAAACATGGTGACTGCAATAGCATAATTTATTTTCAACCACACAATTAACCTACCGTTAGTTTTCAAAAACTTTTATGTAATATGCACCATTAACTCAATGTCTATTAAGTAATAATTTTCTTTTCTTTTTTAAATGATATTTTATTGAGTATGCTATTACAGTTGCCCCAATTTTCCCCCTTTACCCCCACACCACCCAGCATTCCCCACTCCCTCAGACAATCCCCACACCATTGTTCATGTCAATGGGTCATGCGTATAAGATCTTTGGCTACTCCATTTCCTATACTGTACTTTATATCCCCGTGGCTATTCTGCAACTACATATTCATACTTCCCAACCTCCTCGCCTCTTCACCCATTCCTCTATACCCGCATCCCATCTAGCAACCATCAAAACACTCTCCTATCTATTTTTCTGTCTCTGTTCTTCTGGTTTGCTTAGTTTGTTTTTTAGATTCAATTGTTGAGAGATATGTGTTTATTTCCACTTTATTGTTCATAGTTTTGATCATCTTTTCCTTAAATAAGCCCCTTTAATTTCATATAATAATGGTTTGGTAATGATGAACTCCTTTACTTTTTTCTTGTCTGGGAAGCTCTTTATCTGCCCTTCAATTCTAAATGATAGCTTTGCTGGGTAGAGCAATCTTGGCTATAGGTCCCTGCTTTTCATGACTTTGAATATTTCTAGCCTACAAAGTTTCTTTTAGAGAAATCAGCTGACAGTCTTATGAGAATTCTCCTGTAGCAACTAACTGCCTTTCTCTTGGTATTTTTAAGATTCTTTCTTTAGCCCCAGCTGGTGTAGCTCAGTGGATTGAGTGTTGGCCTTTGAACCAAAGGTGTCGCCACTTTGATTCCACAGTTGGGGCACATGCCTCGGTGGCAGGCCAGGTACCCAGTAGGGAGCGTGCAAGAGGCAACCACACATTGATGTTTCTCTCCCTCTCTTTTTCCCTCCCTTCCCCCTGTCTAAAAATAAAATAAAATAAATAAAATCTTTAAGATTCTCTCTTTGTATTTAGCCTTTGGCATTTTAATTATGATGTGTTTTGGAGTGGGCCTCTTTGCATCCATCTTGTTTGGGACTCTTTGCGCTTCCTGGACTTGCATATCTATTTCCTTCACCAAATAAGGGAAGTTTTCTTTCATTATTTTTTCAAATAGATTTCCAATTTCTTGCTCTTTCTTTTTTCCTTTTGGCACCCTGTGATGTGAATGCTAGAATGCTTGAAGCTGTTCCAAAGGCTGCTTACACTTTCCTCTTTTTTTCAGATTCTTTTTTCTTCTTGTTGTTCTTATTGGTTCTTTTTTGCATTCTTATGTTCCAAATCACTGATTTGATTTTTGGCTTCATCTTCTCTACTATTGATTCCCCATAAATTGTTCTTTATTTCAAATAGTGTATCCTTCATTTCTGATTTGTTCTTTTTTATGCTGTTGTGGTCCTCACTAAGTTCCTTGAGCGTCCTTATAACCTGTGTTTTGAACTGTGAATCTGATGGATTGTTTATCTCCATTTTGTTTAGTTCTTTTTTGGGAGTTTTGATCTATTCTTTCATTTAGGCCATGTTTCTTTGTCTCCTCATTTTGGCAGCCTTCCTGTGTATGTCTTTATGTATTAGGTAGAGCTGCTATGACTCCCTGTCCTGGTAGTATGGCCTAATATAGTAGGTGTCCCATAGGATCCAGTGGCACAGCCTCCTCTACCACCCAACCTGGGTACTCAAGGTATGCCCTTTGTGTGGGCTGAGTACACCCTCCTCTTGTAGTTGAGACTAGGTTGCTGTTGGCAGGTCAATGGGAGAAATTTACCCAGGCCAGTGAGCTGCAAGTACTGGCTGTGACCACTGACCACCAACCTCTACCCTCCATGGAGGATCTGCTGTGCAGGGGCAGAGTGGTGGTGCTCTGACATGGTCTGTAGCTGTGTACTGGGTGCGCAGGTTCTGGGGTTTCCTAGGTGGTGCAGGCTGAGGTCAGCCCACACCTGTATTTTACCCGGAGCTACTCTGCCTGAGCTATATAGCAATATGAGATGGCTGCTACTTGTGCTGGTCTTGCAGATTCCCAGGCAAAGCCAAGCTGTGAACCTAGGCTGGTTGCTGTTAGTGCAGGGCCAGCTGTTCTGCGTCTTCACCCTTCCTACCAGTCTGGATGGATGTGGTCTGTGTTTTCTTTAATTCCATAGTTTTCAGACTTCCATTCAGCTCAATATTTGAGGGTTCTGTGTGATGGCTCTTCTATATTTTAGTTGTAATTTTGATGTGGTTGTTCGAGGAGGGGAGCTGTGTTTACCTCTACCATCATCATGGGTAATCTCGTCTACCAGGTGCAGATTTTTAAAAAAATTTATTTATTCTGGGGAAGGGAGAGAGAAAAGGAGGGAGAGAAACATCAGTGTACAAGAGATACACCGGTTGCCTCTTGCATGCCCCCTACTGGGGACCTGACCCACAACCCAGGCTTGTGCCCTGACTGGGAATCGAACCGGTGATCTTTCGGTTTGCAGGCTGGCACTCAATCCACTGAGCCACACCAGCAGGGCAGGTGCTGATTTTTAAATACCATTCTTTACTAAAAATAATCAGGGCTCCTTAAAGAAATGGATGTTTTTAGGCCTGGCATATAGAAAATACAAGATGACCTTCAGATATCTTATTGTGTCAGAAAGTAAGGAATTAGTCAAAGAAAGCTGGGGACAATAAAGGATGTTGAAGCTAGCATAAGATGCTCCCATTGATCAAGTTTTGAGGAATTTGAGTGTTAAATTAAACAATGAAAATAACAGATTACGACCCACTGAATAAAATACAAAACCATAAGTTTAAACTAATTGAATAAATTGAATGTTTCATGAAGAATGAAATGTTTGTATAGTATCTACAAAATAGTTATTAATTATTTGGAGAATAAGAATAAGTTATAGTAGAGAACCTTAGCAGATACTACTTTAATTAAAAAATTAAGTTAACATTATTGGAAATGGGGTAAACTGAAGTGAGGTGCCACTGGACAGGATGAGGCAGGAAGAAACCTGCGTCATGTCTGTGATGTTCCTGCCAGAAGGGAATCAGAGAATTACCATGGAAGTGTGGCCCGGTGGGGAGTATTGAAGCCCAAGTGTGGTAAAGGAGGATCTTCATAGAAGAAGTCTGGTGCGAGATGTTGGGAACCAACGGGGCAAGGAGAGCATTCACTTATAGAGGTGGCCTTCTATGGGGCATCAGAGCTCAACGAAGGTGCAGAGGAGCAGCGTGAAGTGAGGTGTTAGAGCCCAAGTGGGCTGAAGAGGTTGTATACACAGGGTACGCCGTGCAGTGTGGTGAGACAGGACCTGAATGAATGAGAACTTCTGTGTTTAGTTGTGGTCTCGCACAAGGTACCAAGCTCTAGCTGACATCTTCAAAGTGTCTATGGGGAGGAAGCCTGGTGCAGGATGTTGGAGCCAGATAGCAGGAGATAAACTATGCCTAGGCATTTCATATGAAAACTGCAGAAAACAAAAGACAATGAGAAGTTCTTGAAAGAATCCAGAAGGGGGAAAGGCTCACTTTACCTGCAGAATTACAGTAACCATGATCAGAAACTTTTTATCAGAAACCATGTAAGAAAGAATAGAGTGGAATGAAATATCGATATTTAAATTGTTGAAATGAAAAACGAAAACTATGAACCTATGGAATATAGTGAATAATATAGTGATAATAGCTAGTGAAATTATCCTTCAGAAGTGATGGAGAGGAAGTCACGCCCCAGGCATATAAGTTTTTAGTAAGAGATTTATCTTTGCCTTATTCAAGCAATGTCCATTGTTTTTGAGCATCTAGATTAATATACCTTTGAAATAAACTATAACCACCCTCAAAAGAACACATAATCTTGTCAACTATACTATGATCCAGTCACCGCCTTGCTCTGCCCGCACATCTGAATGTAATCTTCCTTACGTTCCCTCCTTAATTTGAAATGCATAAATAAGCCGCAAAACTGTTTTTACAGAAGTGATGGAGAAATAAAGATTTTCTCTAACGAACAAAAACTAAGTGAATTCATTGTAAACAGACCTACCCTACAAGAGATCAAAATAACATAGGTCAGAAATTAAGGTTTACACAAAGAAAAGAGCATTGGTGAAGTAAAAATGAAGGTAAAATAAAGCCTTTTAGTGCTCATTTCAGCAGCACATATACTAAAATTGGAACAGTACAGTGAAGATTAGCATGGTCCCTGTGCAAGGATGACACACAAACTCATGAAGCCTTCATGGAAAAAAGTCTTTTATTTTTCTTATTCTCAGTTGATTAAAAAAAAAAACTATTTAAAGCTGTAATAGTAATAACGTATTGATTGGTTATAGCATATGGACAAACGAGTGACGGAAATGTTACAAGGGACAGGAAGGAGGAACTAGGAATACTCTATTACAAGGTATCTGTACTTCACATGAAACAGAACAGTATGATTTGAAAATGGACTTATATTAGTTAGAAAATTGTATATTGTAGAAGTGGGAGAGATAGGAGAGGGTAAAGGGACATAAATGGCGATGAAAGGAGACTTGACTTGGGGTGGCAAACACGCAGCACAATATGTGAATGATGTATTATAGAATTTTACCCGTGAAACCTATTTAATTTTATTACTCAGTGTCGCCCCAGGAAATTCTATTTTTAAAATGTATATTGTAAATTCTAGGACCAACACTAATGTTTTTAAGAGTCTAATTTATATGTTATGATAGGAGATAAAATAGAGTCCTACAGGGCGGGGCAAAAGCAGGCTCACAGCAGGTGTCTCCGGCTCACAGGCCCCTGCCTGAAGCCCTGCTGTCTACCGTCCTTAACTCAAGCTAGGCTGTGTTACATTCTAAGATTTCCTCCTAAAGCAGGTTTTTCTGTCTGAAGCTCTTGGATAGGAAAGGGGAGGGGGGCTGACAAAAGGTTCTTTCTAAGTCTTGGTTCCTAATAAACAGCTTAAAATCAGTATCCCCAAAAGGCAGCTTCAGGGTGGCAAAACTTTGTTCCCTTCACCATTCTCCACTAACAGGAACCAAAGTTCCTTGAGGAAGTGGTCAACTGCAGGGATGGTGTAGAGGAAGTAAAAGGTGAGCCTGGACTATTTCATGTTAAAAAGGAAGGAAGTAGTCAAAGCATAATGGAGAAATGTCAAAAGATGTGAAATCCAGGGTGAATTGGCTTCCACTGGCCTATTGGGAAAAATTAAGCATCTAAATAAAATAATAATAGCAATAGGTTATAAAAATATTGAATAAACTGGAAACCATGAGTTCGTATTGTTATAAATAAATGGATAAATTGAAAAGTTGACAAAGGAATGGGAAACATACATGGTTTGAAAAAATGCCAACAAAATGTTTATTACAAAGATGGAAAGAGGAACTTCACAGTGAAGTCTAGTAGACACCACCTTTGTCAACTGATCAAAGTGAATATTGTCAGTTATGGGAAAATCAAAATTGTGGGCCACTGGATAGGTTGCAACAAAAAGAATACAGTATTACTTTAGTCATATTCAGTCAAAGATGCATAATCTGAAGCTGTTTGTGGGGAGACAGAAAAAGACAAAATAACTGATCTGCAATTTTCAAAAGTATCATAATTATGAAAATCAAAGAAAGATTTAGGAACTGTTTCAGGCTAAAGAAAACTAATGAGACATAACTAAATGAAAACATATGATTCTGAAATAGGTCCTTTGACAGTGGAGTCCACTATTAGGACAACTGATTAAATTTGCAGTCTAAGAATTAGATGGTGTTTTATCATTAATGTTTTAATGATAATTTTTTTAATGTTGAGTTGAGTTGTGGTTATTTAGGTTGTCCTTGTTAGTAGGAAATATACCCTTGAGTACTGGGGGGCCAGTGATGGGGCATTACGTCAGCATCTTACTCTCTAATGATTGAGGAGAAAAATTCTGTGTACTATGCTTCCAAGTTTCCTCTATGTTTCAAATTGTTTAAACATAAAATAACGTGAAGAAAAGCAAGTAAAAAAAGTACGAGGTCTTTCCTGAAATAGTCCAACTGTTATTAATGTAACAAGAATGGTTTGTGCAAAATCAGTGTAAGCTGGGAGCCAAGGAGAGTGGACGGGAGTGCACATGTGTGAACAATGACAACTTCACTGTTCTAGTCAGTGGGGGCAGTAGACACTCTTGAGTGAGCATGTGTACTGTGTGGCTATCACATTCAAAATAACTGAGTAGAGCAATGTATCTGCAACAAATTTTGCGTTAGGCTTGAACATCCCTCCGCAGAAGCTATTCAGATGATTCAGAAGGCTGCAGCTGTGGATAACAGGTGATTGGCAGCTTCATCGTGACCATGTGCCTGCTCATGCATTAGGTCTTGTGCAGGTTTTTTGGTGAAACATCAAATCACCCAGATGACTCAGCCCAGATTTGGTGCCCTGTGACTTCTGGCTTTTTCCAAAACTAAAATCACCTTTGATTTTAGGTGGGGGTTTCAATGACAACCAGAGGGTGGCAGGGTTATTTTCTGGGTGTTCTAGAGGGAACAGACTCTAGGGTAGAAGGCTGCCATTTTTCCAAAATTGTGTAGCTTTTGTATCTTATGTTGTTTTAGTTTGCAAACGAACCCTATAGAAAAGATAAAACTAACGAGGAGAATGCTAGGAGAACTCAGGTGTTAAAGTTTAGCCTTAACTGATAGGTTTAAGTGATTAAAGCTGTAACTAAAGAGTTAAAGAGTTTAGCCTTAATCGGTAGGCTTAAGTGACTAATGCATGTGGAAAACTTACAAAATTGTGAAGCTTTTGAATAAACACTCTTTTCCTGACCTGGCTAGTGTGGCTCAGTGGACTGAGTGCCAGCCTGGGGACCAAAAGGTTGCCAGTTTGATTCCCACTCAGGGCACATGCCTGGGTTGTGGGCCAGGTCCCTGGCTGGGGCATGTGAGAGGCAACCAATCTATGTTTCTCTCACACATCAATGTTTCTCTCCCTCTGTCTCTCCCTCTATTTCTCCACCCCCCCCCACAAAAAAAAATTAAAAAATCAAAGGCAAAAAAAAAAAAAGACTCCTTTCCTTTATCACCAAACCTTTGCCTCTGAAATTTTGCCTAGAGGGTGGCAGTAGGCAGCAGGACCCCAATTGCTGTTTGGTAACATAAAGATATAGATTAAACTATTAACTGGTTAATTTTGAGGAGGGAATTATGAACTGGAGCAGGAGTAAAAAGGGGCTTTAAGATATTGCTCTTTAAAGGTCTGTATTGTTTGAAAGTTTTAGAAAAGAAAAAAAGTCAAGCTGTACCTCTGAAGAAAAAGGACCTAACTTAAAAAAAAATATTTTACTTACTTTTAGAGAGAGGGAAAGGGAGGGAGAAAGAGAGGGAAGAAAACATTGATGTATGAGCAAAACAGCAATCGGTTACCTCTTGTACACCCCTAACTGGGGACCTGGCCTGCAGCCCAGACATGTGTCTTGACTGGGTATCGAACTGGCAACCTTTCAGTTCCCAGGTAGGTACTCAGTACACTGAGCCACACCAGCCAGGGTGAAAAAAAAAGAAAAAGAGCTACAAGTCATAAACAGCATTCCTGGCCCTCTGAGGCACCCAGACTGCTGGTTTTAAGAGATTTTAAAGGACTTACGGGAAGTTCAGGCTTTTGTTTAAATTTAGTATTTGTAACATAAGCCCTTCCCAGTAGTGTATGCATTCATTTTTGTTTCTTTGTTAAATATTTACTGATTTCTTTGCTCCTACTGTAGAATTATAATATTGTAATATTGCTTCTGTCTATAGAGTCTGTTTGGAGAGTCAGTCATCCTTACCATAGCTGAGCTCGGCTACCGATATTTTTTTCTTTTGTATACTTTCTCTAAGCTCTCTTTCATAAGTGTCTGGGAATTTTTACGTACTTGATTGAAGAGAAAGTTTTTGTACAGTAAATCCTCACTTAACTTTGTCTATAAGTTCTGAGACTTGAGGCAAATGATGCATAATGGAACCTATTTTACCTTAGGTTAATGGATATAAACAAGAATTAAGTTTCTATGGCATATCATCAACATTATAATGAAGCGGAACAAAACAACGCCTTTGATGTGAAGACCTGCTATATTGTGTTCAAATAATCAGAGACAAAGGAAATCAGTAAATATTTAACAAAAAATCCAGAAAAGAATAAGTACACTATTTGGAGAGGCTTATGTTGTAAATACTAAGTTCAAATAAAAGTCTGACCTTCCCATAACTCCTAATGAGTCCATAAGATTAATAACTGTTTGAAGGAAGAGTTTTCCTCTGAACTTTACATTAACAGTAGACTAGAATTTAAGTTGCCCTCAGTTTTACTGAGTATATATTATAAATGTAAAGAAAGAAGAAAAAAACGAGAAAAGAGGAAGAGGGAATTTTAAAACTATACAGCAATGTTTTCTATCAAACCATAAAGTTGGGCAGTTTCTTTCTTTTATTTTTTTCCTGAAAGAACTGTTGAAGGCTCAAATGTGTTCTCAAGTAACGAATTTAGTATCATTTGTTCTCTGAAGTGTTTTAAAGTCATATGCTGTATCTATGCAAATTTTAGGTGACTCTCCATACTAGTTAGAATGACAGTACCCTAAGCCATCCCAGAACCTCATTTCTGGCCCCATTTTTACACTGACCTGTGGTGGCTGACACATAAGGTTATACAACATGTAATGTAGATAAACACAGCAACAAATATATACATTTAGGGAAAATTCACAACATAGGAGGCACCTGATAAAAAGGGAACTTGGGTTTGGGAACCATTAAGGTTCTGTTTTGTTTTGTTTTGTTTTCAACCTAAAATTAGATTTTAGGCTGCTTTTTGTAAAGCCCAAAGTGCCTAGGACCGCGTTTGGTTCACAAAAGACTCAGTAAGTACTTGTGGACTTTAGAACAACTTACTCTGATATGTGTCCTTAGAGACATAGTTCCCGGTCCTGATTCCCTGAGGCTTGTATAAAAATAGAACATGACCAAAATGTGTTGCAGAAACAAACTTCTGGAATATGCAATCCTGGGTCATGCTTTTTTTTACCCTTTCTACCAATAACCACAGTATAACTACGTACATGGAGTTGCAATTTCACCTTATTTAAGTTTTCAATAACACTCTGGAAACAAAGGTCAGCTTAGGCATTTCGTTTAACAGTGTTTGAGCATAAGAGTTATTTCTCTCCCACTTAGTAGCAGTGTTTTCTCATAAAAACATATTTTACAGAGTCTGGGATTTTACATTTAACCTCTACTAATATGAATAAATACAAGTTTTCAAAAGACTTATTTAGGCATAGTTTTGTACTTGCCAATAAAATGTTAAGTAAACAATGCACTGATTTAGAAAATATTTTATTTGTATTGATTATTTAAAGATCTGATTCTTTACAGGTTTCTCATTTGAGTAAACATACTTGTCATTCAGAATAAAACAAACCACCATTTATTTTTCTTTCCTAGCCACCAGTATTTATCTGCATTTCTATAGCAATGTAGTTGAGAGAATAGGCTGTGACTTCTGACTGCCTTTTGGAAGCTCTGGCTGCACTGCTTACCCACTGTGTTGTGATTTCAACTCTGTGTGCCTCAGTTGCCTTATAGCTAAAAAGAGGATAGTTAAATCTGTACTTAGAAAGTTGTGAGAACCCTGAACAGTATGGCTTGGCTGGTTGGGCGTTATCCCCAGAAAAGCGAAAGTTGGCTGGTTTGATTCCCAGTCAGGGCATATTCCTAGGTTAGTCTGGTCCAGCTTGGGGCACCTATGAGTGGCAACAGATCAATGTCTCTCACATCGATGTTTCTTTCCCTCTCTTTCTCCCTCCCTTCCCCTCTTTCTAAAAAATAAGTAAGTAAATAAATAGCTCTGGCTGATGTGGCTCAGTGGGTTGAGTGTTGGCCTGTGAACAAAAGGGCCACCAGTTCAATTCCCAGTCAGGACACATGCCTGGTTTGCAGCCCAGGTCCCCAGCAGGGGATATGTAAGAGGCAACCACACATTGTTGTTTCTCTCCCTCTCTTACTCCTTCCCTTCCCCTCTCTGTAAAAATAAATAAATAAAAGCTTTTAAAAAATAAAAAATAAGTAAATAGAGTACGTGAGAGTCATATTATATAATGCTTAGCACAGTGGCTCTGATGCAAAATAAATCCTATGAAATTGTGCCTAACATTGTATTAAACTTTAAGGAGCAGTTTCCAAGAGTTTGAAATCTTAAACCAACTTATAGGAGTGTAATTAGATGCTAAGCTAAGAGATAACATCTCTATGTTCAGAATGAATTCAGAGTACATGGAAATCTTTGGGATTGAAGTTCTTCCTGGTGGGGGTTTTATGGGGCATAAAGCCTACATGGGGCTTTAAAAAATGAGTAATGATAATAACTTAGGGCCTTTTGTTAAATAGAAGCAACTTTGAATAAACACTTTTTATTTGAGGATCCCTTGGGAGGTATTCATATAAGACTATTTTGATTATTTTGTTTATACAAAATATTTGTACTTGCTTCAAATGCTTAATTTCTTTATAGAAAACACATAATCTAATTAGAGAAAATCCAATTAAATGGTAAGTACTTAATTACAGTCCTTTCAGATCCTAAGAACAAACTAATACACTAGCTACTAATGACTTCTCAGCATGGACATGCCTTTCTTTATTCATCTTCATGAATCTGTTATACACCTGAAGAAAGAATAATTGATCTACTAATACCAGGCTTCACATCAGAATTACAGATGTTCAGAATCAATGAGGATATTGTTAGGAAGCTCTGTTTAGTGTTCAGTAGGCAGTAGTGTACTATGACCCTTCACAATATAATTTCGAAAAGAGATACAGGAACTCAAAGCTGAAAAAGACCTCTTACAACCATGCAGGCTGACTTCAGCTTTCTCAAATTAGGAAACTAAGTAATTCAGGGAGGAACATTAATTCTTCCAGGCCCCTGGAGTACCATTTGGTGGTGTTGCCTTCTTCATCACCAAATCACTGACAAAGTAGCAACATAATGTGTCCTCAAATTTGATTCCTAGGATCAGACCCACACAAGTTGACAAACAGAGAAAGAATATTGCTACACCCTCTGTCAAAAAGCTCCAGCTTTTTAAAAAAATGTACTTTGCCCTATTTAAGTTTCCCAGTGAGTTCATACAGTTTCCAGAGCCATCTCAAACTCCCAAGCCTTTCTACCACTGTAGGCTCTACTCAGTCTTGTGACTGTTTTCCCCTCCAAGTACTGCTGCCTGCTTCACACTTTCTGCTCATCAAAACTTATCTGTCCCTTTTCCTACTCCTTTAGCGTCTTGCTATGCAAGTTACCTAATTTAATAAAATAACTTTAATAGGCAATCAACAATTGCTTCCCTCCAGTATTTTACTGGAAAGACTGTCTATTGGTAGGAGTATTCAAAACATTGAAAACCAAGAATACTGTTGTTCTTGGAAAATTCTCTTTCAAATGTTGACTCTGGTAAGTTATTTTACCCCCAGTGAATCATGGGAGTAATGATCACTTTTATAAAGCACCTATAATGAGATGGGAGAAAGAACAACCTAGGTAAAATTTAGATCTGTGAAAATGTATTTTTGGCTTAGAAATCTATTGTTAATTTGCACAACATGTTCTGATGGCAGAATGACTTCCTAAATTTGAACTTGAAGTTGACACAGAGAGAAGCAATCTGACACCTCTGTTGCAACCAGCCTATTTTCAACAGTCAGGAAAACAAACTCAAATAAAAGTTATCTCTGACTTTTTGGTAGGGTACCGCTGAAAGGATGATGTAACTTTTCCTTTCTGTGTTTTTGGAGCTCTATGAGGCCATTTTCTGGGAGATGTGCACTTAAAATGAACATGGCAGGCAGATGGATGTCATAGGGATGCTTCAATGTCTGACAATTTGCAGTTTCTGGAAGAGCTGGAAATTTCTATTTTAAGCGGAGGCTTGGTAAGCAACCCTGATAAATGTTTACTAAGTTGGTTCAATTACTGCTGATTTTCACATTCTGTTTTTTATTTGAATCTTAAATATTTGACAATTTGAAATGTAGAATTCACAATCAACAAATAAAAAAATCATCTTTGCAAGTTTCTCCAACATTTTAAAAAAACAGTAATAAACATTTTGAATTTACAGTAAGCACTTGTTTCAACAAATTGGGCTGTTGTCTGAAATGGAAAGAAACTTTTTGCTAAATGGAAATCTTGGCCGTATAACTTTCATGATTTAAAAAAAAAAAAAAATGGGCCCTGGCTGGTGTGGCTCAGTGGATTGAGTGCTGGCCTGAAAACCAAAAGGTTGCCAGTTTGATTCCCAGTCAGGGCACATGCCTGGGTTGCGGGCCTGCTTCCCAGTTGGGGGCGTGTGAGAGGAACTCCCTCACTTTCTCCCTCCCTCCCCCTCTCTCTAAAAATAAATTAAAAAATTATTTTTTAGATATCTTTGCTAAGAAAAGAACTACAGAGTAATGCTAAGATGGAATAGGCTATTTGAGTGTTACCTTGCTAAATGATGCCCAACCAACTGAGCCATACCACACAGGGCCTCTTTTTAAAATTTTTTAATTTATTGTACTTTTTTAAGAGAGAAGGAAAGAGACATCAATTTTCTGTTCTACTTATTTATGCATTCATTGGTTGCCTCTTGTATGTACCCTTGCTAGGGATCGAACCTACAACCTTGATGTATCAGGTAGCATCCCTTTAATGAATTGAGTGGCAACAAGGAAACCAACATATCACTGTGGCTGTATAAGTTAGATTATTTGCAAAGGTCAAGCAAGAAAATAAAAAAGAGATGAGTGAAGATTGGTGAATTAAAATATATTATAAAGACAGTAATTATATTTTTAATATACATATTTCAATTCCTGTCCCCTGGAAGCAAACATCAAGACAGGTTAGAAGTGCAAGAGATTTATTAGGCATAAGGCCTGTGAAAGATAAAGGGGAGATAACAGGAGAACTCTGTGACGAAGGTCTGACACCTCTAAGAGGAGCAAGGGAAGAACTGAGAATTGAATAGGAAGAACTTTGGGAGATGGTGCAGCTCTGAGAAAGTCTTGGCCCATCCAACAGATTGCTGAATGCAAAGAATGCGAATAGAGGACTCCTGTGTTCGGCAGAAATGGCCAGGCTCTAGGCCCCAAGCCATCCATGTTTAGTCATTGGCCAAGAGCTACCTGGGGAGAGTGTGCCCTCGGTTTGGAGGCTGTGTTCCCTGACTGGAAATCTATCTGGTGCTCTTTTGGTTTACAGAATGATGCCCAATCTACTGAGCCACCCCAGTCCGGGCTATAGAATACCTTCGTCTTTTTTGTTTTTTGTTTTTAATCAAGTTGGTCCTTTTCTTAATGATTTGTAGAAGTGACATAGTCATATAAAGGAAGCTAGCCTTTTATGTATGAGTCCCTAATTTTTAAAACTTCATGTTCAAAGTGGGTTGGAATCTTTCTATATTAAATTTTTAATTTCTTATTATGAATGTACAGAGTATGAGGGAAAGAAGGAATTGTATAAATCTCAGGTGAAGATTACTAGTTGAAGTTTCTTTATTTAATATGATATTTTCTTTTATAATACAGTGAATTATTATCTATAAGGGCATATTAAAATTTTTACAGTGCTGATCCTATGAAATAAAATAATCCTTTTAGTATTTGTCTACTATGTGAGCATATTTCTTTTTTACTGAATGCTTTGTCACTTTCAGTCATTTATCTTCTTTACTGATGACATCCTTAACAGCATAGGAACACAGAGAAACATAAACGAAGTTGAGCCTTTTGTAACATAATTCCCAGAGACAGATGCAAAACTGTAATATAACCCAGTATTTCAGCAGCAAACAGAACTACTAGTCTATAACATTTAATGAGAAGTTAAGCCCTACTGAACTGGAGATACTTTTGCTGGCATTACAGCAGTTGTGATCTGCAAAATCTTAAAGCAAATTTTTGTTGTAGCAAATTAAATAATACTAAGGAGTTTGTTTATATTTGATCTTGTGACTCAATAAAAAACAATTCTACTTAGTGTTTACAAATTAATTTTCTTTGCTTTTCAAAGTATTTTTCATTTTTACAAAAAAGGAATAGCAAAAAAGTTACATGTTCAATGGTGCCATCTTCCTGTGATGCCAATTTTGGAGAGCTCTTTAAAGAACACTCACCTTTAGAAAGATGTTTATCTACTTGCAAGGAACATAACCCCCAAGAGATTTTCTGAATTGTTCCCTGATTTGTAGGATTTTTATACAATTTCCTGCGTATGCTCATGTACTCACACCTAATGAGTCATAATTCTTTAGAAAAGGCTGGTTTTAAAGAGGAGTACAACTGTGATATCTTTGGAACTGATAAATATCTAGTCTAGGGTTTCCTTAAACTTGTCATCTGTTTCCTCATTTCAACAGTTGGAACAATGTTAGGCTGTATTTTAAAAATGTTGGGTTTGTTTTGCAAATACAGGAAAAGCAACACTTCCTAATTTGCTTAGAATGGTGCTCACATAATTTGGAATTATGTCAACTCTAGCTAAGGACTGTTGCAATGGGGTTGAATAGGTTGTATGTGTGCATACATATAGATGCCTCTGACTATGGATGAGTGTGCATAACTAATATAATAGATCTTATCTTATTTTTAAGTATATTTTATTCATTATGCTATTACAGTTGTCCCATTCTTTTTTCTCCCCTTTATCCCCTTCCGCCTGGTAACCCCATTCCCTCTAGCATTCCCCCCAAACATGGTTCATGACCATGGGTCATACAGATAAGTTTTTTGACTTCTCTATTTCTTATACTGTTCTTAACCTCCCCCTGTCTATTTTGTACCTACAAATTATGCTTCTTATTCCCTGCACCTTTTCCTCCATTCCCCCTTTCCCCCTTCTTGCTGATCTCCCTCCCTGTGATCTCCATTTCTGTGATTCTGTTCCATTCTAGTTGTTTGCTTAGTTTTTGTTTTCTTAGTTCAGTTGTTGATAGTTGTGTGTTTGTTGTTCATAGTTTTGATCTTCTTTTTCTTAGGTAAGTCCCTTAACATTTCATATAATAAGGGCTTTGTGATGAACTGCTTTAACTTTACCTTATCTGGGAAGCACTTTATCTGCCCTTCCATTCTAAATGACGGCTTTGCTGGATAGAGCAATCTAGGTTGTAGGTCCTTGCTTTTCGTGATTTTGAATACTTCTTTCCAGCCCTTTCTTGCCTGTAAAGTTTCTTTTGAGAAATCAGCTGACAGTCTTATGGGAACTCCTTTGTAGGGAACTTTCTCCATTTCTCCTGCTTTTAAGATTCTCCCCTTATTGTTAATCTTGGGTAACTTAATTATGATGTGTCTTGGTGTGTTCCTCTTTGGGTCCAGCTTGTTTGGTACTCTCTGAGCTTTTTGGACTTGCATATCTATTTCCTTCACCAGATGGGGGAAGTTTTCTTTCATTATTTTTTCAAATAAGTTTTCAGCTTCTTGCTCTTCCTCTTCTTTGTCTGGCACCTCTATGATTCAGATGTTAGAACCTTTAAAGTTGTCCCAGAGGTTCCTAAGCCTCTCCTCATTTTTTTGAATTCTTGTTCCTTCATTCCGTTGTGGTTGAATGTTTATATCTTCTTTCTATTCCAAATCATTGATTTGAGTCCTGGTTTCCTTCCCATTACTGTTGGTTCCCTGTGTATTTTTCTTTATTTCACTTTGTATAGCCTTCACGTATTCCTTTATTTTGCACCTGTACTGAATCATTTCTGTGAGCATATGATTACCAGCGTTTTGAACTCTGCATCTGATGGGTTGTCTATCTCCTGGTTGCTTAGTTCTTTTTCTGAATTTTTGATCTATTCTTTCATTTGGGCCATATTTCTTTGTCTCAGTGCATTTGTTTCATTGTAAGGGGCAGAGCCTTAGCTATTTGCCAGGGCAGGGCAACCCACTTGGCTTTGTTGTGGCTCTGTATGCGGGGGAGGGATCAGAGAGGGAAAGGTGCTGCTTGCTCTGCTCTTACCCTGCTTTCAAGAAACAGGCAGTTTCTCCTGCCGTCACAATCCCCACAGGTTTTTACAGCCAAAGGTTCTAAGGCTTTATTTTCCCCATGCTGGAATCCTGAGTTTCACCATCTGTCTTGCTCACTGGTTGTTCCTCCCAGTTTATCCCCAGGCGAATGTGGGGTTGTCCAGTCGACCAGCTCCTGCCTTGCTGTGGGTCCTCTCCACTCTGGCTGCCTGTCTCCACCCCTCCTACCAGTCCGGATGAATGTTTCTTCTTTAACTCCTTCGTTGTCAGACTTCTATATGGTTCAATTTTCTGGCAGTTCTCTTTTTTTTTGTTGTTTTAAAATTTGTCATTGTCCTTCTTTTGGTTTGTGAGGAGGTGAAGTGTCTCTGCCTATGCCTCCATCTTGGCCAAAACTCCTGTAATAGAAGATTTTAGAAAAATAGTATGAGAGTCAATTGATTCTTTAAACATTTTTGATCAACAGAGACTGAATTAAAGTGGACACACCTGGTTCTGTTAAACACATTTCTTTAACCACTGATTAACTTATTTACCTTAAATGAAAAAGTGATGGTATTTTTTTGTTCTTTAAATCCTTGAGTTAGGCCCTGGATGGGTAGCTCAATTGGTTAGGGTGTCATGCCAGTATGCCAAGAATTCTAGCTCTGTCCCTAGTCAGGGCACATACAAGAAGCAACCAGTAAATGCATAAATAACAACAGATCAATGTTTTTTTTCTCTTTCTCTCCCTCCCCTGCTCTCTCTTCTCTCTCTCTAAAAAAATCAATTGATCAATCAATAAATTCTCAAATTAAGTTTCATTAATAACCATATTTTTAATAAGAGAATGGTATTTCCTGAAATGGTGTTAAGATGAGTTGCGCATTAGTACAATCTTTTAAATACTGAATAGTTGCTTATCATCATTTGTATCACAACTGTACTACAAATAATTGTACAGATCTAGTTCAAAATTCTATTCTAACCCTAACCAGTGTGGCTCAGTTGGCTGGGTGTCCCCCAAGAAAGCGAAAGGTCAGGGCACATGCCTGGGTTGTGGGCCGGGTCCCCTGTAGGGGAGGGGGCGCATGAGAGGCAATCACATATTGATATTTTTCTCCCTATCTTTCTCCCTCCATTCCCTTCTCTCTAAAAATTAAATAAATAAAATCTTGGTGGAAAAAAACTATGAAATGTTTTAAAAAAAATTTACTAGTGGATAATTATTAACTTTACTCAAAGATTTACCATAAGATTTTTTTCCTGATTATTTATATATTTTATAGATTATGTGAGTAAAACATGTTTATTTTCATAAAGCCAAACAAAACAAATTTAAAGTGCACTCCAATCCTACTTCTCAGTAATAGTTACTATTAACCATTAAAACACCTTGGCTGGGTAGCTTGGTTGGTTAGAGCATTGATGCAATAGGCAAAGGTTGTGGGTTTGATCCACAGTCAGGGTACATATAAGAATCAAGCAATGAATATGTAAATAAGTGGAACAACAAATCAATGTGTCTCCCTCTTTCTCTTTCTCTCCTTCCCTCTCTCTCTCTAAAATCAATAAATAAAAAAAGAAATTTAAGCCCTCACTGGGTAGTTCCGTTGGTTAGAGTGTCGACCCAATATGCTAAGGTTCTAGGTTCAATCCCAAGTCGGGGCACATACAAGAATCAACAAATGAATATATAAACAAATGGAGCAACAAATCAGTGTTTCTCTTTCTCTAATAATCAATTAAAAATTTTTTTAAAGCAATTATATATGTATTTGGGTGTATAAACATTATTTTTATTTTATAGAAATAGATCATATGAAACTTAACAGTTTAAAATAATGAGTTTTAGATATCTTTCTCTATAAATAAAAATAGATCCATTCTTTTTAATCCTGAAATTCATTCCATTTTATGTATACCCTACAGTTACTTATCCAAACCCTCTAAGATGTGCATTTCTTTTTCACACTTCAACATTTCTGAAATCAGGATGATGTTTCTATTTTATAATCCATGACACTTTAGAACTAACTATCTACAAGTCAGCATTTGTGACCTGGGTTTCTGTGCCTAGTTGTCTTTGTGCGCTTGGTCATAATTGTTAAAATTGTCATTATTTATTTATTTATTTATTTACTTATTTAGAAAGAGGAGAATGGAGGGAGAAAGGGAGGGAAAGAAACATCCAATGTGCAAGAGATGCATCAATCAGTTACCTCTCACATGCCTCCAGCCTGGGACCTGGCATGCAACCCAGGCATGTGCCCTGACCGGAAATAGAACCGGAGACCTTTTGATTTGCAGGCCAATGCTCAATCCACTAAACCACATCATCCAGGGCTGTTAGTTTGTTTTTAGTGAAGTATAATTAATATACAATATTATATCAGTTTCAGGTATACAATATAGTAATTTTATGTTTGTAGACTTTATATTGTGGTCACCACTATATGTCTAATAACCATCTGTCGCCATAAAAAGCTATTATGATATTATTGCAAAGTTCATTTTAATTTAGTTATGTGCATCATTGGTGCTTTAAATGTTGACTTTAACTGCTGTTTAAAATGTTTTGGATAAGATGACACATTTTTCTCTGAAACAAAAATTTATTGTTTATGCAGAATGGCACAGATACAGAGCGGCAGGGCATATATTTTATATTTAGTGAAGTAGATTTTTGTCATCCAGGAACTAACTGTAATCCCATTGTTTTTTGTTGCAAAAAGAGTGATCAAATTCTTTATGAGAGGAAGAAAGTAAGATACTCGTATATAATGAAGTTATGTTTCAGTTTATTACCAAGGGGTGTGCAAGAGGATTGCCTGTTATAAACTAAGCATTGCAAGCGAGAGCCAGAGAACATGGTCAATTACTCAAAATTGATAAAAAATATTGCAAAACGAGGGGAGGGTGGCTGTGACCAATTCGTGGCTCTCACAGGACTGTTCTTAAGGCACTACCTCATAGTTTAACTGGCAGCAGGTTTTCTTTCTTACTGACACCTAAGGTAATTGTGATCATCTTACTACCAATGATGGTGAAAATTAGATGAACTAGAGTATCTGGAAGAAGGCACCATGGTGAAGACTTTATGTAAATTTCCTACGTATATTTTCTAATTGAATTTTTAAATAGACTTCTTTTTTTATTTTTTTATTCTTCTTAACCCTTACCTGACGACGTGCTTATTGATTTTAGAAAAGGAGAGTGAGAGGGAGGGAGGGAAAGAAACATCAGTGTGAAAGAGAAACATCGACCATTTGTCTCTCATACAGTCTGTGACTAGGGACCAAACCCGCATCTAGATGTCTAGATGTTCAAACCTAGGCATCTAGATATGTGCCCTGATTGGGAATTGAACCCGTGACCTTTTGGTTTATGGGCTGACACCCCAACTGACTGAGCTACGCTGGCCAGGGTTAAAAATAGACTTTATTTTTTAGAACCATTTTAGATTTATGGAAAAATTAAGAACATAGTACAGAAAGTTCTCACATATTCTACACCAAACTTCCCCTATTATTAATACTTTACATTAGTATAGTACATTTGTCACAATAAATGACCCAATATTAATATATTATTATTAAGTAAAGTCCATGGTTTATTCAGATTGATTTGATTTTTACCTAAAAGTCTTTTGCTCTTACAGGATCCCATTTAGGATACCAACTACATTTATTTGTCATGTCTTCTTAGGCTCTTCCTTGTTGTTGTTTTTGTTTTTTAATTTTACTGATATATTCATAGAGCGAGGGAAGGGAGGGAGAAAGAGGCAGAGAAACACCAATGCACAAGAGACACATCGATCAGTTACCTCTTGCATACCCCCTAAATGGGGACCTGGGCCACAACCTAGACACGTGCCCTGACCAGGAATTGAACCAGCGACCGTTTGGTTCACAGGCTGGCACTCAGTCCACCGAGCCACACCAGCCAGGGCTAGGCTCTTCCTTGTTTTTAATGACCTTGAAAGGTTTGAGGAGCACTGGTCAATTGTTTTGTAGGATGCACCTCTATTGGAACTTGTCTGATATTTTTCTCGTGATTAAATTGACCTTATGGATTTTGGGGAGGAAAATCACAGAGATAAAATACCATTTCCATTATATTGTATCATATCAAGGGTACATAGTACCACATGATTTATCACTGTTGATATTGTCCTTGTTCACCTGGCTGAGATAATGTTTTATTCGGTGCCTCTACTGTAACATTACTCTCCCCACTACCTCCCACCTTTTGATACAGCCCTCTTTGGAAGGAAGTCACTATGAGCAACCCACGCTTAAGGAGTGGGGCATTATGGTCTGCCATCTTGACAATAGCATATTTACATTATTTGAAATTCTTTTGAATGGGAGATTTTTCTCTTCTCTTCCATTTATTTATTTACTCAACATTTATTTATATCAGTATAGACTCATGGATATTTATTTTATACTTTGGGTTATAGTCCAATACTATTTTATTTATTTTCTTGCTCAAAATGTCCTATATTTGGTCATTGAGAGCTCTTACAGATGGCTCCTGTGTCCCTTTGACATACTCTCACCAATATAGGTATTGTTTGTTTGTTTTTAGCACTTTCTTACTTCCTGACATCCAATTGAATTCTTACAATTCTATGAGGTAAGCATTATTATTCCTTAGTTACAGATGAAGAAATTGAAGCTTAATAAGATTAAGTAGTTTGCCCAAGATCACACAGGAAGCAAATGGCAGGATTTTCATTTTGCTCTGCCTGAAAGTTTTTAATAACTTTCAATATATTCTGCCAATATTTAAAAACATAATAGATTATATATCCTTTTCAGAAAAAGAATTCTGCGATCATAATCTGATAGATATGTGCATTTCTATCTTTATTTTGGACTAAGAGGGAAAAATATGTATCTGCTTAAAGCCAAAAATACATAACTTTTAGATTCCCATAACCCTGTGGGTGTCCACTCAAAGTGCTGGAGTTCCAGTTATCTATGGCTCACAACTTGCCCACTCTCATGTGGGAGTTAATTTGCTCTTCTTATTGCCAAGGTTTCTTATTGCAAACCCTTGTAGTAGATAGAGTATGTGAGGGTGCTATTTTGTTGCTAATGTCTTAAAGAAAGACACTCCTGTCTTTCATTCAACAGGGTTTTACGAGTCTACTACTACACTCTAATAGGAAGAGATAAAATAAATCTGTAAGCAAACAAACAGGATATTTTCGGAGGGAGGTAAATGCTAGCCAAAGACCAGGATGAGCAATTGAGAGATATCTAGTAGGGGATGACGTTAGAGAGGCAGGACTTGTGGCCTTGTGGCCCGCAGGAAGGAACATGGTGTTACTCCCATTTCAATGGTTGGCTTTGGGCTGGTTCAGGCAGGGAAACTACATGGTCTCCCTGGCTACCCGCTGCCCTTCCCTCACACGGCTCTCTCCGTGACTCCTCCTCCCTGGCTACACTGGCCTTCTGGTTCTTCTTGGATTATGTGAGCTTCTTTTCTGCATTTAGGTCTTCACATTTCTTATTCAATCACTGGAAAAAAACCAACACAAAAACACTGGTTCTCCATATAATGATGTGCCTTCCTCCTTCACATCATTCAGGTCTCTGCTTAAAGCCATGTCCTCATACAGCCTGCTTAAAAATGCTTCACCCCTACCCTGGCTGGTATTGCTCAGTGGGTTGAACGCCGGCCTGTGAACTGAAAGGTTGTTGGTTTGATTCCTGGTTAGGGGCGTATGAGAGGCAACCAATTGATGTTTCTCTCTCACATCATCGATGTTTCTCTCCTTCTCTTTCTCCCTCCCTTCTCATCTGTCTAAAAAATAAATAAAATCTTAAAAAATAAAAATAAAAATGCTTCACCTCTACCTATACCATCTTTTCTCTTTTCCAGTCTCTGGGGATGCTCTATATCTTTCTCTTGTTTTATTTTTTCTTCAGAGCATTCCTGCCTGAATTAAATTTTTTTTTGGTTCATGTTCTATCAGCCCCACTAGAATGTAAATATCACATGAGGACATGGATTTTGTCTGTGGTGTGCATCATTGTATCCCCAGTGCCGAGGACACTGTTTAGCACATTGTGAGTGATACAATTTGTTACCCATGGAACATATTACCCAAAGCTTAGTGGTCTAAAACAGTAAGTGTTTGTTATCTCACAGTTTTAATGGGTCAGGAATTCAGGAGGGACTAAGTTGGGAGGTTGTGGCTCAGGGTCTTTAAGGTGCTTCAGTGTTGATCAGGGCTTCAGTCAACCGAAAGCCTGAGTGGAGCTGGAGGGTCTGCTTCCAAGCTTTTCCATATGGCTGCTGGCTGGAGTCCTCAGTTCCTTCATTTCTCCGTCGGGCTGCTACCAACCTAGCAGTTGGACGGTGATGAGAGAGCGACTGATCAAGGCAGAAACCACAGTACCCTTTCATGACCCAGCGTCTGAAGCTGCACACTGTTATTTCTGCTCCATTCTATTTATGAAAAATAAGCAACTAAGTCTCGCCCACACTCAAAAGGGGAAAACTAAAGTCTACTTCTTGAAGGGAGAGGTGTCCGAGAATTTGTCGACATATTAAGAAACTAACACAGAAATCAATTAATATTTGTTGAATGGAAGGATGCATAAGTTGCATTAGCCCTATAAACATATAACCCTCTGGATGCTGTGTGGAGAATGGACTATAGGGGGCAAGAACAGAAAAAATGAGATTGATGATGACTATGATTTGTTAATTCAACATTTGTGAATTCATATTCTGTACCAGAAACTGGTACAAGTGCTTTCTAACCATTAACTCATTAATCCTCAGAGCAAACTTATAAGTTATGTTTCATTCTGTTTTCCTTATTTTACAGGTGAGGAAAACAAGGCAGAGACTTTACGGAATAGCAGTGTAGGTAAAAGATGATCTAATGCTGCAGTTAACACCAGCTCTGACTGGGAAGATTTCAAATGCCTGTATGTTCTCTGATTTGTGATCCCAACTCATAAAGCCCTTGAGCACAACGTATTGCGGGATTCTCTAAATTGGTTGAAGGTAATACCATAGATATACAAGATAATGTACTCATAAATATGTACTCTAGATTCTAAATTTCCTCCAATGATATTATAGTAGTCCATGATAATAGTAATCTATTTCTCTTTTTTTTTCAATAATAGAAGTATATTGCTATTATGAGGATAAAACTGTGGGGTTTTTTATTTTTATTTTAAATTTTTTTGGAACAAGAAATAATAAATTTATAAACACAAGGATAATTGTGTGTTTAATATTTTGTAGATCTTATGAAACAAATTTATTTTTGCTTTTCAGTTATTTGAATAAGTATATCTTTAACCTCAGAACTTAGTGCATAGTTGTCAGGTAACTGAATGTTTTTTTCCTGAATCTAGATGGTTCATGTATGATACATGATTTCCTATTATATCAATTATATAAGAACTACATTAATATACCATTATTTTACTTCATTATGTAATTTATATTTTAAATAAAATTATATATAAACAAAGTAGATTTTCCTTTATGCAGTTTTGAAATATTCTACTGCTTGTCATGCAAAGAAAGAATGGCCTTCTTCATTTTAAGTGAAATTTTGTAGTCTGATTGCAGATCAAAAATGACCTTTACATTGCAATTCTAGTATGCTGATTTAAAAAGAATGCTTGTTTGGAATATATTGCATATTTCATTCAATTTTACTGTATGTGAACTAATTGTACTTTACGTAGGGAACTATATCATTTCTATTTTTGCTTTCACATTTGATTGCTTCCCCCATAATCTCATAGGCCCTTGAATGACAGCCCTCTTGTTCCCTTTTTCTTTTTTCTGCAAATATGTTTTTCCCTACTAGAGAAGAAAAATGTATTGCTGTATTAATCCCTACAGCAATTTTAGGAATGTTTCCTCTATATTTATTATAAAGATGTGAGCAGGTGCCTCTGCTGTACAAAAAACAAACTATGAAGCCTGAAAAGACTTTAACCGGGATCGGTGTTTTAAGAAACAAACAAGATGCACCACAGCATTAATCTCACAAATATCTAATAACATGTGGTCATTGTGCTACCTAGTAATTTAGACATATGGGTAGGTAGTGAGCAAGTGACGTAAATAACTATACCTGTATTTATTGAAGACAATTTAGACATTTGGGGGTTAGTTGGGGATAGGGGAAATGTGAATTCGGTCTGAGCAGAAACTTCCGTTGATATTTGATTACTAACAGAGGAATTCAGACAGTTGGGATTCTCTATTTTCTGGCTGGGGCATATTACTACCAGGATAGGCTTTAGAAGTTTTTGCACTTAGGGCAAGACAATTCTCTTCTCTCAAGGAAAATTGCTCCTTTCAAAGTAGAATAAGAACTAAAAAGGATGGTCCAGACATAAAATCAAATGTAATAAAAGGTACGAGGAAAGGGTTAAGCATGAGAATGACTAATTCCTCCTTTCAGTCAAAAAAGAGAAGATGAAGGCAAGTGCTTCCTTTTGTAGTTCCCCTTCTTTCCCTGTCTTCCGTGGCTGATCTCAAAGGAGACATAGACTGAGCAATGTGACCCTAAATATCTTCTCCATTTAATCTGAAATTTTACTAATTAGACATCCTTAAACATTTAGATTCACCTAAACTTTACATTGAGCTTACCATATATTGAGTTTGCATAAACTATTTCATTTAATCCTCAGCTTCTTTACAAGATAGGCGTTATTATATCAAATTCAAAGATGGGGGAAAAAACTTGGGAGGTGTAAAGTGTGCCCAAAGTCGCACAGATCATTAAGCAGTCTGCTGATTTCCTCCTTGTTCGGTCTCCTTCCACCATTTCTCGGGAGTGTCAAAGGACAAAAATAGAAGGCTAAATCAACAGGGCTTTTGCTTGGACCAAGCATGAGTCACACTGCGGAAATCACTGATTTGTAAGTTTACTATGATACTTTTCAGACGTATGGCAGAAAAGTGTGTTCCCTAACAAAACTGATATATTCAGACAGTTTTCTGACAGATGGAAGTAAAGTGTCATGAGAAGTGCCTTTTCTAATTTCTACAAAGACTTTGGGCTATTGGCTGCTTTGGCTATTTTGAAACATAACATTTTAAAGTATGTTTTAAATAACATGTTTCCCTGAGATTAAACTTGAATTTACTTGGGGAATGGATATTTTGATCGAGGAAAGAAGAAGCACTTTTTGTGTTACGGACCTCTGGATGCTGGGTGGGAATAGGAGAGTCACAGGGTGGGGCCCCTTTGGTAGCCAGGGCATAATCTGAAGCAGTTCTAAGGGAGTGTCACTGAACAGAGGAGGGAGAAGACTAGGTATGTAGGGGGAATGTAATTTAAGGGGCATCACAAGTATGTAGGAATAGAGCGCTAAGGAAGAAAGGAATGTCGATGTCAAACTGTCCAGCCCTGACTGGCGTGGCTCAGCTGCTTGGATGCTGTCCCACAAAACAGAAGGTCGCTTGTTTGATTCCAGGTCCTGGGTTGCTGGTTCGATCCCCAGACGGGGCATGTACTAGAAGCAATTGATCGATGTTTCTCCCTCACATCAATGTATCTCTCCCTCTCTCTCTAAAAATAAATGAATAAAACCTTAAAAAGAAATAATGTCAAAACCCGTAGAAAATTTTTATGAGTTTATTAGAGTTCATTTGAGCCACACAGAGAACACTCCTGGATGCGAGGTCCCAACAGACTGAGAAAAATGCTTCTCAGATGACAGTCTGCAGCTTCTTTTATACATTTGGAATCAAGGAAGATTACATAAATGTGGGAAAAGCAAGGCAGCGAAATCTCTACGACTGGATTACAGGACAGTTAACAAGATTATACATCCCCTTGAGGGTGGCATTTTAAAGGTGTGTTAACCTAGATGCACCAAAACAATAGACAGGGTCTGCTTAAAACAAAGATAATCTTTTAGAAGGGAAGTTATAGTCCTGAGGTGTGAATGTCCACCATTACCTGCCCAGTTAGGAATTTATCATCAGATCACCCTGAGAGCTTACTTTGGTTAGATTTATTATTATAGAGCCCTTTGACCTGGCAGGGTAGTTCAGTTGGTTAGAGCATCACCCCAATACCCCAAGGTTGTGGGTTCGATCCCTGGTCACGGCACATACTAGAATCAACCAATGAATGCATCAATGAGTGGAACAATAAATTGATGCTTTTGTCTCCTTCTCTCCCTTCTTCTGTCTCTCTCTAAAATCAATCAATAAAAAAACTTATTGTAGAGCCCCTTTTTTTGTCCATAGGAGAGTACCAATCCAAACCTCACAACTTCAGTCTAGACCCACTCTGTTGCCTGTTCTGAAAGTCTTAAAAGCAGCTCTCCTCAAGTTGTTCCCCTACCTCATTCACACTAGGGCCCTTGGAGCATTTCCCTACCTTTTGTCTTCTAGAAGAGCCAACTGACACATACACAGGGTAGGTTGTGATGTGATATGAAGACCGAGACTTTTTTCTTAAATGCCTGAAATTTCGCTAACCCAGAGGAACCTATAGCAACTGGCAGGGTTTTTGTAGTAGTTGTATTTTGTTGTGGTTGTTACATACCTATGCATGACTGAACACCCCACTTTTGTTAGGCGAGCACAGTTTCTCCTGGTTGATCCTTGCATACTTCACTATGACACATGAACTCAGAAAGAAGGAATAGGTTATTTACTACCTGCAGGAAGGCAGTCAATATTGAATATGCAGGACCTGGGCTGTTTCCCTAGTTCAGATGTAAAGAAAGGAAAGAAGGAATCTGTGGATCCATCAGGGAGTTTCTGTTTTGGGAAGACAGTCACTTCAATGAGCTGGCTGGGATAACTGAGGTAGGAGGACTAGATCCGCAATGTAATGGGTAAACAATGAAACTGGCCTGAACCTCTGTGCTCACTTATCTACACCTCTATTCTCTCATCCATAAAAGGAAAAGGTGGGCCCTGATGAGTTTGAGGATTATAAAATTCTACTTTCCTTGCAGAGCTTAATATTTGTTATAGCCATGATTTGATATTGACAACTGTCAGGAAAATAATCCTCAATTTGAACTCTTTCCAAAGGGAATTATAATCTCCCTTATGACTACATGTTTTATAAAAACGGTTTCAAGAATGCGTTTAGTAAAAAGTCCTTGAGTTAGAGGTAGAGGCTTAAGGCCACATAGTGTGATTATAAATCCAGCTTCATCATTTATTGTGTAAACTTGGACAAAGTTCTTAATCTCTCTGTGCTTCAGTCCCCACACCTCTAAAATGAGGATTGTAATAGTTATCCTTGAGTTATTAAATGAAACATCCAGAGAAGTGCCTGGCATTTGGTAGGACCTAAAAGATGTGTGTGGGTTGCATGACTATGGGATGATATGTTAAATCAAAGCTTTTTGGACTTTGAAGGATGGTTGGGATTTCAATGAGGGAGGGCAAAGCTGATGAAAGAAATGGTATGAGTTTGGAAAAATAAAGGCTATCATTGGGGAAAGAGAAAAGCACACTTTAGTGGTTTAACAGGGCATATAGGAAAAATGATTAAAAAGGTCTATGGAGTCTAACTGTAATGCACCTTCACAGCCAAACTAGGAAGTATAGACATTTTTAGTAGGTGAAACAGTCTGAAGGTGTGTGAGCAGGGAAATGTCAAGATCAAAACAAGATGGATAGTTATTTTATTTGCCTGTTTTGCATTTCCTTAAATTTTTTTCTAATATAAAAACTATGCAAGTTTGTTATATTGCATTGTAAGTACATTTAACTTCTGAGAATTAAACACCAGGAACTCCAGAGAGAAAGGTCAACATAAACACTGTGGGTGCTGGCAGTCCTTTTCACTCCATGAGCTGATGTCTATGGGCAATGATTCAATCAAACCTGAAAGACAGTCTTGCATTTTGGCAAAACCTATGGAAATAATGTGCCAAAAATTTTTAAGGATTCTCCAATCATGGCGACATTATTTGAGTGTCAGATGAGTGAATGTGTTGGTGTTGTGAATAAAAAAGAGGCCACATACTAAACCTGACAAGCTCAGGGGAGCTTGCATGACAGTCGTTACAAACTTAGACCTAAAGTAACCACAAAAAATGGTCTGAAATTAAAACTTCCTAACTAAAAGCAAGTCATGGCGGGTAGTCAAGTCATAGGCTGGTATCTTCCTTGACAAAGTTCAGTGTTTACCTTAACTGAACCTGTCACTGTCTTTTTGCATCTACCATAACATACTTTTGGAATGTCGGGGTAATTTCCTTTTTCCAGACCCGTCAGGGCACCATCTCCCATCAGAGCAGGAGACACAGAGCCCCTCATTGTTATAGTTATTCTGTTAATTGTTAACTGTTAACTACCCTGTACCCACCAATGTAAAAGAGACATGTGTCTCTGTTTTACTTTTTATCCAGTCCCAGAGATTTCTTAGCTTTGCTTTCTCCTGCCTCCATAATCTATCACCAGTGAATTTCATATGACCCTCTTATGTCTTTTATTCTAATGTATAAAATAAGGTGCAAAACTGCCATTTTCTGGAGCATTTTCTCAATATGTTGAGATTTTGCTTCTTGTCAATTGCCATCAGTTTGGTTTTAATAAACTCATAAAAATTCTTATAGGTTTGGATGTTTCTTATGTTGACATTGTCTTCATTGTCTTGGAGAAATTAAAGATTTAACTGAAGGCTTTAGAAAAACTGTAACAAACTGAGCAGTGATTGCTAGATTCCCTCTTAAGATGATGAATCTGGAAAAGCCAGCATGTTATAATCTTCATAAAATTTCTTTTTTTAAAAGAATATTTCATTGATTATGCTATTATAGTTGTCCCTTTTTTTCCTCCCTTTATCCCCCTCTACTCTGCACTCTCCTCCCTCCAGCATTCCCCCCTCCTTAGTTCATATCCATGGTTCTTACATATAAGTAGTTTAGTTTCTCCATTTCTTACACTATTCTTAACCTCCCCCTGTCTATTTTGTGCCTTCCAGTTATGCTTTTTAGTTCCTGTACCTTTTTCTCCCATTCTTCCCCCCTCCCCCTTCCCACTGATAACCCTCCATGTGATCTCCTTTCTGTGGTTCTGTTCAGATTCTAGTGGTTTGCTTAGTTTGTTTTTGTTTTGTTTTTTTAAGTTCAGTGGTTGATATTGTGAGTTTGTTGTCATTTTACTGTTCATAGTTTTGATCTTCTTTTTCTTACATAAGTCCCTTTAACATTTCATTATAATAAAGACTTGGTGATGATGAACTCCTTCAACTTTGCCTTATCTGGAAAGCACTTTATCTGCCCTTCCATTCTAAATGACGGCTTTGCTGGATAGAGCAATCTAGGTTGTAGGTCCTTGCTTTTCATGATTTTGAATACTTCTTTCCAGCCCCTTCTTGCCTGTAAAGTTTCTTTTGAGAAATCAGCTGACAGTCTTATGGGAACTCCTTTGTAGGGAACTTTCTCCATTTTTCTTGCTTTTAAGATTCTCCCCTTATTGTTAATCTTGGGTAACTTAATTATGATGTGTCTTGATGTGTTTCTCTTTGGATCCAACTTGTTTGGGACTCTGAGCTTCCTGGACTTGCATGTCTAATTCTGTTGCCCAATTGGGGAAGTTCTGTTGCCCAATTCCTTCACTATTTTTTCAAATAAGTTTTCAGTTTATTGCTCTTCCTCTTCTCCTTCTGGCACCTCTATGATTTGGATGTTAGAACCATTTAAGTTGTCCCAGAGGTTCCTAAGCCTCTCCTCATTTTTTTGAATTCTTGTTTCTTCTTTTCGTTGTGGTTGAATGTTTGTTTCTTCCTTCTGTTCCAAATAGTTGATCTGAGTCCTGGTTTCCTTCCCTTCACTGTTGGTTCCCTTTGTATTTTTCTTTGTTTCACTTTGCATAGCCTTCACTTCTTCCTCTATTTTGTGTCTGTACTCAGTAATTTCTGTGAGCATCCTGATTACCACAGTGTTTTGAACTCTGCATCTGACAGGTTGTCTATCTCATGGTCCTTTAGTTCTTTTTCTGGAGTTTCGATCTGTTCTTTCATTTGGGTCATCTTTCTCTGTCTTGGTCCACCTGTTATGTTGCAAGGGGTGGAACCTTAGATATTGGCGGGTGGGGGGCACCACTTGGCTGTGTTGTGGTGCTGTATGTAGGGGAGGGGTCAGAGAGGGAACAGTGCTGCTTGCTTGCCTCTCACCCAGTTTTCAGTCATTTCCCTCAGTTCCCACAGGTGGATTGTGCCCTTTCAGGTGCTGATTCCTGGGTGGGTGGGCTTGTGAACCTTCTAGGGTCCTGTAGGTCTCCCCAATAGACTCTCCTGTGAGGCTGGGAGGTTGCCCCGCTGCCACAACTCTAGAGGTTTTTACAGCCTGAGGTTTCGAGGCTTGAGTTTCTGGTGCTGGAACCCTGGGTTTTGCACTGGGTTTCACAGTTTGTTGATCTGTCTGGCTCCCCTATTGTTCCTCCTGGCTTATCCTCATGTGAATGTGGGATATCCTGGTCCGCCAGCCACTGCCTTTTTGCGAGTGCTTGTAGCTTAGGCTGCCCATCTCCGCCCCTCCTACCAGTCTGGATGAGTGTCTCTTCTTTAATTCCTTGGTTGACGGACTTCCATACAGTTTGATTTTCTGGCAGTTCTGGTTAGTTTTTGTTTTTAAATTGGTTGTTATCCCCATAATCTTCATAAAATTTCGGAAGTGCTCTAAGAGGTGAACTGTGAAAAATCTACTTTATGACTACTGACAAGTAGTAGGTCATTTATATGTACTTATATTTGTACAAGATTATATACACAAAACAGTGTACACTATACTTTATGGACAATTTAGATAATTTTCAAGGATAAATTTTACTATATGAGAGTTTTGCTTTCTGTTGACTGTAAGTTTTGCTTTCTGCTGACTGTGATATCAAACTCTTACATTAAGATAAAAACTGTGACCCTGACCTGTGTGGCTTAGTTTGTTGGGAGTCATCCTGCAAAGCAAAAGGTCTCCTGTTCCATTCAATGTTTCTTTTTCTCCCTCACTTCCCCTCTCTCTAAAAATAAATAAATGAAATATTTTTAAAAAAGATAACATTTTTGAATTTCCAGATTAAGATGAGATTTCTATCTGTATGACTGTAAAGGGAACTCTTTCTTTCTTTCTTTCTTTCTTTCTTTCTTTCTTTCTTTCTTTCTTTCTTTCTTTTTCTTTCTTTCAAAAAGAAGAGAAACAGATCTTTGGGCTACAAAGAGTTACTTGAATGGGACTTGCAGTTATGCAAATGTATGTAAGAGTATGACACTCCTGAACTTTTTTTTTTTGGGTGGGCGTGGAATTTAGCTGTTTCTCCCTTCTGCCCAGGTATACAAAGCTGATCTCTAGGGAGAAGGTAAATTATTATTTGCATAAAGAAGTCAGGACCTCCTGGAATGAAGAAACCAGAAGCCCCCTGCTGAACCTCTCCTGCTGGAGATTTGTAGTTAGGAAGCTCTTTTTGATTGACTAGGTTCTTCCCCCCAGCCCCCAATAGTAGGTAAGGATACCTAAGGATTGGAGAACAACAACAACAAAAAGTTCCCAACTTCCTTGAGGAAAGTGAGCCTGTGGTCAAATTCAGCCTCCATGACAAAATTCCCATGTTTTTCTATGGAGAAGCATCAGCATCATCTGCTAAGGCTGTGGAGGGTCATCTCTCTATATTGACACATATATGTGGTACAGTAAGGAACAATGGCAGTACTGAACTCAGTGTAAATGTGAGCAGGAGTGGCCTTGGGACACAGTAATTTTTGGTTGCAGGAGTTGAGGAAAGAGAGAGAGAGAGATAGAGAGCGAGAGAGAGGGAGAGAGAGAAAGAGTTTTCACTTCTGAACAATCAACTATTGATACTGATTGAAGTCTGAGTTTATGGGGGGTTTCACGCTGCTTACATATAAAATTCATTCTTGCCCTAACTGGTGTGGCTCAGTGGATTGGGCGTCATCTTGCAAATTGAAAAGTTGCCGGTTCTACTCCCAGTCAGGGCTCATGCCTGGCTTGTGGGCCAGGTCCCTGGCGAGGGGCATGCAAGAGGCAACCAGTTGATGTTTCTCTAGCACATCAATGTTTCTCTTGCTCCCTTTCTCCATCCTTTCCCCTCTCTCTGAAAATAAATAAATAAAATCTTTTAAAGAAAATTCATTCTTTCATTTTACCAATATTTATTGAGTTCCTTTGTATGCCAATCAGTGACCTAGGCTCTGTGGATAGAACAACCAACAAAACAGACAAAAAATTCTGCCCTCAGAGACCTTACCTTCTGGGAGACAGAGGGTACAGAAAATCTAGGCCATATTACCTTAGATGCCCTAAGAATAAAAATTAAAATTAAATTAAAAATAAGGAGTTCGTGTGTATGTATAGGTGGTTATTGCTGAGGAAATCTTCACTGAGAAGGTAACATTTGAGTAAGAACCTGAAAGGGAGGTAGGCAGATACTTAGGCATGTTCCAGGCAGAGAGAATGACCCAGGAATCTGAGGTTGGGGGTTGAATGGAGTGTAAGGAAAGGTGTGGAGCAAGGAGACAAAGAGTAGGTGGGTACCTCTTGGACCAGTTCTGTTTATCATCTCATAGATCATTTTAAGTCCATTGTAAGGCTTTTTGCTTTCACTCTGAGACTGGAAGTTACTGAAAGGAAAAATTTTTTAAAGTACATTTTATTGATTATGCTATTATCTTTGTCCCATTTCTCCACCCCTTTATCCCCCTCTGTCCTCTACCCCCATTCCCTTCAGCATTCCCCACCCTAGTTCATGTCCATGGGTTGCACATATAGGTTCTTTGGTTTCTCCATATCCTATACTATTCTTAACCTCCCTCGTCTATTGTGTACCTACAAGTTATGCTTCTGATTCCCTGTACCTTATCCCCCATTCTCCCCCTTCTCTCTCCTTACTAATATCCCTCCATGTGATCTCCATTTATGTGGTTCTGTTCCTGCTTGCTTAGTTTTTATTTTTTTATTTTTTTATTTTTATTTTTTAGTTTCAGTTGATGATAGTTGAGAATTTGTTGTCATTTTACTGTTCATAGTTTTGATCTCCCTTTTTCTTAGATAAGTCTCTTTAATATTTTATATAATGAGAGCTTGGTGATGATGAACTCCTTTAACTTTACCTTATCCGGGAAACAATTTATCTGCCCTTCTATTCTAAATGATGGCTTTGCTGGATAGGGTAATCTAGGTCATAGGTTTCCACTTTTCATGACTGAATACTTCTTTCCAGTCTCTTCTTGCCTGCAAGTTCTTTTGAGTAATCAGCTGATAGTCTAATGGGAGCTCCTTTGTAGGTAACTCTCCTTTTCTCTTGCTTTTAAGATCCTCTCTTTGTCTTTAATCTTTGGCAATTTAATTATGATGTAACTTGGTGTGGTCGTCTGGGTCCAACTTGTTTGGGACTCTCTGAGTTTCGTGGACTGAAAGAAAAATTTTAAAAATGCAAAAAACTGAAAGATAGATGGTTCCTGTTAGGGTGGTTGGTGATGTGGGCCGTGAAAGAATTCACAAAGAGAAGAAAATGTAGAGAATAAAGTTTTTATTCACTCTCCAAGAAAGGAGAGGGGCAAGGTATAGAGAGGTACACCAGCATTGAGGGGTTGAGGCTTTGAGTTTTTATTGGATTTATAATGACATTAAAAAAGGGTGGGATTTACTGTTGTGTGGCCCCTGGGCTCTTGGGGCCTTGTAACAGGAGGCTGTAGTTCCAATGTTATCTTCCTCCTGTGGCTAAAGGGAGTGGTTAGTTCTTTTCTTGCTTTCCAGTAATTTCCAGTCTTAGGGACATAAACTCAGAAGGGTAAAATGACAGTCACGTTTAACAAGGTCAGAGGCCTGCTCAGCGAATGGTGCCACAAATGGGGCTGACTTTATCCTTTCAGCTCCCACAGTGAAAGCCAATGGCTTCTTTGATCATATTGTGCCCCTCCTAAATCTTTAAATGTAGCTTCCTTTGCTGTTAGAATAAATTCCTAAATCCCAGTCTGACCTTTGCTTCCCCCTCTGCCCTCATCATCTTTGATTTATTCTCACTTTGACTAAAAACTATCTTTCAGTTTCTCAAAATTTCTACTCTATGGCCTTTTAGTTGTCTACATGGCTTTTGCATTTTGCGTTTAAACAAAGAATTTAAGACTATGAAAAAAACTTCCTTTTTTTCAGACTATAAGAGAAAGTCTATTTAGAAAGTTACAGAGGCAAGGAAGAGCCCTTGGAGATTGGGATAGAGATAAAGGTAAGGCACATGGAGGGGAGAAGGAGAGGGGAAGGGCAGGCTCCTGGGAGGGAGGAAGCGAACTTTTTTTTTTTACAGACTTCATAAAATGGCTAAATCTGGATGTTGGTGTAGAGAACGGATTAAAGAGGAAAGAGTTAGAAGATAAAGAGATTAAGTTAAGAGACAATACATAAAGAGGACCACTTGAATTAACAGTGTTTACTTATTTAGCAACACTGACTAAAGACAGCTATGAATCAGTCACTGTATTAGGTACTGGTAATGCAACGGTTAAAAAAATGACAGAAACCCTTCCTGGAATTTACGGTCTCAAGAACCAATGTCAGAGACCAAAAGGGCTAAAAAAACCTTCCCATATTCCGCTTCTTCATAGTCGTAGCAATGCCACAAAACAGGAGAATGGAAGCCTTCAGTTAGAGGTGACCTAATGTTTTGCAAAAATTCTGAAAATTTGAAGTTCTACTGGAATATTTTTCATGTTTAACTTATTTTCTATCACTGCAACTGTCCTTTTGAGGAATGTTTTCATCTTTTTTTTTTTTAGGTTCTTTTCACTATTTAAAAAAAGTCAAAAGTAAATAATGCTAAGTAGAGAGGAATGACTAACATGCTGCTATCTCTCTGAGAGACACTCACTGTTTTTCTATTTTGGAAGGCGCTTCAACTGGTTATCCTCCCTAACTTGAAGAGAACAACTGCCATTTGAAAATTTTATTTCCAACTGTCTCCTTTTCTGACTTCCAACTGCATACTTTTCTCTTTTAAAGGCATCTTCCAAAATATCTTCTCCCAGTTTGAAAAGCAGCAGAGAGTAAATGTTTGGTATTAAATATGCAGCAATTCGCCACTCCCTTTGCCCTACCCCAGTAACTGCAATAGAAAATATCTGAGCATAAATAGGTATGTGGTAGATTCAATCCTCCTCCTGAAGATTATGAGGGGTACAAAGGGCATTTGCATTGCTCGGAAAAAGGTGTTCAGTCCCCAAAAGTTAAATATTAATTGAGAACAAAAGGAAACAGTATTAAAAAACAAAACAAAACCAAAAAACAAAAACAACCCACAAAGAACAAAAAACTTCGAGATGAAAGGTACTTAGGTCGGTCTCCTAAGGAAAAGAGGAGTACAGGCCAGGGCTTTGCTGTATAACCTTGAGCAGGTCGCGTAAACTTCTTTGAACCCCTGTCCTAACTTAAGAGTTTGGATCAAAGATCTCTATATTTTCTCTCATCTCTAAAAATCTATCGTTCTATGATTACGTTGTTTGAGACGGGCTGTTCTGTTGATTTCCCTGTCTCCGGGAGGGAGGTGACTAATCTTTGGTAGTGGAGCTGACAACGTGATGGAGAATTATCCACGAAGAGGCGGGTTACCTTCACATTTACTGATGTTTGGATCCTAGAAACGCTCTTGGAAAATTTCCAAGAGGGCCTTTCCCCTGTTCTTCAACCTGATTTTACAGTTCTCTTGACTCTTTGGGATGTGGAAGCGGGAAGTACCTATGTTAGATTGGGATTGTTTATTTGACTAACCATTTCCCCTTTCCTTATTTTTGGACCTTAAAAAAAAAAACACGCCAAAAAAACAGATCCTAAAGGAGTGGAAGGGGAAACTATGATTACAGGATCTTGAAAGGCTTGCCAAAATCCTGCTCTGGCATTTTCATCCTTTGGTGGTTAGGATCTTTTAAAAAATACATATTTTTGGCGGAGTGGGCCTAGGGAAAATGAGGTTCGGAACAGCAGAGGGGGTGCTGGCAGATGCTTCTTTTGCGGGAGGGGTGGTGTGAGGGAGCGTGGGGTGGGATCCACACCGGCCGCCAGGCGGGCTCAGAGCTACAAGGGCGCGGCTGCGAGCGAGCGAGGGAGCGAGCGGGCGGGCCCCGGGGAGGGGCTTCACGGAGGCGCCGCGGCCGGAGCCGAGCGGGGCCGCCCGGCTCGGCGCGCAGCGCGGCCCGGCGGGCGGTGGCGCTGCGGAGGCGGCGGCTGAGGCCGGCGGTCGCGAAGGAGGGGCCCGAGACTGGGGCGGCTGGCGGCAGCTGTCTCGGTGACGACTGCCGGCAGCGCAGAGACCCGAGGAGACCAAGCGGCGGGCCCCGCCGTCTCCGCCTCTCCCGGCAGTCTTCCTTCCCCTCTTCTCTCCGCAGGGGCGTAAGGAATGGGCCCCAACTGCCGCGGGCCCCACACCCCGCGCCTCCCGTAGGCCCCAGCAGTTGGAGGCTGGCCGGCCTGCCTCTCATCACCCCTCGCCCCAGCCGAGCCCAGCCAAGCCGTCCCCACCCCAAATCCCCGGGAAGAAGATGAGGGAGACGGGCCCGGCGCTCAGCAGCCAGAGCAGCAGCAGCAGCAGCAGCGGTCGGGGGAGGGTGTTTCGCCGTTTCCTCTCAGCCGCCAGGACAAGATGGCAGCGGCCGCGGAGAGGGGCTGAGCCCGGGCTGGGTGGTGCCGCCTGCTGAAGCGCCTGGCTCCCTGTCCTCGGCACGGCCCCGCACCCCACCCCGGACATGCTCAGGGCTGCGGCCGCCCGAAGAGGGGAGAGCGCAGGCCTCTAAGAAGGTAAGGGAGCAGGGCGAGGGGTGGGGGCACTAGCTCATTCAAGGGGCCGGCGCCGTGGGGCTAGGGCGCCCCTCATCGGGATCCCCGCCGGACCGGACACTCCCGGGGCGGTGCGTACTCATTGCGCGTTCTGCAGCCCCATCTTTTTGCGCCCTCGTGCTGCGCGTTTCCGCGCTGGCCGCTGCCGAGTGGCGGGTCCAGGCCTTTCCCTAGAGGCTGGTGCGGCCCCAGGCCGGAGGCCACCGAACGCAGGGCCGCGCGCGGTTGCTGCGCGCGGTGGCGCAGCCTCCGGGAAGCCACTCTTGGGCTGAGCCGCCTCTTGCCAAGGTTGCGCAACGGCTTTTCCCAGCAACCGAAGTTTTGTTTAGTCTCACAGGGTGCCTCTTCCCCCATCGCAGCCGTAGGCCGTCACTACGGATACCTCTTGTCTTTCGTTGAGGGGAACAAACAGAAACACGCACACACGCAGTTGGAGCGCCCCAGCCGATGGCTGCGTCCCTGGCTTTGTGGCCCAGTCACCCGCGTCGCCGAGTGGCGGGTTTGGAGGGTGTCAACTCTAGGGACATGAGTGCGTGTGATTGTTGGGGAGGAGAAATGTGATCCGCAGCTCCGCGTCCCCTGTCGCGGCCCGAGGAAGGCGTGGCGGCCGCGCGGCGGGGCTGTTGCCGGCATCTCTCGTTACGGTGGCGGCGGCGGCGGCCGCCGGCTTCCCTTCACGGAGCTGGGAGAACTCGCAGAAAGACCTGGGATGAGAATGTCTGTTTTCCCGTCGGGAGGGAGAAGGCTGTTTTAAAATGGTACGTAGCTCAGCAAACCCTGTTTCCCCAGTCTTATTTCTGCTTAAGAATTGCTTTAAAGGGTGTGTGTTTGTGTGTGTGTGTGCGTGCGCGCGTGTGTGTAAATTACCTTGGACCTGTTACAAAGTAGTCATAACACGTACAGGCCTTGAACCGTGTTTTCACAACCTCTTGCTGCCCCGGTTAGAATTTATTTTTCCACCTGTCATTTCGCTGCTTCTAATTATAAAGAGCTTCTATTAGCAGCAGTGGAGTTTTTCAGATCATCGTCCAGTTTACAGGGAAATGTTATGGTTAATTCTATTGTCAACTCTGATGTCTCTGGTACAGAGCCGGGAACGGAAACTGGTAAACCAGGCTGTGCTTGTGCTTATGTGTGTGTGCCTTGTAGTAGTTTGGAGAACGACTGAATTCTTCTTAAATTTTTTTTTTTGGGGGGGAGGGGGCGGTACTTGCTTGTTATCTGTAGGTTCTGAAGTGGAATTACTATTCAAACCATTTCAGTTTGTTTCAAAGTTTTAATTGCTAGACACTTAAAATTTTAGGAGCCTCCCCTTTTGATCAAATTTTTGATGAAAACTTTTGAGCGGGATCGTTGGGTTTTGTTTGTTCCCAACTAAAACATTTAAATCCTGCATTCTCGTTTAATTTTTCAGAAGCTGGGCAAGCCTCACCATATGTTTGATAAGTCTAGATTCTGCTTATGTTTGCAAGTGCAGTGCTAATTTTATACAATGAGCCATGATAAGGTTTTGATAGGTCATGATTAAACCATATTTAAGTAAATAAAATATGACTGAGCTTTTTTAAAAAATAATTTTTATAGTTTTGTTACCTTATGCCTTCATGCCACTTGACAGTAATTGAAATGTAACAAACCAAACAAAATTATTTACTTTTAAATCAAAAAGGCATTTCTCGGCATATTTATGGGTGCATTCATAAAGTGTAGGGAGCTATTATTTATGGAATACAGTGTTTAACCTTGTTGAGGATTATTTTTCTTTTATTTTTGAAACTTCTTTGTTTTAAATTTTGTTAAGGTAGGGGTGTGTTGAAATAGTTGAGATTTGAACTTTTTTTGGTCATTATGGGAAAATTGAACAATAATTTGTTAATTTTTTTTCTACTCTAGGGAAAATATTTTCGAAAAAAAACTCTTAGATTAAAACCATGTTTTAAAAAGGTAAGAGGAGCTTGAAATCTAGAACAGAACCAGCCATTAAATGTTTCAAATTTATATTTGGACATTGCTGACTGCAGTAGCTAAACATACATATTAGGCAAGCAGATCATAACATGGTGAGCCAGTCTTAGTTTATTGTCATAATACCTTTTCCATTGAACTACTCATTATCTTGCTTGTAAACCAGTCATTGGCTTCTGGGCATGGAGTTTTAGAGTCACATAAAAGTGGATGGTTTTTATGAGATAATTCTTCTTGTAAACATGCTTGAAAAGAAGCTTCTGATCATACTATTTTAATTTTTTGGATGTTCTGTCATGGGATACCATAAAGTAAGGTGCAAATTACAGAGGTAGGTTGCTGTAGCTAGCATGGCAGGACATGTAAATATTTGTTTACTGCAAGGTATTGAAAGCCCCCTTGCAACCTAAAATAGCAACAGTTGTCAAATGAACTTTTTTATTGAGCTTGTGTTTTTAATATTTGATATATGAACACCGAAGGTATATATGTGTATATATATTGGAAGGGAGTATGGGGCCAATGTATATTTCAGAATGCTGAAATACTGTTTCCCATATGTTGAATGGAATACTTGCATGTTATTTTCCATTTGAATGTCAGAATGATTTATTCTGATAACTTTTAAAAATATTTTATTTATTAAAAAAATGTTTTATTTATTTATTTTTAGAAAGAGGGGAAGGGAGAAAAAGAGGGAGAGAAACATCTATGTGCCAGAGAAACATCGATAAGTTGCCTCTTACACGTCCCCAACCAGGGACCTGGCCCACAACCCAGGCATGTACCCTGACCCGGAATTGAACAGGCGACCTTTTGGTTTGCAGGACCATGGCCAACCTACCGAACCACGCTAGTCAGGGCTTATTCTGGTAACTTGAAGTTAACTTTATTTTGAGAGGCGAGGGGAGTTAACTTTCTTAATACGCTGTTCTCAATGCAGCAGTTCCCTAAGGGTGATGATATGATAGCTTAGAATTCCATTATTGGTGGTTGTGGTAATTTAAAGGAATAAAAAATGTCATTTTCATTGTACCGTTACATTCGTGTTCAGAGATGGCAATGTTTAGATTTAAGGGTGTTTGTTCTAAGGAACTTTGAAGTTCTCTATATTTGAAATACCTCTAGAGTTATTCTTGCTTCTTAACTGTTAGAGAACACAAAATGACTTGCTATATGATTATATTGTTGCTGTCAAAAGAAATGTTCATGTAAAATTTCTGGGTTTGCTGCTCTCTGAATTTCCTAGTGTCTGAAGTTGAGACTTCTAATGTGGTATGTTTAACTTGGAAATTACTTCTAGACAAACTACTAGAGTTTTGTTAAAATGGAGGAATCTATCCATATATTGTATTGCTTTTTAAAAGTTGCCGCTCTTGCCCCACACAATTTTCTGAAAGCTTTGTCATGGGTAATCATTTCTCTATGATACGGATAGGAGCCTAAAGAAAACAGTCTAAATGTCTTTAGTTGTCTGGATCCAGCTGCTTAAAAAGTGTATCTTTTGCCTAGTACCTTTAAGCACCTAGAATTGAATAGGGACATAAATATAGAGTAGAAGTTTTAAATCAGTGGAGTGTTTTAGGATAGCCAGAGCACTTACTGTGACCAACTTAGGGAAGTACGGTCCACTTCTCTTGGTTGGCTTAAAATAATTAAGAGTGGTTTTGGGGAAAATACCTTAATATTAGTGTGCTGATTCTGTAGCTTTGTCATAGCTGTTGTTTTGGACTTTTATCTTTAAAAACATTTTTTAAAGATTATTTTTATTGATTTTAGAGACAGAGAAAAGGGGGTGGAAGGAGAGGGAAGAAGAGAGAAAAAAGTCGATTTGTTGTTCCACTTATTTATGCATTCACTGGTTGATTCTTGTTGTTTGTATGTGTCCTGACTGGGGATCAGACCCACAACGTTGGCGTATGGGGACAATGATCTAACCAACTGAGCTACCCGGCCAGGGCTGGACCTTATCTTAATCATTGTTAGGACCAAGCTAGAATAGAGATGGAGGATGTATGTTATATATATTATTTACTCAAGTGTTTGTCGAGTTAGACCTTGACCTATTTGGCAGTTCAGGCTGTTCTCCTTAGTTGATACTTGGGCCATGTCACTACACAAAGGCAATATATTGCCTCGATTCTGAGGCACACCACTGTATGGTAAGGGACCTGGAGCCTCTACTCTTTCTACTTGTATGGAAATTAAAAGAACTGGATGAACATTGAAAATACTGTATTTTTAGGGTGCTACTTGTGGTTTGGGAAAGGTAAGTCATTTAACTGACTGACTTTGTCTTTTATATTTAGTAGTTAATGCAAAATCAGTACTTTTGAAAGCTGTATTTTTCCAACAGAAAGGCTATGAAATGAAACAGGCCAAGGACAATATTTTTTACTTTAAGTGTATTTTGTTATCCTGACCCCCAAAATTTCTCTCATTGAGTTTTCTCTTCCTGTGGGAGAGTGAGTGAGAGAGAGGGAAGCTAGTGGGACAGGTAAGGCAGAGAGGCACGTATGATAGAAGACCCTGGGCCATAGTGGGGAGAAGAGATTGGTTTATTAGATTTGGGAGCCTTAAAAATCTGTTTTGACTTGAATGTTGCAGTTGCTAGAGACCAAAGTTCACTTAGTTATAGTCAATTAAATATTGTGGTAACGTGGGGGAAAGATTACGAATGTGCTGGGACACCTGCTAAGTGATCAGTCTTGTGAAATAGTATCTGTTTATCACCCTCTACCAGTTTTTTAAGTTCTCCTCCGCTTCCTCTTTGTGTCTTTTGTTTTTCAGTCTAAAAGACTTTTTTTTCCTGATTGTAGAATTTAAGGAATATAAACTTTCTATCCAATTTGAAAAATCTTACATTATAGGCCTGACTTAAAATCAGAAGCATGAAGAGCGTAGAACATGTCACTGCTATTAAAATGAGTTTGATTTATGGGAATACTTTTTTTTGTCTTTGGAAGTCCTTAAAAATAAAACTAAGATGGCCCATAATATATGAATTTAGGTTTTTCAAACTGAAGTAAAACCCTAACTTCTCTGATATCAGTCACACAGCCTGTTCTTACTGTCTGAGATAAACATACCTTCTTTTAAAGCTTAGATTTCCAGATACACTTTTTATGTTGCATTTTCTTTTATGCTTTGTCATTTTTGTTTTTTAAACAAAAAGATTACACCTAAAAGAAGTGGAGATTTAGGGAAGAATAATAAAGAGAAATGTAGTACCGTGGTCATTCGAGCTGTACTTTTTCCTTTAGGTAAGGACCTAAATTATGAAAGACGAATTTTAGTGTATAACTCTGGGTCACACTGAAAAATAAAGGATCGGCATGGTGGCTAGGTAAATTCTTTTTTAGTTTGCATAATTGTTAATGCTGAAGCACTTTTTCCTAATATGAGAAAATTATTTAGGATAGATATTGAAATAATCAGATAAACAGAAATGAGTCACTTCCTCTCCACTTTAAAATTTTATAGCCATTTATTATAAATTATATTTGGTTACGTATGGCTTACCAAGAAAATTGTCTTTAAGATTTGATAAACAATGTGAAACTTGGCTGTATTTTACTAACCAATTGTTCCAGTTGAGAAATTTTTAAAAAGCATTTGACTTACTAAAAACATTTATATTAACTTCAAATTCTTCAACTTCCCCCTAATACTTAGTTGCAAATTACTCATAAATTAAAAAATATTTTACAGTTTTGGAAAAGTAAAATAGTAAACTTTGAAACAATTGCAGAAAATAACTTGCTTAGAAAATGTTTCCTACCCTGTAAAGCATTTATTTAAAGGCCTAAAAATTTCATTTGCATATATTTTCATGGTGTTATCTGTTTAATAATACAACGGGAGTCTTGTAGGTCGGGTAAACTATACGACTTTAGATATATAATGCTACAGTCTTAAATAGTTAATAAGTTAGATAGAGTGATAACATATTGAAAATTGAACCTGACTTTCTAGAGACATTTCTCCTAATGTATAACTTAAATGAACACTTCTAAGGGCTTAAATATGTAATTTATTATAGTTTCTATTGAGATTAAATAGGGTATAGTGACAAAATCAATGAAAATGACAGGTTATGATGCTGTACTCTCCTACAGTCTCAAAACAAAACAAAACAAAAAACATGTTCGGGCCCACTCATAATCAGTTTCATTAGAGAAGGAACAAGTATCTTTGCTGTGTATTAGTTGTGGTTTCATATATTTTAGTTATAAAGATAAGAATTGTTGGATTAAAAAATACTAGATTTTTAATCTGTTTAGCATACTTTAAATATTTTTGTATAGCTGGATCACAGACTGACTACATATAAATGAAAAATTTTTCAATGGATGGTAAAACAATGATAAAATATTTGTATAAAAACTATTTTATCTAGTACATATTTGAGTGTCCACTAAGTGCAAAGTTCTATGCTATGAATGGAGTTAAGACATGATCACTGTTTTGAGCAAGTAGTAGGTAAAATTATCTAAGTGGAGTAAATTTCTTTTATTTTTGTGTATGTGTACATGAGTTGAAAAATATTGCTTGAGAAAAATAATGATTTAAATATAGCACAATCATGTTTCTTAAGACAGTTATTTCATTTTGGTAAATGAGATTTTAAGCTACCAGGAAAACTTCAGGTTTTTATTTATTTATTTTTAATCCTCACCCAAGGATATATTTATTGTTTTTAGAGAGAGAGAGAGAGAGAGAGAGAGAGAGAGACAGAGAAAGAGACAGAGAGAGAAAAACATTGATCAGTTGCCTCCAACCTGCAATCTAAGTATGTGCCCTGACTGGGGATCAAACTCTCTACTTTTTGGTGTGTGGAGATGACTCTCCAACCAGCTGAGCCATCCATCCAGGACTAGTTCATTTTCTTAAAGTTGTGTGTTAATATTTATCACTCTTACCACAAAGGAAAAAAAAATCATTTAAAAATATGAACCATGCCCTGGCTGCTGTGGCTCGGTTGGTTGGAGCATTGTCCTATAGACCGAGAGGTTGTGGGTTTGATTCTGGTCAGGTCACATGCCTAGGTTGCAGGTTCAGTCCCAGTCTGGATACATGCGAGAAGCAACTGATCCAGGTTTCTCTCTCACACTGAGGTTTCTCTCCGCCTTTTTCTTCCTGCCTTTCCCTCTTTCTAAGATCAATAAGCATGTCCTTGGGTGAGGATTGAAAAAAAGAAAAAAGGTATAGCCATCTTCAAATTGTTTCCCTTTACTCTGATTGGAAGAAAATGAAATGCTTCAATTTATAACCTATTAGAAGGTAACAATATTACATTTTAGGAAAAGGTTATATTTTAAAATCTAAAATAGTACCTGAACTGTTTCTTCAGATCAGAAACCATGTCTTAAAGATTTTTATATCCTTAAAGTGCTTAATAGACTTTGGGGAATCAAACATATTATAAAAGTAATCAAACACAGCATGTTATATTCTACCTATATCCCTTAACTCAGGGGTGTCTAATCTTTTGGCGTCTCTGGGCCACGCTGAAAGAAGAAGAGTTGCCTCAGGCCACACATTAAATACATTGTGACACAAAATCACAAAAAAATCTCATAATGTTTTAAGTAAATTTACAGTTTTGTGTTGAGCCACATTCATAGCCATCCTGGGCTGCATATGGCCCGCAGGCCACAGGTTGGACACCTCTACAAATGTAACATTGTTATTGAGTAGTTTGACAGGTGCCTGACCGATTCACATAACCTGTGAATGTGTTATATGCACATTTGATTTCTGAAAACATACTCTACCCCATACTTCTTTTACTTCTAGCAGATGAGTCTCTTTCCCATGTAGTGTTAAATAGGCATGAACGTCCTCCAGATTTCCAACCTCTACCTCTGAATTAACTTCTAACAGTACACATTGTGTTTTTACTACTCTCTCAAGGAAAGAAACATCCCCTTCCCTCCAGAATTACCCCCTATTCACTGTGTGGATTTCATCTTGAATTGTGTTTTCAGCATCTTGAGCCTGTCCAATAACTTCAGGTAGCTCTACTCTCCCTTTTTATTGGCCCTTCTTTTTTTTTCAGCCCTTTAAAATGTCAGGTATCTGGGATCTTAAGCAGCTGCCTTTTAATTGGGCCTCCTCAAGTCTGTGGAGCTATTTTCCCTTTTCTGTTTCTTCCAAACTTCTTAAATATGTATTGTAGTCTCTATTTGAATTTCTGTTCACTTCTTAGTCCTTTGCAGTCTTACTCTGTCTGTGCTGCTCTACTGAAATTACTCCTAAGCTCTCCAGTAGGTTTATTCATAGCTTATATATTTATTTCTCCAAAAGAAATTGCATCTGTAGTATACCCTACTCAGTTGTGAGCCTTCAGTTCATCTTTTGAATTACAATCTTATTATTTTCCTCCATAGGTGGCTCAAACTGAATTGACTACTTTGTTTCCAAATGTTTCTTTTTCTATATTTTCTTTTTCATATCCTCACTCATTTCTATTACTGCTTATGTTTGAAACTTTAAATTTTAAAATATTTATTTTTAAAAATCTTCGCCTGATGAGATGTTTATTGATTTTAGAGAGAGAGGAAGGGAGAGAGAGAAAGACAGAGAAAAACATCTATGTGAGAGAGAGACGTTGATCACTTGCCTCCCCATATGCGCCCCAACTAGGGATTGTGCCTGCAGTCTAGGTATGTGCCCTGACTGGAATCGAACCCGTGACCTTTGTTGTACAAGTCAGTGCTCCAACCAACTAAGCCATCTTGCTGGGGCTTAATATATTTTTTTATGGTAGGTGGATTTTAAATAACAGCATAGTGTAATAATTTTTACTTCTTCAGTTTGCAAGGTTTCTGTGAATAACATTTAAAGTGTTATTGCTATAAAATAACTTTTGGCATTTTATTGCGTATAATATGTAATCATTGTTTTTATATCTATATTCTGTGTATTCTATCTAGCTTCTTATGCAAAGTTCTGAAATATGGCACGAGGCCAGTTTTGGACAATTTTTAGTTTTTAAATGAGAATAGATTTCTGAACAGTAAATTGTATCTACTTTGTGGCCATTTTCAGTGAAATGATTTAGTGTATTTTTTAAAAATTTTATTTCATGGGATCTATAGCTAGCCCTAGCTTTGAACTTAAAATGTATTAGTCATTACTAACTTATGCAACTTCAAACTGAATTAAACCTCCTTAATCACTTTTTAATCATTTTTAAGAAAATACTTTATTTACTTATTTTTAGAGGGAGGGTAAGGGAGGGAGAAAGAACAGGAGAGAAATATCAGTCCATTGCATTCCACATGCTCCCAATGGAAGATTGGCTGCAATCCAGGCATGTGCCCTCAACTGGGAATTGAACCTGCGACGCTTTGGTTCACAGGCTGGCACTCAGTCCACTGAGCCACACCAACCAGGGCAAAGTTGTTTGTTTAGGATAGCCCATAATTTTGAAAAGTTTTCTAGAACTTTATCTTTGATTTTATAAATGTTGATTTTGAACTTTGAATCATTTTCTCTTACAAAAAACTTTTTCTTTTTAAAGTTTGTTGGACATTTGATAAAATTATTAATCTAGGATTGAATTTCCTCTTGATTTGAGTTGTTTCAAAGGTAGATTAAATTAGAAGGTGTTCTGGTAAGGATCATTTTACCTTTGCTTTCTTTGTCTTTAACATTTCATACTTAATCTCTAAAAGTTAGTTACATGGGTTTTTAAAATGAGAAATAAAAATTTCATAGTGGTTGTAGGGTTAGATTTCCTATAAAATAGAAGGTAAATTATTTGGCTTTCTGTTAAGGGAGTTGTCATAACCCAAACTGATAAAACTGTTAACTTTTAATTTTTTTTCTGGTTTTATCATAGCATCCTATTTTATTTGAAATGTCTGCAAAGCAGTCATGCTCATATTTTTTTCCCTGTATACTTGTTCTAACAATCCATTTGTAAGTATTGGCAATCATAGATATCATATGATGAATTTAAATAAACTTTTCTTTTGTACTTAAGTTTTATAAACTAGATTTGAATTGTTTTAAGCTTAAGGTTTACTTCAAGAAAGAGTGCTTGGGTGAACTTTTTATTTTTAGTCAGCTTTTCAGTCAGTATTTCCATTTCTGAGTTTTGATATTATATAAGCTTGAAAAACATCTAGAGAATTATTAGCTTTAGTGAGAATACTCCTTAAATACTGTTTTTAATTAACTCTTGCTAGCCTTTCTAAAATAAAGATTTACATTGGCAGGGTGATTTCTAGCAGCTTTGAAATGTGCACTAGGTCATTTTCTGTTCCAAAAGTTGGAATTTTTTGCTAAGTCAGATGAAGGTTGTTATTTAACATGCTGATTTGTGTTATAGTCAACACATTCCCTAGATGCTTTGTTCACAATACTGCTGGAAAATACCCAAGACTATAGTATTTTCAAATAAATATTTTGTAGGCACTTCAGACAGCAGGTTTATTTTATGAAGTTTTCCAGTATGTGGTAGTTCATTTATGTGAAAATGTTTCGTATGTGAAATGTTTTAGTGTAATTTCCTGGATAGAATACTGGTAAAATAACCTGTTAATGATATAGGTATTTAAAATATTGAGATTTAAATGGCCAGTGAAGAGTTAAACTTATTTGCTATTCACACTGAAAACTTATTTTGTAGTGTATCCTATCTTCTAGTTCTAAGAAGACATGTTATTTTGTGTTATATTAACACCTAAATTACAAAGAAATTTAGAAATATTGATAGCTATTTTGACTAGAAACTACTTTTTATTGTTTACATATTGCTAGTTATGTAGTTCCACTTTCTAATTCTAGTTTTCTTTTTTCTTTTTTTTAAGGAATGACCCTAAAGTTGAATTTGTTTGTTTTCTTGGGCTTAGAAATATCACAATGAAGTATATTCCTCTTAGTACATCATATCAGGAGGCACATTCAGTTAAGGTGCCATCAGCTGGTTTCTTCCTTTTGATTAATATGTATCTCGTGGGGATGTACTTTGAAGCTGTGTAAATGTTAAGAACTCTCAAGGGTCTTGCAAGATAACAAATTAGCCATGGATGCTAGTGCAAGATAGGAGATAAAGGACTTTTGGGAGCGGGAGAGGTCAGAGATAAAGGACTGTTTTATTCATAGTGATAGCAGTAGTCAGTCAGTATGTCAGTATTTGCCCTGGTTCCCCAACTTTGTTCTACAGGATGATGTGAACAGGACCAGGTGACTTATGTAAAAAAAGGAGTTACATAATAGGAGAGGAGCCCAGGCTTAGGAAACTTGAATGTTATACTTAGGGGCAATAAGCCTACCTGACATTTGCCCAAGAGGGAGTCCATATCTTTGTTATACTGGGCATTAATCAGTCTGCCCTTTGCGCAAGAGGAAAACACTATTTCTACCTTCCAAGGCTGTTCAATATACAAATATCGTTGAGAAGATACTCCAGAACAAAGGCTTGCAATACATGGGGCAACATGAGAGTTCCACAGTGAGTTGTCTCCCAACAGTAATATCCTGTTATTCAAATTTTCACCCACTAGTTTTTACATCCATTGATAATTGTTGTTTGAGTCAGTTATGATTGTTGCAGATGGTAAATTTATTTTTAAGAAATTTTATTTATTTTTAGGGAGGGGAAGGGAGGAAGAGAGGGAGAGAAACAACAATGTGTGAGAGAAACTTCAATTGGTTGCCTCTTACATGTGCCTCAACCAGCGTCTGACCTGTAACCCAGTCATGTACCCCGACAGGGAATTGAAACAGCCACCTTACCCTTTGCAGGATGACACTCAACCAAATGAGCCATGCTGGTCAGGGCAACTCTTTATTTTTTTATTACACTTGACATACAATATCATATAGTTTCAAGTCTACAGTCCAGTGATTAGACATAGTTATATAACTTGTTAAGTGATCATTCCAATGAATCAAGTACCCATCTGACCCCATACGTAGTAGTTACAATATTATTGACTATATCACTAAGCTGTACTTTACATCCCCATGACTATTGTGTAACTACCAATATATATTTCTTTTATTGTTTTCTATTTTTTTTATACTTTTTTCTTTTATTTATTCTAGAGAGAAGGGAAAGGAGGGAGGAAGAGAGGGAGAGAAACATCAATGTAAGAGAAACATCGATCGGTTGCTTTTTGTGCACCCTGACTGGGGGCAGAACCCACAAGCCAGGCATGTGCCCTGACCAGGAAGCGAACCTAACCTTTTGGTTTTTGGGACAAAGACCAACCAATGGAGCCACACTGACCCATGTCCAATTAGTATTTCTTAGTCCATTCACCTTTTTCACCCATCCCCCACTCCCTTTTCAGCTGGCAGCCATCAAAATGTTCTGTGTATCTGAGTCTATCTCTGTTCTGATCTTTCATTAATTTTGTTTTATAAATTCAGTTCATAGATATGTATTTATTACCATTTTATTATTCATATTTTTAAAATCTTTTTTCTTCTTAAAGATGAACCTTTAACATTTTATGTAATACTGGCTTGCTGGTGATGAACTCCTTTAGCTTATTCTTGTCTGTGAAGCTCTTTATGTTTCCAATTCTAAATGAGAACTTTGCTGGGTAGAGCAATCTTGGTTATAGGCCCTTGTTTTTCATCACTCTGAATATTCCTTGCCACTCCCTTCTGGCCTACAAAGTGTCTGTTGAGAAGTCAGCTGACAGTCTTATGAAATTCTTTTGTAGGTAACTGTTTTTCTCTTGCCGCTTTGAAGATTCTCTTTGTCTTTAACCCATGGCATTTTAATTATGATGCATCTTGGTGTGGGCCTCTTTGGGTTGATCTTGTTTGGGAATCTCTGAGTTTCCTGGACTTGAATGTCTATTTCCTTCACCAGGTTAGGGAAGTTTTCTGTCATTATTTTTTTACGACATAGGTTTTCAGTTCCTTGCTCTCTCTCTCTCTCTCCTGCCACTCCCATGATGTAAATGTTGGTTCTCTTGAAGTTGTCCCAGAGGCTCTTTACACTGTCTTCATTTTTATGGATTCTTTTTTCTTGTGTTTCTTGCTTCCTTATCTCCTGAATCTCTGATTTGATCCTTTGCATAATCTACTCCATTTTTGATTCCCTGTAATGTAACCTTCATTTCAGTTAATATATTCTTCATTTCAGACTGGTTCTTTTTTATGTTTTCTAGTTCAGTTTTTATGTTTTCTCTGTCTTTGTTAAAGTTCTCACTAGGTTCATCTACTCTTCCCCTGAGTTCATTGAGCATCCTTATAACCAGTGTTTTGAACTTTGCATCTAGTAGATTGCTTGTCTCCATTTTGTTAAGTTATTTTTCTGGAGTTTTGTTCTGGTCTTTCATTTGGGACATGCTTCTTTGTCTCCTCATTTTGGAAGCCTCTCTGTGTCTGTTTCTCTGTATTAGGTAAAGCTGCCATGCCTCTCAGGTTTGGTAGAGTGGCGTAATGTAGTAGGGTTCTGTAGGTCTAGTGGCACTGCTTCCCCTGTCACCCAGCTTGGGCACTCCAAGTGCCCCTCCCCCTCCTTTCCCTTGTGGGCTGTGTACACTCTCCTGTTGTAGTTGAGCCATTTATTTATTTATTTTCATCTCTGTTGAATTTATTGGTGTGACATTGCTTAATAAAATTACAGATTTCAGGTATACCATTCTATAGTACATCACCTGTATATTATATTGTACGTTCACCACCCCACGTCAGGTCTCTTTCCATCACCATTTACACCCCCTACCCTCTTCTGCTTCTACCCAACCCCCTTGTAGTTGAGCCTTGATTGCTGTTGTCACCGCATTGGGAGGGATTCACCTCCAGGTTGATTGGTTACGAGGATTGGCTGGGACCACTGTGGAGACTCAGCTGTGCAGGGGCCCATCCCACAGATCAGGACTTAACTTCAGCAGGGCTCTGGTGCCTGCTGCATTGCCCTGTGAGTGTTTTGCTTGTAGAGATGGTTGGGTGATGCTTTGACATGGTCTGAAGCTATTCACCTGGTACACTGGCTTTGGTGCATCCGGGGAGGTGCAAAGAAAGGTCAGCCACCACCAGTGTTGTGCCCATGGCCAGTGGCATAAACTACAGTGATCTGCATATGCCTGCTACTTGAACTGGGCTTAGAGGTGCCTGGGAGAGGCCAAACTGTGAACCAAGGCTGACTACTGCTAGTGTTGGGCCTAGGACCACTTAGCGAGAGGCACGGGACATGTGGAGGCCAGATGCTGCTTGTTTGAGAGATTTGAAAATAGCTTGAGTGGGCAAGTTGGGTGGACATGGGTCTTAGGGAATCACTAGGGCAGGGTTAATGGTATAAGTTAGGTTGATGGACACTCAGATATGGTGCAGCTTCCTAGCTTGTGTGGGGAGGGCTCAGAAAAGGAACAATAGCCTCTGCTAGCATGTGTTTGGGATAAAGCTGCCCCTCCAACTCTCGCCTCAAAGCCAAACAATTCAGTTCCTTTCCGTATGTCCTTGGTGTGTTTTTAGTTACAGCCTCCAGTGCTGGAGCTTAGAGCAAGTGAGGCAGAGTAAACCTGTGTGTGGGTCCTTTAAGAGGAATGCCTAGGACTTCAGCAGCCTTTTGTCACACTCAACCATAATGCATACCGGTTTTCATAGCCAGAGGTTATGGGGACTTCTCATCCTGGCACTGTAACCCTGGGGTGTTGGGGTGCTGGTGTGCAGCTGAAACACCTCACTGCTCAAAGGGTACCTGTGAAGCAAGATATCCTTCACAGTCTTTATCTGCTACACATGGATTCTGTGTCTCTGCCCCTCCTAAAGGTCTCCATGTGGCTTCTTCATTATATCCTTAGTTATAGGACTTCTGTTCAGCTAGATTTCAAGTGGTTGTGAATGATGGTGGTTCTGTGGTTTATTTGTAATTTTGATGTAGTTGTGGGAGGATGCAAGTAACGTGTTTACCTATACCACCATCTTCATTGGAAACCTAAATTTAAACTACCATAATTTTTTAAAAGATTTTAAAATTTTATTTATTTTTAGAAAGAGGCGAAGGGAGGGAGAAAGAGGAGGAGAGAAACATCGATGTGCATTGATTGACTAGTTGCGTCTCGCATGTCTCCAACTGGGAACCTGGCCTGCAACTCAGGCATGTGTCCTGACTGGGAATCAAACAGGTGCCCTTTCAGTTTGCATACCAGTGCTCAATCCACTGATCCACACCAGCAAGGGCTCTACTATAATTTTTTTAAAAGAAAAAATTAAAATTTCAGAATTGGCCCAGATTGGTGTGTCTCAATTGTTTGGGTGTTGTTTCTCAAGGTAAAGGGTTGCTAGTTCAGTTCCCAGTTGGGGCACATGCCTGGGTTGTGGGTTCAGTCCTGGCCTGGGCATGAGCGAGAGGCAGCAGATGGATGTTTCTTGCATAAATGTTCCTCTCACTCTCTTTCTCCCTCCCTTCCCCTCTCTCTAAAAATAAATAAATAAAATCTTTAAAAAATAAAAATAATAATTGAGAATTGGCTCTGGCAGGGTAGCTCAGTTGGTTAGAGTATTGTCCTGATATGCCAGGATTGTAATTTCAATTCCCTGTCAGGGTATATACAAGATCCAACCAATGAATGCATAAATAATTGAATAACAAGTTGATGCTTCTCTCCCTCTCATTTTCTCTCTCTCTCTCTCTCTCTCTTTCTCTCTCTCTCTCTCTCTCTCTCTCTCAAATCAATAAAAAGAGATGTAAAAATTGAGAATTGAAAAAGTAAAAGAAGAAAGTTGATTATGGGTAATGCAAGGCATTATTGTCTTAATTAAATCTATTTGTGATGTCAAGAGTACATATCAAAGAAGAGCCTGATTACAAACAGAATGTGTATAAATTTGGTAGAAAATGACTCAAACTTTTCATATTGGCTAATGAATGTAAGGTAGAAAAATATTTCTATCCACTTCCTCCTCCTTTTTTCAGATTTGAAATATGTATTATAAGAAAAAAAGAAATTTTATTTTGGTTAGTGTTAGTCAGACCCATGCTCTTGGGCGTTAATATTGGTTACATTGTTTTGGTAATATTAAGATTTTTATTTATTTATTTTTAGAGAGGGAGGAGGGTGGGAGAAAGAGAGGAAGAGAAACATCAATGTGTGGTTGCCTCTCATGGTCCCTACTGGGGACCTGGCCTGCAACCCAGGCATGTGCCCTGACTGGGAATTGAACTGGCGACCCTTTCATTTGTACGCCAGCACTCAGCCCACTGAGCCACACCAGCCAGGGCTGGTAATTTTAAAAGAATGTGAAGAATTTGGATGGGTCTTAAAGTTTTTTGGAGGAATGGAAAATAAGACCCATTAATCAAAGTTAAAGAACCTTAGATTATTAACCTTGAGGAGAGAAGCTTAATGGGTGCTTTAACATGGGTCTTCATCATCTTCTGAGTGGTGTTTTATAGGCAACCCTATCTCACAAAGGGGTAGAATTTCAAAACTTTAGTTTTTCAGTTGATAAGAACAAATGACAAAGTTGTGAATAACATAGCTACAGAGGTATAACATAGTATATATGTGGCTATGAAAAATAATAGGAAATAGTATTTTACTGAATGAATGTTTTGGACTCCATAGGCTTCAGCAGCTCCTTGGAATACTGTACTTTGTAAAATCCATAAATGTGCATCGTAAACACTGACTTGTGTGGCTCAGTGGGTTGGGCGTCAACCCACAAACAGAAAGGTTGCTGGTTCAATTCCAGGTCAGGGCACATACCTGGGTTGCAGCCCAGGTCCCCGGCTGGGGGCATGTGAGGGGCAACCGATCAATGTCTCCCCTGTGCATTAATGTTTCTCTCCCTTTCTTTTTCCCTCCCTTGCCCTCTTACTAAAAATAAATAAATAAAATCTTCCGAAAAATGCACTATACAAAACTCTTATTAGGTCATGAGTTTATCTGATGGAGGGTGGGAGGAGGGAAGGGCTAAATGCCTGCATATGGCAGGGAGTCCCAGTGGTCAAGTAAATTAGCAATTTTGAATTGGTTTTGGGGGTCTGTTATAACAACTATCTCTAGCAGCACCCCCATACCACCTTCTTATGTGCTATGTATATTATGTGACATTCCTATCTGTTTATCTTCTGTAGTCCCCTTTGAAATTGGTCCCACAGAACAGTGGTTTGATATTGGTTGGTGAGGGGTAATTACTTTTTCCTAAGCTTCCTTTAGTTGGCCTTGGTTGGGGCCCTTGGTTTAACTGTTTGCCTTCTAGCATGGTGTGTTGGGAAAGGAAAAGTAGGAACAGCAGCATTCAGAAATTGCCATAGTTTCTTTAATATCTCTAGTGCATTTACCAGGATCTCAGCTGTTGTCCACAGAACACCTTAATTTAACATGGCAAGGACTGGTTTAGAATGGTATGCATTCTATTCCCTAGGACTTCATATTGACTACTTAGACTTGAGGGCCCTGAATTGGTAGGACTTGAATTTGCCTAGTTATTGTGCAGACTAGATCACTGGTTCTCAGATGTTAGTGCCAATCTAAATGGCTTTGGGAGCTTGTACACGTACAGATGCCTAGAACTCACCACAGATCTACTGGATCAGAATCTTTCTGGGTGGACTTTAAATATACATTTATTTATTTAACTTTTTATTAGTTAAAAAATGCCAACATACTCAAAAGTAGGTAGGATAGTGTAATGAATTCCTTTTTATAATCAAGCTACGGTAATGAACAATTTATGGCTAACCTTATTTGATCCATATCCCCATCCATTTCTCTTTTATTTTGAAGCAAATCCTAGATGTATTATTTAATCTCTAAATATGAAATGTATATATTTTAATAGGTTCCCCAGGTGATTAAAAACTTTTTGAACAGGTCCTGCATATGCATAGTAAGAATTAAAGTGGTAAAAAAGATGTACAGTGAATAACAAATCTTTCTCATTGCCCCCAGTATTCTTGTTACTTTTCTCTAAGGCAAAGAAATCTATAATTTTTTAACGTATATACAAATATCAATGTATATTTAAATATATACACATATAAGTTACCTTTTTGAGTTAAGCACACGTGATAATAAATATCTAAAGTACACATTTTTCTGAATCTTGCCTTTTTCAGATAATAATAAATAATTTCAGAATCAGGCCGTAATAGGGTAAAGAGATTGATTTCATTCTTTTTAAAGACTATAGTTGGTTTATTTATCAGGGTGTATCTAACCAGTACCTTTTGGATGGATGTTAGGTTATTTCCAATATTGTATTGCTTTACACAGTGCTGCATGAATATTCTTGTACTAATTGTAAATGCGTTGCCTGATTCTAGATGGGAGGACATATCCATTTACAATTTTGTTAGATAATGCCAACTGACTTTCTTACCATCTGTGTATGGTATACAGGGTTCTCCAGGCTCACCAGTTCCATTTTTAAAATGCTTTTTAAATCTTTCCTATTTGTGCTTATGCTTTTGTTTAAATCCTTGAATATTTTTATAATAGCTGCTTTAGAAATTCTTATCTGTGAGTTACATCATTCGTCTTCCTGAATCTGTTTCAATGGGTATGGGTCAATGAAGTAACTTTTTTTGCAAAACTCATAATAGCTGAAGCACTAACTAAAGTAGGACTATCGAAAATGCATATCTTCTCCAAGAGAAAAAATGCCTTGATGGAATTTAATTGTTTTTTATAAATTAGGGATTTGATCTTGTTAAAGTTTTCTTCATGAGTTTAAAATTAAGTTTTTCGTAGTTAATTTCCTTTTTCTCTTATTTTGCAGGTATGGCCTCACAAGTCTTGGTCTACCCACCATTTGTTTATCAAACTCAGTCAAGTGCCTTTTGTAGTGTGAAGAAACTCAAAGTAGAGCCAAGCAGTTGTGTATTCCAGGAAAGAAACTATCCACGGACCTATGTGCATGGTAGAAACGTTGGAAATTCTCATCCTCTCACGAAGGGTAGTGCTTTTCAGACAAAGATAGCATTTAACAGACCTCGAGGACACAACTTTTCATTGCAGACAAGTGCTGTTGTTTTAAAAAACACTGCGGGTGCTACAAAGGTATTAGCAGCTCAGGCGCAGCAAGCTCAAGTAGAGGCACCTCAGATTGGGGCGTGGAGACATAGGTTACATTTCCTAGGAGGCCCTCAGCGATGTGGATTGAAGCGCAAGAGTGAGGAGTTGGATAATCATAGCAGCGCAATGCAGATTGTTGATGAATTGTCCATACTTCCTGCAATGTTGCAAACCAACATGGGAAATCCAGTGACAGTTGTGACAACTACTACAGGAACTAAACAGAATTGTACCACTGGAGAAGGTGACTATCAGTTAGTACAGCATGAAGTCTTATGCTCCATGAAAAATACTTATGAAGTCCTTGATTTTCTTGGTCGAGGCACTTTCGGCCAGGTAGTCAAATGCTGGAAAAGAGGGACAAATGAAATCGTAGCAATCAAAATTTTGAAGAATCATCCTTCTTATGCACGTCAAGGTCAAATAGAAGTGAGCATATTGGCAAGACTCAGTACTGAAAATGCTGATGAGTATAACTTTGTACGAGCTTATGAATGCTTTCAGCACCGTAACCATACTTGTTTAGTCTTTGAGATGCTGGAACAAAATTTATATGACTTTCTGAAACAAAATAAATTCAGTCCCCTGCCGCTAAAAGTAATTCGACCTATTCTTCAACAAGTGGCCACTGCACTGAAAAAACTGAAAAGTCTTGGTTTAATTCATGCTGACCTCAAACCAGAGAATATTATGTTGGTAGATCCTGTTCGGCAGCCTTACAGGGTTAAAGTAATAGACTTTGGGTCGGCCAGTCATGTATCAAAGACTGTTTGTTCAACATATCTACAATCCCGGTACTACAGGTAGGTAATGTTACTTTCTGGTTATTAAATAAATGTTGAATTTATAAATTTGTGTGTGATGAAAAAAGACTGATTTAGATAAATAAATCAAGACAAGATCAGTTTAGGTTTGAGGTTTTAAAAAGATTTTTTAAATTTAGGCATAAAGTTTGACCAAGTAGAATAGTAATCTTTACTGAATATTTCAGTGCCGAAGACATTTTGTTATTTTTATTGTTAATAGAAGATCTGAAGGAATGATGATCAAACAGAAGTGTTAATATGTTAGAAAAGGGTTTATAGTATAATGCCTTTTGTATATGTGGGCATTTCAGCACTTAAGAGAATTAGTTTATTGCCCTGGCCAGGTGGCTCAGCTGGTTGGAGCTTTGCCCTGTATGCCAGAAGGTTGTGGATTCAGTCCCTGGTTGGGGTTTGCGCAAGAGGCAGCCGATCAGTGTTTCTCTCTCACATTAATGTTTCTCTCTCTCTTTCCCTTCCTCTCTCTTTAAAAATCAATTTAATTGATTAATATTAATTGAGAGAACTAGTTTATTAAAAACAATGAGATATAACTCAACATTTCAAAAAATTATAAGAATTCAATAAATTATTTTAATTATTTTAATATTCAAATACATTTCCATGGCTACCACGAGTTTTTAGGCCACCTTTTCATAAGACGTTTTATTATGTTCTTTTCACCTATATGCTATCTTGGTGTTAGTGCTATGGACTGAATTTAAAGAAGAAAATAATTTCCATGTTGATGAAGTACTATAATGTCATGGTTAATAAAATACTCACCTCGAGTACAATAGATATTCTTATGGGCTAGACAATAATTACCAGGATTCAGAATATCTTCTTGTGAATGTAAATGATTTGAATTTGTAGTTTTATAATTTTGAGAAAATTTTTTCATGTCAGCCTCAATGAATTTGTTACGGTCTTTGTATACTTCAGAGCCCGATGAGTCACAACACAGTGGGCACATATAGGCTCTGTTGAGATTGACCGTGAATAAGTTAGTAAGATGAACACATACAGCTTATTGTTAGAAATTTTTAAAACATGAGAACTATTAATTTAGGCCAAATAAGGGGTAGTTATTTTTGGGTGTTACATCTGCCTTTGCACTATTCTCTAACACTGATTAGCTTCTTGCAAATATGTGCGGCAGTATCCAGGACAAGATAAAAGAGAAATTAATTAACTACTACAAACATCAGTTCCAGGAGTTTGTCCAAGATGCCAGTGTAGGTGGACACTGCGCTGGATCCTTCATAAGAATACATCAAATGTACTCCTATGTTAAGAGCAAATCCCCCTGAAAGATAGTTGTCAGCTAACTGAACAGCCTCTGCACAACAAGCAAGATTGAGTGACCACATAGATAAGGTTGGGGAACCACAAGAACGTTCTGGTGACTGAGGGAGCAACCCAGCAGAGGAACTGGAGAGTGCCGTTATTTACGATTGCTCTGAACCTGGATAGCAAGTGGGTACTCTGTCTAGGTTCTCTGGCAGACCTGCATGGTGCCATAGCACATCCCCAGCCACTCGTACTGGAGCTAAATGCAGCAGAAACAAGAGAGTGCTATAGTGTGTAAACAAGGGGCCCCTTCTGGTGATTGATCCAGCAGGTACAGCAGGGTGCACGCACAAGTGGGGCTTCCCAGCCCAAAGAAATTGGGGAGTTAGAAAAAGTTTGTGGTACCCACACCCTGGGCTGTCCTATCCTGAGTGAATGGTGTGCTGCTGTGCACATGCCTGTGTGAGAGCTCCTGCCCCTGCCCACAGAGAGTGTGCTCAGATACGGCTGTGTCACCTGGAGAAAGGATGGAGCTGGGCAGGCATGCAGACCATCCCTGCCCAGAACCTACTCTGATTGAGGACAATTGAAACAGCAGGGCACACAGGCAGGACAAATCTGTACATAGCGAGAGGGGTGCTACTGTGTGTGCACATGTGCAGGAGCACCACTCCCCGCCTCTCCAGCCCAGAGAGAGTTCAGAACTACTGAAGTACGGCTCTGTACACATGTAAGGGTGCCCCACCTGGACAAAGGGAGGAGCTAGGAAGGCATGCAGAGCAACCCACCCAGACCTTACTCTTACTGCAGACAAAGCAAGAGGGCACTCAGGCAGGGCTTCCCTGTGTAGTGAGAGGGGGTCTGGCTTAGCCCACCATTGCACCACAGGCAGGGGGCTCACCGCAGAAACACCTAAGTACTATTGTGTGTGCTCTTGCAAGCCTGCCTCAATCAGAGAAAGGGTGGTGCTGGCAGTGCATTGAGATGCAGGCATGCAGAATGGCCATGCCTAGACCCTGCCCTGACTGGATAATTTAAGCAACCGGGCAAACCCCCAGGGCTGCCTGTGGAGCGAGTGGGGTGTAGCCAAATGTGCAAGGAGCCATACTGTCTGGAAAAGGAGTAGAACCAGCAAAGTGCTGAGGTGTGCACACACAGGTAGGCTTACCCTCACAGGTAGGCCTGCCCTAACAGGAGAGGGTAGGACCTGGTGGGGTCTTGAGATGCAAGCTTGCGAAGCAACCCTCCTCAGACCCAGCTGTGATCATAAATGGTTAATTCAATAGGGTACACCAAGAGTGCATGGAGCAGCCCTGCTTGCATCAGGCAACACCACCCAGATTAGAAGGACAAGGAAGCAAGCACACACCAGGCTACCTCCACCCATACCCACCTTTTCAGGCCAGGTGACACTAGGCACTTGCACGTATCTGCTCCTACTACAAACGTTCTACCAAAACTATTCAACACTTGGTATACTCAGAATCCTCTCTTTTAAGACTAGAAGAGATAGCTATTCTGTCCAGCTCATAGGAACAAATAAAATGGGGAGACTGAAGACTATACTCCAAACGAAGGAACAAGGAGTACAGAGAAAACCCTTAATGAAACAGATAATTTGCTTGATAAAGAATTCAAAGGAACGATCATAAGAATGCTCAACAAATTTAAGAATATAATTGAGGAGCTCAGAGGGCACTTAAAGAGGTAGAAAATGTAAAAAAGAACCAATCAGAGATGAAAAATATAATGGCTGAAATTAAAAATACATTAGAAGGAATTGATAGATTATTTAATACAGAAGAATGGATTAGCGACCTGGGTGGCAGAATAGTGGAAATCACCCAATCGGAACAGAAAAACCAAAAAGTATTTCAAATAATGAGGATATTATAAGAGTTCTCTAGGATAACATGGAGCATCCTAACATTTGTATTATAGGGATTCCAGAAGAAGAAGAGAGAGAAAGCGACAGAAAGAAAGAGTATTTGAAGAAATAATATCTGAAAACTTTCCTACTCTAGGGAAGGAAACATACATCCAAGTCCAGGAAGCATAGGAAGTTCTAAAAGAGATGAATGCAAAGAGACCCCCACCAGGATATATTCTAATGGAAATGACAAAAGTTAAGGATAAAAAGTCAGTCTTAAAGGCAACAAGAATGAAAAAGCAAACTGCACAAGGGCAGCCCCATAAGGCTATTAGCTGATTTCTCTGAAGCAACCTTACAGGCCAGAGAGGAGTGATGGGAAGTATTTAATGTACTCAAAGAAATCTACAAATACTTTATCCAGCAAGGTTACCATTTAGAGCTGAAAGAGATAGTTTCCCAGACTAGCAAAAACTAAAGGAGTTCTAAACTAGACTTACAGGAAATGTTAATGGGTCTTTGTGTACAAAGAAAAGGGCATAATCAGAAATAAGAAAATACAATAATGGAAAAAATTCTCAGTGGTAAAAACAAATATACAAGAATCACAGTGCATCAATCACTTAAAAAGTTAACAGGAAGGTTAAAACACAACAGTAGCTAAATTAACTATAAGTACAATAAATAATCAGAAGATACAAAAAACCCCATAAAACATGATTTAAAAAAGCATTGAAGGGAGTATAAAAATGTAGTGCTTTAAGAATACAATTGAACTTGAATACCTATCAGCTTAAAATAGCTATAGATATAGATGGATATACTCATATATCAACTTTATGATAAGCATAAACCAAAACCATACAAAAAGTACACAGAAAAAATGAAGAGAAGGAAATCCAATCAGAACACTAAAGGAAACCAACAAATCAAAAGGAAAGCAATCAGGAGAAGAAAACCAAGAACACAAAAACAACTCCAGACAACATAGTGGCAATAAACATGTATCTATCAATAATTACCCTAAATGTAGGTGGACTAAATGCTCCTATCGAAAGATATAGGGTGGCAGAATGGATAAAAATAAATGACCCATCAATGAGCAGCTTACAAGAGATTCGCTTCAGATCGAAAGATACACACAGGCTGAAAATAAAGGGATGGAGAAATATTCCATGCAAATAGAAATGAAAATATAGCTGGGGTCAGTACTCACATCAGACTAAATAGACTTCAAAACAAATAATGTAAAAAGAAAACAAAGAGGGACATGGCATAATTTTAAAGGGGTCATTCCAAGAAGGGGATATAACAGTTGTAAATATATATACACCCAACGGAGGAATGCTTAAGTTTGTCTACGAAGCAAATGTTAATGGACATAAAGGCAGAAATTAACAGTAATGTTGTAATAGTTGGGACTTTAGTACTTTATCTCAATGGAGAGATCATCCAGACAAAAAAAAAAATAAGGAAATAATGGCCTTAAATGTTACATTACACAAGTTTAACTTGATAAACATCTACAGAGCATTTCATCCAAAACCTGAAGGTTACACATTTTTCTCAAGTTCACATGGAATATTTTCTAGGATCGATCACATAATAGGACACAAAACAAACCTCAATAAATTCAAGAAGACAAATTATGTCAAGTATATTTTCTGACAATAATGGCATGAAACTAGAAATCAACAGGAAAAAAAACAAGTACATGGAGATTAAACAACAGTCGAAACAACCATGGATCAAAGAGGAGATTGAACAGGAAATTAAAAAATACCTTAAAACAAATGAAAGTGAAAACAACCTTACAAAATCTATGGGATGCAGCAAAACAGGAAAAATCCCAAATAAACAAACTAAACTTACACTTAAACTAGAAAAAGAGAAACAAACAAAACCCAATGTAAGTAGGAGGAAGAGTATAACAGATCAGAGTGGAAATAAACGAAATAGAAAATAGAAAAACAGTAGAAAAGACTAATGAAACTAAACACTGAATTTTTTAAAGAATAAGTCGGCAAGGTGCTAATCAGACTCATCAAGGAGCAAAGAGAACACAAAATCAGAAATGAAGAGAAGGTATTACAACTGACCACTGAAATATAAAGGATAATTAAAGAATACTGTGAACCAATATATGTCAGCAAATTTGACAATCTAGAAGAAATGCATATAATTTTAGCAACATTCCAGGATTAAACCAGGGAAAAAGAGTCTGAATAGACCAATTACTTGCAATGAAATCGAAGCAGTAATTTAAAAAGACTCCCAAGAAAGGTCCAGGAGAAGATGGTATCACAGGTGAATTCTACCAAGCATTTAAAGAATAATTAGTACCTTCTCAAACTGCTCCCAACAATTGAAGAAGGAACACTTCTTCACTCATTCTGTGAGGCTAGCATTACCCTAACCAAGCAAAATCAGACCAAGACACTACAGAGAATTACAGGCCAATATCCCTGATAAATCAAAAAGTTTTCAAGAAAATACTAACAAACCATATTTAACAGTATGTTAAAAGGATTATATTCCATGACCAAGTTGGATTTATATGAGGGATTCAAGGGTGTGATTCATAAAAGGGTGTGATTCATCACATCAACAAAACCAAGAATAAAAAAAAATCACATGATTATCTCAATAGATGCACAAAAAACATGATAAAATTTAACATCCATTTATGGTAAAAACTGAATAAAGTGGGTATAGAAAGAACTTTGCTCAATTTAATAAAAGCTGTTATGACAACCCCACAGCTAACATCATACAGTGGTGAAAAGCTAACAGCTTTTCCTCTGAGATCAGGAACAAGACAAGGATGTCCACTCTTGCCACTATTATTTAACATAGTACTGGAAGTCCAAGCCATAGCACTAAACAAGAAAAAGAAAAGGCATCCAAATAGCCAAGGAAGTAAAACAGTCAATAGTTGCAGATGACATACTATATATAGAAAACCCCAAAGAATATGAATAAATTAATAGAATAAAAATTTAGTAAAGTAGGGACAAAAATTAATATACAGAAATCTGTCACATTCCTGTACACTAATAATGAACAATCATAAGGAGAAATGAAGAAAACTCATTTACAGTAGCATCAAGAAGAATAAAATACCTAGGAATAAACTGCACTGAGGAGGAGAAAGACCTCTGAAAACTATAAGACACTGAAGAAAGAAACAGAAGAAGGCACGAATAAATGGAAGGATACACCATGCTTATGGATTGGAAGGATTAAAATTGTTAAAATGACCATATTACCCAAAGCAATTTACAGATTTGATGAAATTCCTATCAAAATACCCATGTAATTATTCTCAGAACTAGAACAAATAATCCTAAAATTTACATGGAACCACAGAAGACAATGAATAGCCAAAGAAACCTTGAGAAAGAACAGAGTTGGAGATATCATGCGCCCTGATTTCAAACTATACTACAAAGCTATAAAAATCAAAACAGTATGGTACTGGCACAAAACAGACAAATAGATCAATGGAACAATAGAGCGCTTATATGGTCAACTCATCTATAACAGTGGAGGCGAGAAGATACACTGAAGTAATGACAGTGTCTTTAAGTGGTGTTGGGTAAACTGGACAGATAAATGCAAAAAAGAAAGAAAGAAAGAAACTGGACCACTTTCATAAATCATCTACAAAAATAAACTCAAAATGGGTTAGAGACTGAAATGTAAGAGTTGAAATTATAAAACTCCTAGGAGAATACATAGGAGATAAAATTTTTGACATCAGCCTATGAAACAACTTTTTGGATGTATCTCAAGCAATGGAAAACGAAAGCAAAAATAAACAAATGGGACTACATCAAACTAAAAAGCTTCTGCATAGTGAAGGAAACCTTCAACAAAACAAAAAGGCAACCTGTTGAATAGAATATATTTGCAAATGATATATCTGATAAATGTTTGATACTTAAAATATGTGAGGAACTCATACAATTCTATGACTAAAAATAAGTAGCTGATTGAAAAACGGGCAGAGGATGTGAAAAGAAATTTCTCCAAAAAAGACAAACAGGTCGCCAACAGAGATGAAAAGATGGTCAACATCATTGTTCATTAGGAAAATGCAAATCAAAACAATGACATAACATCTTGAGGCAGTCAGAATGGCTATTTTCGAAAAGTCAACAAATAATGTGTTGGCAAGATGGGGAGAAACAAGAACCCTTATACACTGTTGGTACGACTGCAAACTGGTGCAGCCCCTGTGGAAAACTGAATGGAGCTTTCTCAAAAAACTAAAAATAGAGGTACCATATGACCTGGCAGCTCCACTTCTGAGTATTTATCCAAAGAAAATGAAAACAGTAATTTGAAGACATATGCACCCCTATTTCACTGCAGTATTATTTTATAATAGCAAGATATGGAAGTAACCTAAGTGTCCATTGATAGATAAATGGATAAAGAAGATGTAGTATATATACAATGGGACGTTACACAGCATAAAAAAAAATTAAATCTTACCATTTGTGACAAAATATGAATGGATCTAGAGGGTATTATGCTAAATGAAGTAAGTCAGGCAGAGAAACGTAAGTACCATATGGTTTCACTGCTATGTGGAATCTAAAAGAACAAAACAAAACAAAAACAGACTCATAGAAGCAGAGACCAGAAGGGAGGGGTAGGGGTGGGGGAACAGGTGAAAAGGGGAAGGAGAATATAATCAATAATATTGTGATAAGTTTACACAGTGTCGGATGATTATGATTATTCAAATTAGTGGGATGATCACATTGTAAGGTACAAAAATTTTGAGTCACTGTATTTTACACCTGAAATCAATAAGCAATATAAGATTGTGTACCAACTATACTTAAATTTAATAATATATTAAAATCAACTCCAAACATATGCCCTGCTAGTAGGATATCAGAAGATTTTCACATTTATGTCACTTGGTGATTATTAGAAATTAGGAATATAGACTAATTTACTCTTTAGTACCTTCCTGATAATGTGATTTTTAGTATTAGAATGCTAGATACTGTTCTTAAAACCTATTAGATGGTTTAAAAGTTATAGTTGTGGCAGGGTAGTGAGTCTTAATATCTCATATAATTAGATTTATGTGATCCTTTGTTCCCCTGACAAACTTTTTTTTTCTTCAATTTAGTAGAATATAAGATTAGCTTTTAGCTAATTTTTTTTCTGGACACATTATTTTAAATTCTTATTTAACAGCATGAGAATAGTGGGTTTGTTTTCCCTTCCCTTTGTACTCTATGGATTCTGTCTTAAGAGCTTTTAGTAGTTAGCTAGCATATTGTATAACTCCCCAGGCTCCAACTGCTTGGGCTCTATATTTAGTTCATTTGTTAGTAAATGACTTCATTTTATTTGAGTCCTGCATTATTCCGCATATAAGATATAGTCCATGTGATACCTGGGTTCCTTTATTTGAAATCTTCTGGATCACAGTAAAAAACAAAAAGCTTTATTTAATTTTTATACTTGACATTATCTGTTTATAGAATGTTTCAAGAGGGTAAAGAAAATCCTTTAAAAAGGAATCTCTCAAATCCTAAATATTTTATGATAATGGTTTCCACTAGTATTAGACCATTGCATAAATATTAGCCTCTATTGGCAATGAAAAAAAAAAGCTATGAATAATTGCCAAGTACAGTTAGCAGTTTCTAATTTGTTTTCATATAAAATTTTCAAGTAAATAATCTGCCTGAATTTTGGAAGCTATACAATTGCTATGCTAAGTCACTGGTTCTTTGTTTAGAATTAGGAAAAAAAAAAATGAGGTTTTTGTTTGTAAGCAAAGTCTAGTGCTAAAGTTTGGTTGATGTTGTCTGATGTTTGTTGATAAAAGCAATTTAATTTAGACTTTATGTCAGTTAGATCCAAGAATTAGAAGAGTTAGTAAATATTAAGGTTGGTTAGTGAAAACATGTATAGTCCTTAGTCAGGTACTGTCTTAATATGTAGTATACTTTTACATGAAAAAAGCAGGTAACCATTATTTTCTTCAATGTTTTTTGCAGTTTGTATTTAAAAACATTGACAAATCTGGCTTAGTTTATGAGTGAGATTACTTATAAATCTGATTGGGCAATGAATAAAAGTGTCTTATCCTTCACTTTATACTCTTTTAAAAAAATATGTTGTATTTAAAAAATAAAAACACGAAGTGGAAACTTAACAAATTAAATATTTTTGAGCTAATCACAGTAGGAACACACACACCCCAGGTTCCAAGGTAAATGATTTGTGTTTAAACACAGGTTCATGTGTTATTTTATTTCTTTGAACTGTACAACACAGAAATGTAGTAGGGATATCTTAAAATAGACAGGGGACAGTGGCCAGAAATTGTTGACTACTATAGATGGTGAGGCTGTCTAGCTCTTGTGGTGATATAAGCCAGAAGTACATGCTAAGGGCATTGATTTGCTCAAGGTCAGCATGTTCTAAATTCAGCTGCTTGAGTATGGTTTCTTTCAAGAACACATAGGGCTCTTGAATGCAATGCATAAAAGATTTTAGCAGAGAAGGTGTTGTATTTATGAGGTGTGGTGACAACATTCAGGTCATGAATATCTTTTTCTTTTTTTTTTTTTAATATAAATTTTAGCCTGTGGTTTTGAGTCATTTCCGAACATAGAGACAAGCAAGTGGGCTGCAAAGTAACCCATATAGTAGTTGTATTCTTTGTTACTATGCTAAGTAATTTAGCATTAATTGATATTGAAGTAAAAAATGCTTTCTATTTTGCATGTTATAGCTGACAGAAAGGCATGTAATTAATCATAAACAATTAATTTAGACTTATCAGTTTTTGTTTAGGGCATTCCTACCCCCTCACTCCTTATTAGATCCATGGTTTCTGAAGAGAATGTTCCTGTAATAAAGTGAAGGTACATAGAATGGCCCTCCAAATAACTTTTATACAGGATACTTATAATAATAGAAGACCGTGTATTATTACTGCATCATTTTTTCAAGTGATTTTACATGTATCTCCTTTGTTTCTCCTGTTTCATCCCTGTGAGATAGGTATGACCATTGGTGGAATTTCGATTTAATAAGTAGAAAACTGAGGCTAACACAAGTCAAACAAGTCCAAATTCACACTCAGAATTTTTGTCGAGCCCTTATTGGGTACTGGCACTATGATAGATGCTAGGGATACAGAGGTGATCAAAATATAGTTTCATCATTTAATGGAAGAGAAAAATAGTTTGCCTTGAAACGCTAGGGATTAGGTGTGTGCAAAGTACTATGGGAACCCAGAGGAGGACATTTAGTCTAATCTGAGGGTTCAGAGACGGCCTCTGGGGAGAGATGATCCCTAAATGAGCCTTCGGAGTAGGGGAGTTAGGATTGCCTAGTCTCAAAGGATGTTCTCTCTCACTCACCCACACTTACCTAACCAAAGCTCAGTATTGGGCTAAAATTTCTGGCAATTTCTTCTCTGTGTCATAAGTAGATTTTGTTTGGGAATCATTATTAGACAAATATAAGGTTATCAACTGTGTTTAGCTTTAGCAGATGTTTTAATAGAAGGTTATGAAAGTCTTTAATGAGATGATTTTCAATGCCATACCTTGCGGTCACAGACATAGATTACTATATATGTCAGGCCTTCAAATAAAAATTTTGGCAGAGCTTTTAAAGTTTTTTTTTTTTTTTTTAAATGCTTTATTGAGCCCTGGCTGGTGTGGTTCAACGGATTGAGTGCTGGCTTGTGAACCAAAGGGTCGCTGGTTTGATTCCCAGTCACGGCACGTGCCTGGGTTGTAGGCCAGGTCCCCAGTTGGGGACGCACAAGAGGCAACCACACATTGATGTTTCTTGCCCTCTCTTTCTCCCTCCCTTCCCCTCTCTCTAAAAATAAATAAAGTCTTTAAAAAAATAAACAGCTTTATTGAGATATAATTCACATACCATGAATTTCTCATTTAAAGTGTATAAGTCAGTAGCTTTTAGTATATTCACAGTTGTACTTCATCACCACCATCAATCTAAGAACATTTTCCTTATGTCCAAAAGAACCCTACCCCCCTACTCCTGTACCCTTTAGTATCTTTCCCTAATCTCCCCATCCCCTCAGACCTAGATAATCAAATGTCCTGGACATTTCATAGACTTGTAAGTATATAATATGTGTTCCCTTTTGACTTTTTTTTTTTAACTTAGCATGTTTTCAGGGTTCATCCATGTTCTATCATGTATCAGCACTTCATCTCTGTTTGCCAGGTAACATTCCCTTATATTTTATATTTTATTTATATATTTATATATATAATATATTTATATATTTTATAGTACCACATTTTATGTACCCACTTATCAGTTGACGGAGACCTTAAAATTGTGTCAGTGAAAAGGTACATGTGTAGAAGACCACAATGTGGCCCATGCCAAAGGCTTTTATTCAAAGTGTTTAGTGCATAGCCCTGGATGGTGTGGCTCAGTGGATTGAGCACTGGACTGCAACCCAAAAGGTTGCTAGTTCAATTCCTGGTCAGGGCACATGCCTGGTTTGTGGGCCAGGTCCCCAGTTAGGGACGTGCAAGAGGTGCAGCTGATCAGTGTTTCTCTCACACATTGATGTTTCTCTCCCTCTTTCTCCTTCCCTTCTCTTTTTAAAAAATAAAAGAATAAAATCTTATTTAGTGCATATAGTGTAAAGTATTTTGCTGGGTACTAGTTATACATTGAGGAGCAGTAATATAGACCCTACCATTATGGTGCTTATAGTCTAATGGGCAGAGAAAAAAAAGTAAAGTACTCTGAAAAGAACAGGGAGAGAGAATATTGGAATGGACTTACCTTTTTTTTTTTATTAACTTTTTACTTTCAATTAATTTTAAATGTACCAAAAAAGTCACAAAGATAGTGTGAATTCCTGTATACCCTTCACTTAGACTCTCCAAATGTTTGAAGTTTAAACATTTTACCAACCTCGTTTTATCACCTATTCTTTCCCTATATGTACAGACATATGCATACAATATTTGAGAGTAAGTTTCAGATGTGAGACCCCTTCTAATACCTCACTGTATCTTTCCTGAACAATAGCATCTTCAGTTAAGATCAATTTAATGTTACTGATTTTTAAAAATAAATTTATTTATTTATTTTTAGGGAGAGGGGAAGGAAGGGAGAAGGGGAGGGAGAGAAACGTCGATGTGCAAGAGAAACATTGATGTGCGGGAGAAACATCACCATGTATCATCCACCCCTTGCATGCCCTGAACTGGGGACCTGGCCCACATCCCTGACGGGGAATCAAACCAGTAACCTTCCTGTTCACAGGCCAGCACTCAGTCCACTGAGCCACACCAGCCAGGACTAATGTTATTGATTTGATGAACTATTTGAACTATTCAAAATACTACTTAAGTTGGTGAAATTAAAATCAATTTAATAATAGTAGTCTATTTAATAAGGGCTTGGTGATGATGAACTCCTTTAACTTTACCTTACCTGGGAAGCACTTTATCTGCCCTTCCATTCTAAATGATGACTTTGCTGTATAGAGCAATCTAGGTTGTAGGTCCTTGCCTTTCATGACTTTGAATACTTCTTTCCAGCCCCTTCTTGCCTGTAAGGTTTCTTTTGAGAAATCAGCTGAGAGTCTTATGGGAACTCCTTTGTAGGTGACTCCTTTCCTCTTGCTGCTTTTAAGATTCTCTCCATATTTTTAATTTTGGGTAATGTAAGTATGATGTGCCTTGGTGTGTGCTTCCTTGGGTCCAACTTCTTTGGGACTCTCAGAGCTTCCTGAACTTTCTGGAAGTCTGTTTCCTTTGCCAGATTGGGGAAATTCTCCTTCATTATTTGTTCAAATAAGTTTTCAATTTCTGGCTCTTCCTCGTCTCCTTCTGGCAGGCCTATAATTTGGATGTTGGAGCGTTTAAAGTTGTCCCAGAGGTTCCTAAGCCTCTCCTCATTTTTCTGAATTCTTGTTTCTTCATTCTGTTCTGGTTGAATATTTATTTATTCCTTCTGCACTAAATCGTTGATTTGAGTCCTGGTTTCCTTCCCTTCACTGTTGGTTCCCTTTGTATTTTTCTTTGCTTCACTTTGCATAGCCTTCACTTTTTCCTCTCTTTTGCGACCATACTCAAACATTTCTGTGAGCATCCAAATTACCAGTGTTTTGAACTCTGCATCTGATAGGTTGGCTATCGCTTCATTGCTTTGTTGTATTCTTTCTGGAGTTTTGATCTGCTTTTTCATTTGGACCATATTTCTTTGTCTCGGTGCATCCATGATGTTGTAAGGGGCAGAGCCTTAGGTATTTGACAGGGCAGGGCAATCCTCTTGCTGCATTGTGGCACTGTCTGTGGAGGAGAGTTCAGAGAGGGAGCAATGCCACTAGCTTGACTCTCGCCCCACTTTCTGTCACTTCTCTCGCTTCCCAGAAGCGGATTGTGCCCTTCCACATGCTGATTCGCAGGTGGGTGGTGTTTGTTGACCTAAATTTTGTGTGAATTTAGACAAACACCTGGCTTCAACAGCCCAAGTTTTCTTATTTGTCAAAGAGTAATATCATGATAATTCAGAGTATATCTGTATATAGAGAGACAGAGCTTTTTTATTTTTCATTTTGTCAGTCATCTTTTTATAGTGTTCCTTTTTTGCCTTCTAAAGTTTTTCGTGTGTGGTCAGTTATATCAATCTTTATAGCCTCTGGATTTTAAGTCATAGTTAGAATCCTTTCCCCATACTGAGTTTAAGGAGGCATTTGCCCTGTTTTCTTTTAGTACTTACTGAATTACATTTTTAACATTTGGATCTCCAATCCATTGTGAGTTCATTCTTGTAATTGGTGCGAGGTGTGGCTTTAATGTTCTTTTTCTAAATAGCTAATCACTTGTAGGGACCTGCTTTGGATTGGGTGCACAGGATATAGCTATAAGGACATGATATATTAAACTGGGACCTGAAAGAAGCCTGTCATCCAGGGTGGGTGGGATGAGAGCCCTAGGCAAAGGGAATAAATGGAATGTGTGAAGGCTCTGAGATTGGAAAGAGCTTGGTAAAGTAAGGAATCTGAAAGCCTGCCAGTGAGACAGGCCTAGTGGAGTGGGCAAAGTAGAGGTGTAACTTAAGCTGGAAGGTAGCCACAGTATGGTGTGTTTGTATTGCTCTGACTGCCGTTTGGAGGATAAGAGAGCAAGAATGAAAGTAGAAGCAGGAAAACCATTAGGAAGGAGGCACTACAGTGATCCACAGAGAAGAGGTGTTGGCAGTGGAACAAGACGGATGGATTTGAGATACACTTTGGTATTAATGCTGTTATTTTGTTTTTTACTAGAATTAATTTTTTTTTTCTGAAGAGGTAGATGCTCTGTTATGGTCGATGATGTTTGTTGACCTAAATTTTGTGTCAATTTAGACAAATGCCTGACTTCAACAGCCTAAGTTTTCTTATTTGTCAAAGAGGAGTATCATGATGATTCAGAGTATATCTATACTTATATATACTTTTCTATATACAGAGTAGGGCAAAAGTAGGTTTATAGTTCATATGGAAAATAATACAAAAATTAATAAAAATGATACAATAATAAACTCTTTTGTGTATTCAAAACTGTATACCTATTTTTGCCATACCCTATGTATATATTTAACAGTGTTAAAGCTGCGCCTTCAAAAGCAAACAAGGAAAACAAAGGAACATGGAAAACCCTCTACTAGTTGTATTTGGAATGAATGAATCAGAGAAAGTGCAGTATAGTCTTTAAAGATTTTTTTAGAGCTAAAACATGAAATTTTGTTTTTAAATTAAATTATTTTAGGCTGATTTGTTTCATATTCCCCCATTCAGATGTTAGTGTTTGTCCCATAGAAATGACCACTTTATTTTTTTATCACGTATTAAGATAACTAAATAAAAATAGGATCACAGAAGATACTCTGTTTTGCAATTTGCTTTTGATTAACTATATATCTGTAGACTTTTTGATGTTTTCTAATGTAACTTCCTACCCATACGTGCATTACTTTTAATAATACTGTAATGTGTTTATTTGTTTAGCCTCACCTTGAACTCTTTCAGTAATCACAGACTTCCCTTCTGAAACTGGGTCCTGCTTATTGCCATGGGTACCTAAGTTGTGTGGGAAAGAAATAAACACCTTTTCTAGTAAACAGGTATATTATGGAATCAGGTACTTTTTAGGCACATGAGTTTAGTCTTCTCTAGTTTTTTCCTTTCTTTCTGTATTGGTGGAAAATTTTGAGACTTACATGAAATAATCCTCCCCCTTTTTTTCAGGCATCTTTCATTGTTGAACAATTTCCCCATTGGTAACCAGAAATCTAGCATATCCTTACCCCCATTCACATAATGTGGTCATTCTGCTAACCATAAGAAACTTGGTTAACAAGTAGATTAGATGCATGAATTTTATCTGAGAAACATAAATATATTTATGTTTAAAATTCTGAAGTATTAGAACTGAGTGTAGTAGTATTTTGCTTAAAGTACTGTCCTGGGGCTCTGCGCCAGGGGGACTATATTTTAGACACAGTCTCTTGAGTACCTAAGGAGCTAAACTTCTCATAAAGAGGGAGAGGAGAGGAAATACAACTACTTTGCCATGTACTAAATTCTGTCCATTTGGAAACAGCTTTGGAATTATTCTAAGTATTAGATCTTCTAAAGGTTGTCTCAGACCTTTTCAGTTCTGTAATTCTACAATTTGTACATGCCAAGGCACTTGTAACTTCTAATTAATTTCCTTCCCTCCCAATTTCTTTATTTTGCTCCATCCTCACTGAGATGAAATGAAAAATAATGTTTCCCATGTAATAATTTCCCATATTTTAAAAAGTGCATACTTTATTCTCCCTATTAACTCTTCTAAGATAATTTCTTACTTAGTTTTTTTATATAATGACAAACCAGTGCTTATGATTCAATAAATGATTTCAGCAATAAGAAGAAGCAACATAATATGATATCATTTGGGTAGAACCAGCAGACTGGGAGTTCTGAGTTTTAATCCTAATTCTTTTACTAATTGACTTAGTATACACGGGTAGGCAAAAGTAGGTTTACAGTTGTGAGTATGTGAAACACAGAATTTATTCGTATTCTTGTATTATTATTTATTTTTTTTCCTTTTTTAAAAATTGAATTTATTGGGGTGGCATTGGTTAATAAAGTTATACAGATTTCAGGTGTGCTAGTATTTATTCTCGTGTTATGTATTTTTCCATACAAACAACTATAAACCTACTTTTGCCCACCCCTGTATGTGACTTGTGAGGAGGCAACTTTGTATGTTTGTACACTAATGAGTTAAAGTTGGTATTAGATGATCCTTTTGCCTTTTCGGTGTGATATTAGGTTACAAATAATATAGAAATGCTAAGTAATACTAGTCAGGCATAGGTCAAAAACACTTGTAAAAGATTGGTCAATAAGTGAGTTAATTCTGTAGATTGTTGATGTGGAATATGTGATATACGTAATGCCGTATAAGCTGGGCTGATTTGTAATTTTATATCAGCTTTGAATGGCTATATCCTAGAATTACTTATAACTTAGTTATTCATAGGTTAAAAGGAAGACTTGTGTGATTTTTTTTTACATTGTAAAAGCCTGTCATTTTTGAGGTTATTAGTGTTTTTCTTTGTGCTGTATAGCTTTGTTTTAAAGGTGCATATGGTCTTATGAATGAATGGAATGAAATGATATCATGGATTAGATGTCAGTCCTGACCTCACACACTTCAGAATGTATATGCCTATTTGTTTCTGAGTCGTTAGCATTTTCCCGTGAATGGAATTCAGCACCCTGGATGTTATTAACAGAGTGCCTGCTGCCATGGAAGAGTGCCAGTTCAGTGGCCAGTGAATAATTTAGGCATCAATAGGTGTAGTGAGATTGTATTACTTAGGAGAGAAAATCTAATATGTGCTAAACTGTGACATTAAAAGAATGTTTCTTATGTGAGAAAACAATGGATCACAAAAATTTTGAGTATACCCCAAAACCAGTGTACTAAATGAAAAATGATTTGATTCAATGTTTTAAAAATTGTAATAGTAATGAATGCCCATTGTAAGAAAAGGTCAGTGAAAGAGAAGGCTATGAAACCAGAAATAATTTCCCCTTTATATTATGGCTTTGTTTTTATAATTTATAACTTTATTTTAATAGCTCTCTATGATATACATTTCATTTGTTTCCTTAAAAAAAATATTTTATTGATTGTGCTATTATAGTTCTAATTTTTCCCCCTTTGCCCCTCCTTTGCCTGGTACCCCTCTTCCCACCCAGCAACCCCCAGCCTTAGTTCATGTCCATGGGTTGTGCATATAAGTTCTTTGGCTTCTCCATTTCTTACTGTTCTTAACATCTCCCTGTCTGTTCTGTACTTATAGCCAATTTATGCTTCTTAATCTCTGCACCTTTCCCCCTATTTCTCCCCTTGCCCCCTCCTAGCTGATAACCCTCCAGATGACCTCCATATCTATGATTCTGTTCCTGTTCTGGTTGTTTGCTTAGTTTGGTTTTTTAGATTTAGTTCTTGAAAGTTGTGAATTTGTTGCCATTTTAATGTTCATAGTTTTGATTTTCATTTTCTTAAGTAAGTGCCTTTAACATTTCATGTAATAATGGCTTGGTGATGATGAGCTTCTTTAGCTTTACTTTGTCTTGGAAGCACTTTATCTGTCCTTCCATTGTAAATAATAGCTTTGCTGGATAGAGTAATCTAGGTTGTAGGTCCTTGCTTTTCATCACTTTGTATACTTTTTGCCTGCAAAGTTTCTTTTGAGAAATCAGCTGATTGTCTTATGGGAACTCCTTTGTAGGTAATTGTGTGGGGGGAGGGCCCAGAGAGGGGACAATGCTGCTGCTTGGCTTCTGGAGGTTTGCCTGGCATCCGCCCCATTTCCAGTCACTTCACCTACTTCCCGCCTGTGACTGGCATCCCTCCAGCTGTTGCCCTTGTGCTGAATCCCAGAGTGGGTGGATTTGCATATGTTCTAAGTACATGTGGACCCTTTAAGCAGAGTCTCCTGAAAGATCTGGCAGGTTCTTCCACTGCTCCAACCCCTCGCTGATTTTTACAGCCAGAAGTTATGGGGATTTTACTTTCCTGGTGTTAACCCTAGGCTGTGCGGTCTGGCCTGGTGCTGGGATCCTCACTCCCAAGGTGCACCTCCTGGTTTTTATCCACCACAAGTGAATGTGGGACTGCCCATTCTGCATCTCCACCCCTCCTACTTGTCTCAATGAATGTGGCTTCTTTAAATTCTTGGTTGTTGAACTTCCATTCAGTTCGATTTTCTGACAGTTCCGGGTGTTACTTGTTTTGAGATTTAGTTGTAATTCTCTCTGTGGTTGCGTGAGGAGGCGAAGTGTGTCTACCTATACCTCCATCTTAACTATAATTGTGCTCTGAGAACTAAGAAAACAGCCAGACCTCTGGGTGGAGTAGATCCCATGAAAGGACTAGGGAGCTGTGGAATAACAAGTATTGGAAACCGTTAAGTCTTCTTATAAGAAAATCACTTTTCTGAATCAAGTCTTGGTCCTGGATTCCTGCTGTGAAATCTTTCCTACACAAAGACAAGAACCCACACACTACAGACTGACCTGAGGCAGACATGCTCGAGGCCAGGCCCCATCCCTTAGCATTCCCATCCAAATCCCTAGGCGGCAGTGGTTCCACCGCTATGCCACAGGGGCTAGTCCCTTGGAGGCTGGCAGTTCCTGTGGCTTTCAGGTGCCCCGAGCCCCTTTATCTCCTAGCACAGCTCAGTTCCCATCTGCAGTGCAGGCCCTTCTCAGGATTATCTCCCTCCTCTTTTTCTGAGAATTCCATACCCTTCATTTGTTTTCTGATAATGCCACAGAAAACCTTCTTCTGTGTTTTGGACACACGTGGTTACATTTTCACAACTCTTCCAGGAGAGTTGTTGGATCAAAGGATATGTACATTTTACTGATGGGTGCTGCCAAGTTTCCTTTCAAAATTGTACTATTCCAATTTGTAATTTCACCAGTAGTGTTTGAAAATACCCTTTTCCTCACATTGTTGTCATCACAAGGATATTTCTGGTCTTACAAATTGTTGGCTTTTATTAGGCAAAAAACAAAACCAAGTTTTAATTTTTTCATCATTCTGTACTACATTTAAAAAAATTTATTGAATTATTGGGGTGACATTGGTAAATAAAATTATATAGGCTTCAAGTGTATAATTCTACGATACATTGTCCATATGTTATATTGTGTGTTCACCACCCAAAGTCAGCTCTTCTTCCGTTACTGTTTATTCCCCCTTTATCCTCCTCTATCTTCCCCTACCCCTCAGCACTACATTTTTTAAAAAGTTGTGAGTCTGTCTTCTCTGTCATAGGTTATATTGGTAGGTCTTTTGTTGTGTGGGAAATGGGAACGTGAAAATGAATAGAGTTGATGAAATAATAACACTTAAACTGCCTAGTACTAGCCACTGTGCTAGAAACATTTTGTAATTACCCATTACCCATGATAAGTAATAACATTATCTTTATTTCATAAATAGGGGATTTGGGATATGGTGAGCAACTTTGCCCGGTGATACACAGCTAACAGATCACAGAGCATTTGTTTGAGCTCAGTCTGCCTTTCCACTTTACCATGCTCCTTCTTCTGGGATTTCCCCTCATCTTTCTGAAACTCTTCTCCTGAGTGGTGCTGATATCTTATTTGTTAATCACCAAATATCATGGATTTTTTTTTTAAAGTCCACATCTGGCTGGACCTCTATCGTGCAGCTGTGTAAATGCTTCATTTTATTGAAACTTTCTTTGCTACGTTCCTAAATACTTTACCCTCAGATTCTTCTATATCTTCTCTGACAAATGTTCTTATTCTTTTTCTCACCTGTTAAATGAATACAGTCTCTGGGGTTCAGTCCTGGGCCCTTTTCTCATTTAATATTGTTCCCTCTTGGAGATCTTGCTTTCCCCCATAATCTCAATTTGTTTGTTTGTTTGTTTGATATGGTAAACTTTCAGAAACATTTCTGTATTCCTGAACTCCCTTTGAACATCCAGTTTCTGTTTTCAGTTATTTCCTTGGACAGTTTCTGGATGTTACCAACTCATATTTAAACAATTCATCTTTCTCTCAAAGTCTTCTCATCCTCCCCGATTGCACATCGAGATTAGAAAAGGAACCATTGACATGGTTGGGTTGCTCAGTTGGACAGGGTTGATGGTTCCATCCCCAGTCAGGGCACATACAAGAATCAATCAATGGCCATGGCCACTAGGCTCAGTTGGTTGGGGCATCATCCCATATGCCAAAAAGGTTGCAGGTTCCATCTCTGGTCAGGGCACATGTCTAGCTTGTAGGTTCCATCCCTGTTTGGGGTGCATATGGGAAGCAATGGATCGATGCTTCTCTTTCGCATGAATGTTTCTCCCTCTCTCCTCTCTCCTTCCTCACTCTGGAAAAATCAAAAAACATATCCTAGGGAGAGAATTTAAAAAAAAATCTACCAGTGAATGCATAAATAAGTGGGACAACAAATCTATGTTTCTCCGCTCTTCCCTTTCTCTCGAAAATCAATTGACAAATTATTATTAAAAAAATTTGTCTCCACTTATTCAGTGTTGGAAACTTTGAGTTCTTTGGCTTGATTTTTTTTTTTTTTTTTTTTTGCTATATATATATATAATCATTGTGTGACCAAATCCTATGGATTTACCTCTGAAATAATTTTTTTTAAATTTATTTTTAGAGAGAAGGAAAGGGAGGGAGAGAGAGAGGGAGAGATACATCAACGTGTAGTTGCCTCTCGTGCGCCCCCCACTGAGGACCTGGCCTGCAGTCCAGGCATGTGCTCTGACTGGGAATTGAACTGGTGACCCTTTGGTTCTCAGGCTGACACTCAATCCACTGAGCCACACCAGCCAGGGCTGAATAATCTTTACATGTAAATTTTGCCGTACTTTTCTCACTGCCCTGTTCTGGACTTCTGTATTAGATTAGTAATTCATTTTTTAACCTGTAGTTTCTGTCTGTTCCTGTTTCTTCTCCATTGCTAGAGATACATTACAGGTTGGTTTAAGAGATCACAGTGTGTACACACATACGTACTGGAAGATTTTTATTACTTTGCTCTATCCTACCCCATCAGTTCTTAATAGGAATGTACTTATCAGCAAATGTCACAAACCAATGACCTCTTGGAAACCCAGTTGCAGTGGCATCCAGATTATAACATGCTTTGGGCCTTGAATTGGAAAAAGCTGACAAAGTTAATCAAAAAAGGGATTAAAATACTTGAAAAATGTGTGAGTAGAATATTTTGCTTAGGAAGCATTTGGTAACTAAAATAGGTTTTATAAGTTCATCCCTTGATAACATGAGCGCTATATCTCTGTCCTTACGTCAGGATTGTCTCAATGTCTCCTCTTTCTTTGGTAAAGAACTCCTTATACTGTAATACATTTCCTGGTGTTGTAAATGTGGTGTTTTGTTTTTTTCCTTTTACTTAAGGCTAAATTAATCATCAACAGTTCTTAAAGATAAAATATTTGTATTAAGGATGTTGTGATGTAGAAGCAAATGATTTTAGAGTTGGAAACATCTTCATAAACACTTAGTCTGATTTTATAGGAGAGGCAACTGAAATTCAATATACTTAAATGAGAACTGGCATATCAGCATTTATAAATAAATTTTTTTCATTGGTGAATTTAGTTTTTAATTTTATTTTTCAGTTACAGTTTACATTCAGTATTGTTTTGTATTTGTTTTAGGCGTACAGCATAGTGGTTAGACAGTCATATACTTTACAAAGTGTTCCCCCCAATATTTCCAGTACATACCTGGGACCATACATAGTTATTGCAATATTATTGACTACATTCCTTGTGCTGTACTTTACATCTTCATATAAATAACTCTTAGTTTTTACATGTATGTAATATGGTTGCGTTTTATTTTGAGTAATAGCAAAGTAATGATGAAATTATTCTTTGAATATAAAGATAGAGCTTCTTTCTTTGCAAGTGATAAAATACTATAGAGACTGACAATCAATGACTATAACAGTCACCTGAAAATAGGATATCATTTTCAAACAAAATACTTCTAGAAGTATTTAGAAGGCATAAACTCATTGAGAGAATTTATATTTGAGGTAATGTAGAGCTATGTAACATAAGAGGTGTGTCTGAATCTTTAAAAAATTTTGTTTGCTCTGACTTGTTCTTCATTAAAATAAAACTCCTTCAGAGAGAATGTCATTGAATTAGTAACCGGATTCTAAACACTTTTGTCTTTTGGATGTGACATTAGAAATATTTGGATATTTTTGTATTTTAGGGTTTATATAGGCATTAATTACAAAGTATTTTCAAAGAGGGATAGAACTTAAGTATAAAAACAAATGAAACAACATACATATGTCTGTTGGTGCTGAATAATGCTAAGTAATGTTATGTTTCTGTATTTATTTACAGGTTCATAATTGTAGTCCTGCCACTTATTGTGACACCTAGAACAAGTTGTTTATCCTTTCAGTTTACTCATCTGTAAAATGATGATCATAATAACTGCCTCAAAGGTTCTGGTGAAGATTAACCTCCATAATACATGTAAAGCACTTAATACAGTCTTGGGGCATTGTAGACATTTTATAAGTAGAAGCTATATAAAAAAATGAATGGGGCCCTGGCTGGTGTGGTTGGAGTATCGTCCTATAACTGAAAGTATTATATAGTCTAAGTGTACAGATTTTAAATTTACAGCTTGATAACTCATAACCACTACCCAAGTCAAGTTTATTGACTAATTGGGTGTTCTAATTTGTGCCATTCTTTAGCCTGATTTTCTCTTTGCTTTGCTGTCTTATTGTTAATTTATGGTTTTCAAAGTCTATTTTCAATATGTAACCTTTTGGAGCAATATTTTCCATTCTGTGGCTAACTTGTACATCTCAAAAGTTGACTTAGGTGACTGTGTGGGCTAATTTGTTACATGATCTTATTTTAATGTTTAATATTTACTATTTTATTTTTTAAAAATTTCCTTTGTAATTAACGCTATTTATCTCCTATTGGTAAACCTTCACCTACTCTGATGTCACTAAGATGTTTTTCTGTGTTTTCTTTCTTTTATGTTTTCTTACTGTTTTACTTTTCACCATTAGATCTGCCATCCATCTGTAATTGATATTTGTGAGTGGTATGAGGTAGGGATTAAGGCATATTTCCCCCAATGTTGACATCCCTTAACTGAGCCCATACATTTATTATTTCATTGCATGGCAGTGACAGCTTTGTCAATCTAGGTGACCTTATAAGTGTGGGTCTGTATTTGGACTCTTTGCTATTCATTGCTTTGTCTATTCTTGTACCAGAATCACAGTGTCATTACCATAATTGTTAGTATAAGTCTATCTACTTGTTCTTCAAAGAACTACTTCTGTCCTTTGCATTTCCAGAAAAATAAACTTATTTTTGAAGTATATTGTCCCTTAGGTATACTTTGAGAGTTATTTTCTTTCAACATTTTAAAGATGTTTATCTGGCTTCCATTATATGAGTAGTAAATTGACTTCTTTGATATTAAAGTGTCCTTTTTCTCTTCTCTGACTGCATTTATGGTTTTTTCTTTGTGTTTGGTTTAAGCAGTGGAGTCTGTGTGTAGGAGTGTATGTGTGTATAGGGGGGAGAGAGAGAAATGTGCTTGACCTATGTTTAAATTCCACCCCCCTCAATATTTTACTGTGAAACTTTTCAAACTTAAAACTAACTTTAAAGGATTGTACAGTGAACATGTATAGACCTACTACCTCCATTTTTACAATTAACATTTTGTTACCTTGGCTTTTTCATAGATATCTCTCTATCCATTTATCATTTCATCTTTATGAGGCAATTCAGAGTAAGTTGTAGATATCTCTATACTGTACCATGGAACACTTAAACATTTCTTTCCTTTTTTTTAGATTTTATTTATTTTATTTTTAGACAAAGGGGAAGGGAGGAAGAATGAGAGGGACAGCATTGTCAATGTGTGGTTTCCTCTCATGCACCACCTACTGGGGACCTGGCCAGCAACCGAGGCATGTGCTCTGACTAGGGAATCGACCTGGCAACCCTTTGGTTCGCAGGCCAACGCTCAATCCACTGAGCTATACAAGCCGGGGCTTAAACATGTCTTTCATAAAATAACTCAGTATTTATAGGGGTTATTTTGGAATTAAATTTTATATATAGTGAAATGCAAGTTGAGTTTTTAAAAAATATTTTTAAAAAGATTTTATTTATTTCTAGTGAGAGGGGAAGGGAGGGTGAAAAAGGGAGAGAAACGTCAATATGAGAAAGAAACATCGACTGGTTGCCTCTTTTATGACTGGGAATTGAACCTGCAACCCAGGCAAGTTCCTTGACCAGGAATCGAACCAGGGACCCTTCAACACCCAACCAACTGAGCCACCCTGATCAGGTTGCAATTTCATTGAGTTTTGACAAATGCCATGCACCTCTGTAACCCAAAGTTATAACATTATCATCACCCTAGAAAGTTCCATGCCCTTTCCCATTCAGTGCTAGTCTGTCCCGCTCACCCCTTCCATACCTAACTACTGACTCGAATTTTTCACCACAAATTAATTCTTTCTGTTCTAGAACTCACTTAAATGGAATGATACAGAATGTACTTTTTTTGGTCTAAGGTTTATTTCTCTCAACATAATACTTCTGTGTTTTTTTTATTTTTGAGTAATTTTTCTGGCACCAAAAGATTTCCAGGCTCACCGATACTTTCCCTGCCTCAGTCATAAAATCAGCCTTTTCTCCAAGGGCGCTTAGTGGGGGAATGGTATCTAGAAATCAAGAATTTGTTCTTTTAAAAAGTAGATTCCAGTTTTATGGTGAAATTTTTTTATCATTTCATCTGCTTTCTTGAACATTGAACATTGAACATTGCTATGCAAGGAACTCTGGATGATAATATCTTCCTCCAGAGATAATTCTTTTTCACTCTGGAAGCCAGGTGGAGTAGGTAGATCATGTTATTCCAAGTGAGGCTGGTCTATTTCAGTCTGCCCTTGTTCCTAGGGTGGAGGCCTTTGCGGTTTCAGTTGAAAAGCCTGGATGGAGTGAGCATCTGCCAAGGCCCCTCTTCCTTGGCAGGTTCTGAATTCCAGTTTTTGTTTTCCCAACCCAGTGGGACAGCTGCCATTGCTCTCTGTTCAGCCTCTATGCCTCACTGTCAATTGGTGACTACCTCTAGGAAATGTAAGGCTCACTTTAATAAGTTTTCTCTTCCCCCTGGGATTTTGTTTCCTCAAATTCTAGCTGTCTAGTTTGTTTTCTGATGACTTCATACAGCTCTTTTTTTTAAGTAGACTATTTCTTAGAGCTTTTTCAGGTTCACTGCAAAATTGAGCAGAAACCACAGAGTTCCCATGTCCCCTTTCCTTTCCACACGCATACAACCTCTACGCCACTCTCGACATCCTCGCCACAGTGGTAAATTTGTTATAATTGATGAGCCTACATTGACTTCATCATTATCACCTATAGGCTGTACACACAACTATTTTTTTGTGTTTTTTATCCAGCTTTTATAGTTGTTCTCACTGGGGCTATTAATCTGATATCAGCTACTAAATTACCTTTCTTTTCCTTCTGTTAGGCAGATTATAATTCAATATATTTAAAGCTGCTCAATGATTCCTGGCAATTCTTTAGAATGGTTATCTGTTGGTATTAATGGTTCTGATAGGAAATTATTCAGGGTTAAGTATATGGGACAAACTGTGTATGTGGGTGTTTCATATGTTCATATTCCCTTAAATTCAATTGGAATAGGTCCAGAAGTTGCTTAATGTAGCTGCCCATTTTGTAGGTTATCAAATACCTGAGAATTTCATTTTAAATGTATATGAAAATGGAATGTATTTTGAAGCGCGTTGTGTCTAATTGAATATTTTGTGTTCATTGAGCACATCTTTAAGGAGTGACTAGTTGTAAAATACTCTGCCACGGGCTGTTTGAAGTATAAAACCAAGTGAGAGGCAGCTCTTGATCCTAAGGACCTTAACGTTCTTCCTAATGGAGAAGATAAAATGCGTGCATAAATATTAACAGAACTGTTTGTAGAAGGCACATTTTATTGCTTTTAAGGTTTACAGGCTAAACCCAAGTTTTTGTTTTGACACCACTATTTAATGGCCCTGCAACTTCAGGGAAATCACTCAAGCACTCAATTTCAGATTATTTTTGGAGAAAGGGAGATTAATTATTGCCACAATAATCTTGAGCCACAAGTATATCCCTCATTTGCAATTGAATGAATTGAGGTGGCAGTGACATTTATAAGTGTCTAAGGCCTAGACTTTTGTAAGTAACTGCCAGAACTGGGATCTGAATTCAGTTCTCTGTTACTCCAAAGTTGTTATTTGATTATACCAGCACATAACAATTTATTCTGAGAAGTATTAATAGATACTCTTTGAAAAAATTGATAATAGTAATATGGTTTCTAATGTATACTTTTAAAAAGTAAGTGTAAGTAAGATAGCATCACTCCTGTGGTATTACTGCTGAAAATAGATAACTTGAACTTTATTGTGAGGAAACATTGAACAGAAATTGAGGGACATTCCACAAAATAACTGGTCTGTATTTTAAAAATATGGTAGTATCATGAAAACCACAAAAATGTTGAGGAGCTATTCCAGATAAAGGAAACTAAAGAAAGAGTCATGGGCTTGGAATTTATTTATTTTTAGAAGTTTTTGTTTGTTATAAAGGATGACAGAATTGGGACAATTGGAAATATCTGAATAATAGTATTGTATTAATATTAATATTCTGATTTTGACAAACACACTATGTGTAAAAGACTCTTGTGTTTTTAGGAAGTACACACTAGATGAAGTATTTAGGGTAAAGGATACTGTTTCTACAACTTAACTCTCAAGTGATTCAGAAAAATTACATTTGTGTGTATATATCAAAAAAGATCAATACAAATGTGGTAAAATATTAACATTTGGAGTATCTGGTTCAGGGTATATAAAAATTCTTTGTATTGCCCTGGCTGGTGTGGCTCAGTTGGTTGGAGCGTTGTCCCCTAACCAAAGGGTTGCAGGTTCAATCCCTGATCTGGGCACATACTGGAAGCAACCAATTGATGTTTCTCTCTCTTCTGCTCTCTGAAAAGCAATGAAAAAAATGTCCTTGGGTGAGGATAAAAATAAGTAAATAGAAATTCTTTGTACTAATTTTGCAGTTTTTCTATAAGTCTAAAGGTATGTCAATATAAAAAGTTATAAGGAAAAATAAACATGAGGAAAATAATAATGTATTTGCCTAGCTGTTAAGAGATTATTTGCCATTAAGAAATGGTATGTGCCAGCATACCACCAGGTTATGTTAGTAATCACTTGATGAATCAGTGCCTAATCTTCTTCTACCTGCTTGTTAATGCATAGGTATGTGGTCATGCAATTAAATAATGCATTTGCAAGAGTTCATAAAATGAAAATTACTTCCACTGTGTCAAGGAGCTTGGACTCTCATTCAGACCTTAAGTCCCACCACTCACTAACTGAGAGACCTTGAAAAGTTACTTCTCTGTTTCAGTTTCCTCATCTCTAAAATGAGATAAATACAGTACCTACTTCAGAGGATTTTGTTATGATTTAACGAAATAATGAACGGAATATGACTTCTAATAAGAGCTTAATAAATATTTTTTGTTATTTATTTATTATTATAGGGTTACAAAGTTGAAACATTTATTACAATAGAATAATTTTGTTGTCTGATTTGCTTAAGCACACCTTACAGAGTTTTAGCTTCTGTTGGCATCTACTGATAATACATTATAATTTTAAATATATTTCATACTCAAATAACTTTAAGAAATTCTGGACTGTTTTATACTTTCCTCCTAATCACCTGTACAGTAGGGCTAACATTTATCTTTGTTATCTCATAGAATAAAATATTTGAAACGGTGGTAAAGTACAAATGCAATATAAATATAAGATTTTAATAATGTAGTTCATGTATATAACCTGTGATTTTTCTATATCTAATAGTATATAAACTGACATATAAAGAACAGACACATTCAGCCTCTGTTACTGAAATGTTTCTCTTTTATTTTCCATAGATACTTATCATATTCCCGTACCAATCTAGCTCTTCATTTCTCTTAATATATGTTAATAACAATTTTCTTACAGTTTTCTCTTTCATACCATGAAACTTTTGAGTGATCTTTAACTGCTTTTGTTATAGAAAACATGAAATAAATACATTTCTCCTATCATTACAAAATATTAGCTACTGATTAATAAGATATGCAGGTTATTGATGTATCCATCTTTTTGTGCATAGGGCTCTGAGCTATATACATTTGGATATTGGTAATGCATATTAAACCTCCTCCACCTCTCTGATTTAACATTTAATACGTTCTGAAAATGTTGTTACTGCTGTTCTTTGTACGTGGTACTTTGATCTGGATCATTGTCCTACATTCTCAAAAGATTAAGTGGCCTTGCAATAAGGATATTTTTAATTGGGATATTTTTAGTCTCTGACTCAAGCTACATTTGAATGAGTGTCTATTCTGAGAGCCTGTACTTTGATTACATTTCAACATGTTATTGAGAAGTTGCAGTTGCAATCATAAAGGTACAATCTGTGTGAATATCCAGTGTTTTGTAGTGATGTTATTGCCTAAAGCAACTCTTTTAATCACATAAAAACATTCATAACCTTAAAAAGAAAAATATTTCTAGAAATATTTTTAGAAATGACTGGTTGTCTTTTTTGAAATCTGTGAAATCAGTTTGCCTTTCTAAGAGTGTTTAGAAACACTCTTAGAAAGGTTTTTTGTTTGTTGTTTTTAAAAAGCACCATTCTGCAGGACATTGAAAAGAGTGAAGATTAAGCTGGAAATAAACTCGTTAGTATATTTTATTTTTTTAATTACATTTTATTGATTATACTATTACAGTTGTCCTGATTTTTCCCCCTTTGCCCACCTCTACCTGGCACCTGCACTCCCTCAGGCAATCCTCCCACCATTGTTTATGGCCATGGGTCATATGTATAAGTTCTTTGGCTACTCCATTTCCTATACTGTACATCCCCATGTTTATTCTGTAACTGCCTCTTTGTACTTCGTAATCCCCTCACCTCTTCACCCATTCCTCCCACACCTCCTTCCCATCTGGCAACCATCAAAATGCTCTCTGTATCCATGATTCTCTCTTCTTGTTTGCTTGGTTTGGTTTTTAGATTCAGATGTTGATAGAGATGTATTTATTGCCGCTTTATTATTCATAGTTTTGATCTTCTTTTTCTTAAATAAATCCCTTTAACATTTCATTAATAAGGGCTTGGTGATGATGAACTCTTTTAGCTTTACTTTACCTGGGAAGCACTTTATCTGCCCTTCCATTCTAAATGATAGCTTTGCCAGATAGAGTATTCTCGGATGTAGGTCCCTGCTTTTCATGACTTTGAATATTTCTTGCCAGTCCCTTCTAGCCTGCAGTGTTTCTTTTGAGAAATCACCTGACAGTCTTATGGGAACTCCCCTGTAGTAACTAACTTCTTTTTTCTTGCTACTTTTAAGATTCTCTCTTTATCTTTAACCTCTGGCATTTTCATTATGATGTGTCTTAGAGAGGGCTTCTTTACATCCATCTTGTTTGGGACTCTCTGTACTTCCTGGACTTGCATGTCTATTTCCTTTGCCAAATAAGGGAAATTTTCTTTCACTATTTTTTTCAAATAGATTTCCAATTCCTTGCTCTTTCCCTTTTCCTTCTGGCACCCCTATGATGCAAATGTTGGACTGCTTAAAGTTGTCCCAGAGGCTGGTTATACTGTCCTCATTTTTTTGGATTCTTTTTTCTTCTTGTTGTTCTTATTGGTTGTTTTTGTCTTCCTTATGTTCCAAATCATTGATTTGATTCTCACCTCCATCCTCTCTTCTGTCGTTTCCCTGTAAATTGTTCTTCATTTCCATTAGTGTATCCTTTGCTTATGACTGGATCTTTTTTTATGCTGCTGAGGTTCTTTCTGAGTTCCTTGAGCATCCTTATAACCAGTGTTTTGAACTCTGCATCTGATAGATTGCTTATCTCCATTAATTTAGCTCTTTTTCTGGTGTTTTGATCTGTTCTTTCATTTGGGCCATATGTCTTTGTCTCTTCATTTTGGCAATCTCCTTGTGTTTGTGTCTATGTATTAGGTAGAGCTACTTTAAATAAACACACGTTTACTGGTACCTGCATTTTATAATTACTTTAGGTCTTTGTTGTCTTTTGCTAAGTATAGGGTTATGATTTGTTAGAATTTATTGAGTTCATGATGTTGAGTTGGTATTTATGAGTAATCAGACCTGTGGACTAGTAGATGGTTACATCCACTGTTCAGCTCATTTACTGATTGCCCCATGTAAAAGGATCTTACACAGTCATCTTCAGGAGCACAGTAACTGCCAAAATAAGAGCCTTATTTTAACTAAGAGATAAGCAGCAGATGTTTGTGTATTTAATGTGAAAGATTATTTATGGTTAAGATGAGTAAATGCTTAAAGATGAGGAAATTGACTTAGTAAAATGTCAACTAGAGTTCTTTTAACCTAAGTATATTTATATTTCACATTTCCTGGTTCATTTTAAAACCAGTGGTGATATGTTTAAGAGAAAAAGAAGAACACAATGATAAGTATAGCATCCGAGTGGGAGACCTTTCAGTAAGATAAAAGTCTGATCGTTTTAGTAATACTAGGAATTATTTCAAGGTGTAGTAGATAAAAGTATAAATTCTGAAACTATAAAACCTGGCTTTGAATCCCAGATGCTCCTGGTACTTGCTTTGTGACACTTAGGTAAGTTACTTATCCGTATATCTGTTTCTTTATCTAGTAAAGGGATTGTTATGAATATCAAATGGATTAATATTTATAAAGTATTTGTTTTTTATAGAAAAGTTTGTATTTTATTTGGTGGTTCTCAAATAACATTTCTGAAGTGGATCAGCATGGCTTACATTTCAAAGAACAGGAGATGAATTTTAGGGGAAAAACTGGCAAAACCATTCTTCCAAAAGGGAATTGCAGTAATCCAGATAAGAGATGATGGTGGCGTGGAGTAGGGTGGTAGCAGTAAAGGTGGAACAAAGTGATCAAATTCTGGATCTATTTTAAAGCTAGAGTCAATGGGATTTGTTGATAGATAAGTAAGAGAAAGAGATGAATCAAATTTGATTCTCCCAAATCATGAACCTGAGAAAGTAGAAGGACAGAGTCAGTATTTCCTGAGATGGGGAGGGCTGGGGAAGGAGTAGGCTGGGGGAACTTGGGAATTAGGAGTTCTTTTTGAACATGATCAATTTGAGATATCTAATATATACTCAAGAAGAGATGTTGAATAGGCAGTTGGATACGTCAGTCTGGAGTTAAGGAGAGTACTAAGATAACGCATTTGAGAGTCTTATGAGTAGAGGTGGTATGTATTTAAAACTGTGATTGGAAAAGATCACTTAAGGGAAGTGAATGTACATAGAGATGATAGCTATCCAAAGTCTGAGCCTGGGGGTACCCCAGAATTGAAAGGTTGTGAAATGAGATGGAACTAGAAAGGAATTTGAGAGGGGAGTGCTAGTGAGGTAAAGAGGAGGACAGTGGTGGCCTGGAAGTCAGGTGCAGACAGTATTTAAGCAGGAGAGCAGAATCAGCTGTGTCAATGCTGCAAGTCAGATTGAGGATGTGGCAATGCAGTGGCTGATGGTGACCTCGATGAGAGCTATTTTGGCGGAATGATGGGGTGATGAAAGCCTGATTTGAGTGAGTTCAAGTTAGAGGCAGTAAACAGTGCTTTCAAAAAGGACTAGTGTAAAGGGGAACAGGGAAAGGGGTTATGGCTGAAGGAGGGTATATACACAAGGGATTTTTTTCAAGATGGGAGATGTGGGGGTGTCCTCTATGTAGAGAGATATTGATGAGAGAGAGTCAAAAATTGGTGGTAAGCTTTGTTAAGTGAACATGGATGCCTTAGATAGAAACACTGACAGGTGCAAGTGGGCTAGTCCCTGGGGTGCTAAAAATGTAGACATTTCTGTCAAATTCCATCTTTTGTTTTTTTTCTCCTCAGTGAAGTAGAATGCAGAGAAAGACAATCAGGAGTGAGGATGGGGGAAAGGGTGGTGGTTTGAGAAGAGAGACCTGAATTAGGAAAGTGGGAGCATGAATAAATTAGGGGAATGTATATCCACAGTACTGTTACACATTTTACACACATTCCCTTACTTAGTCCTTTAGATAATATTTGGAGTATGTAAGTTCATAAAACCCCTTTTTAAAAATGAAGACACTAAGGCTCAGGTAAATGCTTGCTGTTAGAGGGAGAGGTAGGTATCTACTCTCGAGTGTTTCATAACTCTGTTTAGATGGTTTTCCTTATTTGAAATCAGTGCTTCCTTACTAGACTCCAAAATTTGCATAGATTCCCAGTATTTTAGTACCAGTTTAGCATAAAGTCCTTATGAAATTTACCCAAAGGGAATTGCACCCGTGATCCATGCTCTTTTATTAATATATTGGATTGCCAGTATATGGGCCATTCAAAGGCTATTATTTTCTTTTAGTGCCTTAGAGGTTTGATAAATGGGTATACCCTCTTAAGATCAACTCAGTCATAAAGCTTGCTTCATTGAACAAAGCTGAAAAGTCAGTAGTTTCTTCAACACTAGTGCCCTCTTTTCCTTTTTGGATATACTGTGTATTCCATCAAAGGCATTTTCTTTCAGTACTGACTAGTTCTGTCCAAGACAGTGTGTGTACTTGTTTTTTGGTTTATAGATTCTCTGCTCTCTCTTCAGCACTGGAGTATATTCTTGCTCAGTAGCCTGGTAAGCTGACTTGGCCTCTCGTTTAACTTCTCATTTTTCGTAATAACCCAGAAGTAGAAACCACCTAAGTGTCCATCACCTGATAAATGGATAAGTAAGAATGGTGTACTCATACAATAGAATACTATTCGGCAATAACAGTTAATGAAGTAATGGTCCATGCTACAATGTGGTTGAACTTTGAAACATACCAAGAGAAAGAAGCAAGTCACAAAGACCACAAATTGTATGATTCTCTTTCTATAAAGTATCCAGAATAGGCAAATCTAAGGAGACAGAAGGTAGATTTGTGGTGACTTAGGGATGGGGAAGTTTGTGACAAATGAGGGGTGACTGCTAATGAATATAAGGTTTCTTTTTGGGATAATCAAAGTGTCCTGAAATTGACTGTGGTGATGGTTGCACAATTCTCTGAACATATAAAAACCATTGAATTTTGCCATTTAAATGGGCGAATTATATGGTCTGTGCATTATATCTTCATAAAACTGTTACTTTAAAAATGCCTTTTGCATCTTTCTCTATTTCAGAGAAGACTATCCTTATTTTAGTATTTTTGTTTTTATTGAGTTTACTGTTTTCAAGTTTCTGCTGCATTTCTCTGATGTTTTACTGTCAAACGTAGAGAAAGGTATGTAGGTATGTATTTGTACAGCAGTATCATCAGTAGAAGCCTGGATGGCTGCGCTGTGCAGTCATCCTGAGCGACCTTACGTGAGAGAAGCATCAGATTTCTTATGTCAGGAATTACTTGATCAACATCCTAGACCTGACCATACCTGTGTTGTTCTGTCACTGGAGTCACAAGAAGCTGAAGAATGGCAGCATTACATGTTAGCCTAACTTACATAGACTCTACATATAGAAAAATTAAGGAGGCAAATTATGATCATCATTTTCTTGATGTCCATAAAATCATTGCATGAGTTCACAGTTTAATGGCATTTGTCATGATAACCTAAGGCATCTATCTCTATTATAAGAACATAATTGTTCTTAAAACTAGACATACTGAGTTCCTGAACTGAGATACCCCTTTTTCTAACAAGGCTGGGTTTCTTCTGTTGCAAGTTGAATTTTCAACTTAAAAAGGTAAATAAAAATGAAATGAAATGAAATAAAAGAAAATGTTCCATTAATAGTCATCTTCCTTTCTGAGAGCCACCACTTCACTGTGGTCTTATTTGAAGCATCTACTGCCAGTGTTCTCTTCTGGCGTGTCTAGCACACGTCCTCCGCAAGCCATCTAGAGTTTGGTTGTCCACTTAAAAATTTTTTTTTCATTTTACCCACTTTATATTTTATATCAGTGTCTCAAGGTTTTGGAGAAGGAGAAAGGATTTGGTCTTAATGAATAATGATAAATTTGATTAAAAGCGCATGGCAGGAAGGAAGGAAGGAAGGAAAGATAGCATTTAAGGCAGAGATTGCCTTTGTTAGCATATGACCTAAATTTTTTAGTTCATTTGTGGTTTTGACACTTGCCTTCTAATTGTGATGGAGTAGTAAACAACAGATGTATACTCTCCATTCAGTAAACATGTCTTGTGTGTGCCTTGCCTGTTCTGCAAAAGTACAAATGATGTTTATTCCCTGCTATATTCTTAGCACTGCCACATCATCAGTGCTCAGAAGGGAGTTAAGGTAGGTTAAAAATGAAGTGGAAGAACTTCCTTTTGGAGTAGAACAGAAGATTTATTTTAAGAGTGGTCCACATATCAGAATCCCTGCTGTGATCATCTTTATACAAAAGTACATTTAGCCCAGGGGAAGAATTTGAAAGCCAGTTAAGATGTAACTAAAAAAGTAAGCTTTATTCTGTGCTGACAGATGGATATAGTATTCTTTCATGCATAGTCTTAATTTTTAGAGTTTATTATTTTATTGTAAGATTGGGTGGTAGAACTTTGACGTCACTGAGTTTCACCTAGATCAGCAATTTTCTACCTTTTTCATCTCATGGCACACATAAACTTACTAAAATTCTGTGGCACACCAAAATATTACATTTTTTGCCTATCTGATGAAAAATAGATATAGTTTTGATTCATTCATACTGGATGGCTATTGTTGTTTTGGCTGTTGTCAATTTTTTATTTGACAATCTAAGAGAAAAGAGGTCAGTACCCTTGACCAAATAGTCAGATATTGCGTGTTTTAAAAATTTTTGCGGTACACTGGTTGAAAATTGCTTATATAGATTATAAGTACTTTAAGGTATTACTTCCCAAACCTTTAAATGTAATAATATACACAGAAAATGATAATATTTTGTGGCATACTAGGGTAAACTGGAGAGAATTTGGACACATTTGAATGGGACTTGATGAAGAAATTTATTGCATTTTCTTTATGATGTATATATATTAAAGAATAAGATACAAAAGATTTTGGGAAGATAGTTGTGGCAGCAGTGGAATTGTGCCCCTCAGATTCCTCTTCAAGAAAACATCTTCGAGGAGCACAGTTGACTTGAGAGCTTCCAGAGGTTGCATCTTCAGATGTGTGTGTGCTTGGGCAGAAGCCACAATTCCTCTGGGCTGCTCCCAGCCAGTAACCAACATAGGGCGTGTACTAGAACTGGGCTGAGCTTGCTTGATGGGAGAACTTCCCATTGGTCCAACCAGACTTTCACTACAGTTGGAGGTTCTTTCTACCCAACTCATCTTTCGCAGGTATCAGAACTGCTCAAGGTCTGATCACTGTCTTTGCCTAGTCCTGCTTCCTCTCCCTGTATCCTTCACAGGCATCTTCCCCAAGAAATTTCTTGCACATCTGATCTGCTTCTCACAGGATCCAAATGGACAATGATATATAATAAAATTGCGTAAAACTGCCAGTTAAAATATTTTCATATTTTAAAATGAGAAATTTGAATTTGCTTCAATGAATATAACATTTTTAAAAGATTTTTTTACATTTATTTTTTAGAGGGCAAAGGAGGGAGAAAGAGAGGGAGAGAAACACCAGTTGGCTGCCTCTCATACATGCCCAAGCTGGGAACTGGACCCACAACCCAGGCATGTGCCCTAACTGGGAATCGAACTGGTGACCTTTTGCTTTTCAGGACAACTCACAACCAACTGAGCCACACTGGTTAAAGCATGAATATAACTTTTGTATCTTAGCTTTTATATTTGAAGTGGCTTTATGCAATTCCTGGTCAAGATTTTGAAAAGACATCTGCATATTAATGTCACCATCAATTAGAAACTTGTCTCTTTTATTAAATGGTAGCAAATGGCAGAAGTAATTCATTGTTCTTTATTCAATTGACAGAAGCTTTTCTTACTGTTAACCAAATTTCAGGTAATTTCAGTCTCTTTACATTTTACATTCCAGGTAGTATTATTGTTACTATTCTTTCATTGCCAAATGTGATGTTGAAGTTTTCTAAATAGCGAATTTCAAATCCCATAAATTTTTTATATTAAATATTTCAAAATAATCATAAAACTTTTATACACATAGCTATTGCCCCATTGGTCTTAGTAATTCTTTAGCATTCAAATTAGTACATGATTAAATATCAGTAGTGGATCCCATTTTATTCTGTAGTCTTGAAACTATCTGCCCTTTTACTTTGGACTTGTTTAAGTATAGGTTAGTATATACTTTATAACCTTTTGTGTTCATTTCTGTTTCTTTCTGCCTAGATTCCTATTAAGATCTAGTGCAAACCCAGACGTTACTCTGATGCTTTCCTTTGTGTGACCCAACCTGCGTTGGAATGACTTACTTGAGAAATACTTACTGAATGCATATTCTTTGCTGGGTTCTGCATATACAGTAGTGAACAAAAATAAGATCTCTGTTTTCTTTGTATCATATTGTGGCAATAAAAGATTGATAACTTAGTGTAACTTATATTTTTCCTTTCTACAACATTGTTTAGCATTTGATTATATATGAATATAATTCAGTGTATACATCTATATAAACACTTAGATATTTTGTCAAAAGAATGAAAACCCTTTATACCTATGTTCTAAAGAGCTTTTATTATGCCTCAGGTTATCTCCCCGTAGCACTTAATTTGTTTTTAACAAATGCTTGTGATCCCTGGCTGGTGTGGCTCAGTGAATTGAGTACCGGCCTGCAAACCAAAGGGTCACTGGTTCGATTCCCAGTGGGGTCACATGCCTGGGTTGCGGGCCAAGTCCTCAGAAGGGGGCGTGTGAGAGACAACCACACATTGATGTTTTTCTCCCTCTCTTTCTCCGTCTCTCTCTAAAAATAAAAATAAAATCTTTAAAAAAACAAAAACAAAAAAACAAATACTTGTGTATTAAGGATCTACAGAATCTTAATTTTTATAGCAGAGATGTACAGGAGTGGAAGAGTCACTGGACAGATCCCAAATCTGTAATAGAAAACAACTTGTTTATTATTCCTGAATGTATTCTGATCAGAAGTGGTGCAGGAAGGAAATGGAATAGCTTTCCCATTGGTCTAACTACTCGAGAGGTTAGGGCTTTGGTTCTCATCCTTGCTTGGCATGTATTGGATTCACCCCTGGAACTTTCAAAAATACCTGTGCCTAAGTCCCATCCCCAGAGTTTCTGTTTTAATTGGTATGGGGCTTGACCAGGACCAAGTGGTTATACTGTGCAACCAAGATTGAGAACCACTGCTTTAGGAGATAATAGGTATCAGCAGTCTTAGTTAAAAGAAATTAGCAGCTTTATTTTGTGTAACTGTTTATAACATGTGCTGAGAGAGCCTGGGAACAGTGCTATTCCAATAGAAATAAGGACCTATAGCTCATTGAGGGAATTCCAACTCGTTTAGCCTGGGAAAGTTAGAGAATCAAAATAAATTATTATAATAATGGACTATCATTCATTGAATACAGTAGGAATCCATTACTCTATAGTCACATAGGCAAATAAATGAATAAATTGAAAGTTTGATATGGAAAGAATTATTCATATAGTCTCAAACTCGACCCCCACAAAATACTTACAAAGGGGAAAGGAAGGACCAAACAGTGGAGATGTCTAGTAAACATGATGTTAATCAAATAATCAAAGTGAACATTATGAGTAATCAAACAAATCAAAATTATATGCCACCTGATAGCATATAATGACAGAATATCAATTCTGTAATGTTCCTCTTAAAGATTTATAACCTGGATATAATTATGAGGAAACATCAGACAAACCCACCTTAGGAGGGGTCATTTTACAATGAACTGGTCTGTAATATCTTAGCCAAGGTAACAGAAATCAAGAATAGACTTGAGGAATTATTCCATATTGAAAAAGACTAAAAGAGATAAGACACCTGAATGCAGTGCATAATTCTGAACTGGATCCTTTTGCCTTAAAGGACATCATTAATATAATGGCCAAACTTTGAGCCCAAGGCTTAGATGTAGAGTTGTATCAACATTCATTTTCCGGTTTTGATAATTGTTTTGTGCTTACTTAGGAGAATATTCTTATTTGTAGGAAATACAAAGTATACTGTTATTTGGCAAATTATTTTCAAGTGGTTCAGGAAAAACATTTTCATTATACTATTCTTAAAAATTCTCTGTAAGTTTGAGATTGTTTTAAAAATAGAAAATATACACATGCACATGCAAATCTGGTATAACTATGATTGTATAACTTTGGAATTACACAGCTGTATGTGGAGCCTGTCTTGGAATCTTGATTTTCTCATGGGAAAGCCATGTGAAATAGCATCATAATTTATCTGGGAATAATATCTTTAATGGAATTCATTTTCTAAATTTTCTAAACTCTTTGAGTGCTGAAGTGCTTTTTAACTATTTTGATATATAATCTACTTTTCTGCCTCTTAAAGCAGAATACACTGAACTTGATATTGTCTCTTTTGGATGACTAACGGCCCTGATTATGTGAATATTTATTATTGTGTTCTGAAATATTATCTAGGCCTAGATCCACTTCTAGCCTTTGGGGTTTTATTTTGTTTTGGTCTTATCTTTTGAAGTCTGGTTTTTAGTTCTGTTGATGTCATAGTGCATGTATTTCATAGTTTGCCAATTTTTTTCTAGTGTGTTACTTCTAATCTGCTATTAGTCTCAAAAATAAGTCTGTGCTTTTTTCCTTTTTTAATGTTATGTTAATAGAAATATGAGGATTAAGAGATTTTATCATAGTGATGTTATACTTACAGCACCTTTTAAAGTAATTCAGGATTATGGCTAAGTTTCAAATAGTTCTGAAAAGTGAAGAGTTACTATAAATAGGTGATTTTTTTTTTGTTGTCATTTTTCTAACCTTTCTTAGAATGTCAGATGAAATCAGATACTTTTAAAGGAATACTATTCTGATTTATTTTATTTTTTTAAATTTCAGAGCTCCAGAGATTATATTGGGGTTGCCATTTTGTGAAGCCATAGACATGTGGTCATTGGGATGTGTGATTGCAGAATTATTCCTTGGATGGCCGCTCTACCCAGGAGCCTTGGAGTATGACCAGGTAACAGAACTGTCATGATAATCTAGTAAAATTGGTAGATTGTAAAGAGAAAGAATAGAATAATAGCAATAGGAATGTATTTCTTTAGGTACACAGTACATCTGAAAAATCTTTTAAAAATTAAATGGCAAGACCTGAGATCTTGTGGACTTTAAATTCAAGATCTCAAAACTAATTGATTTTTAAAAATTCTTTTATAAAAAACACTAAGTAAATTTCATAAATAAACTTACAGTCCTCAGCCCAAAAACCAGTTTTATGAAACTCTTGGGAGAAGTTTTTGCATTATTTTTGAACTACAGACATATAAATGGCTGGACTGTGTCCATTTAACTAATAGCTCTGTGCTTGGGTGACAAGCTTTGATGAAGGATAAAATGTCAGCCTCTTCGGAGGAATAGAAAGTATCATGTAACCACTGTTCTTAAACCAACAACCATTTTTAGTCTTAAGTACCTCAGTCACCTGAACTCTCTTTAGTATTTTTAGCTGATTTTGAAAGGTACTAAAAGTCTAGTTTAACATTATTTAAATGATTCTCAGTAGATTCCAGCAAATTACCTCTTTAGACACTTTTCATGATAATTTTCAGGTATGTTTGTTAGCCTCTTTAAGCTAATAGACAATGTAGCTTGCTATTTTCTTGATTTTAAATATGAAGATTCTCTTTTGGAGTAATTGCCTTACTATTATTTGAAAGAGTTTTCATAACTTCTTTATTAGAAAGATACGTACTCAACTGATTTTAGTGGAAAATGTTAGTCACAATTAACAAAGTGGTTATCTTTCCGTAATTGGCTTATATTGGGCAAATATAATTTTTATTTAAAAGATACACTATTTAACTTTTTAGGCATAAAAAATAGAAAATAGAACATTTTAAAGCATATATGACATAATTGTAACAATAAAATGTGTCTTATTTCTGATTTTCAGAGCTTAGCATTCTATGTGAAAAGGGACATGAGCCCTGCTTGGTGTGGCTCAGTAAATTGAGTGCTGGCCTGCGAGTCGAAAGGTCGCCGGTTTGATTCACAGTCAGGGCACGTACTTGGGTTGATGGCCAGGTCCCCAGTTGGGGGCGTGCGAGAGGCAGCCGATTATTTCTCTTGCACATCGATGTTTCTCTCCCTCTCTTTCCCCCTCCCTTCCCCTCTTTCTAAAAATAAATAAATAAAACCTTTTTTTTTTTTTAATTAAAAAGAAAAAGAAAGGGATGTGAGAGGTAGCTAATTTGGTGACATAAATGTTACTGAGATGATGCTAAGTCATTTACTGTTAATTCTTAAGTTAGATATAATTATTAGCTTCAATTTCTTTCCTTCTTTAAGTGATTTTCTACCCATTAAACTTTTTAGGCCAGGTTTACCGTAGTCTCTGCCTTCCCTCCTTCATTTAGCGTATACCTTAAAAGATAGTTTCTGTAAAATGTCCATACATACTGGCTATCTTCAGCTTTTACCCAGCCACTACCTTTGATGCACGTGCTAAACTGTAGTTTTGAAAGAGTTGGTGATTTAGTTGTAGAGTCCCATAATTCTTAGCTGTTTTAGTCCTGAGGTGCTGGTCAGTGCTAGAAATGTGCCTTTGACTTTGTGTACTACAGTCTGTGACATGTGTACTCCTCTGGAATAGGACACCACCTGGTGGCCATTTCAAGTTGATTTGTCATCACACTCTGGATTTGGATTTGACAATTCTAGTCTTGGACAACCGATGTTAGTGCTGAAAATTACCCTGCAGATTTTCTAGTTACTGCCCCTTCCAATTTTTTTTAGTTGTTATTCAATTATAGTTGTCCAACTTTTTCCCCCGTGCTCTCCCCTGCACGCCCCTCCCCCAGTCCAATTTTATGAAGGAGAGAACTGAGGGCCAGGAAAATGAAATGGCTTGTCAAAAGTGATAATTTAAGACCTGCCCAAAATTCAGTTTTTCTAAATTCTATAATGGAATTAAAACTGTTAATCTGAACCAGATCAACAGTATTTTCAAAATGTATATTACTTTAATTACAAAGGGGTACAGTAATTGAAAAAAATTGTGAACATAAAGCATCGATAGTTGCACAGTTATCAATTCGGTATTTTAAAAATTATTTTCTAATGTATATGAATGAAAACGAATAGGAGCGAAGGTGTGAATATCCTCATTTTGGTTCCAATTTTAGGCTTTATACTAATTTTCAATATGATGTTTGCTACATTATCTTTGATAAATCTCTGTTTTCAAGATAAGGGAACACCTTTCTAGTTCTAATTTTCAAAGTTTTTTTTTTAAACCCCGAATTGGTTTTGGACTCTCAAATTCTTTTTTGCATCTATTAAAATGTTCACTTTTTTTGGTTGTTTTTAACTTTATTTATTAAAGTGGTTCAATTTCATACACTTTCCCCTAATTAGGATGTGAAAGGGTCATCCATAGGGTTTACCTCTCTCTGGTATCTGTTCCTGTTCAAGTCATCAGCTGCCCTGGTATACTTGAATACCCAGTTGGGGCATTGTCACTTTTATTTTATTTTATCTTATTTTTATTTTATTATTAATTTATTTATTTATACTTTTTTTAAAAATAAATTTTTGGATGACATTGGTGTACAGCAGGTGCACATTGACTTAGTTTTTTGTCTGCAGTGGTAGTACAGTGGGCAATATTAATATTACTAATTGATACTTACTGAGCTCTTTTATGGAACTGTTCTTGACACTTTACATTAACTCATTTAATGCTGTTAGCCTCTCTAAGCTAGTAGACAATGTAGCTTGCCTCAGTGTAGCTCGAGATATATACTACTATTGCTTCTGTTTTACAAATGAGGAAACCATATTGTTGATATTTCTTATGTCTAACCTTTGTCTAGCCTTCTAATGCAATATCATTTTTTTCAAAAGAGGTGAAAAAGAGATAACTTTAGACCCATAATTATTATATACTTACAAGTCAAATTTGAGTCACTGGGAAAGGAAAAAGTATTGAGATAATTTTAGTTCTTCATTAGGGGGTTTTGTTCTAGCCCTTTTATCATGTTTATCATCTCTTAAAGCCTTTCCATGGCAATTTTCTCTTTGAATTTTGGATTCTACAGCTAGGCACTGACCATGATGAGAATTTGGTATGTTATATTTTCTCATACACGTATTTCGTTTTCATTTGTGTACAACTAACTATATTTAGTGTGTGTGCTTAGAGAAGGCTACCCTGTGAACTGGTACTGTGTTTGGACCCCTTCCTGTCTTAATTGTAGATATTCTGTCTTATTAGTGTTCTTAGTACTGGATTTAACTTACATTTACCAGAGAAATACAAAAAATAGGATAGGAAATTAAATACTATTTTTATGGATGGATGGACAGCCAATATTTGCCTGATAAGTTTTGATTATTGGAGTTTAGATAGAATCTTCTCTGGAACAGCTGAAAATCTGAATTGATATTCAAATTATTATGCTTGGTAATTTCAAATCATATCTTAATAAAGTTCATTATTTCAACTCCAGGATATTGATGGGAATCTTTAAAGGATTCTATTTTGTCAGGTATTTGAATTGCAAAGAGACTCACTCAAGGTGTTTCAGGTTCATTTATTTCTGTGTGGACTATCAAAATAATCCAGGAGAGGAGCTATGATATGACTAGATTTTATGAAATCTGGAGTTGCAGGTACTTTTGAATCAAGGCAGCACTAGGTAGATTAATAGGTATTGGTAGAACTTCACTCTAGGGCAAGATCATAAGTGTGATGTTGCTGCTTTTAAAGTGCTTTTATCTGTTCTGATTCTAATTTGCCACTGAAGGTTTCTGCTCTTTTTTTAAAAAAATCATTAAAAATGTTTTTCAGTTACAGTTGACGTACACTATTTTATTAGTTTCAAGTGCACACCCCAGTGATTAGACATTATGTAACTTAGTAGGTGATCATCCCAACAAACCTAGTACCCATCTGACACCATGCATAGTCATTAGAATATTATTGACTGTATTGCCTGTGATGTACTTTACATCCCCACCACTCTTCTGTAATGACCAGTTTTACTCCTTAATCCCTTCTCTTTTTTCACCCACCCCCAGTGCTCCTTCCCTCTGGCAACCATCAAAATGGTCTCTGTAACTGTGAGCCTGTTTCTGTTCTGCTTGTTCATTTATTTTGTTTTTTAGATTCAGTTGTTGATAGATATGTATTTAGTGCCATTTTATTATTCATATTTTTAACTTTTTTTCTTCTTCTTAAAGAAGATCCTTTAATATTTCATATAATACTGGTTTGGTGGTGATGAATTCCTTTAGCTTTTTCTTGTCTGGGAAGCTCTTTAATATGTCTTTCAATTCTAAAAGAGAGCTTTGCTGGGCATAGCAATCTTGGTTATAGGTCCTTGCTTTTCATCACTTTGAATATCCCTTGCCACTCCCTTCTGGCCTGCAAAGTTTCTGTTGAGAAATCAGTCCACAGTCTCTTGGGAGCTCCCTTGTAGGTAACTAACTGCTTTTCACTTGCTGCTTTTAAGATTCACTCAGCCAGAAGTTATGGGGACTTCTCTTCTGGCAACCCTGGTTTGGGGGCTTTGTTGTGGGACTTGGACCCCTCACTCCTCAGGGGGGACCTCTGTAGCCAAGATATCCCTCTCAGTTTTTATCTGTCATACATGGTTGTGGGACCAGACCATTCCATGTCTCTGCCCCTCCTACCAGTCTTGATGTGTCTTCTTTAATTCCCCAGTTTGTAGGACTTCCATTCTGCCAGATTTCAGGTGGTTTTGAATGACGGTGGTTCTGTAGTTCAGTTGTAATTTTGATGTGGATGTTGGACGAGGTGAGCACCACATTTACCTGTACTGCCAACTTGCCCAGATGCCTCTGCTTACTCTTTTTTTAAAACTTACTGATTTTAGAGAGTGAGAAATGTAAAGGGGGTTGGGAAGAGCGAGAGAGAGACAGACAGACAGACAGACAGACATCTATTAGTTGTTCCACTTATTTATGCATTCAAGTTGCTTCTTTAATGTGCCTTGAATGGAGATCGAACTTGACCTGTTCTGATGACACTCTAACCAAGTGAGCTGCTTGACCAGGGCTCTCTTCACTCATAACTTTGGTTAGATTAGCATGGCCGTCAAACTCCAGCTCTACCTTATTATCTTGCAACTCATCCCAAAACAATGATTAGTATTTCTCATTTACATTCCTGATACTATTAATCTGATTTGTTTAGGTTATTTCTAATTGAGTTCACAAGGCCAATTTATGAATTAATTGCTCTGAGTCAGGTTCCTACCCTTCACCCACTGGGGACAGGGGAGGCAAATGTGGGTCTCTTCATATATTAGAGGTTACACACGGAACAATTTTTTCTTCAAAAGATTGGGCTGGCATTGTGATACCAAAAAAAAAAAAAATACTCAAACAACTTATAAGTTCTCTTGATGCTTTTTGTTTTGTTTTGTTTTGTTTTGTTTTCACTGCCATATCAACTTCTTAGATACTCTATTCTCTGCTCTTTTAGCACTCTGTTTTCTTTTTCATAATGGTACTTCCTAGCTTAATTGCAGAGTATGTGCTTAAATATTTATCTCTTCTACCAAATTATATGCTTTTGAAGATTAGCACCAAATGTTAATCATCTGCATGTCTTTAGTATTTCATGCACAATAAGTGCTTTGTGTATGTTTGTTGAAATTGAATTGTTGAACACCTACCTACCACCTAACAGACTCTGATGTAGCATCTAGGTACTGAACTCTTAATAGTTTTCTATTTTCTGTTTCCATGAAACATGGAACTCAGCAACTTGGGGAATGTGGAGTGAGGGGAAAGCACCACATTTTAGTGAATCAAAACTTAATTTGTAAGGAGGAGATTTTAGTTCTTTTATATAAAATTGAGGATACAAATATGGATAAACATAGAATCCGTTGTCAGGAGGCTCACAGTCTAGTAGGGAAAACAGACACGTTAAAAAATACTTGTAATGCAGTGTTATGGAGGCATTAGAATTGATGTGTTCCAGGTGTGATGGTAGCACAGAAAAGTGTTCACCTGTTTGGGATGGTTAGACATCACTTTACAGAGGAGAAATCCTTGAACTGAGGCTTGAAGAAGGAATAATAAAAGTTGATCACATGGATTTGGTGAAGTGGGACATGAAGTAGGAGTCAGAGAACAATCTAGGTAGGAGAAACTAGCCGATGCAAAATTTAGTGCGGTACTGGAGCATGTATAGAGCAGGAATGAGATAAAGCTGGGGGCCTGTATGCCATGATTAGAAGTTTGGAATTATTCTGTAGGGAGTAAAGTAATTTTATACAGGGCGAGTGACAGTCAGATTTGCATTTTAGCAAAATGACTGTTAGTCATGTGAATAATAAATTGGGGTTGCCTGGATGGGGTCATTAGGGAGGCAGGTGTACTGATTAGGAGACTCATGAAATTGTTAACTCAAAATTGAAGAAGACCTGACATAGGGGTGGGGAAGAGGGGCTGTTATGAAAAATACTAATAAGGTAAATTGTTAGGGTTTTGGATGTTGCAGGGAGGATGATGAGGGAGAGGTACTTGTCTGTCATAAATTTCAGGTTTCTGATTTGTGTGTTTGGGTTGCTCTTCATCAAGGGGGGAAAACATGAGGATTAACACATTTAAGGGAAAATCAGTTTAGAATATGCTCACTTTGAGGTACTTAAAGACCAGCTAGTTGGGAGGTTTCAAGAAACAATTGAATCTACAGGTCCAGAGCAAGACATAAATGTTTATGTACAGAGTTAGAGATAAAACCATGGGCAGTGGAGCTTGTAGAAGGAAAGATGACATATAAAATTCTGAAACACAATGTCATATAAAGAACAAATGGAGGAAGGCAATTAAAGACTGTCAAGAATAAGGAAGAAAACCAGAAAAAAATGTTGTGGAAATGGAAGGAACAGAGTTTTTAAGTAAAAAGGTAATAACTAATAGTATCAGTAGAATAAGCATTAATATGTAACTATTAAATGTGCCAGTTATTAATAGGCCATTACTTATCTTAGTACCTTATCATGGGAGTAATAGTAATACTCAGATTGTAGTGTGTTGACATGAGAAGTAAAACATAGGTTACTATTTTAAGACTCAAGTGAATAAGGAAAGAGTTTTAAATAGTTAAGGCCAATTGAGGGGGTTAGAAGATGGTAAATAATTTTGTAAATTGAATGGAAAGATCTCAGAGAGAGGAAGAAATAGAAGATGCACGAGAAGATGGGTTAATTGATAGAGCAGAGTCCTTGAGGTTTGAAGAAAATAAGAACCCTGTGTTCTCAAACATAGTTTAGAGGCGTTAAGCCTCTGTTTATTCCCTGTGCTGCCCAGTCATTAAATTGGGGAAAGGATATCTGAGGGCATGTTGTGTATCATACATTATCATGGGTGTATATTTAAGTAAACAAAACATAGTACTTCCCTTCATGAAACTTCATTCTAATGAAGAGTGGGATAAGAAAATATATAGAAAGTAATCAGTCAGAATATCAGTTGGTAAAAAACATGGTGAAGAAAAAAACAACAAAGTAAGGAAGATGTGGAGTACTGAAGAGGGGAGAGCTTATTTTTTATTGGTGGGTCATAGAAGGCCTCATGAATAAGGTGACATTTGAGCTGAGAGCTGAAGAAAGGGAAAGATAAGCCATACAGATGCCTGGGCAAAGAGTGTTCCAAACTGAAAGAGATTATGTTCAGAGGCCCTGAGGCTGCAACTTTTCAGTTTTCTGAGAGCGCTTATCCACACCTGTGTCTCTTCCTCTTCTGACTCAACCAAGCCAGTGATGTAGACATGTGCCCTCCAATGCCCCCATAGTCATAACTCACTAAGTCTTTATTGATCTAAGTCTCTTTCAAATCTACTCCTTTCTCTCTCTCCCAACTCAGTCCCCCCTCTTCATCTCTCCCCTGGCCTCATCCTCTCACCATTCATAGACCTTGTGTTAAAAATGTAACTCGTCAGTTCCTACCTATATATCTCCAGTGGTTTCTTACTTCCGGGAGTAAAATCCAACCTTCTTAACCTGCTGATAAATCCTTTTACCTTCTGGTTCAATTTCTTCTCTTGCCATTTTTCCCTCAGTGAACCCTCTGTGTTTCCAGTCTTTGGATGTGTGGGCATTTTCTCATGATTTTACATATTTACTCATATTATAACCTTAACAAAACTCATAATAGATTAGGTTTTCCCCCACTCTTCCAGGGCCAACAAACTCTTATATGTTTTTTAAGACCCAACTTGAGCATCACATCTTCTGGAATATTGTGTGACTCTAATTAGTTTAGGTATCCCTTCTCTGTCTTTCCATAAGGCATACATTTATTATGGTGCTTATAACATTGTGTTATAATTATTGACTTGTGTTTTTCCCACTAGACTGTCAATTTCTTGAGAGCACAGACTATATTATTTAATTCTTGACCTGGTATTTAGCATAGCATCTGATGTATAATACGTATTCAATTAATATCTGTGGCATGAAAGAATAAACCGTTCTGTTTTGTAAATTATTTTTCAGATTCGATACATATCTCAGACTCAAGGTCTACCAGGAGAACAGCTGTTAAATGTGGGTACAAAATCCACAAGATTTTTTTGCAGAGAAACAGATATTTCTCATTCTGGTTGGAGATTAAAGGTAATTCATTAAAAAATATGTATTTAGAAAAACATTTATCTCTGATGCCTCATTTGCATGGATAATATCCTCCATGCTTAATTTTATTTTATTGTCTTTTTTCTTCTTTTGAACTTCCATTTTTGGCACCCTCCCTGTCCCCGCCCCCTTTTTAACAAGAAAGGACCTTTTTGAATGATTTAGTTCATTCTCTGAGCTGGCAACTTAATTATTAACTCAAGTTAAATGGTTTTTAAAATTTTATCCGTATAATTACTTTTGTGTTGTGTGTTTCATCTTTTCTACCTATTTCTACATTTTTAAGCTTTATAAGACAAGGACTGAATCTAACCACTTAGTACTAACCAAAGTATCTAATTTTTTCTTGGATCTTTGGGGGATCAGTAAATCCTCAATGATTAACTTTATAATTATTTTATTTAAGGAGTTTGTTATATATGGTGGTGGTGGTTTTATTTTTTTTTTACCTGAACCAAGCTCTTTTCATTTTTCTGTACTTAAAAAAAATACCTTTATGATAGTAATTCTTTTGAAACTACTACTTCCCTTAAAATATTCAATATATTAGACTAAATGTGCCAGAATTAAAGAAATAATTTACAAATGATGGGTAATAATATACTATTTTCCCTCTTTGATATATTCGATAAGACACTGGAAGAACATGAGGCAGAGACAGGAATGAAGTCCAAAGAAGCCAGAAAGTACATATTCAACAGCCTGGATGATATAGTGCATGTGAGTACCATAGTCAGGTTTGTGAATCTTAATGCTGAAGGTGGTCGACCTGACTGCCAAAAATGCAAAAACATGTTAATCATTTTCTAAATGACTGTAGGATACTTGCTGTTCTTAACTTTTCCAGACAAATTGATTTTAAGGTTTTAGCATTTTAGGAACTAAATTGCATTTGTCTGCATTAAGTATTTAATTTACACTATCCTGTTCTTTAGTAAAAAACAATTTCTTTAAAAGGGAAAATCCTAGCAAACAAATTTCTTTATATCTTATTAGAAATGGATATTTGTTTAGTGAAAATTTTTTTTCCTGCCTTGAACACTGTTTGATAATGTGAAAACATTCTGAAAATTTGTTAAGCTCAGTTGTTCTTTGTTGTTTCAAAATAGTTGTAGGTCTTTGTTCTTTCCTATGTGGTGTTGTGTTTTTTAAGCTATGAAACATTAGTATATACTATGGCTTGTTTTTATTTGATGACTTGAAATTTTGGTTTTGCAGGTGAACACAGTGATGGATTTGGAAGGAAGTGATCTTTTGGCTGAGAAAGCTGATAGAAGAGAATTTGTTAGTCTGTTGAAGAAAATGTTGCTGATTGATGCAGATTTAAGAATTACCCCAGCTGAAACTTTGAACCATCCTTTTGTTAATATGAAACATCTTCTAGATTTTCCTCATAGCAACCAGTATGTTACCTTAAAATTTGTTAAAACAATTCTGGAGAAATAATAATATATTGTCTTAAAAAAAATCAGTTTGTTAGAAAAATGATTTAATTTCTTCATTAAAAATATAAGTAACTGAGTCAAAAGAGGTCACGCTAATGTGGCCAAGGTCACATAGGCTAGTAAGTGGCAGAGTAGAACTAGAATACAAATCTCAGTTGCATTCCAGTGTTCTTTTTCTAAAACACCAGACTAAAAATGACAGGGTGATTTTGTTTTTATATGACATTCTTACCATAATAACCAGGCATATATATACTAGAAGGAAATATTAACAGTTCTTCCTCTTTTGAGTCTTGCAAACTCTGTTTTCAATTTCCCTTCACACCATTTGCTTCCCTCCCCTTCCTCCTCTGTGTTGTGGAAAGAAAGGAGGTTTTTCGTATGTTTGTTTGTTTTGTTTTGTTTTGTTTAATGGGGTAGTAGGGAAAAATGTATGCCGAAATTGAGAAGGCCTTATCAGAATTACCTTAGTCCAATCTCACAAGTTCTTTGAATCCCGGACCTCTTTTTTATAGACTGAAAGGAGTGAAATAAGTAACTTAAAACGGCTTCTTTTAATATTTTTAAACGACTGAATGAAGAAGTTATAGGGATAAACCACTATCTGCTCTTGTGGATTAACCTTAAAAACTGGTATTTTTATAAAGTTGAACTACTATCTCTACCCCACCCCCACCACTTAAAAATGTCTAATGATTTCCATATATAAGCACTTGAAAAATGACATAACTTAATAGTTGGTACAGTTAATTTAGGGATGTGGAGACCTAGAAATTTAAGAAAAATTATTTCAGGTGGGGGTCATAAACTTAATAGTGTGCTAACCAAAAAATTATTTGATATCTTAAAAAATATTACAGATATAAGAGACACTTTTACTTGCTTTAATATTCAGTCTTCTAGGATTTCCAGGTAGAAACATTATTAGAAATAAGCAGATTAACTGCAAGTCATAGAATCTTTTTCTTTTGGAAATAATTGTTAAATTAATGTACATTAATTTTAAACTACTCTAAACATGTAAATTAATATTACAATTATCTCTTCCTCCACTCTTTTTCTTTTTTTCTTTTTTGCAGTGTAAAGTCCTGTTTTCATATTATGGATATTTGTAAGTCCCACCCAAATTCATGTGACACAAATAATCACAATAAAACTTCACTTTTAAGGCCAGTTTCTTCAAACAGTACTGCTAATCTGACAGCAAATTTTACTAAAATTGGCACATTAAGAAATCAGGTAAGAATTTAATAATTTATACTTTTTTAAATTGCTCATTTTGCTTTTGAAATATACAGAATTCTCATGTTAGGAGTTAGAGGCTACAGTGCTGGTTAGGTCTTCTATGGCTATTCTCTTAAATCTTTAATAATTCAGGGTAACACAATTGGAGCCTCTCTACCCAAATTCATTTTTTCCTTTCACCTTTCATTCTTTCAATATCCTCTACTGTCGCTTCTGTGCCACAGCTCTATGCAGAGTTCAGTAGAGTTGGTCTCTGGACCCATTTTTATCATCGAATTGTGGTTTTAAGAAATGTGTTTTAATTCTGTTTATAAAGCACGTGTGTACCAAGTAGAAGACTGCTCTGTATAATGCCACGTGCATTGATCATTTCAGGCATTAACCACATCTGCTCATTCAGTTGTGCACCATGGAATTCCTCTGCAGGCTGGAACTGCTCATTTTGGTTGTGGTGATGCTTTTCAGCAGACACTGATTATCTGTCCCCCAGCTATTCAAGGTATTCTTTCATTTAAATTACACTTTGAATTTAGGCATGCATTATTTCTAAACAGATTTAGTTATCTATTCATTAAATATACTATGTAGTTTTTGCTACATTTAGTGATACATTTGAATTTAATTTAAGCTGGTCAGTAAACTTTAGACCAGTAATGTTCATTTCTTGACTGGAGCTCCATTGTAATCGTCATTAACAAAACAGGTCATATGACAGTTGGGTTGTCCTGTGCTGAGTATCACTGCACCAGATGTTTGGGTAAGTACATTTATCTATCATCAGTAGATATTAAAATGACTGAGAGCTCACTTTTTTAAATTTTGGTCAAATGAGCTTTGCCCCAAATGTTACAGTCTTGTTCTCTACTCATACCTCAGGCTTTTTTTTTTTTTTAAGATTGATTTTTACTAAATTAGATTATGTCCCTTACTTAGATAAAAATAGCAAATTAAATCTTCAAGTGCAATGGGTGGCAGAAGACCCTTGAAGAGGCTGTAAATTCTTCAATGGAGTTTTCTTTGTGGTTCTTACAGGGTGATAGCAGCAGACTTTGCGATCGGAATAATAGAATAAACCCTACTTCTTAGGTCCTGTCATAGCATTTTGTTCTTGCTAAGATTTAACATCTAGTTATATCTTAAAGCAACAGGTTAATTACAAATGGGGCCCTAACGGACTCTTTGAAACATGGTGGTAATACTATATGTATGGTGTAAGTAAAAGAAGTTGGTGCTAAGTCAGGACACCTGGAATATAGATCTGTTTATCCTATTTGCTGTGTTATCTTAGACACATGTATTAACCTGTTTCAACCTTAGTCAGAGGAACTACTGTTAGTCATTTCTAGCCCTTAACATTTTTAGATTCCAAAGGTTATTTCAATTTTTTATTTGATTTAAGGATTTGAGCAATTAAAAAAATGTTTTTAAGTATCTACCACAATGTTTAATAAAGCACCAAGAATATGTTTGTTGCCTTGATTGCCTGGTAACAAGAGATATGGAAGCATGTCAACTCTTTAACCACTTTTGTTTAACCAGTGTCCCTTTTCTTTCATCTTTTTTATATATTGAGTTTTCACATAAGGTTTCATTGAGAAAAAGGTTTGTATCACTAAAAATGTAAACAATGACAATGTAGATGATTGGTTCTAAAGATGAAATTGTGGTCCAGTGGTGGTCTGTCTTAAAGATGCTGCTGTATTTATTTGTTGTTTCTCAATTTTTTATTATACAAATTTTAAACATATAGAAAAATTCTGAGAATAATATAAAACCTTCTACCCTAGATTAACACTTTGCCATGTTTGCTCTATCTATCTAGACATACATATACCATTTGATAGCAAGTAGTAGACATTTTACTTCTAAATACTTGAGCGTGGAAGACTGATGCTTTTTTTGGTCAGTTATCATTTAAGTAGTGTCTTGACAAGTACATTTTCATTTCGATGAATTATTAATTTGTATTAATGAATAGATTCTTAGGTTCTAATAATCTAACCCATGTAACAAAATCAGTTTGAGGGTCACTCACTTACAGTGTGGTATATTTCATCAGGTTTTGGGATAGCATTTTTTTTCATTGCCTACTGCCTGTTTATAGCAAAAACTTAAGGGGCTTGTGAAACACATTTCTAAACATGGTTAAGCATCATTCTTAAAACATACAATGAGGTTAGACAAAATCTTTTATTTTTACATGGCTCAAAATTGATAAAAGTTTAGTAATCTTTCTGACCAAATGTTAGCAACTATATGATTGATTCATAATAAGGATAGCAGAAAGAAAGGAGATATTGTTAGACTCATTAACACATTAAATGGTGAGAACAACGCTTTTGAAGACAAAGCATAATATTTGTTAACTTGTATAATAGGTGCAGTTGCAGGAAAAGGACAGTCAGTTTCTATAAATATGTTGTTTTGTTGTTTCTTATCTTACTATAGTGTCTGCCTGGCAGTGAAGGCTTCCCCTCTAATTTTTTAGCATCTCTGTAGACAATTCCAATGTTGGCCTTCTGATCCCTTTCACTCACAATGTGCCAATCCATTTTGAAGAAACATTTTAAAATGATTATTGGGCCGCTGTTGAGTAGCATTTATGGCACCATTATAGTTTGTATTTAAAATAAATTTTATGTCTGCTTCCCTTCCCTTTAAATTTTTTTTGGGGGGCCATAGTATTTAGGTTCATCATACATTTCATGTATTTTAAATATTATAGATTTAATATGTAAGTATATATAGGTAGATATTGTTTTCATATATTGTGCCTTTTTCAAGTGTAGAGCTTTGGCCAAGCATTTATATTTAACAAACCTGAGTGTAGGTTGTATGTATTAAATGAGCATTTAACACTATTTGGTAAACTGAAAAGCTAGTTATTTATGGCTTCTGAGTGAAAAATCACTATTTTAAAATCAAATGCATTCCAGCAAAATTTTCCTTTGTTGTACTAGACCGATCTTTAAGTTTTTTGTGCCCCACTCTCCAGATAGTAAAGCAAATCTAATCAAAAAGTTTTAGCTAACATAATAATTGTAATAGAAAATTGGGATCTTAACCATCCATACTTTTGAATTTGGTTTAAAAAAAAATTAAAACCTCTCACGCTAGCCAGTGTGGCTCAGTTAGATGAAGCATCCTCTTGGAACCAAAGGGTTGCAGGTTTAATTCTTGGTCAGGGCACCTAGATTGTGGATTCGAGCTCTGGTCCAGGCACATATGGGAGGCAACCAATTGATGCTTCTCCCTGGCATTGATGTTTCTCTCCCTTCTTCTTTCTCTAGAAGGAATGAAAAAAATGTACTTGGGTGAGGATGAAAAAACTAGAGGTCTCGAGGAGAGAAGATAATAGGAGAATCTCATCTTAAGATATTAGTTATGAAAAAAATTTGAGGGCGAGATGTTTTTTGTTGGAATTTGAGAATTTGCTCTGTCTTTTAATCCTTGTCAAAGTGATTTCTGCTTTTTTTCTCTGATCATATTATCTGTTGCAGTATAGCTGCACTGCCTAGGTGTGCTTACATTCCTTTTCTTGGAGAATTTGCCAGTCAAGACATACTTTTTCGAAGGGGAAAGAGAATTTTAAAAAATAATCTGTGGATATTTGTTAAACTTAGTTCATATATAGTTTTTTGGGTGGAGCTCAGAGGGTAGAGCACTTGAGTAGTAGGATAAACTCCTGTGAAGAAAATAAGCACAACAAAATTAACATTTTCCTTAGGAGTTTTTTCAATTTTATTTTTCAATTACAGTTGACATTCAGCATTATTTTGTGTTGGTTTCAGGTGTACGGCATAGTGGTTAGACAGCCATATACTTTACGAAGTGATCCTCCTGACATTTTCAGTACCCACCTGGCAATAACTATGTAATACATAGTTATCACAATATTATTGACTATACGGTCTAAGAGCTGTACTTTATATCCCTGTGATTATTTCGTAACTATCGATTTGTACTTCTTATTCCCTTCACCTTTTTCACCCAGGCCCTCAACCCCCCTCCCCTCTGGCAACCATCAGTCTATTCTCTGCATCTGTGAGTCTACTTGTTTGTTCATTTATCTTGTTCTTTAGATTCCACACAGAGGTGAAATCATCAGTATTTGTCTTTCTCTGTCTGACTGATTTCACTTAGCATGGTACTCTCCTCCTGAGGATTTAACATGCAATAAAAATTGTAAAGTTATTTTTTCAATAGGAAAAGAAAACAGTTGTATTTTTCTCCTATGGCTGATTGGAGATACTTAAGATCACTTTTATCTAAAAATTGGTTGTATTAAATAACCTGCCAACCTATATTGAAAGTAATAGCTGCAACAGACTGGAATTCTGAAGTATTGAATTTATTTTAATAACTGAGCTTTCTGACCTTGGGAGATGTCTGTAAAATCTTATTAGACAAAGCTCTAAGTTGGGGTCATACTACTTTACTGTCTCAAAGTTTAATAGAATTATTAACATTAATAGGATCATCATAGCTGACAATCCTGCTTTACAGTTTTCCTAGCCAGTAAGCAAAATGGAACACATTTGACCTGGAGTTCTAGCAGCCCTCTACTAGAAATGCTAATAAATTAAACCTCATTGACCAAAGCCTGGTTGTACTGTTCTGTAAGGCAGAAAAGATTATTTTTTGCTTTTCCTTTGGAGGTTGAAACGAGTGCGCCATCCTGAATTTTCTTGAATCATGTAAACCATCATGGCCATTGAAATGCAGAGTTCTGATACAGTCTCCCTTTGGTGCCAAGAGTGTAAGATCCTATTAAAATTTTGAAGAGAATGCTAAGCATAGCTAAAAATTTGTATGAAAACATGAACTTGCTTGGAGGATCAGGATATTGAATCAGAGTCACCTTCCCCATGTCTTTTATCATAGTGGCAGAAGTGTTTGAAAAGAAAAATAAAGCTATAATAGCAAACTTCGAAAGGAATGGGAAATTTCAAGAAAAATAAATGATTCAACTTTGTACTATGCATTTTAAAACAGTTCCTAGAAAGAGCAACTTTATAACAATTTCTGGAATAATGTACCACAAAGTAAATACAATTCACCTCACTTTCCTAATAGATTGATTGCTTTGTTAGTATTATAAAAATTTTATGTTGGGGATGGGTTTATAATCCTAATAAGAATTTAGCAATTGTTTAAATTTAAAAGTTTTAAAAGAAAAAATTATTTCTCTCAGTTATTATGTTTGAGAACTATTCTTTCCTATTTCACAGGTATTCCTGCAGCACATGGTAAACCCACTAGTTATTCAATAAGAGTAGATAATACAGTTCCACTTGTAACTCAGGCCCCAGCTGTGCAGCCACTACAGATCCGACCAGGAGTTCTTTCTCAGGTTGGTAATAATGCATTATTTTTGCATTTGTACTGTCCTCATACTCAAGTAGAGGTACTACTGATCCATTCATAAAACAGCAGTCCGTGATGTTGGGAAACAATTAAAATGACCTGGATGGGAATTCAAGCCTTTGTAGATTATTGACTTTAACTTTGACATTATTGATGATTGTTTAATATATTTTTGATTTTAAGACCTAATAATGAAGAATCACTTATAACTTACTAGTTTTTTCATTTTCATTTTCATTTTCTTTCTTTCTTTTCTTTTCTTTCTTCCTTTCCTCCCTTTCCTCCCTTTCCTCCCTTTTCTTCCTTTTCTTCCTTTCCTTCCCTTCCTTCCCTTCCTTCCTTTCAGCAGGCGTGGTCTGGTAGAACACAGCAGATGCTGGTACCTGCCTGGCAACAGGTAACACCCTTGGCCCCTCCTACGGCTACATTAACTTCTGAAGGTGTGGCTGGTTCACAAAGACTTGGAGACTGGGGGTAAGTTAAAAACAGAAGTACTTCTTTGTGACTAGTTTGCAAAATATCTCCTGGTAAAGAAAGGATTCAATTTTTCTAAATTTTCTCCCCAGGAAAATGATTTCACACAGCAGTCACTATAGCTCCGTGATGCCGCAACCTCTTTTAACCAATCAGATAACGTTATCAGCTCCTCAACCAATTAGTGTGGGCATTGCACATGTTGTCTGGCCTCAGCCTACCACTACAAAGAAAAATAAACTATGCCAGAACAGGTTGGTGTTGATATTTTAACTTTGCTCTGCATTTTGAAAATTAATCTTTAAGATAAATTTTGCATGAACACTAAAGGGTCACTCTATTGTATTCAAAATGACCTCTTTGATAGCTTTGTTGCAAACACTAAGCCAGCTCCCTTCTCAATTTCTCAGAGGTATTTTGGTAAAACTAATGGAATGGGAGCCAGGAAGAGAGGAAATAAATGCTTTCAGTTGGTAAGACTGTCTTTATTGCCCCTTTGTTTATTATCTACATATAACTTTAGACAATTTTAGACCCACAGATATCACATTTACCAAAAAAATTGACCATTGGAATGTAATAATGCAATCTACATTGATATTTCTAGAGATAATATTTTATATTTCACAAAGCTTATAATCTGTATGTTAGTATGTTATATACCTGACCTTGAACCAAGTAGCAGTTTACATTGTTCATTTTAACAAGATTTCTTAGAAAAATGTCACGTTATTTTGATTGTAAAAATAACACATTATTTCTTTGATTGCAGGAGTAATGCATTGCAGAATACCAATATCCCACATTCAGCATTTATTTCTCCAAAGATAGTAAATGGGAAAGATGTCGAGGAAGTAAGTTGTATAGAGACACAGGACAATCATAATTCAGGAGAGGCAAGAAATTGTTGTGAAACATCTGTCAGGCAGGACTCTGATTCATCAGTTTCAGACAAACAGCGGCAAACCATCATCATTGCTGACTCCCCAAGCCCTGCAGTGAGTGTGATCACTATTAGCAGTGACACTGATGAGGAAGAGACCACACAGAGACATTCTTTCAGAGAGTAAGTGCCAAAAGCAGTTTCCTGTGTTTATGCTGCATCCTTAAATAATAATGATGGTGTCCCCTGGTGTGAAAAGTAACTTTCCGGGACTTAGTCCTTGTCAGTGTCCTTTGGAGTAAACTTCCTAAATGTATTTAACGTGGTTATTATAGCATTTTTCCTGTATATTATAGACTTTGGATTTTTGTCCATGTAGGTTGCTCTTAACTGATTCATATTCTTAATTAAATACATTAATTTTTAGCTCCTTGGGGAGTATCTTCTGATGTGTTTGTTTTTCTTCTCCTTCTCTCACTAGATGTAAAGGTAGCCTAGATTGTGAAGCTTGTCAGAGCACTTTGAATATCGATCGGATGTGTTCATTAAGTAGTCCTGACAGTACTCTGAGCACCAGCTCCTCAGGGCAGTCCAGCCCATCCCCTTGCAAGAGACCTAACAGGTAAAGGAATTTCAATGGTGGTATGTAATAAATATTAAGTCAACTAAAAAGCCTATAATTTCTTTTGTAGTTGTTTAAATTAATAAATACCTGCCAGTTTACTACAGTGGCTTCTCAAACATAATCTTTTAAACTAGATCAATTTTTATTTTATTTTTAAAAATTATTTTTTAAAGATTTTATTTAGTTTTAGAGAGGGGAAGGGAGGGAGAAAGAGAGGGAGAGAAACATCAATGTATGGTTGCCTTTCATGCGCCCCCTACGGGGGACCTGGCCTGCAAGCCACGCATGTGCCCTGACTAGAAATTGAACTGGCGACCCTTTGGTTCACAGGCCGGTCCTTAATCCACTGAGCCACACCAACCAGGGCTAGATCAATTTTTATAGCTCAGTTTTTATGTAGTAATTTTATTTATTGTTATAGAATAGATTTAAATGAAACTTGAGGTTCTCATAAATGACTTTTTAAAAGAATCATTTGTTTTTTGAAAGGGTAAAAAAACCATATTCTCAACTTCAGCTCCATAGATTACTATTATAACTTAAATTTTGAATAAGAACATATGCTTTAGCAAAAAAACCCCACAGAAAACAGAAAAAACATGTTTTTCATAATAAAGTGATGACCCACTGTTAGTAGAAAATCTGTTGATGCTTTCCTCTCATTGGTGATTGATTGCCACAGTTCCATCCATATTATGTTGCCCACCTTTCCTTTGGTCCAGGAACATGGACTGCCACTAAAGTGTAGTGAGCTCCCCCCACCAGCATGATAATGAACTAACACATTAAGCGATAGGCCACAAAAATGTCAGTGAAATACATTTGATTTTAGTTTTTAGAATTTTTTTAAGTGGTAACAAAATTTGAATAAATTTTATGTCTTAATTTTATATATTTGTCTTCTGTTTTTCCTTAGTCAGGAAATATGACATTGAATACCTATAACCAAAGCCCTGTGGAAGACATAAAGAAATTTTAACACAACTTATAAATTGCATATAATGGCTTTGGAAGTTGATACTACGCATGTACATATTCACATACATTTGAAAATATGTATATATATACACACACATATAAATGTATGTATAAGATGTGTAAATAAAAATATATAACTGAAATGTACATATGAAAAGAGATGCTTTGAACTGTTGAGTATGAAATGAATGATTAAGAGGGACAATAACTGCTGTAGAAATCCCAAGGACAGATGTTGTCAGGGCCTGATAAGGTCAGGAAGAGAAGAGATATAATGGGACTCTGGCCAGGCCTTCAGAGGACCTTTTAGGTAACTGGTTAGTTTAAAAGGACCCAAATTACGTACCACTAAAGGGATATACCTTAAACATTAGAATTTAATCTGAAGTATCCATACTGTTTGTATGTTATCTAAATTATCCAGAAGGGTGCTTCTTTTATAGTATCTTGATGAAATTTTCTAGAATTTATGAAGTGGGATATATGAACTGCTGCTAAGGATCAAGTGAGAAAGGAAAGGAGACAAAATTCAGGGCTAAAAGGATGTTCCTTAATGGACAGAATTAGTGTTATCAATCTGAGGAGAATTAATGTGAGAGTCTAGAAAATTTATGAAAAAATGTTATTGAACAAGGAAGAAGTAATTAGATATGAAGTAACTGAGTAATATTGTTTCCAATTTTCTAAAGCTTCAATATTATTTAACTTTGGATTTAATGTGAGAAACATTATTCATAGAGATATTTTCTTGGTGTAGCATGTCAGATGAAGAGCAGGAAAGTGGTTGTGATACTGTGGATGGCTCTCCAACATCAGACTCTTCGGGACATGACAGTCCATTTGCAGAGAGCAGTTTTGTGGAGGACACTCATGAAAACACAGAACTGCGAACCTCTGCCAACACAGAAACCAAACCAGCTGTCTGTACTGTTGTGGTGCCACCAATGGGACTAGAAAGCGGATTGATTGCCGATGAGCATATGGCAAATACAGGTAAACTGCGTCCTTCCTGTTTCCCTGATAGCTGCTTAAAAGCTTTTAATTTAGGAGCACAGAGAACAGCATTGCCAAAAGTCATCTCTCAATTTCCAGTTTAATCATTTAATTTTAAGGTTCTCAGATCACTTTTGTGTAAAATATCCAAAGATCTTTGTAATTTTTATATGAGAAAGAAAAAGCATTAACTCTCTAATATTTTGTTCATTGCCAGATTCTATATGCCAGCCATTAATAAAAGGACGATCTGCTCCTGGAAGATCAAACCAGCCTTCCACAGTGGGTAATCGTCAGCAAAAATTGACATCAGCATTCCAGCAGCAGCATTTGAATTTCAGTCAGGTACATTTGTGAATTTATAAGAAAGAGTCTTTGGGATTCAAATTCAGCAGTATTTCACTTGGGGAAAAAAGAGTCTGAAACCGTGTGCAGTCTTAATAAATTTACCCTTTTCATTATCCCAAATGACTAAAGAGTAATACCTCTGATAATAGGATGATTAAGCAGATTATCCATAAAACTTGATTTTTTTTCAGAAAAGTTAAATTCTTAGATTCTCGTAAATATATTTTAGTTTGTCTTCTTAGAGCCTTTAAATCAGAATGCACATTAATGGATTGATGGCTACATTTTTTCAGTTTAAATCATTTTTTATTTTTCAATTACAATTGACACACACTATTCTATTAGTTTTAGGTGTACACCCCAGTGATTAGGCATCATACAGCATAACTTACTAAGTGAACATCCTGATAAATCTAGTACCCATTTGACACCATGCACGATTATTAGAATATCATTAACTATTCTCCATGTGGTACTTTACATCCACATGCCTGTTCTGTAACAATCAATTTGTACTTCTTAATCCCTTCACCTTTTTCACGCATCCCCTCCATCCTCCCTCCCATTGGCAACCATCAAAATGGTCTCTGTATCTGTGAGTCTGTTTTTGTTTTTCATTTATTATTTTTTTAGATTCATTCGTTGAAAGATATGTGTGTATTGCCATTGTGTTCTTTATATTTTTTATCCTTCCTCCTCCTCTGCTTCCTTCTCCTCCCTCTTCTTCTTTTTCCTCCTCTTTCTTCTCCCGTCCTTTTTTTTCTCCTTTAAAATTTTGTTTAATATAATACTGGTTTGGCGGTGATGAACTCTGGCTTTTTTCATGTCTGGGAAGCTCTTTATCTGTCTTTCGATTCTAAATGAAAGCTTTGCTGGGTAGAGTAATCTTTGTTGTAAGACTTTTTTTTTTTAAGATTTTATGTATTTATTTTTAGACAGAGGGGAAGGGAGGGAGAAAGGGAGAGAAACATCAATGTGCTTGCCTCTAGCATGCGCACTACTGGGGACCTGGCCCACAACCCAGGCATGTGCCCTTACTGGGAATCAAACTGGCGACCCTGTGGTTTGCAGGCTGGTGCCCAATCCATTGAGCCACACCAGCCAGGGCTGTTGTAAGTGTTATCATCATTTTGAATATTCCTTGCCACTCTCTTCCAGCCTACAGAGTTTCTGTTGAGAAATCACCTGACTTTCTCATGGGAGCTTCCTTGTGGATAACTGACTGCTTTTCTCTTACTGCTTTGAAGATTCTCTCTTTGTCTTTAACCTGTTGTGTTTTAATTATGCTGTGTCTTGGTGTAGACCTCTTTGGGTTCATCTTGTTTGGGATTCTCTGAGATTCCTGGACTTGCATGTCTGTTTCCTTCACCAGATTAGGGAAGTTTTCTGTCATTATTTTTTTCAAATAGGTTTTCAGTTCCTTACTCTCTCTCCTCTCCTTCCCACACCCCCATGGTGGGAACGTTGGTGTGTTTGAAGTTGTCCCAGAGGCTCCTTACATTATCTTCATTTTTTTGGATTCATTTTTCTGTTTGCTGTTCTGATTGGGTGATTTTTGCTTCTTTATATTCTAAATCTCCGAGTTGCTTCTCAGCTTCATCTACTCTACTGTTGATTCCCTGTAAATTATTCTTCATTTCAGTTAGTGTATCCGTCATTTCTGACTTTTTAAAATGGTTTCCATATCCTTTTTATGGATTTTATGTCTTTTTTTATGCTGTTGAAGTTCTAAATTCATTTACTCTTCCCCTAAGTTCATTGAGCATCCTGATAACCAGCGTTTTAAACTCTGCATCTAGTAGATTGCTTGTTTCCATTTTGTTATGTTCTTTCATTTGGGATGTATTTCTTTGTCTCCTCATTTTGGCAGCCTTCCTGTGTTTTCTTCTATGTATTAGATAGAGTTGCTACATCTCCTGGGCTTGGTAGAATGGCCTAATGTAGTAGGTGTCCTGTAGGGTCTAGTGGCACAGCCTCCCTGATCATCCAAGCTGGGCACTCTAGATGTGCCCCCTGCTCCCTTGTGGGCTGTGTATATCCTCTTGTTGAACTTGAGTCTTAACTGCTCTTGGAGTGTCAGTGGGAGTGACTGACTACAAGGACTAGCCACAACCACCAACCACCAAGGAGGATCAACTGTGCAGGGGTCCACCCTACAGAGCAGGACTTACTTCAGCAGTGCTCTGGTGTCCATGGAGTTGGCCCTTGAGTGTGTTGCTTGTGGGTAGTGCTTCGATGTGGTCTGAAGCTGTCCACTGGGTGAACTGCCTCTGGGGCCTTCTGGGAAGTGCAGACCAAGGTCAGTTGCTGCCTGCGTTCTGCCCAGGGCCTCCTGGCTTCAGCTGCAGAGTAATCTGCAGACGGCTGCTACTTGAGCTAGGTTTCGAGGTGCCCAGGAGAGTCCGAGCTGTGAGCCTTGGTCAGCTGCTGCTAGGGCAGACCCAGGCCCACTTAGTGAGAGAGAGGCACTGGGCACCCTGAGGCCAGATGCTGCTTGTTTGAGAGATTTTAGGAAAGTCTGAACCATGAGCCAAGAAGGGCCATTCGTATGGCAAAACCACTGGAAACAGCGTGGGTTTGGTGGGCTGGTGTCTCAGGGAATCACCAGGGAAGGGAAAACATGTGAGCCAGGTTAATGGAGACTCAGGTATGGTACCCAGATGGTCACATTTCCATGTGTTAGTCATGGTGATAGTGAGAGATGCCATATTGAGAACTCCCCATCTATTCAGCACTGTGCTTTGCAGTTGAATTTCTACTTGGGGAAAGAAAAGATCACAGTTATTGGAGTAAAACCTTTGTCCAAATCTTGCTGTTGCCAAATACTATGTGTATTACCTTGGCCAGGGCTTTTTAGCAAATGTAGAGCACAGTTAATGGGAGTAATAGCTGTATCATGTATTGTTTTGGAATTAAATGTCTCATATGTATATGTTAGCCCTACATATGATAAGTGCTTCACAAGTGGTAGCTATTAATAGTGGTGGGGGGATAGTGATACTAATATTAGCAGTGGTAGAGGCAATGTTTATATCATAATAATATGTAATAATAAAATTAAATGTTATTACTAATATTTTAAATGATTAGTTTTCTCTTTATACTTAGTGCAGTCTAAGATTTGAGAGGTTTTTTATGGGCTATCAGTCACAGAGTTTATTTTAATTTCCTTTTCTTCATTCTTTTAAACTTTTAAATATATATTTAGTGTTTTTTGTTTTATTTGTTTTGAATAGGTTCAGCACTTTGGATCTGGGCATCAAGAGTGGAATGGAAACTTTGGACACCGAAGACAGCATGCTTATATCTCTACTAGTGTTACCAGTAATCCATTCACTCTTTCTCATGGAAGTCCCAACCACACAGCCGTGCATGCGCACCTGGCTGGAAGCACGCACCTTGGAGGACAGCCTACTCTTCTTCCTTACCCATCATCAGCTGCCCTCAGTAGTGCTGCACCAGTGGCCCACCTCTTAGCCTCTCCATGTACCTCAAGACCTATGTTACAGCATCCAACTTATAATATCTCCCATCCTAGTGGCATAGTTCACCAGGTCCCAGTGGGCATAAATCCCCGTCTGTTACCATCCCCAACCATTCATCAGACTCCGTACAAACCAATCTTCCCACCACATTCTTACATTGCAGCATCACCTGCATATACTGGATTTCCATTGAGTCCCACAAAACTCAGCCAGTATCCATATATGTGAAAACTCAAAAGGAGCATATTGAGGAAGCTCAGTGATAGAAACATTTGATTAAAAATAAAAACATGGTATTTAATAAATATTAGCCATGGCACAAGAAAATTATTTTTGAATCATGTAGACTTGGGTGCAATTTAAACAACTTTGAGCTTTAAAAAAAACTCACTTTTAATGTGTTTTGCACATTTGGTATAACTTGTCTTTGGTCATGTTATCTTCTTATGTAGTAACTTTAGACAGGTGACTTATGGGAGCAGAAGTCCAGTTTTGCTCCTGCTATTTTTTATAAAATTGCCTTCTAACTAGTGCAAGACACGTCTACATTTGGGAAGCCATTCTGTGTACAGACTTAGAGCAACAGATGCACATATGTCAGAATTTCAGCATACAAGTGAATTGTATTATCCGTGTCTTAGTGTATAAATGTTGGGTCACTTACCTAAGAAATTGAGCTATTGTTCTTTACATTTGCATGTGTCTTTGCATGGGCAAAATATTGCCTAGACTTTGCTCTTAAATGTTGTTCTAATAATCTCAGCTGCATTGTAAACCGTTCCCACACATAGTGCCTTAAATATTTGAGGTTGTTAATGTTATTACCTATATATAAATGTTGAGGACTGCAGCACTTAAAAATCAGATCTACTCTTTAGTTTTCTTTTCATAGGGTAATGTTCAGTTTTGGTTTTGTGTGGTATGATTTCAGATTGTAGCTGTTTTTTCCTTACTAAGAGGGCAGCATGTTTGCTATAGCTGAATTGAATTCTGCTGTCTGATTTTTCAGAATGACCTAGCTTCAAGAAAAGCAGTTAGTAGTGCTTAAGAAAAATTGATTCAGTATCTAATGGATAGTTGATATCTGTCACAACACAGCATTTTATATACTGTTAAGTAAAACTGCAATACAATCTAAGTTTATTTTGGGAGTGTTTGCTGTATAATTGGATTTAATAAAATATTTAGAGGTGCAGTAGGCATGACTTTGAGTAGATAATGAAAGAAAATGCAAATTGCTCATTAATTCATGATGTGGTTTCACCTTAGCTTGGGCAAACCATGCAGTATTTAATAAGTAGTAGCAGAATATTTACTATTGAAGCTTGAAAAGATGTGAGTTCTTTGTGTGCAATTTTTCACTTATGCATGTGAGAGGGTTCTTTTTTTTTAAAGTATTTTTACATTGTAGTACTTGTTTTGCTTGTTGGTGGTGTTTGCTTATTTAATACATTCCGTCAGGGACAGAAATTACATGCTTTTCTTCCTAGGAAGTGTGTCTTGGGTTTTTCCTTTCTTATTCTTTTTTTTTTTTTTTTTTTTTGGTGATGGTGGTGATGTTTAAATGAAGTTGCTTTTACAGCACCAAAGACTTAATCATCCATTTCCTATATAAAAGGTAGCTACTTTTTGCATAGACCTCAAGTATATTGTAGTGTAGAGGTGGATTTTAAGGAAAGGTATTAAACAGGCTGTGTTTTAGCTTATGGGCAAGTAATAAATTGTATCATTTACCTTGAATGTATCATAGATAAGCTGCTATATAACGATTGCCACTTCAGATAGCTGTGAAATTAGGTGATTAACTAGTTGTTATTTAGCCTTCTAATTTCTGTATAAGTCTAATTACATGAAATAGAAGTTGGGGTTTTGATTTTTTTACTTTGCTTTTCTGTTTGGAGTGTCATTGTAACTACTGTATTGTAAATGATGGAAAATAATTGCATATGTTATTTTGGGGTGTGTTAATTGCATCAGTATTTTATCTCTATTAATGTTTGTGCTCATCACTGCATATAAAAAACTTGGATGTATCAATGTAACTTAATTTTTTATTTTCATACTGGCATTGTAGACACTTGAGAAAGCTGTATCTTGCAGGCTTGACTTAACTTTTTTTCCTTAAAAATCTGGAATATAATCTTACAGCATTTACTGGAATAAACAGTACAAAGCATTTGAGTGTAAAACTCCAAATGTTTTGGATTTATAGCATTTGTTTCATAAATGAATTGCATACCACTAGTACAGCTCTAGTACATCGTTGACAATAAGCTAATAATGGACAAACTTTTCTTTACTCCATTAACACAAGCAGTGTTTTATTTAATAATCATCAATGAAATGTGCCTGAAATTGATTTTAAAAATTACAGTATTAGGTCATAAAATAAAAACCAGCAGTACATTTTTAGTCACACTGAAAATGAAGGACTTAATTTTCCCCACAAGTTTCAGTGTTTTTAGTAATCGATTCTATGCATTTTATATAAATAGAAATATATATTACACATAAAAAAGGAATAGTTTAAGATTAATTTAAAAGATTATTTACAGATGGCAAATGTAAGGAGTCACTATTTAAGTAAATGTCCTCCACAGCCTTCTAATTTTATTTATATGGTCCAGCAGATTACTGGTATCTGCTCAATTCTAGGAAAAGAATCAATGCTGGTAGCGGGTGTTTCAGAAGCAAGTGCAAAGGATTGATTGATGCTCGTACCATAGAAGGTACAAAACTGGTGCAGTTTGCTTTTTGTTCAGGACCATGTTCACTAACCTGAAATGTCCTATTTTCTGTATTTCAGTTCCAAAACTGAGATGGTCTTGTTAAATGGACAGCAAACAGTAACCTTCAGTGTTTTCATAATACAATAGTAACGTTCGATAAAGGCATACCCCAGTTAAGTACATTGCTCTTAACTGATTCTAATCATAGGTATTTTTATGTATTTAAAAATAAAAATTGTTAAAATCCTGTTAAAGCCTAAAGCATATTGGCAAAAAAAATCTGGATTTATACCTTCTTTACAGCCATTTTTAACCAGTTTTCTTTGGTTTTAATGCTTTCTTAAATAAAACACTGCATGAATTTTAAGTTGCATATTTGCATACTATTTTGATTTACAAATTATTTTTTATCAAATATCCTGATATTTAGTTTTCTTTTTCTTCAGGGTATTTAAGTATGTTACTGTAGTAGCAAAACCTTTTCATTTTTAAAAATCTCTACTACTAACTTTAAACTTGGTTTGCGTTAAGTAAAAGTTAAATCATTCACTGCAAGTGTAGGAGGATTTGTTTTACCAAAACCCAATGATAGATTTGATTACTAAGTTTGAACTGTTAACTGTTTGATAATTTTAGACTTGTGGCTTTCTTTCTTTGGTTAGTTTGTTTTTGCTTTAACTTCTATGCTACACTAGTTTGCCATGTAGCAATTGCACTGTGCAATATTACAATAAGGACTGGGAAAATTTTTATGGATGTAATGTCTATTACAGTTTGCGATAGTATTTCTCTCTAGTTCTCAGTGATTTAAATGTGACCAAGCCTTCTGTACTTTGTCACAAAAAGCGGGTTTTCCAGGTGACTATTTTGGTGAGTGTCAAAATAAGAATTTATGGTGTATTAACTGTCGATTCACTTTGAATTAAAATATATATATTGCAGCAAACAGCTTGTTGACTTTTTTTCCACCCCAGTACTGCTTATAGGGTAGGGAAGGAAAAGGCTAGTAGCATTTGGTACCTAACTTATGTCATCTCATTTAATTCTCAAACCGTTTGTGTGAGATCGTTGTTAATGTCTTCAGTAGAGAAATGAAGAAATAGACTCAAAATATCTAGGTAGGTTGACCAAAGTCACACTGCTAGTGAGTGGTGAATATGGGATATGAACCAGGCTGTTTAACTGTAACTAACCTACTTCCCACCAGTTCTTTTTATTTATTTTATTTTTCAAGTACAGTTTATTTTCAATATTATTTTGTGTTGGTTTCAGGTGTCCAGCTTCATGGTTAGACAATCATATACTTTGCACAATGTTCCTCTCTATAGCTTTAGTACCCATCTGGCAGCTTACATAGTTATTGCAGTATTATTGACTATAGTCACTATGCTGTAACTTTACATCCCGTGACTGTTCTGTAACTACCAATTTATACTGCTTAATCCCTTCACTTCTTTCTCCCAGACTGTTACCCTTATCCCCTACCCCCACACCCCATCCTGGCTCCACCAATTCTTTTTAAACTGAAGCCTGACTACTGCAACCACTGGGTAAACTGTGGCGCATTTCATTGGAAAATTATTTTCTTAAATATTTTTGAGGTAAATATTTATGTTTAGTATGCAAGGAAGGAAAACAGAATTCACATGAATTTTTGAGATATAAAACAGGAGACTTCAAAAGAATGTGGTTGTTTTAGGCTAATTTAGTTATGTCCTCAAATACCACCTCATACTTAAAGGATCTAACTTTAGAAGGAACATCAGTAGGGAAGTTTTTGGGAGAGCACTCCATCAGAACACACCAGGGAGAATATATATTCTCGATCTCAGCAAACTTTTAACTGAAGCCTAACATAGGCACTGCAGTGTCTGGCTTCTTTGTTCACCATTTTATTTGTAAGATACCCATGTTGCGTATAGTTGTGGTTTCAAATAAATAATCCTCATTGCTGTATAGTATTTCTTTGTGTGCATGTATACTAATATATTTTTTGTTGATGGACCTTTGAGTTCCCACTTTCTGGCTATTACGAATCGTGCTACTGTGGACATTTTTGTTCATATCTTTTGGGGAAAACGTGTTTGTGTTTCCTTCGGGTATATATGTGGGTATGTAATTGTTGGGTCCTAAAGTTTACATATGTTTTACATTACTAAATAATTGCAAACCACATTCTGAAGGGGTTAGATTAATTTACAGTCACCAGTGGTATGTGACAGTTCCAGTTATGCTACATTCTTGCACATTATATGTTTTTTCTTTCATTTTAGTCGTAGGTATAAGTTGTTCAAAATAATGTGAACATTTCCATTTAGCCCAAGGCACTGATCCTACATATAAATGAAACCCAGATTTTGCAATTTACTTGAAAGTAAATTGGCTTCTGGAGAATACTAAGGAATATTCAGCTATTTAAATGGATTTAGGAATATACTATTTTTTCTAAGGAGATCAAAAAAGCCTTTGAGCAACACATAACTTTGAACCAATATCTAATACAGTGCCTGGAACATTGTAGGTATGTCATGAGTCATTCAAAGATATTTATAAAGCACCTACCACACTCCACTCACTCTATGCTGGGCTTTATCAGTGGACAAAACACGTTTCTTTTCATTTTATGGATCTTTCCTTTTTGTAGGAGGGAAAATTTAAAATAAATAAGTTCAGTTAGGGTAAGCGAAATGAAGAAAATAGAGGATATTGCTTAAGTGACTAGAGAGAGCATGTCAGAGAACACCTCAGTGAGAATGTGACAATGAGGATGCTTGTCAGCCACGCAGTGGAAGAGTGTCCCTAGCAGAGGAATCAGCAAGTGCAAAGGTCCTACGTCAGGAGGGAGCTTTTAAATAATATGGGCAAAACAGGCAAGTGGCCTGTGAGGCCAGAGAAGTGTGTGAGTGGGGAGCAGGAGCTAGAAGATATAACTGGTGGGGTGGTGGGCATGCCTTTTGCCAAAGATGTATAGATTTAATTCCATATATTGTGGAAGCCATAGGAGGGTTTTCAGCAGGCAAACAATTTGACTTGGCTATCACGGAAAATGATTGCAGGGCCAGGGTGGAAGCTGGAGGACCACATAGGAGATGATGGGTTGCCCGCCAGTTCTTTGTCTAGATGTTTGTATTATGTTTTCTCGCAGTTTGTGACTTGTCCTTTTATTTTCTTTACAGGGTGTTTGGAAGAGCAAAAGTTTTGAATTTTGATGAAGTCCAGTTTATTAGTGTTTTCTTTTGTGATTCGTATTTTTCTAAGAAATTTTTCCCTTCCCAAAGTTGCAGACTTACTTCTTTGTTTTCTGCTAAGAGGTTCATGGTTTTAGCTTTATTAGGTCTCTGGTCCATTAGATGTTAAGGTTTTGTTAACTTTTATTTTAATGGCATTATTTTATCTTATTGAGAACGTATACTTTTCCATAATTGGAAGTATGGTTATATTAAATAGAAAAATAAGATGTTAGTGTTTCATATTTTTCCAATAAAAATAATACATGACTACAATATACTTGGGAAATGCAGAAAAAGATTTTAAGGAACTCATAAAAATGTAAGTTCAGATAATGTTAGCTATTTTAGATACTGATATTTTTTACTTCAGTTTATAACATGAGCATTGTGCATGTTTTACAAGCTTCAGAAACATTTCAAGTGCCAAAATGTAAAATGTAGAGGAGGTAAACTTCATTCTAATCTAACTCACATTTTTTATTACATTGAATTATTATACTTCAACTTTTTATTTTAAAAACTACAGGAAAAAGTGGTATAATGAACTCATATAACCTTCACCTAGATTCACCAGTTAACATTTGCCACATTATCTCTCTATTGTTATATGTGTGATTTTTTAATTGAACCATTGGTAGGTAATCATGGCACTTGGCCCCTAAATACTTACACATTCATCTATAAGAATAATGACATTCTTCAACAACCACAAAACTTTATAATACTTAGCAAAATTAACAATTCTATAACATCTAATTTCCAGTCCATGTTCAAATTTTCCCAGCTGTCTCAAGAATGTTTTACAGCTATTTTCCCACCATTCCAGGAGCCAATCGAGATTCACCCATTGCATTTAGTTATCTGTCTCTGACTACTTTTAATTTAGAACAGTACTTTTTTTAAAAATGACATTTTTGAAGAGCTTAGGCTAGAATATCCTACATTCTGAATTTGTCCAATCGTTTCTTCATGTTAACCAAACTAGATCCTCTCTCTGTTCAGTAAACTATCTCTGTATTCCACTCTCTACGTGGATCCTGTAAAGTACAAGCTGGGTCTAGTGGCTTGATCAGAGTCACTGTTCATTTGCAAGAGTTATAGGAGTAGTTTTGTCCTTGTTTTCTCATGTCAAGAGGTACATAATGTCAGGTCACCTATTACAATCAGTGAAGACACTAGGGTATAAAAAAGTTATTAGCAAATCTCCCTGTTTTCATCTGTTGGGTGGTATGGTGGCAGTATCACTAACATGTTACTCAGTGGCTTTAGTCTCCATTGATTGCTGTTGTCTGAATCAGCTGTTGCACTGAGGGCTACAAAATGGTGATTTTCAATTCTATCCCTCTTTCTGTGTTTACTACCTGACATCATTCTATAAAAAAGAATAAAGAAAGACTTTCTGGCTTTCTTCCTGTGCTCACTTGTGTGCTCGCTCGCTCTCTCTCTCTCTCTCTCTCTCTCTCTCATACACACACATCATCATCATCATTTTGCATTCATGGATTTTGCTTTATTCAGTAAGTTAAAATTACTAATTGTCTTAATGACTCCTGAATCCTTTTCGTATCTACATCACTCTGAATGTTTCCTTGTTTCCTGGCCCAGTAAGGTGCCTTAGGCTCACCTTGTATTTTTCCTGTTTTGAATCTGGAATGGGCCATTTCTCTGAAGAGCCCAGGTTTCGGAGGATCCAGTTGAGCAATGTTTATGTCCAATACAAAGGTAATTCCTTTCTCTAGCGCTGTCCAATTGTGGTGTTATGGAAGTTGCTGACCAAGATTAATCTCTACCCTGAGTTTAGCTTTACTCCTGTATCCCTACTAATTCAAGCTCATATCTGACTCCTATTTTCTGCAGAGATGTCACTTGCCGAGCAGCTACTGCCCGCTTCCTTTAACCATCTTATGATTATTACTGATCTTCACTCCCTCCAACCCTTGCGCATTGATTGCAGGTGAACAGGGAGAAGCGTGAGTGACTCTTTTAGAGCCCATGCATGGAAGAAGACTTCATCTAGTAAATGCTATTGTTACTACTGTTTCCCCATAGTTTAGCACTCATACTTAATGAATGTTGAATAAATGTGCACCCTTGAGTTTGAGGACATTATTTAGTTAATCTCAGAAACATTATTTCACGATCATGATTAACTTGAACTGGGTGATAAAGGCTATAAAGCAGACTGTTCTGCTGCATCACCATAGGCCCCCATATCCTTTCTTTTTTTCTCTTTTTTAAAAAAAACTTCACTTGTGGACATTTCTTCATTGTTTTTCGAGAAAGAAGAGAAACATCAATGCGAGAAAGAAGCATCTATTGGTTGCCTCTTGTATGTGCCAGGACAGGGGGGATTACGTGCTCCTGGACTGGGGATGACTCACACCAACCATGGATTGAACCTGCAACCTAGGCATGTGCCTCAACCAGGAATGGAACCCACAACATTTTGGTTACAGGACGATGCTACACCTGCCAGGGCTAATATTTTTTTTTCATCACTTTCATCATATTTCATGTGATTACCTGTTGCTTTTCCCACTAACTAAACTCTTTATACTCCATATATTTTTGGCATTTACTACGTACCTGGTTATAGTAGGCACTAAGCCATTTGTTGAATGAATGAAATTAGCAAAAATCTATTGAGTGAAATTTAGGAGGTCCAAATTTTATTATTTGTTTTGCTAATTAGGTGGTATAGTTTTGGGCAAGTTTGAGCTTCAGTTTACTCCTTGGTAAATTGAGAGAGCTTGGGGCTGCAAACTCAAAAGCAGCAAGGGCTGGTGAAGCAGACTGAGTGGGGATTTTGGCAAAATGGAGCATCAAGTCCTGTCCAAAGGGAGCAGGAGATGCATATACAATAGCAGACCCAATGTAAACTAACTTGTTTTTTTCAGAAAACACGGAAATATGGATGTCAGTGAAATATTGGCAGCTAATTAAAAGTTTATTTTTTTAAAAGTTCTAAATATGGTGTAGGCAAAACACACAGTTATTTTTGGTGTAGCCATTTGGCTGGAATAGTTATTCTTTGTATTTCTTTTCAGTTCATGACATCGATAATTCTGTTTATTACAGTATTGCTCTGTTGTAGTATGGCCAGCAGGGGGAGAAAGAGTTCTTTAATAATATTTCTTTCAAGTTTGGTCCCATGAGAACTTCAAAGAAAGTAGAAATAGAGGTAGTGTAGGCCATGTCCCATGAAAATTGATAATATAATGTCAAAAGTTTCTAGCTTTTGTAAATAGATTTTGAAAAAGTGAGAAAGGACTTTAAGCCTCAGTGAATCCTTAAAGTACCAGTTAGATTTACTTACTGGTCTATCATAGAATCAAAGGAAGGCATCCATCCATCCATCCATTACTCTTGTGCCATGTAGACTTAACCACACAGTCCAGAAAAATGTGTGGATCATTTCCTCTCCAGCAAAGGAAACTGCTGTCTGCATGAATTGGATAGCATGTGAGCAGTGAGCAGTCACCACTGGTCTTCTTTGAAAAAAGTGATGATGGGTGACTGATCATGAAGTGCATTTATTTTAGCTCTTCTATTTCTTACCTAACTTTATATCATTAATAGCCAGAAATGAATATATCAGTTTTTGCTAGGTTATACTGCAGTCACAGATGACCTCCCAAATCTCAGTAGCTAAAATAACCCTTGCTCTTGTTATATGTTGGTCCCAGGTTGGTGTCAGCTCTGCTCTTGTCCAAAGGCCATGTATAGTCCATGGGGTTGTTTTATTTTTTCATTTTTATAACTGGATTGAAGGAGTAATAAATACTATACATGTTCTCCTAATGGAAGAGGAAAAAGATGCAGAGCTGGACCTTGCAGTGGTTCCTAAAGCTTATGAATGGAACTGGCGCTCTGTCACTACTATCATATTCCATTAGAAAAAAAACAGCCACATGATAAAGCCTAATATCAGTGGGGGAGAAAATAATCAGGCCAGGAAGACACTGCAAGTCAGACAGTGATGGGCGGGGAAATATAATCTCCTTTCAGGGAAATGAAGAATAGAAAAAAGGGTGTTTTTGTTTTTCCTTCTGAGGAGATAGGAATATCGTCTCAAAAACTACTAAAGGCCAGGGATCTGATTTTTAAAAAGTTCATTTATTGAGATAAAATATGAACCTGTATTCAATGACAATGTCTTGTTGATACAAGAAGATCTGGTGAGATCACTAGGTAGGGGTGGGGGTATCCTGAGGCCGCACAAGAGAGGCTGTGTTCCTGGGCGAAGGAACAAGCTAGTGTGGCAGCATAACGTTGTCCCAGTAACCAACCTAGCCCTGGCATAAGGATAGATTTCCCCAGCCCTGGGCAGAGATGTGGCAGGAGGAAATTACTGTGTAAAGTCTGCATGAGTCTAGAGTGTGATGGACAAAGTGAAAAGCCCTCCTATCTTCTGGTTTCTGATTGAAGGGGAAACCAGAGGTTACAATGGCTTATGTACCTAAAAGTTAACATGGTGCAGGGGGAGGTGTGGACCTGCCAATGTAGACTGGGAAAAGGATGGAATTGACTGGGGAAGCTGAACCCTTCTGGAATGCATGGAAGCTTGCTCTAGGAGATTTAAATGGAGGGAGGGCAGAGGCTGCCCCTTCTCTTCCTCTGGGATCCATGCAGGGATGTGCAGTCAAAAGCACTCACAAGACCCAGTGGGCCCTGGAAACGGGAGGCAATGGGTGCTGGGCCCCTGGCATGGAAAGCTGCAGTGTGGCAATGGTGCACAGGCTGTGCATAGGGACTCCAGGAGGGGAACCTGAAGCCAGAGATCTGTCTGCTTAACAGCCTGTGGCTACAGGTAAGAATAGAGTAGGATTTGGGGGCATGGTTCTGAGTTTGTCTTTTGCGGAACACACAGGTTTTTGTGTTTTGGAAGAGAGGAGCCTGGAGCCAGGGAGTGCCCCATTCCCTCAAATGGTACAACATTTTAACATAGACCTTTTTCCTTCCCCACCAACCTTTGTCTTATGCCTGTGTTCTGTGGTGGACAGCTGAAGCCCACTTTTGTTCTGTAACATTGTTACTCCAAGTGTGATCTATTGATCAGGATTAGCATCACTTACTAGATTTTTAGAAATGCTCTTGGGTGACCTCAGACTTAATCAGAATATTTATGAATGTTTATTATTTAAATCCCATCTGAGGATATATTTATTGATTTCAGAGAGAGAGGAAGGGAGCGAGAGGGAAACTTTGATGTGAGAGAGAAACATCAATTGGTTGCCTCCCGTACACTCCCAATCTGCAACCTAGGTATGTGTCCTGACTAGGGATCAAACCCGCCATCTTATTGTTTAGGGAATGATGCTCCAACCAACTGAGACAACTAGCCAGGCCCAGAATCTTAATTTTAACTAGATCTACAAATTTGTGTGCACATTAAAATTTATGAAACTTGGCTAATGGATGTCTCTCCCTGGGTGCCCTTACTGGCTTTTGTTTTTTCCCCCCAAACATCTTTTTCCTATATGCCCAGGTCTTGGTTCATGGCATCCTCATTCACCCCATTCCAAAAGCTGAATCGTCTTCTTCAATTTCTCCTCCTCTCCCTCCTATTGTTAGTTTCCCCTGTCAGATCTACTACAATATTGTTCCTGTCTCTTTCTCACCATCCGCACTCTGCTGCCTTGGTTCAGGCCTAGGAACTTGTCAAAACTGATGCTCTGACCTGACTTCCCTGCTACCAGTCCACCCCCTCTCCCAACTCTAACCAACCTCTTTATTAATTACTATATGGTCTTATTAAAATTCAGCTCTAATTAAGATGGCAGCCATGGAGATGACAAGGAGCTGCATGGGACACGGGAGAGTATAAATAAGCATGCACCTAAGTGAACATGGAGTTCTGCCTATGACACTGCGCAAGGCGAGTCTTGGACCATTTCTCCAAAGCTCCTCATGTGGAAATCAGTCCTGGAGTCGCCATTTGATGCTAACTGGCTTTAAATTATTGACTGTTGCCTTCAGGATAATGTCCGGATCTCCTAGGAGTATGTTAAATTGTCTGCTGTGTTCCTTGTCTGCCTTACCAATAGAATTTCCCATTGCTTTCCTCCTCATTTTAAAGAGCCATATCAGCTCCTTGGTCTTGTTTGAAGGTGCCTGTTGATTTATAATTCCTTACCTTGACATTGCTCAAATGCTATCTTGCTCCCATCTTGTCAACCGGCCATGTCCCAGCTCAAGCGTCACCTCTGTCAGTCTTTCAGGCCCAGGAAGAGATTTAGTATCTCTTTATGTCATTTTTACCTATGGCATAATCATTTTATAATTTTATTTTTCCATGTCTATGTCTGGAGACCCTCGAGGGCCATGGATTTTGTCTTACTCATCTTCATAGGCCCAGTAAACAGTGTTGGACATGTAATAGCTGCTAAATAAAGGTTTATTGATGACTACAGGAGTAAAGATGAAAATGATGGCTTAAATCAGACATTGTGAAGAAATGACAGATAAGGCTGGGTTAATATACAAACCATGTCTTCTGTCAGGCACGTAACAGGTACTTAAGAGTGAGAGATAATTTCATGCATATTGCCTCTAATGGCGTGATGATTTCTTCTAGTCTGAAAATGTATTTAATTGGACTTTCTGATAAAACCGTAGTGTTTTGGCGACTGAAAAGTGGCACTGGTTGGTTGGGAGAGATAGCATTTGTTGCTAGTCAGCTACTATCCCCAACAGAATGTGTTGTTTATGTTACACTTCTCTCTTTTTAAAAAGATTTTATTTATTTATTTTTAGAGAGGAGAAGGGAGGGAGAAAGAGAGGGAGAGAAACATCAATGTGTGGTTGCCTCTCTCACTCCCCCTACTGGGAACTTCGCCCACCACCCAGGTATGTGCCCCAGACTGGGAATCGAACTGGTGACCCTTTGGTTTGCAGGCTGTCCACTCAGTCCACGGAGCCACACCAGCCAGGGCTATGTTACACTTCTTATAGATCTTTCAAAAATAATAGAACTTTATAATGAAATTTTAAATATAAATATCCTTTCCTTTATGTGCTTAAGAAGAAGACTATATAACATTAAATATTTATTGAGCACTTTGTGCCAGGTTTTTTTTTTTAACAGCTTTATTGAGGTATTTTACACAGCATAAAGTTCACTAGTTTTAAGTACACAATTCAATGAGCTTTAGTATACTTACAGAAGTTTATATCCATCACAGTCTAATTTTAGAACATCTATCTCCCTTAAATAAACCTTGTACCATTTACAGTCAATATCTCCCTATTTTTCCTCCCCCAGCCATGAGCAACCACTAATACTCCTTTCGGTCTGAGTTTGCCTTTTCTGGACATTCCATGTAGATGGAATCATATAATATTTGGCCTTTTGTGAACTGACCTCTCATTTAGCATAATATTTTCAAAGTTCATCCATGTTATAGCATGTTTCAGAACTTTTTTCCTTTTTTGAATTTTTATTTTAATGAATTATTTTTCTTCATTTTCTAGAACTGTGTTTCTTTTTATTGATGAATAGTATGCTGCTGTAGTACATTTTGTTCATCCATCCCCCAGTTGATGGACATTTGGGTTTCCATGTTTTGCTGTTGTGAATAACGCTGCTGCAAACCTTTCTGTGCAAGTATTTGGACACAAGTTTGTCTTTATCATTGGTAGATATCTCCGGTTTTTTTTGAAAGAGGGTACTGAGAGTTTCAAAATTTTCCCCAAGGTCATGCGGTTGTTCGAGTTAGGACTGAAACCCAGGCTGTAAATCACTGAGCTTTTCATTGCCAATTGTAGTTCCCACTCTGCGGGGCCTGAGAAAAGGGCTTAACACAGCTAAGCTGGAACCTGGAGGCAAAGAGATGCCAGAAAGATGAGCTAGTGCCATAGTGCCAAAGCCTACCTAAGTCTGGACTGTATCCCTGCTCTGCTATTACATAAGCCCCAGAAATAACAGAAATATTAACGAGCCCTTGATGGTTAAAGAATTACCTTTTTCCACCGCAGGAGTTGGAGAAAATGTCATCAACAGAAGACCAGTTCAAATCAACAATGAACCCTTAGGCTGCTGTAGGGGCCACAGCACAGACTGAGATCAGCCTCAGCCTCCTGGGCATTCAGGGTTGGTCCTAGGGGTGCCGGCTTCACCTTGTTGGGCTAGGCCTTGGAGTGAGTTAGGGAAATTTTTTTTTTTTTTTTTTTTTTTTTAGGAAAATTGGTTGAGAGATGAGGGAAAGGGGACAGCGAGGTAACCTGCAATTCTGCAACAGCCATTTATTGGGCTCCTCTCTCTAGTCTCGTCCCTCTTCTAGTCAATCCCATGAGGTAGCCAGAATGATTTTTCCAAAACACATTTGATCATGCCACTCACTTTAAAACTGCCCCACAGTTCCCTACTGCCCCCTGGCATTGTAATTCAACTTTCTCTCCTTGCCCTCCAGGGCGGCTCCTGTTGGCAGGTACCCACAATACTAGGGTGAAGCACCCCCTCAGAGTCTGACAGTAAGGCGCAGGGAGGGCCAGGGGAAGGTTCCATCCCATAGAACACTGGGAAGTGGTTGTTCAAGGGCGCTGAAAACAACAAAAACCATGTTAAGAGTTTCATTTTAAATTTCTGCTTTTTGGGGGCGGGGAATCTAAGATGTCTAAAATATACATGCCATGGCACTTTAGGGGCTACCATGGTTTATAAAGGTGTGTTTTAGTTCCTCAACATGTCATATGTCCCCGGCTTTCAGCCCCAGCTGCTCTCTCAGTTGCGTGTGTCCACAGCACCGTGCCCTGCAGCTCTGGCAGCACTTGCTTGATGTGGCGTAAATGTGCACTTACTGGTCTTCTTCATGTGACCCTTAGGTACTGAGCTTGGTGAGGGGCGGGACAGGGCCTGGTGCCTCCTAGGAACCCCAGGACCTAGCACAGTCCTGGGCATAGAAAGAAGAACTTCAGTGTAGATCTGGGCTTGGAATAACCAAGGAGTGTTAGTAACAAAGATTAGAATTCTTCTGCTTATTGCAAAAAAGAGTGAAAGAAAGGCCCGGGTATTCCCTGCCTCCCCCTGCCCCTGTCCCCCACATACTCTGGTAATGTCAGAAATTTCAGGTGAGGGCCTGAAACTACTGCCCGGAGATCGATTATTTCCACCACCTAACAAAATGCTTTGCACAAAAGGCACTGACTTTTTAAAGCTACGCAGCAGTGAAGTCACACACAGGGTAAGTCTCAATGCTCTAGTCTTAATAGACTAATATTAACAAAACGGTTTATGGCTTAAGAGAGTTGTAATTGCTGTATAATATTATACCTAAGATTGATTGAGCACTTACTATGTGTCAAGCATACTTCTAAAGGTTTGACATATATCTACTCAGTCCTTAAGCAACCCAGTGAGGCAGGTGCCCTTATCGTTTCGTGTTATAGAGGAGAGAGAGAGTGAATCTGTGATTTGCCAAAAGTTACATAGCTAGTAAGTGGCAGAACCCGAATTTAAATTAAGTAGTCAAGTTTGAGACTCTGCGTGGACGCATCCATCAAGACTGGGATCTCATTAAGCTTCCCGCTCCTGCAGAGATGCTCTCCACAGTTATTCCTGTTGGATACGAATACGGCGCAAACTCAGCCTCTCCACATCTGCCTCCAACTTAGGTCTCCTGCCTTGAGGCAGAATCTCCCCAGGTCCCCTCTGTGCCGCTCTCCCCAGATACCTCACCTTTACATGCAAATTTTGAAAACTTTCATGCCGTTCCACCTTGCCATTTGCTGTGCCTAGCAAACTCCAACTTTAAATGCTACCCTTCTTTCACTTCTCCTCTGGGCAGAAATAGCCACCCCTCACCCACATGCCTACAGTGATGGGCCATGTGCAGACACCTCTACTATTCTCACAACGTGTTGCACTCAGTGTCTGCCCCCTCACTAGACTGTGGGCTTCTTGAGGAAAATGATTGTGTCTGACCTTGAGGCCAATCTCATCAGGGAGAAAAACTAAATGAAACACCAGTGTAACAACCTAAATCACTGAAAAGTAATTTATGTCTCGTCTAAGTTGGGCAAGTAATGTTGAAGGGAAGATCCCACTGACCACACAGAAGAAACCTTTCAAAGATACACATTTGTTCTTTTTCAATTCCTAGGTAGTTGCTCCGAAAATCTCCACTGTCTCTAAATGCTCATGGAGAACACAGCTGTGGTGCAATTTTGCCTCTCTTCTTTTGCACCCTTTTCCCCTTCTGGATCTTTCCATGTCTTAGGCCAGGAACATTCTGTCTTTGTCATATGAATCCAGCCAGCCCCTCCACCTTCCTGTTTGGGGCTCACCTCTCTGTCCTATCAACACCACATCGTCTACAGGGTCTGGTACAAACACCCCTTTTTTGTTACAAAATCATAAGCATGTAATTCTGTAACACAACAATATCACACTCAAGCATACCATATGACATTTTAGGTGAAATGTTCAAATTAAAACTATAAATTATTACACTCATATTATTACCCTACCGACCGCACTCGAGCAAGCTTACTTCTGCCGGGCCCTGTACATGCAGCAAAGGACTAGGGGTGGGGTGGGGGGAGGCTGTGATACTAAAGGGTTTACATTTTGTCTCATCTCACTCACCCTTGTGCAGCTGCTACTAACCAAGCCTGGCAAATGATTGACGCTCCTGAAAGACTTTCCTTCTCTCTCTCCTTCCCTTTGGGAAAAAGCCCAAATAGGTCCAAAGCCTTCCCCAAGTTGGCCACCACATTCCTTCTCTTTACCTTCCATTTCTCCCTAATAGAGTGCTTGGCTTCAAGCAAGTGGCCACAGGGCACCAAGTATGCATTTTCCCAACTCCCTCCCCACCTTCACTCAGCCCCCTTCTCTCTTGGGGCTCCCTGTTCCTCAACACCTATGCTGCTCCGAACCTTGCCCTGTTTCCGTCTCACTTGGCCTGGACAGCTGGCCCCCGTCACCCTCACCACCCTGTCCAGGGGGTTGCCACTCACTGCCAGGACCTTTCCTCCTGTAGTGTGCTGTTGCCCGATTCATAGCCATGGACTGGCTTTCGCATTAGTGTCTCAAACGGACTTTTTGAGTCCTTTTATTGCCTTGTCTAGACTCTAAGTTTCTTAGAAACAGCAAAACTAATTCAACTGAACAGCAAGCCTAAAAAATAACTCCAATGGGGCATTACTATATTTCAGTAAGTTTTAGATGCATCATAAGACACATCTGAATTCCGAAAAGTTAACATGTGAAAGAGATGTGTCTGAGATGAAATACAGTGTTAACTTCTTTCCTACACCACTGTGCCTTGAGCACACCGGGCACCCTCGGCCTTCGTGTTTTGCCCTTGCTGTCTCCTTTATCAGGAACGTTCTTCCTGCCAGTCTGATTCCCTCACCTCCTTGAAGTCTTTGAAGTCTTTGCTCAAATGTCACCTTCTCTGTGAGGCCTTCTTTCAACTCTATTGAACACTGAAACTCGGCACCCCCAATTTTCCTTTTTTTCTCCATAGCATTTTTCACTGCTGACATATTATCTATTATTTGTTTCATGCCAGTGTTTTTTCTACTAGACTGTCAGCCTCAAGAGAGCAGAGGTTTTGTTTACCGCTGTGGCCCTCAGGGTCTAGAACAGAGCCTGGCACATACCAGGCAGTCAATAACATTGTGGAATGAATGGAGTTTGAACTTCATCAGGTCAGGGAGGAGTGTTTTTGCTCACCACTTATATCCCCCGGGTTCAGTACAGCAGTTCGCAAACAGCAGGCACTCAATATATATTGACTGAGAATGCATGTAGCTCTGATGCACTAGGTGACTTGCTTGTGGCCATCTAGCCTGGCAGGAGAAGAGCGAGGAGGCCATTCTGCTGACTCGGGGGCCTTCTGTCCCACCGGGTAGTGACTGCTTAATTCTCCTATTTGAGGAAAGAGACTTTTTCGAGAAGGCTTTCTCCTGGTCTCCCCAACGCGCAGTGCACTGCTTTGCACGTAGTGTGGCTGCAATAAAGATTTATATGATGTATTTTAATCCAGCATAATATTGCAACTAGGACACAGCTGCTTCAGTCCCGTAGAGGTAAACCGGACACGCCGGTGTTCTCTGGCCTCTCAGAGAAGTAGGGAACAAACAGCACAAAGCGCTCCCTCTCACCTGCAAAAGGTTTTCCAAAATCCAGGATGAAAAGCTTTCTGGTCTCTACAGCACGTTGACCATGACCATTTATGTCCCTTATAGGGACCGGACGGCCTTTCCTACCCATCTCCCCTCTAGATGGGGACTGGCAGGGAGATGACGGGGAGGGAAGCCCACCGCCCACTCCCTATCCGGACCTCCGTGGCACAGGCACCGCCGCGAGGGGTCCTCTTCCCGGGTCCTCGGCCAGCGGAGAGCGCGGGAGCGAGGGGCGCGCAGTGGCTTCGCGCGGGGACGCGCGCGCGCGCGCCTGCCTCGCCTCCCTCGCCGGGTCCGGTGGCTACGTGCTTTCTTTGTCAATGAGGCGCAGCTTTGAGCTGCAGTAGCACTCTCAGCCCGGGAACCGGAGCCGGAACCCGAGACCGCGCGAGCCAGCGAGCAAGGAGAGTGGGGCGGAGAAGCCGGAGCTGGCGGTGGGAGGGAGGGTCCCGAGTGCGCTCTGCGGCCGCCAGCCCCGGGTCTCGCAGCCTCGCCCCCTCAGTCAGCAGGAGCTGCCCGGGGGAGGGGACCCCGGGCGGCGCCCATCCCACCCTTGCTGCCCGGGGCGCGCCGGCGCTCGGCGACAGCAGCGTGGGAACCCCGGTCCGCTCCCACCCCGGCTCCATGCGGCCCCGGCCCCTGCGCGGTTGAAGCCGCGGCTCCCGGAGCCCGCCCCAGCGCGGCAGGAGGAACGAGCAAGTCGCGCCGCCTGGCCCCTCCACCCTCCGGCGCCCGAGCCATGGCCGGAGATGCCCGGTGAGGACTGGGGCGCCGAAGGCTGGGCTCCCCGGCGCGGTGCGGAGCGAGGCAGCGGCCTGGATGTGTGAAGTGTCTCCATGGCTCTGCAGGAGGCGAAGCCCCAGGGCCCCAGGGAGACTGGACTGGCGGCGCGGAGGCGCAGGGGTCGGCCCGGGACGCGCGGGCTCGATGGGGTCGGCGGGAGAGCGGCGTGCAGTCCGGGCGTGAGAGGCTCCGGACCGACGCTGGTCCCCCGGGCCGCCGCGTCCCAGGAAGCACCGCTGCCGCCGCCGCCGCCGCCGCCGCCGCCGCTGCTGCTGCTGGGACTCCTGCTGCTGGTGGCCCTTCCTGAGCACTGCCTGGCTGACCCGGGTAAGCACTTGGCGGCTGCTTTGCCCTCGGGGAGGTTTCTGTAGGAGCAGGGCCGCCCTTCAGGGCCGGCACCTGGCGGGGCGGCGTGGAGGGAGAGGTCTTTGCAGCACCAGCGCTGGGATGTTCTCCGCCCTTCGCTGCTGCAACAGCAGGCGAACTGTCGGAAATGTGTCTCCCGGGAAGGCACCGCTGGGCGGGGAAGTAAAAAGAGGTGCATTCGCATCTTCTTTCTGGACAAGTTGCAGGTCCTTTCTAGTGGTCCCGCAGGCACGCTTCATGTAGATACAGACATGGTGTGGTTAGGGCACTTTAAAAGGGATGTGTTTTAGTAAGACATATTTCAGGGTGGGGTTGTCTACTGTATTTGGGGTTCCCTGTTGGGTGTCCACTTTGTTTTAACTGCATGAAATGGCCAGATTTTTAGGCAGTTCCAATGTGGACTTATCAAATAGCGTTTCCCCCTCTGTGTTGAGAGGAGACGCCTTTTCTTTTGGGATAGAGGTACCTATAATAATTGCTTGCATGTTGCAAAGGGATGCAGGCACTGATCAAGTGTATATAATCCACTCTTTACAGGAGGTTAGTTAATAATCACACTTGGTTCTCAGACTCCCAAGAACCCTCAGGAAATATTTTTCTGCAATTCCTTGGACGATTTGAGAAATCTGTTGTAACTATTTGGGGAGAATTATTCTGCAAATGTGCTTTAAATTTACACTGTGCAGTCAGCAATTGTCTTTGAAATGAGAATGATTACTATGGCACTTGTAAAGGGCAGGCTTTTGTTTGTGATGAAATTCTCGGCTCTTGGTACATTCCGTTTATGAAGGAATATAGTTCTCGCTTCAGCTAATATGATCCTATAGTTTGGTGGTTTTTAGCAAGGACTAATGAGGACTGCTTTTTTCCCAGTGTGTCCCTTCCCCCAAATTAGAATACATTATGAAGGAGCTCACACTCTTAGATAAGGGGGCTTCAAGTTGAAAGTATTTCTTATTTTCAACAGCTTAATTCAAAGCCCAGTGTTCTTTGATTCATTTAAAGGGTTACTGACATAAGGTGTCTATATGTGCAAGTGCCTGTCCAGGAATTTTCTGTTGTGATTATAGCGATCACAAAGTTTGGTAATCTTTGACTGTGTGCCTGAGACCTGAGAAAAGCCCCTGAAGAATTTTAACCCTCAATTTTTATGCTGCTATCAGTTTTCAGTGAGTGAATATAGTATCATGGTTAAAAGGTGAGTCCTGAACCACACTCATATAAAGAACTTAGGAGTCACTGGCTTACAAACACACTTTGAGTTTTTACTTAAAGTGAATCAGATCCTTGATAGATCTGTAAACAGTTTACGAGACATTAACTTTTTGGATGTTCATTTGAGTGCAGACACCCAAAATGGTCCAGCCATATTTAATATATGAAATTTGGAAGTGTATATCTTTCCTATTCAGCTTGATGTCAGATAATTTCCTCTGGTTTGGAATTTCTGATCTCTCTTCCTGCCCCTGTGCACTGACCTTCTGAACCCCTGTGATTTGACTTGGCTCTTCTTTCAGACTACCAGTCTTAGGGCAGGGTGTCATTTTTCTTCTTTCTTTTAGTATGGTGGTCATGGGGATCACTAGGAAAGTTAATTAAAGTGATGGTAAAAAATCGTTAAAGTTGATGTTGTTCCCCAAAGCCTGTCTTTCCACCTCTCATTGGAGTGACTTGTTGCTTCCTCTGTACTTTTTGGGTGCTCTTTGTGCAGTCACCCTGACGAATAGTTCCCAGTGGTCCAGCTCACCTGTGGATCCAGAGTCTGCCACTGGGATCTCTGGTTTCCATTGTGTTCGCCCTTGATTCAATTCAAGACCTGTTTCTCGGTGGAAGAGTTGAACACTGGCCCCCTGTCTTGCCTCCCACCTGCTTTCATTTGTTCTCTGATTTCCACTTCAGGCACCTTCGTGGCAGGGTGGGCGAGCCCTGGACCTAATCAGGGTGTCCTAAGGAGTTTGGGTGAAGAAACAGTGTCAGGAGAGAGGCAGGAGAAGAACACATGACACTTTTCTGGGACCTTTGGTTTGCAGAAAACAACCCAGTTTTGAAATTTACTGAAGCGGAGTTGCAGGTTGGTGCTGCCACTCATGGCAGAACATGTTCGATGCTGAGTAGCGTGAGAAGCCAGACCCGTGCGGTTGAGATCCTGCTGCCAGTGCTGGCTTGCGACAGTCCTGTCTTTTGCATCATTGCTCTTCCTTGCTTTCTAAGCAAGGCTAAGCTAGGCATTTGCTGCTGTTGAAAAATGGGTAAAAATAGATTTGTTTCTGGAAAACACTGTAGCAGTCATTCAGAACCTTCGTGTCCTGGGGCCCGTGCAGTATGCCCCCCAGTCCACAGCCATCCACTACACCCCAAGTGCTTTTGCTTTACTATTCCTGAGGACTCGGGTCTCCTTCTCTTTCCTTTTCTTTTAAGGAAAGGCTGCTACCTTGAATGTCCTCCTTCAGACTTCCTCTCCACAAAGCCCTTGCTTGTAAGCAGTAACTTCGGTTTTGGATGTGGGAGATAGGTGTGGGAAAGAATGTTCTTTATAGCAGCGAGCTCTGACGCCCTCTACTTTCCTCTGCCCCCCGGAGCTCCAGGCACATGGGAGAAGTTCAAATTTGACTTTCTCATCTTCTTAACTGATCATCCATTTAGCTCATGTCAGTAAACTTTTAGTGTCTGCCCTTTGGTGCAGGTACAGCGTTTATTCCTTTATGCGACCTTGCCTTTCTGGGCCTCAGTTCTCTGATCTGCAAAATGGGGATAATAGTAACTCTAATCTAATTGGATGGTTTTGAGGATCAAATGAGTTAATACATCTAAAGTGTTAAAACAGTGCTTGGTACATGTTCATTGAGTGAATGCTCAGTGAATGCTGGTGTTCTTCTGAAGTGGCAGGAATTGACCAAACAGTTACTGTGCCCATGTACTGTGCAGAGGCAGGAGATACAGAGGTCAGTAAGGATAGGATGGCAGTTTGTGAAGCCCCTCGTGAAGAGGGTGATATGTGCCCTTGAACTCTGGTATGTGTGATCAGAGCTAATAAAATGAGGGAGGAGTTAATTCTGGAAGAGCGAGGGCTTTGAAGGATGAGTAGGTGTTGGCAGGATCGATGGTAACATTTCAGTCAGAGGAAAAGTAGAGGGTTCTTTGTGGCCAGAACACAGGTAGTTCAAGGGAGGGGAACCCTGGACACTTTTACTGTCATGAGGCTTTCCCAAGCCCTTCCTCTCAGGGTGCTCCACCCTCTTGGCTCTCCCCTGAAGGGTCCTCCCCTTCTCCCACCAACTCATAAGCTCCTGATTTATCTGTGTTTTCCTCTTGCATGTTACAATGCCCAGCAGAGAGTAGGCACTTATGTTTTCAGCCTTTTTTCACGCCTGTTCCCTCTGTGTGGCTGATTCTGTTAGATGTTAGAATAATTATCTTATTTCAGCAATCCACAGTAAGTTGTGAATGACTGCCTTATTTGAGGAATTAATTGCATTTTGAAAGAAGGATTTGCTGATACCAGGAATCTCTAACTTAGCACAATATATGGGGGAGATAGTTTTGACCTAAGATGTGTTGCCTCTCTCCAACCTTGTACACACCATCAGCTTGGAGTCCCATTTGAAACAGGTGCACAGTTCATTTGTTCATTCATTCATTCAGTATATCTTGAGTACTTCAGCTTTCTGAGGTTACAACAGTGAGTACACTGTTCAACAAGCACCCATTCTCATGGGTCTTAGGAACCAGACCAGTGCTTTCCAGACTTTACTGTGCATGTAAATCACTCAAAGTTCTTGTTAACATACAGATGCTGATTCAGTGGGCCTGGAATAAGGCCTGAGGTTCTGCATTTCTAGCAGGCATGGGGCGATGTTGTCTATGGCTCATTGACCTTACTTTAAGCAGCAAGTGACAATAAATAAATGAATGTAAGTTGGATGGAGGTAAGAAAAAAGTCTTACTGCAGTGGGTTTAAGAGAGAAAGGAAGAAGAGACAGAAGAAAAAAACCACTTTAAAGTCTTTTCTACAAAGGGAAGCAGAGTAACAGGGAAGGATCCTTGCACTTTTTACTCTCAGTATTAATTATTAGTGCCTCAAAATATTTGCAAGATGTCCCAAACCTTGCCTCCCTTTTCTTCCCCATTCCACACATGAAGTAAAGATTTTAAGAACAGAAACACTGTACTTCTAATATCGACATCAAACAGAAGTCAGATATCCCTTTCCTGCCCCGCATCCTCCCTAAAATCAGAACATCACTGCGGAATCTCAGAGAAACTGAAATTCTGACGGAGAATTTCTCAGTCGCTGACATCTCAAGTCTTAAATTACTAGACTATGATATGAGAGTATTCAAAATGAATGTGCATGCTTCCTTTTTTTTTAATTTTCATCATCCTTCAAATACTTATTGTGATTTTCCTCCTTTTTTTTCTTTTTCTTTCTTTCTTTTTTTTTTAACAAACAACAACTCTACTCTTCTCCAGACAAAAATGAATAGTTGGAATGACCCTAAAACATTTTCGTTGCTTGACAACATATTACAGGGGATTTCTAAACACACAGAGGGACACATTATTCTATGTCACAGGATGAGTGCCTTGGATGATGACTGTCTTTGGGGACTCCAGGACCAAAGGCGCAGTGAACAACCTGGGGATTATAAATGTCAGTTATTGTAGCTGGTGGGAAGGTGGCGAGGAGTCATACTTATTTGGCAATATTTATCAAGGGCCTGGCATGCGGCAGGCCAGACTTTTCATTAGATACTGGAGGTTTAGTGGGGAACAAGCCAGGCTCAACCCCTTCCCTCAAGTGGCCTGTAGCCCAGGACAAGAAACCCTTACTTAGTGGGCAGAGAGGCAGGTCGGTAACGTACCTCTGTGAACTGAGTCAAGTGAGAGAATGTGGGAAGACAGAAGGCACCTGCCTTGTCCAAAGAGGCTGTCACCACTCTACTGCAGCTGTGAGGGAATGGGGCTCAGGGTGCCAACATTCTTACTTCTTAAGAAAGGTGGGGTCTTTATTTAAAAATCTTGTTTTCAAATGTCACCAACTAATTCAGATGTTTGCGAGGTCATGCTCTGCGAAGAACACAGCCATGAGCCACCAGTTGTTTTCTTTTCGAAAGTAAAGTTTATTAAGGTATAATTTACATACAGTAGATTCCACCTTTTCCCCCTCTCTCGAGGACATTTTTTCATTGCTTTTAGAGAGAGAGGAAGGGGGAGAGAGAGAACGAGAAACATTAGTGTGAGAGAGAAACGCTGATTGGCTGCTTTCTCATACGTGCCCTGACTGGGGGCTGAACCAGCAACCTGGGTATGTGCCCTGACTGGGAATTGAACCTGTGACCCTTCGATCTACAGGATGACACTCCAACCAATTGAGCCACTCAGCAAGGGCAAATTCACCTTTTTTAGGTATACTGCATGATGAGTTTTGACAGAAATGCACAGTCATGGATCCACCACCACAATCCAAATATAGAACATTTCTATCACTTCTTGCCCCTTTTTCTAGCTCAGAGTTTTTAAACTTGTTAATATTGTTAATATTGGGGCTGGGTAATTCTTTGTTGTTGGAGATTGTTCAGGGCATTGTAGGATGGTTAACAGCATTCCTGGTCTCCGACCAGCGGATGCGAGTAGCTCAGTTCTCGCATCCAAAGTTCTAACAACCAAAATGTCTCTAGATATTGCTAAATGTCACCTAGGGGGGAAAATGGCCCCCAGTTGAATTCTACTGCTCTAGTTTTGTAGTAAGTCTTGAATCAGGTAGTGTGAATCCTCCTTTCTTCTTTATTTTCAAAAAAATTTTTGGATATTCTAGGTCTTATGCTTTTCCATATGGATCTTAGTATCTTCTTGTCAATCTCTATAAAAACAGGTTGCTGGAATTTTGATTGGAATTTCACTGAATCTAGATCAGTTGGAGAAGACTGATGATATCTTAACAATATTGAATTTTTTGATCCATGAATGTATCTTTCTCCATTTATTTAGGTATTTTTTCCTTTCATCAATGTTTTATAGTTTTCAGCATATTAATTTTGCACATGGTTTTTAAAAAAATTGTTGTTCTTTAATGATATATTTTTAAAGCTTTTATTTATTTATTTTTAGAGAGAGGGGAAGGGAGGGAGAAAGAGAGGGAGAGAAACATCAGTGCATGGTTGCCTCTCACACACCCGCTACTGGGGACCTGGCCTGCAACCTAGGCATGTGCCTGAGACTGGGAATTGAACCGGCAGCCCTTTGGTTCGCAGGCCAGTGCTCAGTCCACTGAGCCACAGCAGCCAGGGCACATGGTTTTTCATGCTTTAGCAAATAGTACTTAAAAATGTCGTTGATAGTAGATAGAATTATGATTGTTAGAATATTAACGTTATGTAATGTGACCCTTCTACACTCACTTCAGTTATAGTAGCATTTGTGGAATCTTCGGGATTTTTCTAAATAGAAAATTGTGTTATCTATGAGTAGACAGTTTTATTGCATTTTTTCAAATCGGTATGTCTTTATTTCTTTTTCTTGCCATCTGCACCGGCTGAACTTCAAGTAAATTGTTGCATAGGATTGGGGAGAGTGGCTGTCCTTGCTTTGATTTCAGCCTTGAGGGAAAACTTTCAATCTTTCATTATTAAGAATGATGTTAGCTGTAGATTTTTTTAAAAAATAGTTTTTTATTTTTCAACTCTAACTGATGTACAATTTTATATTAGTTTCAAGTATACAACCCAGTGATTAGACATTTATATAATTTATAAAGTGATCACCCCAGTAAATCTAGTACCCATCAGACAGCACACATAGTTATTGGAATATTGACTATATTCCGTATGCTGTACTTTACAGCTCCATGACTATTCTGTAACTACCAATTTGGACTCCTTAATTCCTTCACTTTTGCCACGCATCCCCTCAACCTCCCTCCTGTCTGGCAACTGTCAAAACGTTTCCTGTATCTATGAGTCTGTTTCTGGTCTGCTTATTTATTTATTTTGTTTTTTAGATTCCACATATAAGTGAAATCATATGGCATTTGTCTTTGTCTGACTTATTTCACTCAGCAGAGTACCCTCTGGGTCTGTCCATGTTATTGCAGATGGCAAGATTTCATTCTTCTTTAATGGCCGAGTCATAGTTCATTGTATATTTGTACCACTTTTTTATCCATTCATCTATTGATGAACACTTAGGTTGCCTCTATATCTTGGCTGTTGTAAATAATGCTTCAGTGAATATATGGATATAGGTGTCTTTTAAAAAAAATTATTGATGAGAGAGAGAGAGAGAGAGATTGAGAGATAATTTTGTTGTTGTTCTACTTATTTATTCATTCATTGGTTGATTCTTGTATGTGCCCTGATCAGGGATTGAACCCACAACCTTGCCATATCAGGGTGGTGCTCTAACCAGCTGAGCTACTTGGCCAGGTTGCAGGTGTCTTTTTTGAATTTAGTGTTTTGGGTTTCTACAGATAAATACTGAGAAGTGGAATTGCAGGGTCCTACAGATAAATACCGAGAAGTAAAATTGCTCAGTCCTTCATTGTCTCTTGTAGCTTTTGTCTTTAAGTCTGTTTTGTCTGATACAAGTACTGGTATCCCAGCTTTTTGTTTTGTTTTGTTTTCATTTTCATGAAATATCTTTTTTGTTTTGTTTTCATTTTCATGAAATATCTTTACCTTTAGTCAGTGTATATCTTTTGATCTGAAGTGAGTCTCTTGTAGACAACATATGTAAGGGTCTAGTTTTGTTATCCATTCAGCCACCATGTGTATGTCTTTTGATTGGAGCAATTTTAATCCATTTACATTTAAAGTAATTGTTGATAGATATGTATTTATTGCTATTTCATTATTCATACTTTTGATCTTTTTTTTCTTCCTAAAGAAGACCCTTTAATATTTCTTATAATACTGATTTGGTGGTGATGAACCCCTTTAGCTTTTTCTTGCCTAGGAAGCTCTTTATCTGTTCTTCAATTATAAATGATAGCTTTGCTGGGTAGAATAATCTTGGTTATAGGTCTTTGCTTTTGATTACTTTGAATATTTTATACCAATCTCTTTTGGCCTGTGAAGTTTCTGTTGATAAACCAGCTGACAGTCTTAGGGGGGCTCCCCTACAGGTAACTGCTTTTCCCTTGCTGCTTTTAAGATTTTCTTTTTGTCTTTAACCTTTTGCATTTTAACCATGATGTGTCTTGGTGTGGTCCTCTTTCGGCTAATCTTGTTTGGGACTCTCTGTGCTTTCTGGACTTGCATGTCTATTTCCATCATCAGGTTAGGGAAGTTTTCTGTCATTATTTTTTCAAATAGGTTTTCAATTCCTTGATCCCTCTGTTCTTCCAGTGTACCTGTGGTGTGAACGTTGGTAAAGCTTGAAGTTGTCCCAGGGGTTCCTTACTCTGTTTTCTTTTTTGACTTTCTGATTGGGTCTTTTCTGTTTCCTTATCTCCCAAATCACTGATTTTATCCTCTAATCTTTTCCTAAGTTCATCGAACATCTTTATAACTAGTGTTTTGAACTCTGCGTCTGATAGATTGCTTGTCTCCGCTTTGCTTAGTTCTTTTTCTGGAATTTTTTCTGTTCTTTCATTTGGGGCCTGTTTCTTTGTCTCCTCATTTTGACTGCCGCCCTGTGTTTGTTTCTATGTATTGGGTAAAGCTGCTACATCTCCCAGTCTTGGTAGTGTGGCATTATGTAGTATGTGTCCTGTAGGGCCCTGTGGTGCATCCTCCCCTGGAGGTTCTGCTCTGCAGGGGATGGCCCTCTGGAGCAGGACCCCCTTCAGCAGGGCTCTGGTGTCCCTTGAGTATGTTGCTCATGGAGGTGATTGGGTGGTGCTCTGGTGTGGTCTGAATCTGTCCACCAGGTGTACTGGGTGTGGGGCCTCCTCGGAGGTGCAGGCCAAGGTCAGCCTCTGCTTGTGACCTGCCCAGGGCCACCTGGCATGAGCTTCAGAGCGATCTGCAGATGGCTGCTACTTGTGCTGGGCTTGGAGGTGCCTGGGAGAGGCCAAGCTGCGAACTGAGGTTGGCTGCCAGTAGTGCTGGGTCTGGGGACACTTAGCAAGAGGTACAGGGCATGCTGAGGCCAGGTGCTGCTTGTTTGAGGTTTGTGAAACTTTGATAAATTTTAGGAACATCTGCAGTGTGAGCCAAGGCAGGTCATTTGTATGGAAAAGCAACTGGAAAAAGCTTGGGTGGGCCTGCAGGTTGGGTGGGCAGGGTTTCAGGGAATCATCAGAGTGGGGTGAACAGTATTAGGTTGATGGAGACTCAGATATGGGACCCACCTGTTGGTTCTGTGGGGGGAAGTCTCAAAAAAGGAACAATACTCTGCCAGCACTTCTGTCAGGGAGAAAGCTGCCCCTCCAAATCTCTCCCCAAAGCCAGACAATTCATCTCCTTCCCTTATGACCCTGGCACCTTCTGAGCTGCTGCTCAGTGCGGAGCTCAGAGCGAGTGAGTCTGAGTAAATTTGTGTGTGGGCCCCTTAAAGAGGAATGCTTGTGACTCCAGTAGTCCTCCGTGTTACTCAGCCACAGTATCTGTTGGTTTTTACAGCCGAAAGTTATGGGGACTTCTCTTCTTGGCACTGGAACCCTGGGCTGGGGGGTCTGGTGTGGGGCTAGGACCCCTCTTCCCCCAAAGGTGACCTCTGCAATAGCCAAAATATCACCCCATTTTTAACTACCATATGTGGGTGTTTCTCCACCCCTCCTACCAGTCTCAGTGTGGCCTCTTCTGTATATCCTTAGTTACAGGACGTCCGTTCAGCCAGATTTCAGGCAGTTCTGAATGGTGGTTCTTCTCTAGTTTAGTTGTAATTTTGATGTGGTTGTGGGAGGCTGTGAGTACTGCATTTACCTAGCTGTCATGTCAACTGGACTAGTTTTTGTTTTTGTGTTTTTGCAGAGACCTTTTATCAAGTTGAAGAAATTCTCTTCTACATCTAATTTGCTGTGAATTTTTATCGCGAATGGATATTGAATTTTGTCAAATGTCTCTCTTGAAATCAACACAAGGTTTTTCTTTTTTGGTCTGTAAAAAGACATTAGTTGGTTTTAGGATGTTGAACCAACCTTGTATTCCTGGGATAAACTTCAGCTTAGTCATGATGTATGTTCGAGCTGGGTCTGGTTTTCTAATCATTTTATTAGGAATTTTTAATATCTTATGCTCATGAAATATATTGATCCATAGCTTTGTTTTTCTGAAATGTTTTCTAATCATGGTAATGCTGGTCTAAAGATGAGTGGGCGCTCTCTTCTGTTTCATGGAAGCGATTGTGGTAGCATTAGTATTATTTCTCCCTTTAGGCCTGTGGTTTTGTGGATGAGATTGCAGATCGCTCAAGGAAACAAAAAATATCAGGTATCCCTAGTACATTTCCTCATTCTCAGGGCTGCAGGTGGACATTATGACAGCAGGTTACTTTCAGGTGTAGGAGAATGACTTAGGGAGGGGAAATCGCCTTGGATACATTCAAGAAACAGAGCACCCCTGACTGACTGTTTGTTGTTTATCAGTCACTTTACTTTTCAGGGTCTTAATTTTCTCATTAGTGCATTAGAGGCTCAAGATCTTCCCTTCTTTCCCCGTGTCCCTGGCAGTGTGTTTGTGAGTTCTAGGCAGATGCCTTAGTGAGTTAGACCAACTACATTTCTTACCTCTCCCTATACTAATGGCAAGCACAGTCAAGGACTCTTCTTTCTGAAAAGGGAGCAGTTTCCCCATACTTTGCTGATAGGGGTCCAACCTGAAGCTCATGTAAATGTTAGCTGATCTTTAATTTTCACTGGCTTTTAAAAAATTATGAAAGTAATATATATTGTATTAAAATCAAATCCACAGTATATGCAGTAAAATTCAAAAGGCCGGGTTGCTTCCACTGCTTTTTCCTAGAGTTGTGCTGTCAAGCAAGTATAACAGGTCCTCCCAGACCTTTTTTTCATACAGATGTTTATATACATATCTTCAATAAGTTTTTTTTAAAGAGATAAAGAGTACAATATTTAGTATCTTGCTTTTTTCACTTAATGCTGTATTATGACCCTCTTTCCATGCTAAGTAAATTGTCATATGAGGATCTGAACTTCTCCCTGAAGCATAAAAAAGCCTTTCTTACATGAGAAAACAGTTTTAAAACCACAGAGTGAATTTAAACCCACAGAGTTAAAAGATCTTAGACCATTCCTCCTCTTTTCTCTACCCCTGGGCTTTCTTCCCTGGGAAATACTCCCATCGATGTTTAGGGAAAATCATAGACCCTTTTAAACGCCAGCCAGAATGGGGATAAACACTGTGTTTGAACCAACTAATGCAGAAGTAAATAAGGCCAAGTAGCTGCTTCAGACACTTAGCCCAAGGTCACTGCCGCACCTGCCATCTGGCTGCTCGGGCAAGACTTTGTCTAATGCATCCTAACCACCAGAGGGGTATTTGAATGTGATTTATATATGTTAAATCTATTCTTAGATTTGAAATCTCTTGATGTCAGAAACAGAAAATGGCTTTGGTATTTATGCAATACCAATAAAGTGGAAGGTCTCGAATATTTCTAACTTCATTCTCTTGATGCGAAGTATGGAATTAAGTGTCAGAATGAGTCCAGGACTCCCAGACCTACCCTTCTGCCTCTGTCCCTGCCAATGAATGCTGCCCCTCTGTCACTTGCCTTTCTATTTGCCAAATGTCAAGAGTGAACCAAGAAAGGCTGAAGAAAGCTGTGAAGAGAAGAAAATGTGTTGAAATTAATAGCGCAGCTTATAAGCCCTTGTCAAAAAGAGCTGAGCAAATATATCTCTAAACTTACGGACTTCATTATCAAATAATGAGTCTTTGTTTTGAACAGAATAGGAGGATCTGGAGTCTGAGCATTATTTTGAATATAATTAAACCAGATGGAAGTATATTAAAGAATCAGTGCTGTACAGCTATCTTTGGCAGTTTCCTGTTATCATCTTATTAATACTGGAGGTGAATACACAAATCAACCTGGTGAATCCTACAGAAATGAAGCCGTTTTTCCATTGGGGTGGAGGATTTCTTGTCTGTTGTCCAGCAATAAAAATGACATTTTAAATAAGTGTTTTTCCATTGTTACGGCTCATGTAGCATGGTAACTTTTCCCTTCAGGGACAGTCGTCCCTGGAGTTTGGTATAGCGCTTCGTAGGTGTTGAAGTTTCCACTCTCTCTCTTATTTGAATCTCAGTGCACTCGTAGGAGAGGGTTGAGGAAGTAACTTGCTAAAAGTCATACAGTGGTCCAGGGATTTTCACATTATTCTGTGACTCAGGGGACAGATTACCTGGCTACTAAAATAAAATTAGCTCCAATTTGAGGCCCAGGGCCACAGAGGAATTACATGTGACATATTCAGTATAGGAATGAAATATAACTGGGCTGTGTGGGCACTCTAATTAATTGAGAGAAATCATACTAATGTTTTTGAGCCTTTACTAGTTGCATCAGCTCCTTGGATTTTCACAACCCTGTGAACCTTGCTCTGTTACGATCCTTAAGCTTCACATGAGGGAACTGAGGCACGGAGTGATTTAACAATAGCTCGTCCAGTGTCACATGATTAAGTGTCAGAGGTAGGATTTGACCCCAGGCAGATTCCCACAGGAACCCTTAACCTGCTTGCACAGTAAGAGGCTGGGATTACTGGCTTTGTGTCTCCCGGACCTGGTGGCCTTTTGCTTCTCTCTTTCCCTGCAGGCTGGGTCTGTCCTTCTGCCTCCTTCTGCAGACTGGCTTTCTCTGCTTACCTGTAGCTTCTTGATTTCCCCATAACTGGGTCTTACTTGGGGCTTTTGTTTGCTGTGGTGCTCACTGCAGAGCCGGAGTTGGCAGGACTTGTCCATTGACATGCCCACCATCCACTTCTCTCTTGGTCCCAGTTCTGTCTTTCTCAGGAAGGAAGATCACGCTGCTGTAGTCTGGCCAGTGGAGTGAGGAACCCTTCTCTTCATCTGATCAGCAAGAGGCCAGAGGAGAAGGGTCATATGGCACAAAAATGACTTCCTAGGCTGACCCTCCCTTCACCCATGGCAGGTATTTTTGTTTTTGTTTTTTTAAGATTTTTGTTTATTTATTTTTAGAGAGAGGGGAAGGGAGGGAAAAAGGGAGTGAAAAATCTGTGTGGTTGCCTTTTGCATGCCCCCCACCAGGGACCCGACCACAACCCAGGCGTGTGCCCCAACTGGGAATCAAACCGGCGACCCTCTGGATCACAGGCCAGCACTCAGTCCACTAAGCCACTCCAGCTGGGGCAGCTACGGCAGTTTTAAGTGAGGTGGTGTGGATAGGGCAAGCTCCGCCAGACTTGTCTCCTCCCTCATAGCAGTACAGGGCAGGTTCAGGTGCTGGTAAGCTGGCCCTGTGAAAAACAATGACAACAAGTAGTCTGATTTATAGTGTTGGCGAATTTCTATGAAATAAATACTCTCCCCATGGCTGATGTCAAGCAAGCTTCCAGTGTGACAGCAGAGTTGGGAAGACATGCGCTTGTATGGTCCTGTCTATCTACGAATTTGATGCAAGGCAGCTGGCGCAGTAAGACATCCATGGCAGGATGTCTTCAAGGAGTTAAGTTTAGGCTTAATAGGCCCACGAACTAGGTGTGTTAATAATTAATGAAAAGGGAATAAGATTTCTAGGAAGAGAGGGTGGAAGTCAGCCTAGAATAGCTTAAGGTATATCGTCCCAAGTACAGGCACATAGAGATGCTTTCTAAAATATTGCAATTTCTTTTGCCTGTATTGTCTTACTTGTGACATATAATTAACCCTTTCATCAATTTTAAGATGTCGGACCTTATTTTCTGGAGGGGTATTGGTTTTGTTATCCAGCAGTGAAAGGTATAATTTTTTTAGCTTGCAGATGTCACCACCTACTTCTCATTTGGCTTTGTCATTTCTTCCAACTTACAGACCTAGAGACGCAACGTCCATGCGGTGGCCTATTAGACCTCTTTCAGTTGAATATACACTATTTGTCTCGATTGGAGGCTTTTATTTATGATCACAAGGCCATCCTCTGACCATGTAATTGTGCTAAAAGCCTAGACAGTCTTGTGACTACCACCCCTGCCAGCATGTCAGGTGTCTTTACAGATCTCGAGGCCCATCTGGTTGGCTCCTCCCCCTTGCACATCTGGAAACATGACTGGGAGTCTTGGCTTTGGTGTATGCCTTACAATTCTGCTGATGTCCCCCATCTTCTGCCTGATGGGACTTTGTCACCAACCCTGGCCAGCTCTCAGGGCGGTGGTGGCCACTGGGAGAAGGAGTGAGGGAGCATTGACAGTGTAGAGCCTTCCTTAGACATGGAGCTCCAAGTGTCCTACTGATGAAAGATCAGGGTCTTTACCTATAAAAATAGCACAATTAATTTATTCTTTTAATTTCCCTGGGGATGTAGCAAGAGAAAAATTTTACAAGATTCTTCTTTTATGTTTCATTGGAGATTTGTCCTAGTTTGTAGATATGTTGACTTCTGAATAGGACTAACATTTATGAAGCGGCTACTGTTGTGTTAGTCACTGGATTAAGAGTTTTATAAATCCCCACGACAACACTATAATGTAGTTCTTGTCCACTTTGCTTGGAGAAAGCTAAGATTGAGAGAACATTTATGAAACTGACTTGCCTAAGGGCACATAGCTTATGAATGGTGAAGATAGGATTTGAAGTCACATCTGATTATGATGTAAATATATTTTCAGCTATACTGTGCAGAACTTTCCCCATTTATTAAATTTTCGAACATACAGAAGAGTTGACAGTACTGTACAGTGGACAGCCATATACCTACCACCTAGATGGTACAATAAACATTTTGCTGTATTTGCTTTATTACCTATCTGTCTGACCCCCTCTCCATCTCTCAGTTCATCTTATTTTTGATGTATTCAAAATAAGTTGCAGACATCAGTACACTTCACCCCTAAACACTTCAGCATGCATGCCATTGATTGGAGTTTAATATGTGTTTATGGTTCTTTTTTGGAGGTAATTTTTATATACAGAGAAATGCAGAAATCCTAAGTATATATTTCCAAGTTTTGACAAATGCATATAGCCTTATAACCTAAATCCCTGTCATGATATAGAACATGACTCTCACCCCAGGAAGTAGGTTTCCTCTTGCCCCTTTCCAGACACCCCCCTCCATATTCACCTCCCAACCCCCTCACTCCCCAGACACCACAGTTTAATTTTTCCCCACAGTGGTTTAGTTTTTATAACACACAATCTTAAATAATTATGCCTGTTGTTGTAACATGGACTTTTCCTTGTAAACATTAACTCAGACAGTGTTTGTGGAGCACCTGTATATGGCCGGCACTGTGCTGGGTGCAAGGAAACAGAAATCGACTCACGTAGAAGAGAGACATTACTGGTCAGCTCCCCAAAGGAGTAAGTATATCCTCACGAGCAGAGGTCAGGGTCGAACGGGAAGTGTAGGGTGCTGGGGGAGGCTCGAGGAGGAGACTGGTCAGAGAAGGCTTTCCTGAGGAAGTGACATTTAAGCCAACCTCAGAGGAATGAAAAGGAGATAATCAGGCAGGCATTTGGGGCAAATGGAAGAGTGCCTGTCGTCCTCTGGTGGGAGGGAGTATGCTTTCTTTGGGGACTAGGGAGAAGGCGGGGGGGGGGGCTGGAATCAAGAGGATAGTGGGCAGTGGGCTGGGCAGGAGAGGGAGTGGGACCAGAGCACACAGCGGATGGGCTGTGGCCTCTGGCTTCATCTTAGGAGTAGTGGGACGCCATTGTGTGGTTTTAAGTAAAAGAGCGACCTTGACATTCAGTTATCCGACCAGTTGAGTTGAAGGAAGAGGAGACGTGTTCTGGAATGGTAGCTGAAATTGAATGTCATTGGCCTGAAGCTTCCAAATTTTGGGAGAATCCTACTGTATGTTATGAATCCTACAAACCGTGTATTCCTTGTGATTTCCTCTCTTTCCTGTCTGCCTGCCTGGGCAACACTAGGTATTAAATAAAGGTCCTCTGTACCTCCAGCTCTTGCCTGCTCTTTCTACCCATCCCCCGCCTCCATTTCACCTTCTCCTTCCTTCCTTAACTAATCCCCCTCCCACCACCCTCTCTTCCCTGTAGAGTCACCAGTGAGGGTCTGATCGCTTCATCCTGGGATGGTTGTCTAATCCCCTTTGCCCTGCCATTCTGCAGACCTTCTCAGGTAGCCTCATCCAAACTCACAGATTTAACAACCACCTATGTAAGGATGATGCAGAAAACTCTTGCCCGTCTTCTGGGGATGAGGCTCATATACTCATAATTTATTGGGCATCTTTACCTGTGCTTACCGATGACATTTCTCCTCAACGTGAACTCAGCTTCCCTAACTCTTGCTGTCCATTCTGTATTTTCTATCTCAGCGAGTGTGACCACCACCCATTTGTTGGAGCCAGAAATCTGAGAATCATTTGATATTCTTTTTCCCCTTTCTTCCTCTAGTTGGCTGCTAGATCTTACTGATGGTATTTCTGAACACTCTCATAACTCTGTCCCTTTTCTGTCTCTGCTGCCTTATTTCAGACCCTCCCTCTTTCTGGTCTGTGTTCTTGTCAAAGCCGCACCTCCTAATTGGCCACCCTGCC